>OZ012684.1:1124385-1281885 GCA_963942565.1 Maea johnstoni | reverse complement strand
CCATTCATATCGTCGGACATATTTGATTGGCACTTGTGGTGTGTGTATGGCGATGATTTTATTTTTCATGGTGCCTTGTTGATTCCTTTCTGTTTTATCGAGTTATCGCCCCCCGATCCAAACATGAGTACCTATTTGGATAGATGAGATCGTCATCTATCTGATTCTATTATTTTTTTGTGTTATCTTCAGGTTGGGAGCGACATAATAGCTATTCGCTACAACCAGAAGTTGACTTTTTTGGCATTGGCGTGGTTTTGGTCCGCCATTTTGGTATCGAGTTCCGCGAAGTTTGAACCCCGTTTTCAAAGCTTTGATTTGTGGCCATCTCTATCTTTACAATTGCGTAACTTATAGTGTTAGCAAGACAAGTATCTATAGTTTTTGGGTTAATGTTTTTGGTTTCGGAAAATCCAAAATATTTCGAGATATTTGTCATCACGCATCGGTGATGGCGTGTTGACCATGGCGATAAGTCAATTTTCCATGGTTCCTCGCCGATTCCTTTCAGTTTTATCAAGTTATCGCCCCCCGATCCAAATATGAGTACCTACCTGGACAGATGAGATCCTCATCTATCTGATTCAATCATTTTTTAATTCCAACTTCAGGTTGGAAGCGAAAAAATAGCTATTCGCTACAACCGGAAGTTGATTTTTTTGACAATGGCGAGTTTACGGCTTCCCTTCGATATGCATTTCACACAAAAAAACATACTATTTTCAAAAAATTGTCACGTCGCCGTTTCTGGGTCAAAAGTTACAAATGACCCATCAACATGTTCGCAAGAAAGAGGGCTTTTACCCTATTATCATAACCTGTTTGTTATGTTTGTTATTTTTGGAAAAAAATGGCGTTGATCTTTTTGAAAATGGCGAGGTTACGGCTTCCCTTCGATATGCATTTCACACAAAAAACATACTATTTTTTAAAAAATTGTCACGTCGCCGTTTCTGTGTCAAAAGTTACGAATGACCCATCAAAATGTTCGCAAGAAAAAGGGCTTTTACCCTATTATCATAACCTGTTTGTTATGTTTGTTATTTTTGAAAATAAATGGCGTTGATTTTTTTGACAATGGCAAGGTTACGGCTTCCCTTCGATATGCATTTCACACAAAAAACATACTATTTTCAAAAAATTGTCACGTCGCCGTTTCTGGGTCAAAAGTTACAAATGACCCATCAAAATGTTCGCAAGAAAAAGGGCTTTTACCCTATTATCATAACCTGTTTGTTATATTTGTTATTTTTGAAAAAAAATGGCGTTGGTTTTTTTGACAATGGCGAGGTTACGGCTTCCCTTCGATATGCATTTCACACAAAAAACATACTATTTTCAAAAAATTGTCACGTCGCCGTTTCTTGGTCAAAAGTTACAAATGACCCATCAAAATGTTCGCAAGAAAGAGGGCTTTTACCCTATTATCATAACCTGTTTGTTATGTTTGTTATTTTTGAAAAAAATGGCGACTTTGGAAAAAAACGGCAAAAACGGCTTATTTCAATGTTGATTTAGGAACCCTGGCGAAATTCTCAATTTACTTATTAATTTCGCCACTAGAACCGAAAAAAAAGTTTCAACTTCAAGAAAACAGACTCTAAATAATACATCCTGCCCATTTGTGGAATTTCATTCGTAAAAAATGAACTTTGAAAAAACTGGAAGTAGTAAATTTCATTTTCCTTCAAAACCAATGTTAAGGTACAACTTTGAGATGGTTCAAGGGATAATAACTATGTAATGATACAACTGCTGTATCTGGTATTGTCATTGCATCTGTCAGGAGAGTAATTCAAGTTACTCCCAAAATATCACCGAAACAGACCAAGATAATTTCATTGTCAACACACCAATAAGATTTGATAATTAGAAACGTCTGATTGTCATAAACCCTCCATCAGGAGGTCAAACGCAAAGGCTCAAATAGCTGAAACCCATGTCTGTTCTGCAAATGGGGCAAAACAAAATCATCTTTGAACTTACTAAAGGCTATAATTCATTTGATACTATTCTACAATTTGAAATGATTTTCATCTGTAGTGATATATTTTGGAGGACCAACAAAAGATAAAATGAGCATTTGCATTCTAAAGTTATATTCAAGTTGAAGGTTGATCTTATGTGTCTATCAGAGTAACAGAATTGATTGAATTTACACACCTAACAACTGAGCATGCACACAGCTGCCCAGCATCCTCCACTTTACAAGATAAATACTCAAGTGGCCAAAGATGCATTTATCTGACTGAAGTCTGACAATTGACTTGAGCCTACTCACCTTATAACTGACCAAAAACCCTTAGATGTATGCTGCTGAACCATTCACACCTGATCACATCTCCCCTAAAACTGACCATGAATGTTGATGGTTGAAGTGAACAAGTTACTTGACAAACACTGCCTAATTTCTGGCCACACACTGTGTTAGAGGAACACTGCTGGACCATGGTAACCAAATTACATTATTCCCCCAAATGACCATGCATTATGGCAATTAGGGTTCAGCCATCAAAGAAAAAAGGAGAGATTGCTTATGCTCTAGGGCACACTAGGACATCCCATCTTTCAAGTCAGTAGGGGCAATGGAATACAGAGTTATGTGGTAGCTCCCTTAGTTACATGGATATTATGTGGTTGTTCAGTTAAAAAAAATAAAAAAAGATCAGTTTAGTATAAATTTACATAAAAATGGTATTAACAAGTCATGTCCCTTTTAATATAGGAATTTCATATTGATATTAAAAAGGAGCTTCTAACCACAATAGCATTAATCAGCATGATATATATATATATATATATATATATATATATATATATATATATATATATATATATATATATATATATTAGAGCTGCACTCACGGAGGGAGATCAACTCATGAGCTCACCACCCGTTTGACTCGTGAGCTCATGAGCTCGCGGATGTTCCGATTTTCCAAAAAAATACTTATTTTCCAGCCCAGCTATTAAGAAATAAATATTTATTGGCAGACATTTATTAACATTGCCATGTTTATTTAATTATAAAACGTGCTGACGAGGTACAAAGGTCAACAACGCTTGAATGTATACATTGGAGATTGTAAAGAAGACATGACAGCGATAAGCAGTTATATATGTTGATAATTTGTGTTAGGTGCTCTGTGTTACGTGTGTGTTCCCAACATAGACGAGCTCACGATTAGAAAATTTCAGCTCGAACTCGGCGAGTTTGCTCCAGGGCTCGAGCCACTCGAGTTCGTGAGTGTTGAGTGCAGCCCTAATATATATATATATATATATATATATATATATATATATATATATATATATATATATATATATATATATATATATATATATATATATATATGTATATATATTCTACCATCCCTATTATTTGATTCGGATGACATGTTGTCAGAATGGGGTCAAATGACAGAGAAGGAAAACCAGAAGGTTGAATGACCGAGAGGTATTTTAATTATCTAAGTATCAAGCCCCTGTACAGGAAATGGATTTTCGTGTTTTATTCGCTTTTTCTGCCATATTCATGTCTACACCAACATGACGACCGCAACCGCCACAACCATCCCAACATACTACTCAGACCACGACTTAATAACAGTCTTCAACAACTAGAACCAAAAGCCCCAGCACAGACCATCAATAGATATCATCTTGACCTTCAATATAAAGCAAAATCGGTATGTAATATAGCTTTATTAATACTTCCTGAAATACACCTATGACGCTATTAGCGTCCTTCTTGTTAGTTTGTCTGACAGGTTTGTCAGAAACTTTTATGATGTTTATAAACCTTTCAAAACTTACAAACAATGAAAGATTTTTCAAAACATTGCATAATGCTATCTGCCTTATGATTGGTGAAGAAATCTTACCATGAGTGTGAACTCTTCAGCGCGTGCCAGGCTATTAGAGCAAACCCTGGCTGCTCTCAGCACGTTAGATATGCCATCCATGTTACAGGCCACAGTATGGCAGTCATGGGCGTAGATCAGTAGCTCCACTTGAATAGAAAACACTGGAGAAGGAAAAAAGATGCATTATAATTTCAAGATAAGAAAATGGGAAAGTAAAGAATAGATATCTAAGCCAGTAATAAAACCAAAACACTTGATCAATGTCACTAAATAGCAATGTGGTCATTATTCACGCTGTGCTTTGGCAAATTGTGCAGACAACAGTGTGTGATATAGCTGAGGGTAAGGAGGAGTTTAGAATTTGGAACTTGCCAAAACCTCAAGTCACTGTTAACTCTTACATGCCCCAGTGATATTCAAAACCAGGAACTGGTGAGAGACATTAAGCAGTCAGTGGCAACACCTTAGAGCACTAGGCTGAAGGGAAGCATGCCTCTCTTCAAGCATAGCAAACAGATTTAAGCACTGAAAGATGTTGTACTGGACTAATATTCTATGAATACAAATGACCTGGTGTTGAAGAGTACTCTTAATCAAAAAAAAACAAAAAACTACAGAATATTAAAGATGAAAGTATGTAAAGAAAAAAATAATCAACAAATCAAACAACTTTACCTTTCTGTGATGCAGAAGATGTTGCCATAGAAACTGCTGCATCCAGGAGACGGTTGCCTAGCACTGAGGAGTCAGCGGAAAGCTTGATGAGTTCTTTAAACGCTCCAGAACCATCAGTAGGATTGAAGACCAACTCACTACTACTGCTGGGATGACTAGGGTCTGTAACGTAAGATGATAGCATGTTATTTGATAATAATAATAATAATAGTAATAATACTAATAACAATAATAATAATAATAATAATAATAATAATAGTAATTATAATAATAATAATAATACTAATACTAATACTAATAATAATAATAATAATAATAATAATAATAATAATAATAATCTTTATTTCACAAGGGTAACACAGTCAAATACAGGATTTGATTTTCGCTGTGGCCCTCAGATTTAAGGATTATACCTTTCATGTTTCAGGCCAAAGTGTTGAAAATTGTTCTTTAAGGTATAGTTTCTAGAATATTTAAAGATATGGAATTCAATATTACTAAGCCTTCGCAAGTCCAATGGTGCAGGAACTGCATATCTGTACTGTAACTCTCTTGAGTACTGTTTAGAATCGGTCAAAATTTTCCAAGTCGATCACCGGTCCATCTGAATCACCGATGACCGATTGATAATCGAAGTTGTGAACATGGTTTTCCGTGCCGCCATTGCTACATTGCTACATTACACCTAGCGGTATCAAGACACACTAGAGTAATTGCGTCACGCACATTTTCGCTATGGTGTGCCGATAACACAACAACAATGTACGGCATGCTCAGAGAGGTGGATCTGGAGCGGTCCCGCAGTGTTTCCTCTTTGGTGGGGCAATAAATAGGTAAATAAACTTTGTTTCTCAGATTTACTGACCGGCTGGACTACTGAAAGTCCAGCTATTTCTTTGAATAGAATTTTTATCCATATACGCTTTTTTGTTCGAACATGTAAAATTGCGTTCGATCATCATAATCGGAGGCACAAACGAACGCTGTTTGGCATGTTCAAACAATCAAACACTACTGTTGAGTATATAGTTTGACAATGTGACAGTTGTTGTGCACCCCTGATGTTTCGACATACCTTCAGCTGCGGCTCCCGTTACTACCCAGAGGGCACTCACAACAGCATCAACCAGGAACCCTGCCACCTACAACAGTAACACACACATGGTATAAACACATTACCACACACGTGGTATAATACAGACAGTCACGACCCAGAGGGCGCTCACAACAGCATCAACCAGGAACCCTGCCACCTACAACATCACAGTAACACAAGCAGTGTAACAGACAGACAGTAGCAAGCACATGGTATAAAACAGACAGTAACAAGCACATTGTAAAGACTATATAATAGAGTAAAACAGAGAAAACAGAGAAAGTTTGAAACATAATCTTTAGAAATCCATGGCATAATGATAGATTTGAAAATTTCAAAATGCTTGAAATTAGTTGTGATGTTGCCAGTGGTTTAGAGAAAGTAAGGGTCTGTGGTTTTCCCTGGGTATTCCTGTTTTCTTCACCATTAACGACTGGACATTCGTGATTTACTAAGAACATCACCCAGAAGTGTTGATAAACATAATTGTTTTACCCACATAAAAAATGTTTCTTAAATATGTTTCCTTTACCTCCAAACACAGTGTGATTATCTGCCAAATTATGGGATTAGAAATATGAGCAGTTACCTGTGGATCTGAGAGCTGTGATGTCTTGATGTAGCCTCTGGCAAGCACAAACTTCTGGTCACTGTTACAGGTGAGCAGAGCCTTCAGGAGACTGTAACTCTCCTCACAGACGACCCACTCATAGCTCCTCTCTAGTACCTGAAATATACAGCATGTCATACTTAAGATTAATATTAGTATAATACAATTTTAATATGCAATTTCATTTGCATAACTCTGCATAATAGTATGTATATCCTGAGCCTCAATGTCACGGGATACAAATGTGGTCACCATTTTGGCTCTACTTTTCAATGGCACACCTATAGGCCTACACAAGGTCTGAGGTAACTTACCAGAGCAATCTTATACCAGGTGAGTATCCTCTCACAGCACTGCTGTCCCTCCCTGCAGTGACCGGCCAGGTTTTCAATGGCACACCTATAGGCCTATATGGAGTCTGAGGTAACTTACCAGAGCAATCTTATACCAGGTGAGTATCCTCTCACAGCACTGCTGTCCCTCACTGCAGTGACCGGCCAGGTTTTCAATGGCACACCTATAGGCCTATATGGAGTCTGAGGTAACTTACCAGAGCAATCTTATACCAGGTGAGTATCCTCTCACAGCACTGCTGTCCCTCACTGCAGTGACCGGCCAGGTTTTCAATGGCACACCTATAGGCCTATATGGAGTCTGAGGTAACTTACCAGAGCAATCTTATACCAGGTGAGTATCCTCTCACAGCACTGCTGTCCCTCACTGCAGTGACCGGCGAGGTTTTCAATGGCACACCTATAGGCCTATATGGAGTCTGAGGTAACTTACCAGAGCAATCTTATACCAGGTGAGTATCCTCTCACAGCACTGCTGTCCCTCACTGCAGTGACCGGCGAGGTTTTCAATGGCACACCTATAGGCCTATATGGAGTCTGAGGTAACTTACCAGAGCAATCTTATACCAGGTGAGTATCCTCTCACAGCACTGCTGTCCCTCACTGCAGTGACCGGCCAGGTTTTCAATGGCACACCTATAGGCCTATATGGAGTCTGAGGTAACTTACCAGAGCAATCTTATACCAGGTGAGTATCCTCTCACAGCACTGCTGTCCCTCCCTGCAGTGACCGGCCAGGTTTTCAATGGCACACCTATAGGCCTATATGGAGTCTGAGGTAACTTACCAGAGCAATCTTATACCAGGTGAGTATCCTCTCACAGCACTGCTGTCCCTCACTGCAGTGACCGGCCAGGTTTTCAATGGCACACCTATAGGCCTATATGGAGTCTGAGGTAACTAACCAGAGCAATCTTATACCAGGTGAGTATCCTCTCACAGCACTGCTGTCCCTCCCTGCAGTGACCGGCCAGGTTTTCAATGGCACACCTATAGGCCTATATGGAGTCTGAGGTAACTTACCAGAGCAATCTTATACCAGGTGAGTATCCTCTCACAGCACTGCTGTCCCTCCCTGCAGTGACCGGCCAGGTTTTCAATGGCACACCTATAGGCCTATATGGAGTCTGAGGTAACTTACCAGAGCAATCTTATACCAGGTGAGTATCCTCTCACAGCACTGCTGTCCCTCCCTGCAGTGACCGGCCAGGTTTTCAATGGCACACCTATAGGCCTATATGGAGTCTGAGGTAACTTACCAGAGCAATCTTATACCAGGTGAGTATCCTCTCACAGCACTGCTGTCCCTCACTGCAGTGACCGGCGAGGTTTTCAATGGCACACCTATAGGCCTATATGGAGTCTGAGGTAACTTACCAGAGCAATCTTATACCAGGTGAGTATCCTCTCACAGCACTGCTGTCCCTCCCTGCAGTGACCGGCCAGGTTTTCAATGGCACACCTATAGGCCTATATGGAGTCTGAGGTAACTTACCAGAGCAATCTTATACCAGGTGAGTATCCTCTCACAGCACTGCTGTCCCTCACTGCAGTGACCGGCGAGGTTTTCAATGGCACACCTATAGGCCTATATGGAGTCTGAGGTAACTTACCAGAGCAATCTTATACCAGGTGAGTATCCTCTCACAGCACTGCTGTCCCACCCTGCAGTGACCGGCCAGGTTTTCAATGGCACACCTATAGGCCTATATGGAGTCTGAGGTAACTTACCAGAGCAATCTTATACCAGGTGAGTATCCTCTCACAGCACTGCTGTCCCTCCCTGCAGTGACCGGCCAGGTTTTCAATGGCACACCTATAGGCCTATATGGAGTCTGAGGTAACTTACCAGAGCAATCTTATACCAGGTGAGTATCCTCTCACAGCACTGCTGTCCCTCCCTGCAGTGACCGGCCAGGTTTTCAATGGCACACCTATAGGCCTATATGGAGTCTGAGGTAACTTACCAGAGCAATCTTATACCAGGTGAGTATCCTCTCACAGCACTGCTGTCCCTCCCTGCAGTGACCGGCCAGGTTTTCAATGGCACACCTATAGGCCTATATGGAGTCTGAGGTAACTTACCAGAGCAATCTTATACCAGGTGAGTATCCTCTCACAGCACTGCTGTCCCTCCCTGCAGTGACCGGCCAGGTTTTCAATGGCACACCTATAGGCCTATATGGAGTCTGAGGTAACTTACCAGAGCAATTGGACCAAGAGCCCGGCCACTTTTATTTAACCGTCTGAGGCCAAAAGGTTTGAGGTTGGTTCCTAGACCAAAATTTTGTGCTGAATCTGAAAATCCATTTCTTACAAACGGCAGGTGGTGGGTGCGGCGGGAAATCGGCATTTTTGGGTGATTTTGGCACTTTTTTGTATGTTAATTTGCATAATGTCTCACATTATCAGATCAGTGTCAGATCATGGCAAATATGGTATCATATTGAAGCTCTCAACCGTGGGAGTTCATTCATGTGTAGATTTGGTGGTTTCAGTGGTTGCCATGGCAACGGGAGCCACGAATTAAGCAAAAACAGAGGAAAAATGGGCATTTTTTGTAATTTGTGTGTTACCTAAGTGTCATTCACCCCCAGTCAATAGACCCAAGGACTTCAGTATGATTATTAAAAACTTCCCTGATCTTTTCTTGATCAATTCATGCCAATTATAGTTAACTAAAATATTTTGGGCCTGAAGTACAGGTCTTTGAAAATGGTGATACCGCAAATGAGGTGTCTATCTACAATATGGCTTGAAGTGAGGCATTTTATCAGATCACTGTCAGGTCGTGGCAAATATGGTATCAAATTGAAGCTCTAAACCGTGGGGGTTCATTCATGTATAGTTTTAGTAGTTTCAGTGGTTGCCATGGCAACGGGAGTCAAGAATTTTAAAAAAAGAGGAAAAATGGACATTTTCGTAATTTGTGTGATACTTAAGTGTCATTTACCCCCAGTGGACACACCCAAGGGCTTCAGTATGGTTATTGGAAACTTCCTTCATCTTTTTTCTTGATCAATTTATACCAATATTTTTTTTATATGACTAACATATTTGTGGTCTGAAGTACAGGCCTTTGAAAATGACGATAACTCAAATGCAGTGTCTATTGACATTATGGCTTAAAATGAGTCATTTTATCAGATCCGTGTTAAATCATGGCAAATGTGGTACCAGATTGAAGCTCTTACCCTTGGTTAGTTTATTCATGTGTGGTGTGGGAATTTTTAGTAGTTGCCATGACAACAACAGTTAAGAAAATCCTCATTTTTTGTAAATTCTGTGAAAGTGAGTGTGATTTACCACATGTCAATACACCTTTGGACTTAAGTATGGTTATTAAAATCTTCCTTGCTCTTGAAATTCATTCCAATTCTATTTGACCTTTGAAAATGACAGCGACGCACATGTGTTGGCTATCCATAATATGGCTTTCAGTTACTGTTATTTTGATTTATCTGTTCTCTCCTCTGAATGGATACTTCTAAAGGTATTCTGCTAGACACACTCTAAAGTCTTTTTGGTTAATACCAGTATTTTAGTGTATACAAATATTAGGGATTGTCCAATTACGGTAATCGGACATGCTGATTATTCGTTCATCCAACCTCTGACTTTGGAATTCGATAGTAATTTCATAAGTTTTTTGAAAAGACTTGTATCTTGAATTAGCCTATTGATGGACTGAGAGATTCCACAATATAAAAGACTGCATCATCTTTAAATAAAATCGTGCATAACTGCAACAATTAAAACTAAGGGCTTCAAGTGATATTTTAAGAGCTAGCTCTTTTACAAAAATGGAGCAATTAATGATTTATATAAATGCCCCAATAAAGATTCTAGGTAGCCCCCAGACAGATTCTGAACACTACAAAAATATAGTAACTTAATGCTTGTTAGGGTGTTCAAAGTAAAATACTCATACTTATACCTGCTGCCAAATTAGATGAGGAAGCTTTGATAGACTGTGGCTGCAGTTTCTTAGCCTTGCATTATTGAAATAATCACTTCATTGTAATTTACACATTGCCAAAGGTCTTTGATAGTCAATTCATGAACAAAAAGTTCCTTTATTCCTTTAAATTGAAATAATCACTTCATTGTAATTTACACATTGCCAAAGGTCTTTGATAGTCAATTCATGAACAAAAAGTTCCTTTATTCAACATTAGTGTCTGATTCATCCAATGATAGCCTACAGCTGACATCTTTATCCGATTCCTCTGTGCTGTGGTAAACTTGATTGCATCTGGAATCTCCTCTCCCTCAAACTAGCTAATCTTTTACTGTCGGTTTTTTACAAAATCCAACCACTCTCCAGAGGATCCATTTCAAAGGCCTGTACTTCAAATCAACAAAACAGAGTAACTAAATTGCAAAAGCGGGCAGCCCGCTTAATATTGGATGCCGATTTGTCAATTCCATCTTCTGATCTATTCAACAAGCTTAAATGGCTCCCTTTTCCTAAATATGTGGAATACAAACAGACTGTCACTGTATACAAAAGCCTTAATGAGTTAAACCCCCATTATATGAACAAACCTTTCTCATATACACAAGATAACCACAGCTTTGGTACTCGAAATACAACCTCCTCACTATTAGCTCTTCCAAAATGTAATAATTCAATTGGCCAAAAATGCATTTCATACTGCACTCTGGGCCTAAAGTTTGGAATGGCTTAACTGAAGCAATCAGACGTGCACCATCTCTACCTTCCTTCAAGTCTCGATACCTAAAAGCAATGTGCTGTACTACTTTGTAACCCTCAGGCTACTTGTAAACATGCCAGAGGGCCTCAGGGAAGATACTTACCACTGGACTGAGTTATCCTCTTTAAATAAAGATTTCATTTTTCTGTTTAATATTATTATTATCATTATTATTATCATTATTGCAGATCGGCCAGGCAAGATTGATTGCTTTCTCACCTCTGCACTGATTATGTTATGTCTGTTCACATTATAATGGTAGCTTTTGGTTCCAATGCCTACATTATGATAAAGAGTGCCCTGCAAGGAGTTCGGCAAACTCATCTCTTCTCTGAATGGCAGGAATGCTGTCTTGGATTTTCTAGATCCCAGGCTTTAATTGAACTCCTTAGGGTGTGGAAAAATCAGGTCCCTGTGTCTTTGATGGAGGCCTTCTTGTAGGTATCACAGACAAAGTCCACTCTTGTTGCAGAAAGTCAAACAACTTCATTAGGATGGCTTTTGAGCCACCAGCATAAGTCAATGGAAGGTTGACCATGCATCGCACAATTCCTAGCTGATGATTGCAAAGAAAGACATGATATGGCATGCAATGCACATCATCCAAAGTATGAGAAACTCCGCTATTGTTATCCGGTCATATAAAGGTTTCCTCAGTAACTGTGTCAACCTGATAGCTGGCTTGTGGAAGCATGCAATCCTGCCTGACCCATCTGTAATGGATTATCTGGAGAATGGTGGGATTTTGAAAGATGGACAGTACATCTAATTTGGCAGCAGTTGAAAATCTATCCTTTTTTAGATTAATAATTTTCCATAGAAAGGAAAACCCATTCTGAAGTATAAGAGTATTTTAGTTACTACAGTTACTATATTCATACCTAATAAATTACTGATAATAACCAAAAATAGTACTTTTTATGGGAAGACTTCAGAGGAGAAAGTAGATAAATCGAAATAACAGTAACTTAAGCCATAGCGTGGATAGCCAACACATGTGCGTCACTGTCATTTTCAAAGGACGGTATTCAGACCTAAAATATAATATAGAATTGGCATGAATTGATCAAAAGCAAGGAAGATTTAAAATAACCATACTTAAGTCCGTAGGTGCATTGACATATAGTAAAACACACTCAATTATCACAGAAATTACAAAATAATGTGAATTTTCTGTTTTTCATTAATTCTTGACTGCTGTTGCCATGGCAACCACTAAAGATTCTCACACCAGGGGAAGAGCTTCAATTTGGTACCACATTTGCCATGATCTAACACGGATCTGATGAAATGACTCATCTTAAGCCATATTGTCAATAGACACTGCATTTGAGTTATCGCCATTTTCTAAGGCCTGTACTTCAGACCACAAATATGTTAGTCATATAAAATATTGGTATAAATTGATCAAGAAAAAAGATGAAGGAAGTTTCCAATAACCATACTGAAGATCTGGGTGTGTCCACTGGGGGTAAATGACACTTAAGTATCACACAAATTACGAAAATGTCCATTTTTCCTCTTTTTTTAAAATTCTTGACTCCCGTTGCCATGGCAACCACTGAAACTACTAAAACTATACATGAATGAACCCCCACGGTTTAGAGCTTCAATTTGATACCATATTTGCCACGACCTGACACTGATCTGATAAAATGCCTCACTTCAAGCCATATTGTCGATAGACACCTCATTTGCGGTATCACCATTTTCAAAGACCTGTACTTCAGGCCCAAAATATTTTAGTTAACTATAATTGGCATGAATTGATCAAGAAAAGATCAGGGAAGTTTTTAATAACCATACTGAAGCCCTTGGGTCTATTGACTGGGGGTGAATGACACTTAGGTAACACACAAATTACAAAAAATGCCCATTTTTCCTCTGTTCTTGCTTAATTTGTGGCTCCCGTTGCCATGGCAACCACTGAAACCACCAAATCTACACATGAATGAACTCCCACGGTTGAGAGCTTCAATATGATACCATATTTGCCATGATCTGACACTGATCTGATAATGTGAGACATTATGCAAATTAACATACAAAAAGTGCCAAAATCACCCAAAAATGCCGATTTCCCGCCGCACCCACCACCTGCCGTTTGTAAGAAATGGATTTTCAGATTCAGCACAAAATTTTGGTCTAGGAACCACCCTCAAACCTTTTGGCCTCAGACGGTTAAATAAAAGTGCCCGGGCTCTTGGTCCAAATCTTATACCAGGTGAGTATCCTCTCACAGCACTGCTGTCCCTCCCTGCAGTGACCGGCGAGGTTTTCAATGGCACACCTATAGGCCTATATGGAGTCTGAGGTAACTTACCAGAGCAATCTTATACCAGGTGAGTATCCTCTCACAGCACTGCTGTCCCTCCCTGCAGTGACCGGCCAGGTTTTCAATGGCACACCTATAGGCCTATATGGAGTCTGAGGTAACTTACCAGAGCAATCTTATACCAGGTGAGTATCCTCTCACAGCACTGCTGTCCCTCCCTGCAGTGACCGGCCAGGTTTTCAATGGCACACCTATAGGCCTATATGGAGTCTGAGGTAACTTACCAGAGCAATCTTATACCAGGTGAGTATCCTCTCACAGCACTGCTGTCCCTCACTGCAGTGACCGGCGAGGTTTTCGATGGCTGACACTATCTCTGCGGTCTCCTCTTGCTGCAGACCTAACTCATACTGCGCCATGTGACCCGCCAGGCTCATCGCTGAAATAACACAAACACAACAATGTACTATCTTTGTGAAAAGAGCACTTTTGCATTCAGTTGATTTTTTGATGCTAAACGCTAAGAAAAATTATTCATTAAAAGTTTACCCGTAATTCTCATTTAAATCTTACGCAAATTTCAAAAGCAATATTCAAAAGTATCATAGGTCCAAACAAAACTTGTGAAATGGGTTAAAGAAAAAAAATTGAAACATCAATTAGGCAACTCTAAATTCTTATGCAAAGATGTGCCAACGACTAAAAAAACACCCAAAAAAAAACCTTAACCCTATCTTAAATGCAATAAAAGTTAGCTTTGATGTAAGATGTTTGACTCACAGCTCTCTGTCCTGAGTATTGCGGGGGCCCGGGCCAGCAGCACAGACCGGCGTCTGGAGGAGGGTGAGGTGACCAGATACTGCATGCTATCATCTATCTCATCCACAGAAACAGAGCCCTGGGCCAGGCGGATACAGGTCTACAGAGAAAAAGGACACAGTGGTGACAATAATAACAATTGATAAAGTTGACCCAATAGCACCTGGAGTGCACACATTTATTATTTTCAGTTATAATTGACAGTTGATGCCTTCACCCATATACACCTGGAATGCCCACATGGTCTGAATACCCTGAACACATCTCATCAGAGTAACATACAAAAGACATTTCAATAGGAAACACTAGACCCAATAGAGAAAACTTTTGTTTAAATATTCATCAAAATATTGATTTGTCATCAGTATAACAAAGTCCTACAAGATTTTGTCTTTAGTATTGTAACTTTAGTGAGAATTATACTTCATTCGACGTTCATTATAAAAGCAATGATGAAATAGGTTTTTAAAATTCAAACGAGTAAAATGGGAGAAAAGCGCAATCTTATTGTTGTAAATATATCACCAGTGTATAGAAAATCAAAATGGTTTAAAAACTGGACTGTCACCATAATAGAAGTACCACTAAACTGACTATTTTGTCCGAAATACTCACCAGCACTATGGCTAGGTCCTGACAGCTGTGGTTGAAGACTGCGGCTACCTTACACGCCTCATCTATCTGACCTTGGTCCAGTAGCAGGCCAAGCAACTTGTCCAGAACGCCCTGCTCCTGCAAATACAGGAAAGAGGATATTAAGGATCACGGCTCGAAAAGAACTTCTTCTCTGTAGAGCCCTCAAGGCTATGATGCTGGTGACACATTCAAAATAAACCATCTCCTAGTTCAGCACTCTTGTTCCCTCTCTAACAAAGGTTATCCAATCCCTGTGGCCTTGGTGTTTAAACTATAAGTTTTCTTTAACTCAGCTGCTTGAGCTGACCTGGATAGGACCACAGTTTTAATTTTAATTTTCAATTTCAATGTTTTATATCAAATGACATTTTCTTGATCAATAAAGGGTACACTTGATTTGAAAATACAATGCACGTCTGCTAAATATACTGGACTAGGGCAACTGGATGGAAAATTTGGAGTTCCTGCAAGATAATACCTTATAGCACTTGATTTTGGTAGAAACATAGGTCAACAACTGTCAGAGACAGCAATGCATCCATATCTTCAGTGATAGTATTTTGCTTGAATAAAACTTCAAAAAAATTAAATGAATAAATGGTTATTGATTTATTGGCACCATACATGTGAGTATCATGGTAGGGGCACAATATATAGGGTTTTAAATAAAATGAAATCAAGTGATTTATAAAATGCATTGGTTACCTTGAGTGAGAGTACGGTGGTGGGGGTATGGGTGCGAGGCATGCGTCCGAAGTGCAAGAGCTGTTTCTTTATCTCCAGAGAGTTGAGAGGCTTGGCGTTGACATCAGGGAAGGAGAACACAGTGCTGCCCTCTACTGGACTTAGTACCTACAAGCAACAAAACCAGAGAGTTGAGAGGCTTGGCGTTGACATCAGGGAAGGAGAACACACTGCCCCCCTCTACTGGACTTACTATCTAAAAGCAACAAAAACAAAATCCAGAGTTTTTCGGAACTAGGGTTGGATGCCATGTGTCGGCAGTAGAATGGGTGTAGTAGGGGGGGGGGGGGTGGGGGTTGGAGGTTGACTGTAACGTGTTCGTGTTCGGCGTTCATTTAGTGTAAATGAACGCCGCCGCCACCGTTGCGTTCTATAATTAGCTTCCAATTACTTGTGACGTCATCAAAACTGTAAAATCGCTAATTTCACTGATTTAAAAAAGGTTATTTAATTTCCTAAAAGTGTATTCTTAGTACAATTAGTCCATTGAATGTATCCATGCTGTTTGACCAAAACAGAGTGGACGCTATCATACATAACGGGAAGAACCAAGTTTTCTGTAATGAAACAATCCAAGGCGTTCCACAAAGGCATTCGACGTGTTTGAAGCTGCATATCGGCGGGTTCCGGAACCTCGCGTCTAGGACAAATTTTAAACAGAGAGATTCATTTCATTAGGTTGGGGAAAGTTTTCGACAAACTCGTATGTTTAATTTCTTGAGGCACTTATTTGCGCTCAAATAGTAAAGAATGCATTTTTAATAACCTACACATCTGAAATTCAGGGAGGTGTTCATCTGACAGAAAAGTTTCTTGTTATTAACAGATTCTAATGCAGCTTATAGAGTATACCTGAAAGCAAAAAAGTATAATTAAAGCTTTAGTGATTGAGCTCTGGTGAAGGATTGAGAGAGATTGAGCTTACCACAGAGCTGTCACTATCAAGCTCCATCTGGATCTTACACGTCCAGATCTTCAGGTAGACACTCTGCAGTTCATCGACCTGAGCCGTGACATCATCCTGCGTCAGCCAATCATAGGAGAGCTGATAGAGCATGACCTGCTCGCTGGAGGCGTGGCACTGCGACCCTTGTTTCTGCAGAGAAAAAACACCCCATAGTTCAAGAACAAACTAAATTATCTAATATCAAATGAAATAATAATTACCAGAGTGAGTAACCATCTAAATGCTCTTTCAGCATCAGTCCATTTGACTTCTTGCACAGAGGGGGTTTCTACCACAGCTGAAAGGTCTTAGCTTTGCGCACTATCTGCTACCTATCTCTCACTACTTTAAAGAGTACTGGTCATGAATTTCATAATACTTTAATAATTCAATTCAATAAATAAACATGAGCAATGTTATCAAGTTTGAAAACAAACTAAGGTACCAACAAATAGATGCATACTTTAATTAGGCTTCAAGAATGGGACACCTTCACCAACTAATTAGGGTCATGAATTTTTTAAATTCATAGTCAAATTGATAAGAATTTTACAACAAACTCAGAGCACAAAGTGAAGTAGCAAGAAACAAATAAGTACCTCAAAGAATTTGGCTGCAAGAAGTGGAGACACCTTCCACTCTTTCAGTCTGTTATTGCAGGCCATCCAAAAGCCATGTCGCCCCTGGTCCGACATCCACATGCTGCTCTGCTGGAACCTACACAGCTCCTGCTTCAACTGGCAAATAAACAAACCAAATATCAGTTATTGCAGGCCATCCAGAAACCATGCCGGCCCTGGTCAGACATCCACATGCTGCTCTGCTGGAACCTACACAGCTCCTGCTTCAACTGGCAAATAAACAAACCAAATATCAGTTATTGCAGGCCATCCAGAAACCATGCCGGCCCTGGTCCGACATCCGCATGCTGCTCTGCTGGAACCTACACAGCTCCTGCTTCAACTGGCAAATAAACACAGCAAATATCAGTTATTGCAGGCCATCCAGAAACCATGCCGGCCCTGGTCCGACATCCACATGCTGCTCTGCTGGAACCTACACAGCTCCTGCTTCAACTGGCAAATAAACAAACCAAATATCAGTTATTGCAGGCCATCCAGAAACCATGCCGGCCCTGGTCAGACATCCACATGCTGCTCTGCTGGAACCTACACAGCTCCTGCTTCAACTGGCAAATAAACAAACCAAATATCAGTTATTGCAGGCCATCCAGAAACCATGCCGGCCCTGGTCAGACATCCACATGCTGCTCTGCTGGAACCTACACAGCTCCTGCTTCAACTGGCAAATAAACAAACCAAATATCAGTTATTGCAGGCCATCCAGAAACCATGCCGGCCCTGGTCCGACATCCACATGCTGCTCTGCTGGAACCTACACAGCTCCTGCTTCAACTGGCAAATAAACAAACCAAATATCAGTTATTGCAGGCCATCCAGAAACCATGCCGGCCCTGGTCAGACATCCACATGCTGCTCTGCTGGAACCTACACAGCTCCTGCTTCAACTGGCAAATAAACAAACCAAATATCAGTTATTGCAGGCCATCCAGAAACCATGCCGGCCCTGGTCCGACATCCGCATGCTGCTCTGCTGGAACCTACACAGCTCCTGCTTCAACTGGCAAATAAACACAGCAAATATCAGTTATTGCAGGCCATCCAGAAACCATGCCGGCCCTGGTCCGACATCCACATGCTGCTCTGCTGGAACCTACACAGCTCCTGCTTCAACTGGCAAATAAACACAGCAAATATCAGTTATTGCAGGCCATCCAGAAACCATGCCGGCCCTGGTCCGACATCCACATGCTGCTCTGCTGGAACCTACACAGCTCCTGCTTCAACTGGCAAATAAACAAACCAAATATCAGTTATTGCAGGCCATCCAGAAACCATGCCGGCCCTGGTCAGACATCCACATGCTGCTCTGCTGGAACCTACACAGCTCCTGCTTCAACTGGCAAATAAACACAGCAAATATCAGTTATTGCAGGCCATCCAGAAACCATGCCGGCCCTGGTCCGACATCCACATGCTGCTCTGCTGGAACCTACACAGCTCCTGCTTCAACTGGCAAATAAACACAGCAAATATCAGTTATTGCAGGCCATCCAGAAACCATGCCGCCCCTGGTCCGACATCCGCATGCTGCTCTGCTGGAACCTACACAGCTCCTGCTTCAACTGGCAAATAAACACAGCAAATATCAGTTATTGCAGGCCATCCAGAAACCATGCCGGCCCTGGTCAGACATCCACATGCTGCTCTGCTGGAACCTACACAGCTCCTGCTTCAACTGGCAAATAAACACAGCAAATATCAGTTATTGCAGGCCATCCAGAAACCATGCCGGCCCTGGTCAGACATCCACATGCTGCTCTGCTGGAACCTACACAGCTCCTGCTTCAACTGGCAAATAAACAAACCAAATATCAGTTATTGCAGGCCATCCAGAAACCATGCCGGCCCTGGTCAGACATCCACATGCTGCTCTGCTGGAACCTACACAGCTCCTGCTTCAACTGGCAAATAAACACAGCAAATATCAGTTATTGCAGGCCATCCAGAAACCATGCCGGCCCTGGTCCGACATCCACATGCTGCTCTGCTGGAACCTACACAGCTCCTGCTTCAACTGGCAAATAAACACAGCAAATATCAGTTATTGCAGGCCATCCAGAAACCATGCCGGCCCTGGTCAGACATCCACATGCTGCTCTGCTGGAACCTGGACATCTCCTGCTTCAACTGGCAAATAAACACAGCAAATATCAGTTATTGCAGGCCATCCAGAAACCATGCCGGCCCTGGTCAGACATCCACATGCTGCTCTGCTGGAACCTACACAGCTCCTGCTTCAACTGGCAAATAAACACAGCAAATATCAGTTATTGCAGGCCATCCAGAAACCATGCCGGCCCTGGTCCGACATCCACATGCTGCTCTGCTGGAACCTACACAGCTCCTGCTTCAACTGGCAAATAAACAAAGCAAATATCAGTTATTGCAGGCCATCCAGAAACCATGCCGGCCCTGGTCAGACATCCACATGCTGCTCTGCTGGAACCTGGACATCTCCTGCTTCAACTGGCAAATAAACAAAGCAAATATCAATTATGAAGCCATCCAGAAACCATGCCGGCCCTGGTCCGACATCCACATGCTGCTCTGCTGGAACCTACACAGCTCCTGCTTCAACTGGCAAATAAACACAGCAAATATCAGTTATTGCAGGCCATCCAGAAACCATGCCGGCCCTGGTCAGACATCCACATGCTGCTCTGCTGGAACCTACACAGCTCCTGCTTCAACTGGCAAATAAACATATCAAATATCAGTTATTGCAAGCCATCCAGAAACCATGCCGGCCCTGGTCAGACATCCACATGCTGCTCTGCTGGAACCTGGACATCTCCTGCTTCAACTGGCAAATAAACACAGCAAATATCAGTTATTGCAGGCCATCCAGAAACCATGCCGGCCCTGGTCCGACATCCACATGCTGCTCTGCTGGAACCTGGACATCTCCTGCTTCAACTGGCAAATAAACACAGCAAATATCAGTTATTGCAGGCCATCCAGAAACCATGCCGGCCCTGGTCCGACATCCACATGCTGCTCTGCTGGAACCTGGACATCTCCTGCTTCAACTGGCAAATAAACACAGCAAATATCAGTTATTGCAGGCCATCCAGAAACCATGCCGGCCCTGGTCCGACATCCACATGCTGCTCTGCTGGAACCTGGACATCTCCTGCTTCAACTGGCAAATAAACACAGCAAATATCAGTTATTGCAGGCCATCCAGAAACCATGCCGGCCCTGGTCAGACATCCACATGCTGCTCTGCTGGAACCTACACAGCTCCTGCTTCAACTGGCAAATAAACAAACCAAATATCAGTTATTGCAGGCCATCCAGAAACCATGCCGCCCCTGGTCCGACATCCACATGCTGCTCTGCTGGAACCTACACAGCTCCTGCTTCAACTGGCAAATAAACACAGCAAATATCAGTTATTGCAGGCCATCCAGAAACCATGCCGGCCCTGGTCAGACATCCACATGCTGCTCTGCTGGAACCTACACAGCTCCTGCTTCAACTGGCAAATAAACAAACCAAATATCAGTTATTGCAGGCCATCCAGAAACCATGCCGCCCCTGGTCCGACATCCGCATGCTGCTCTGCTGGAACCTACACAGCTCCTGCTTCAACTGGCAAATAAACACAGCAAATATCAGTTATTGCAGGCCATCCAGAAACCATGCCGCCCCTGGTCCGACATCCGCATGCTGCTCTGCTGGAACCTACACAGCTCCTGCTTCAACTGGCAAATAAACACAGCAAATATCAGTTATTGCAGGCCATCCAGAAACCATGCCGGCCCTGGTCCGACATCCGCATGCTGCTCTGCTGGAACCTACACAGCTCCTGCTTCAACTGGCAAATAAACACAGCAAATATCAGTTATTGCAGGCCATCCAGAAACCATGCCGCCCCTGGTCCGACATCCGCATGCTGCTCTGCTGGAACCTACACAGCTCCTGCTTCAACTGGCAAATAAACACAGCAAATATCAGTTATTGCAGGCCATCCAGAAACCATGCCGCCCCTGGTCCGACATCCGCATGCTGCTCTGCTGGAACCTACACAGCTCCTGCTTCAACTGGCAAATAAACACAGCAAATATCAGTTATTGCAGGCCATCCAGAAACCATGCCGCCCCTGGTCCGACATCCGCATGCTGCTCTGCTGGAACCTACACAGCTCCTGCTTCAACTGGCAAATAAACACAGCAAATATCAGTTATTGCAGGCCATCCAGAAACCATGCCGGCCCTGGTCCGACATCCACATGCTGCTCTGCTGGAACCTGGACATCTCCTGCTTCAACTGGCAAATAAACACAGCAAATATCAGTTATTGCAGGCCATCCAGAAACCATGCCGGCCCTGGTCAGACATCCACATACTGCTCTGCTGGAACCTACACAGCTCCTGCTTCAACTGGCAAATAAACACAGCAAATATCAGTTATTGCAGGCCATCCAGAAACCATGCCGGCCCTGGTCAGACATCCACATGCTGCTCTGCTGGAACCTACACAGCTCCTGCTTCAACTGGCAAATAAACACAGCAAATATCAGTTATTGCAGGCCATCCAGAAACCATGCCGGCCCTGGTCCGACATCCACATGCTGCTCTGCTGGAACCTACACAGCTCCTGCTTCAACTGGCAAATAAACACAGCAAATATCAGTTATTGCAGGCCATCCAGAAACCATGCCGGCCCTGGTCAGACATCCACATGCTGCTCTGCTGGAACCTGGACATCTCCTGCTTCAACTGGCAAATAAACACAGCAAATATCAGTTATTGCAGGCCATCCAGAAACCATGCCGGCCCTGGTCCGACATCCGCATGCTGCTCTGCTGGAACCTACACAGCTCCTGCTTCAACTGGCAAATAAACAAACCAAATATCAGTTATTGCAGGCCATCCAGAAACCATGCCGGCCCTGGTCAGACATCCACATGCTGCTCTGCTGGAACCTACACAGCTCCTGCTTCAACTGGCAAATAAACACAGCAAATATCAGTTATTGCAGGCCATCCAGAAACCATGCCGGCCCTGGTCCGACATCCACATGCTGCTCTGCTGGAACCTACACAGCTCCTGCTTCAACTGGCAAATAAACAAACCAAATATCAGTTATTGCAGGCCATCCAGAAACCATGCCGGCCCTGGTCAGACATCCACATGCTGCTCTGCTGGAACCTACACAGCTCCTGCTTCAACTGGCAAATAAACAAACCAAATATCAGTTATTGCAGGCCATCCAGAAACCATGCCGGCCCTGGTCTGACATCCACATGCTGCTCTGCTGGAACCTACACAGCTCCTGCTTCAACTGGCAAATAAACACAGCAAATATCAGTTATTGCAGGCCATCCAGAAACCATGCCGGCCCTGGTCAGACATCCACATGCTGCTCTGCTGGAACCTACACAGCTCCTGCTTCAACTGGCAAATAAACACAGCAAATATCAGTTATTGCAAGCCATCCAGAAACCATGCCGGCCCTGGTCAGACATCCACATGCTGCTCTGCTGGAACCTGGACATCTCCTGCTTCAACTGGCAAATAAACACAGCAAATATCAGTTATTGCAGGCCATCCAGAAACCATGCCGGCCCTGGTCCGACATCCACATGCTGCTCTGCTGGAACCTACACAGCTCCTGCTTCAACTGGCAAATAAACAAACCAAATATCAGTTATTGCAGGCCATCCAGAAACCATGCCGCCCCTGGTCCGACATCCACATGCTGCTCTGCTGGAACCTACACAGCTCCTGCTTCAACTGGCAAATAAACACAGCAAATATCAGTTATTGCAGGCCATCCAGAAACCATGCCGGCCCTGGTCAGACATCCACATGCTGCTCTGCTGGAACCTACACAGCTCCTGCTTCAACTGGCAAATAAACACAGCAAATATCAGTTATTGCAGGCCATCCAGAAACCATGCCGCCCCTGGTCCGACATCCGCATGCTGCTCTGCTGGAACCTACACAGCTCCTGCTTCAACTGGCAAATAAACACAGCAAATATCAGTTATTGCAGGCCATCCAGAAACCATGCCGCCCCTGGTCCGACATCCGCATGCTGCTCTGCTGGAACCTACACAGCTCCTGCTTCAACTGGCAAATAAACACAGCAAATATCAGTTATTGCAGGCCATCCAGAAACCATGCCGGCCCTGGTCAGACATCCACATGCTGCTCTGCTTGAACCTACACAGCTCCTGCTTCAACTGGCAAATAAACACAGCAAATATCAGTTATTGCAGGCCATCCAGAAACCATGCCGCCCCTGGTCCGACATCCGCATGCTGCTCTGCTGGAACCTACACAGCTCCTGCTTCAACTGGCAAATAAACACAGCAAATATCAGTTATTGCAGGCCATCCAGAAACCATGCCGCCCCTGGTCCGACATCCGCATGCTGCTCTGCTGGAACCTACACAGCTCCTGCTTCAACTGGCAAATAAACACAGCAAATATCAGTTATTGCAGGCCATCCAGAAACCATGCCGCCCCTGGTCCGACATCCGCATGCTGCTCTGCTGGAACCTACACAGCTCCTGCTTCAACTGGCAAATAAACACAGCAAATATCAGTTATTGCAGGCCATCCAGAAACCATGCCGGCCCTGGTCCGACATCCACATGCTGCTCTGCTGGAACCTGGACATCTCCTGCTTCAACTGGCAAATAAACACAGCAAATATCAGTTATTGCAGGCCATCCAGAAACCATGCCGGCCCTGGTCAGACATCCACATACTGCTCTGCTGGAACCTACACAGCTCCTGCTTCAACTGGCAAATAAACACAGCAAATATCAGTTATTGCAGGCCATCCAGAAACCATGCCGGCCCTGGTCAGACATCCACATGCTGCTCTGCTGGAACCTACACAGCTCCTGCTTCAACTGGCAAATAAACACAGCAAATATCAGTTATTGCAGGCCATCCAGAAACCATGCCGGCCCTGGTCCGACATCCACATGCTGCTCTGCTGGAACCTACACAGCTCCTGCTTCAACTGGCAAATAAACACAGCAAATATCAGTTATTGCAGGCCATCCAGAAACCATGCCGGCCCTGGTCAGACATCCACATGCTGCTCTGCTGGAACCTGGACATCTCCTGCTTCAACTGGCAAATAAACACAGCAAATATCAGTTATTGCAGGCCATCCAGAAACCATGCCGGCCCTGGTCCGACATCCGCATGCTGCTCTGCTGGAACCTACACAGCTCCTGCTTCAACTGGCAAATAAACAAACCAAATATCAGTTATTGCAGGCCATCCAGAAACCATGCCGGCCCTGGTCAGACATCCACATGCTGCTCTGCTGGAACCTACACAGCTCCTGCTTCAACTGGCAAATAAACACAGCAAATATCAGTTATTGCAGGCCATCCAGAAACCATGCCGGCCCTGGTCCGACATCCACATGCTGCTCTGCTGGAACCTACACAGCTCCTGCTTCAACTGGCAAATAAACAAACCAAATATCAGTTATTGCAGGCCATCCAGAAACCATGCCGGCCCTGGTCAGACATCCACATGCTGCTCTGCTGGAACCTACACAGCTCCTGCTTCAACTGGCAAATAAACAAACCAAATATCAGTTATTGCAGGCCATCCAGAAACCATGCCGGCCCTGGTCTGACATCCACATGCTGCTCTGCTGGAACCTACACAGCTCCTGCTTCAACTGGCAAATAAACAAACCAAATATCAACTATTGCAGGCCATCCAGAAACCATGCCGGCCCTGGTCCGACATCCACATGCTGCTCTGCTGGAACCTGGACATCTCCTGCTTCAACTGGCAAATAAACACAGCAAATATCAGTTATTGCAGGCCATCCAGAAACCATGCCGGCCCTGGTCCGACATCCACATGCTGCTCTGCTGGAACCTACACAGCTCCTGCTTCAACTGGCAAATAAACAAACCAAATATCAGTTATTGCAGGCCATCCAGAAACCATGCCGCCCCTGGTCCGACATCCGCATGCTGCTCTGCTGGAACCTACACAGCTCCTGCTTCAACTGGCAAATAAACAAACCAAATATCAGTTATTGCAGGCCATCCAGAAACCATGCCGGCCCTGGTCCGACATCCACATGCTGCTCTGCTGGAACCTACACAGCTCCTGCTTCAACTGGCAAATAAACACAGCAAATATCAGTTATTGCAGGCCATCCAGAAACCATGCCGGCCCTGGTCAGACATCCACATACTGCTCTGCTGGAACCTACACAGCTCCTGCTTCAACTGGCAAATAAACACAGCAAATATCAGTTATTGCAGGCCATCCAGAAACCATGCCGGCCCTGGTCCGACATCCACATGCTGCTCTGCTGGAACCTACACAGCTCCTGCTTCAACTGGCAAATAAACACAGCAAATATCAGTTATTGCAGGCCATCCAGAAACCATGCCGGCCCTGGTCAGACATCCACATGCTGCTCTGCTGGAACCTACACAGCTCCTGCTTCAACTGGCAAATAAACACAGCAAATATCAGTTATTGCAGGCCATCCAGAAACCATGCCGGCCCTGGTCCGACATCCGCATGCTGCTCTGCTGGAACCTACACAGCTCCTGCTTCAACTGGCAAATAAACACAGCAAATATCAGTTATTGCAGGCCATCCAGAAACCATGCCGGCCCTGGTCCGACATCCGCATGCTGCTCTGCTGGAACCTACACAGCTCCTGCTTCAACTGGCAAATAAACACAGCAAATATCAGTTATTGCAGGCCATCCAGAAACCATGCCGGCCCTGGTCAGACATCCACATGCTGCTCTGCTGGAACCTACACAGCTCCTGCTTCAACTGGCAAATAAACACAGCAAATATCAGTTATTGCAGGCCATCCAGAAACCATGCCGGCCCTGGTCCGACATCCACATGCTGCTCTGCTGGAACCTACACAGCTCCTGCTTCAACTGGCAAATAAACACAGCAAATATCAGTTATTGCAGGCCATCCAGAAACCATGCCGGCCCTGGTCAGACATCCACATACTGCTCTGCTGGAACCTACACAGCTCCTGCTTCAACTGGCAAATAAACACAGCAAATATCAGTTATTGCAGGCCATCCAGAAACCATGCCGGCCCTGGTCCGACATCCACATGCTGCTCTGCTGGAACCTACACAGCTCCTGCTTCAACTGGCAAATAAACACAGCAAATATCAGTTATTGCAGGCCATCCAGAAACCATGCCGGCCCTGGTCAGACATCCACATACTGCTCTGCTGGAACCTACACAGCTCCTGCTTCAACTGGCAAATAAACACAGCAAATATCAGTTATTGCAGGCCATCCAGAAACCATGCCGGCCCTGGTCCGACATCCACATGCTGCTCTGCTGGAACCTACACAGCTCCTGCTTCAACTGGCAAATAAACACAGCAAATATCAGTTATTGCAGGCCATCCAGAAACCATGCCGGCCCTGGTCCGACATCCACATGCTGCTCTGCTGGAACCTACACAGCTCCTGCTTCAACTGGCAAATAAACACAGCAAATATCAGTTATTGCAGGCCATCCAGAAACCATGCCGGCCCTGGTCAGACATCCACATGCTGCTCTGCTGGAACCTACACAGCTCCTGCTTCAACTGGCAAATAAACAAACCAAATATCAGTTATTGCAGGCCATCCAGAAACCATGCCGGCCCTGGTCCGACATCCACATGCTGCTCTGCTGGAACCTACACAGCTCCTGCTTCAACTGGCAAATAAACACAGCAAATATCAGTTATTGCAGGCCATCCAGAAACCATGCCGGCCCTGGTCAGACATCCACATACTGCTCTGCTGGAACCTACACAGCTCCTGCTTCAACTGGCAAATAAACACAGCAAATATCAGTTATTGCAGGCCATCCAGAAACCATGCCGGCCCTGGTCCGACATCCACATGCTGCTCTGCTGGAACCTACACAGCTCCTGCTTCAACTGGCAAATAAACACAGCAAATATCAGTTATTGCAGGCCATCCAGAAACCATGCCGGCCCTGGTCAGACATCCACATACTGCTCTGCTGGAACCTACACAGCTCCTGCTTCAACTGGCAAATAAACACAGCAAATATCAGTTATTGCAGGCCATCCAGAAACCATGCCGGCCCTGGTCCGACATCCACATGCTGCTCTGCTGGAACCTACACAGCTCCTGCTTCAACTGGCAAATAAACACAGCAAATATCAGTTATTGCAGGCCATCCAGAAACCATGCCGGCCCTGGTCCGACATCCACATGCTGCTCTGCTGGAACCTACACAGCTCCTGCTTCAACTGGCAAATAAACACAGCAAATATCAGTTATTGCAGGCCATCCAGAAACCATGCCGGCCCTGGTCAGACATCCACATGCTGCTCTGCTGGAACCTACACAGCTCCTGCTTCAACTGGCAAATAAACAAACCAAATATCAGTTATTGCAGGCCATCCAGAAACCATGCCGGCCCTGGTCCGACATCCGCATGCTGCTCTGCTGGAACCTACACAGCTCCTGCTTCAACTGGCAAATAAACACAGCAAATATCAATTATGAAGCCATCCAGAAACCATGCCGGCCCTGGTCCGACATCCACATGCTGCTCTGCTGGAACCTACACAGCTCCTGCTTCAACTGGCAAATAAACACAGCAAATATCAGTTATTGCAGGCCATCCAGAAACCATGCCGGCCCTGGTCCGACATCCACATGCTGCTCTGCTGGAACCTACACAGCTCCTGCTTCAACTGGCAAATAAACAAACCAAATATCAGTTATTGCAGGCCATCCAGAAACCATGCCGGCCCTGGTCAGACATCCACATGCTGCTCTGCTGGAACCTACACATCTCCTGCTTCAACTGGCAAATAAACACAGCAAATATCAGTTATTGCAGGCCATCCAGAAACCATGCCGGCCCTGGTCCGACATCCACATGCTGCTCTGCTGGAACCTGGACATCTCCTGCTTCAACTGGCAAATAAACACAGCAAATATCAGTTATTGCAGGCCATCCAGAAACCATGCCGGCCCTGGTCAGACATCCACATGCTGCTCTGCTGGAACCTACACAGCTCCTGCTTCAACTGGCAAATAAACACAGCAAATATCAGTTATTGCAGGCCATCCAGAAACCATGCCGGCCCTGGTCAGACATCCACATGCTGCTCTGCTGGAACCTACACAGCTCCTGCTTCAACTGGCAAATAAACACAGCAAATATCAGTTATTGCAGGCCATCCAGAAACCATGCCGGCCCTGGTCCGACATCCGCATGCTGCTCTGCTGGAACCTACACAGCTCCTGCTTCAACTGGCAAATAAACACAGCAAATATCAGTTATTGCAGGCCATCCAGAAACCATGCCGGCCCTGGTCAGACATCCACATGCTGCTCTGCTGGAACCTGGACATCTCCTGCTTCAACTGGCAAATAAACACAGCAAATATCAGTTATTGCAGGCCATCCAGAAACCATGCCGGCCCTGGTCCGACATCCACATACTGCTCTGCTGGAACCTACACAGCTCCTGCTTCAACTGAAAATATCAAGTATTGCACTACAAAATGAATGAACCATTCAAAATACATATAGTTATTTACCAATATAAGCCTACAGTACCCAATGGAATGATTTAAGTGAAATTCTACAAATTTTAAGACCCTCTGGCATGGGATTGATTCCTATTCCTACAGCAGTCTCATTTGGGTTGTCTAGTTATGTAGCCCTCACTGCCTAATCCTGGCAGGTGACAAACACTTGCGAAATCATGTAAGGTGCGCTGCAAAAAGCTGAGCGCTTAAGTTTCCTGGTATATTCAACCATGGCCCCAACCATATTCAGTTCATATGCTACCTTGTTGAATATAGTATTCCCATCTTTATTTTTGGTTGAAATATGTATTATACTTCAGGTAAAGGGAAGTGTATGCCATACTGATTTAGAAATTTCATGCCTCACCACCCTTAAAATAACATAACTAATTCTAACCAAGTGAAACAAGCTTCAATCACTTTAAACTTAAACCAGTGAATTTGATTGTTCTGATTTATACTGTGTTTATTTTCAAACAAGTTTAATTCAGTAGCTTGACCACACCTTTAGTCTGGGCTAATTGGGCTATCACTATTTTCAAGTCCTGTTTTGATAATAACTAACCTGTCCTATGTTGAGCTGGTCAGTGCTGACTCCTGCCACCACAGCAAACTGCCTAGCCTGGCTGTACAGTTCCTCCGCCTGCATCTGGCTGACGATTCTCTCACACTCAGCTATGAAGGCTGTGTTCCTGCTGCTCTGGAGGAGCTGGCAGAAGTCTACACTGAGAGCTGGGACCTCGTAGAGAATCAGCTGCAGCTGGTGCAGCATCTTCAGGTCATACGCTGTGAAAAACAATCAGGGTTAGTGAAAATAGTACTTCAACATATGAAGACTGTCATCAGAATGCTCTATTAGAACAAACCAGTCTCATAATGGTTATTTCATCAATATTGCTACTGAGAATTTTTAATCCACTACCTACTTCTCCCGAAAAACATCCTATCATAAAACAGTTAATATATATATATATTTTTTTTGATATTGTGTCATAAAGCAAGATCTAAGAATTTATTTACCACATTGTTTTGACTGCTACGGTTGTTGTCTTGCATCATTGTTGTTGTGGTTGAAATAAGATTGATGTGTGGGATTGGCCTTATATTAGGTTTAGGCATTTTTTAGCTTTTTGATAACAGCTTATTTCTACCCTTTTTGCCTTTAAGCAAGTTACAAGTCCTGCTATGTCTAGCTATACTGCATTACACTCAGTTCAAGAGCTGCACCCACCTTGTTGAGTGAGATGTCTAGTTGCTCCACTCTCATCCAGCACCTTCAGAAGCCTGCTTAGTTCATACGAGGTCTGCTTCCTCAGTATTAGTGTCTCTATGATCCCCCAGATGGCGCCTTCTAGCCAATCCGTGTCGCCCAATAGGGGAAGCTCCAGGTCCTCATGGCTGCTTGTTCTATAGTACTGCATAATGATACAGGAGAAAAACAATTTTCAAATTTGCATTTTATCTGAATCAAAGGGCAAAATCTACAAATAAAAACAAAAATACTAAATTAAATCAATTAAAATCATTTAAATGGTTTGCACTTTGGTAAATTTGGTGTTTCAATTTATTTTAACCATCATCACAGATTTGAGGAATCACAAAACATATAGCACAGTAAAACTTATCACAAGCCCTAGTTGATGCTAAATCGTAACCTCCCTCAACTTCTTAAGGTATCATTTAATTCCATGAAATTGTGTGGCAAACCCATTTAAGAATGGGCATTTTTCTGGTGCACTGAATACAAATGTAACAACTTATACTTAAGAATAACAGCACAGGAATATGATATTTTCAAAAGAATAGATATGATTTGAACTATGATATCATAATAGTTATATTCCCCTAGATGAATCCTCATGAAAATCACCACCAATACCACTGTTGACACATCATAAAGGGGCTTATCAAATCTTACCTCTAACATAGCAGTTCTGAACTGGTCCAGATGAATCTTGCATTCACTAGGCAGGAAATTACTCAAGAAGGCGTGGCAAAACTTGGCAAAATACACCAGAGGAGAGTGCTGCAATGAGAGGAGCAGAATCAGTATCATCAAACTAGTCAACAGGTACAAAAATGAACGAACGAATGGATGCTTAAAGGCACATCGGCACACAAAGGATATTTAGTGCCATAAAATTTGTAAAATAATGGTCCTTTGTTATTGTAGGAAAACAACAACAAAGCTATAAATAAATAAAATTTGCCCACAAAAGAATGAACAGTTTCATAGTATAAGTTGCGCATATATGGTTGTTTCAAAAAAACTAAATGCTTAAAATGTTACACAGGTACAGATCAGATCACCCTCTGAACCCTGTACTCTAGTACCTAGAGTTCTCTGAGAACATTGTCTTCTAGATCAATGATAATATATAAATTACATGTACTAGAGCATGAGCATTCAAATTAATTGAGAGAGACATGCAAGTTAATATCTTTTTAATATCCTTAATCTTAATGTTTTCAAAAACATTCTTTCATGAGAAACCTATCACCAAAGTAGGCAGGCTTTTCTTGATGGTTACAGACATGCATAATGAATATGCTAATATATGTGTTTACTATATTGATAAATTCGGGAATTTGAAAAATGGTTGAGATGAGGGAAACTATTTGACTGTATTATGTTCACCATTTCTACAATAGATATCTATTCTACTTTTAAGGTAATACTCAAATAGTCAATTCCTCTAGAGCACTATACTAAAAGAATGAATAGATAAGATAAATACTAGCCATGAACAATCATAAATTATCAACAAAACATTTCAACATTATACAGGTATGACAACTTACACTTTGGAATATCTCCAGTGCCTGTAGGAGAAGTTTGGACTCGGCAGTCCTGACGGCCACCTGGATCAGGGCACTCAGGTCCTCCAGTTGCCATGACGACGTCCCTGCCGAGATACCGCTAACCTCGTCCTCTGGTAGCGAAGAGTAGAGCCAACAACACAGGCAGTCCAGTAACTCACTCTCCTAGAAAATAGAAAAGATTCTCAAATCACCTGTTGAATGCAGAGGCAGGAACAGTCCATCTTGTCTGATGGAAGGGCAGTTTCCATAAAAACATCTTTCCATTGGAAGATAATTTGTTTGTTGTATTCTGATTCCTCTTAAAACATATTTTTCTAAAACATAACTTCACTCTGATAGATATCTCTAACATATCCAGGTAATCTTAAGGAGGCATATGGGATATCTAGCCAAGTTCTATTCCCGGAAAGTTCAGTTAGAACAAACTAAGTAATACCATTTGTGAATACAAGGGAGGTTTGTGGGATTTAAAAAAAGCCTTTACAATTCTTAATGTTGAATTTTTTGCTAAGAATTGTCACTGTTCTCTAGTTTTGCTTTGAATCAATCTCTTCCCACATCAAGCTGCCAGCAGGGCTTTAAATCTGACAACTGCTCGGTGTAAGTTACCAAGACCTGTGTTCTCCAACCCATGACTCTGTACTTGTCTCTTGTATTAGAGAAATTATGAGTACCCACCTGGAAGCATGCAGCCAATACAGCTAGTACGGGGTTCCTGGCGTGTAGGCACTGGGCCAATAAGGCAATGTGAGGGGTGGATACAGACTGACAGCGGAACAGGACATGGAAAATATCTCCATGCATCGGCATAGTCCAGAACTCCTCTGAAAAGAGCAGATTGAGAATGTAAAAATAATATCCCTTTGCTTACAGACATAGAAGTAAAGAATTATGCATCTATATATACATGTATATATACACCCACCCACACACACACATACATACACACACACACATACATACATATATATATATATATATATATATATATATATTTATATATATATACATATATATATATATATATATATATATATATATACACATATATATATATATATATATATATATATATATATATATATATATATATATATATATATATATATATATATATATATATATATATATTTATATATATATATCCATATATAGATTTTTAATTTACCATCATCTTACGTTTGTATATAGCATCTGAGATTGACGAAAAAATGGGAGAGGTCCACAGACCATCCCCTTGTAATGTTAACAGTGATCAATATTTTTGGTCGTTCCACAAAAAGGCTGCATTCCAGAAATATCATAAAACAAAAATTCGAAGCAAACATGACTGAGATCCTGTGAGCAGAAGGACACACCCACCTATGGTATCAGCAGCCTCCTCCACAATGGTGGTATTAGCCGTGTCCTGTTCAATGCTCTCCTCCTCACTGCTGCTACAGGTACTGCCAGACTCATCTGGAACAAAAGAAAAAAATGTGTATCAGAACAAAATATTTATAAATTATCATATCAACAGTGAGCGGTTTCAAATAAACCCCAACGTTTATAGTCAAAATGTAACTTTTCTTTTCTTTAGGCTATACATAACCCCATGTGATGGGTCTTTATAGTCACTGTTTCTACCTCAACAGGTGGTCTTTTATAGCATATTGTCTACTTCATATACTCACCTTTAGCTTCCTTGTCCAGTCCTATTCTGGAGTAGAGCTGAGCCCTGACGTCGCGGCTCTGCTTGGAGTGTCTGCTACTGGCGCCGGTCTGGGCGTTCTCCACAACGTACCTCAGATGTTCCTTGAGGCGTTGGCTACTGAAGCACTCCACTGCACCAAGTAACTGAAGATAGACAAAATAACATACGTAAAATATACATTGATATGATTAGTGGTAGTGGGGCTAATGATGACCTTCTCTAATTTGCAACAATGGCTTGACAATGAAGAGTAATCTTTAAATTTTTGTCACTCGAATGTTGCTTATCATGCACCATTCTAAAGCTGTACAAAATCATAAATAAATACTAATCAAGAAGTAGAACTTCTTGAAATAGATGGTATTGAAATCAAAACAGAGTGGAAAATGAAACTAACTTTTACCTTATAATAAAAAGCTTTTTAATTGTAAATGCAATTCCTACCTGTTCTTTGGGATATTTGTGTATCTGAGCAAAGGTGAGGAACTGTAGCCATTTATCCCGCTCGGCACAGGCCTGTAGGTAGGTGAGGCTGTGCCTCAGATTGTGGTAGGAGCCGAACAATACAGAGAGACTCCACTCCTCAGCCGCCTCCTGACTGGTACTGGAACATCAGAGAGAACATAGTAAGTACTGACTGTACAGGCCTGTAGGTAGGTGAGGCTGTGCCTCAGATTGTGGTAGGAGCCGAACAATACAGAGAGACTCCACTCCTCTGCCGCCTCCTGACTGGTACTGAAACATATATGAAACATAATGTGTGTGCATAATAGGGCTCATGTTGATATCAATGAATAATATACATTGATGGACTGCTGGATAAATTTAAGTGGATATTTTGTGCGTCTTTTTTGTTACGATTTACCTTGTTTTTCAACAGCTTATATATCAGGTCATACTGCGATGAGATCAAAACCCTAAAAAAGTTCCCTTCTCTGTTTGAACAGTGCCATGGGATCTTTCAGTTCCAAAAGCACCATAGACATCCATCCATAATGCCAAACATGAATACTGTACATCCGGTAGTAAACAATGTTGGTTGAAATAAATAAATGTCAAATCAAGAGCACCAATATATCTCATTTTCTCACAAGAAATAGGATATAGAAGAAGAAATAGAGTATATATCTACCTATCAATGCTGTTCTTTTCTAAATGCCACTCTTGGGCTTTTTCTAGAAGCGCCAGCACGTTCTGGGATTTCTTCCTGGAGCCATTCATGCAAGGAAGCAACAGTCGCACTGAAATAAAGAAAATACCTTCAGTTCTAGGAAACTAAACAAAATGTGAATTTCTTGTGAAATGCACTTTGATTATGCTAACATTTTGAAAGAGATGATACTAATATGAGCATTGAATATGAAGCACTACCACTAGCCAGACATTCATTAGACAATTAACTACTGAGTTGAATGTGCAGATATGGGGGTTCATTGAACACTGTTACCTGAGGGAAAATAATGTCACCATATTTTAATTTCACAAATCAAATATTCTACCTTTAATCCTTATATCTGCCCCTGATCATGACACAGGGAGTTATGGGTTTGTTTTATTATTGAAAAAACCTTTCAGTCAAATATACAGCGAAGTGGCATCAAGGGCTATATACACCTATCCCACTCCCACTTTTACTTCCACTGAGTACTCCTCTAAAAGGTAAGGTTGATATTTGAGACCACTAACCTGTCTCCTGTACATGAGATTGTCCAGTATCATCAGTTTCATTACCACTAGGTGTCGCCACCTGTCTACTGATGTAGGCATTAATTCTGGCCGCTGCCTGTAGGTGGAGCCTCAGAGGCAGGCTGGGGCAGCCCACCATCTCCAGCATGGCCACACAGCTGACAGCACACGTCAGGTTGTGAAAGTTGGCCAGGCCAAGCGGCTCAACCTTCTGCTTCAGCTGAGACACCCTGGAACATAGACAAGAACATTTACGAACATAGGACCATGCAATGAAGAGAAATGATGCAAAAACAACAAAGACAACCTAGACCATTGTGGAGAACTAGGAATTTGGAATTTCAAATATTGTCACTATTTTTATAGTGGCTAAGTCATAAGTATCCATCTGAACACAAGTAATTGACAACTGTCACTGTTACAGGCATTGGTGAGAGAAAGAAAGCAGAAAGTCATTTGAATACAGATTTATGATGAGTTCATGAAAAAACATACATGTCCCTCTTTTGTCCAGTCTGGAATTTGACTCCTGCTTTAGTTTTAGGTTGAAGATGTAGAATGCTCCCTGTACCCTGATCAAGCTTCGGTCTGTCTTCACCTACCTTTTGGAGGAGACATGTCTGACACCCAGCTGCAGTAGGGAGGCCAGCCAGGCAGCAAAGGCAAAGCTAGGGCGGCCCTGTCTCAGGTAGTGGATATAGTTGAGTGTCTCCTCATGAGCGTATCTACTCGCTAGCTCACTGTGGGCGAAGTGGAGGAGCTCCTTTGAGGCCTCTGAAAACAAAACACAAAACAAGATTGGAAGTACAGGGTTATCTTTAATCAAAGCTGCTTAGGGTTCCTCTTGAAAGTGTACCGTTCATCCTATGAATCATTTGACAAGAACTCATACAGCATAAATATCAGAACATTTCTTCAATTTTTGTTTTCAAAAAATGCTTTGACAAAAATTATGAATAAATATGAACTCACAGAAACTTTTCTTGCTTTACATTCACCATAGAAACAATGGTTCAATTTCGAAACTATATTTTTCCTCTCCGGAAACAAGTTCAAATAGTCATGCCTACCTTCAGTTGCCAAAGAGTTTGTTTGTTGCCAACCAAATAATCCACAAGGATCAAATGGACAAGTACCCTGAAATGCAAGACAAATAGTATTACTTTTTGAAAAGCAAAATGGAATTCGAATTTATATCTATCATTTACCAAAAATATGTATTTAAAAAACTAGGGCTTTCCATAAGTTAAGACAATATATTTCTTATTGAAGTTTCTCTCATAAATCTGAGTATCAAACAATTTTTTCATGGGATACATTGAGCATGAGTGCTATGAATCCTCGCCTACTGACCTGCATGAGTTTGTATAGTGTGATATCTTGCCTTGCAGCGGGGGAGTTATCACGAGGAAGCAGTGTGGTGGATAATCTGGGATAAAGAGCCAAGGCTCTCTCCCAGTCCTCACGACTTATGCTTCCTACATCATCCAGCATATCATGTGCCCCCTGTATTATCTGAAATAGAACACAATAGTGTGAGATTCATGTATTAGTACTTCTAACTTTTTGCAATGAAAATTCTATTAAAATCTTCGAAGGTAAAAGCAAAAATATCCATAAATATCTAAGGAAAATACCAAAAGAAAATCACAGAAAAATTCATATAACATAATTATCATTATCAAAGGAAGTGAAGAAAGCTATATTCATGAATCCCCAAAACATTACAGGGGATTGTATCATATGAAAATATTCAACTGACTGGTTATTGATCGTAAAAGATGGCACTAAGCTATGCTATGACTCACCTGTCCGAGAGAGCATGGTGCGTACATGAGAGTAGCCAGAGCCTGAGCCACCTGGCTGCTCTGTGAGAGGAGATGACCAAGAGTGAGGTTGGAGGAATGCTGCAGGCATCTGGAGGTGGACAGGCTAGCTTGGAACATCTTAACAGGATCTGGAATTCAAAATGTCAAAAATCATAAAATCATTCAGAGGGTACTTTATTCATTCTGAAATTGAGAAATCTGCTTTAAGCCACAACAGTTATTTCCAAAAGTACTGAACTACCAGATGATACCTTAACAGAGTACGACTGAGTTAGAATGAATGTTTTAAACTTATTCAGACAATGCATACCTGTTGGTTGAGCAGCAAGTTGTCTAAAGGATGAGAGTGTCTCTAACCACCTTTCTCCCATACTTCCCAGATCCTGACTGGCGTAGTTCTCAACAGCAATGCTACAATGGGAAACAAACAACAATACAGTAACATAAGAAACCAAACTATCTTTGGATACAGGAATATGATACAATAAGTTGAATGATAGTGATTTGTTTCAGTTTAAAAATGTTTTTTAACACATTGAAGTATCTTTGAAGCATTGGAAAATGGGTTATGGTGCATTACTACTTTAACACTTTAACAAAACATAAGATGCCTTCAGCTGGGGTGTAGAAAATGGAAAAACTGCCATATCAGATTATCTTGAACTTCCTGTCTTCCTTTACAAAGGCTTAAAGTATTTTTTAATAAAATTTTCAGTCAAACATGATATACTGTAAATCACTTAAGTATAGCAGAAATAATAAGATAGCGATAATAGCACTCTTCCCATATGCGCTATTTTAAAATCCCGTCTTTATTAAATTGCCCAATATACATATTGAAGGGCAAAACAAAAGCCTAGTCATGGGGAGGCACATGGATACTGCATGCAGCCATTAACCACTGCCTTCACAATCTGGCAGGGGCCGGAGGTCAAGTACAGTGACCCCTGATCCCTAGTGAGCCCAGCTAACTGCAATTTTATGTAGGTAAATATAAAGAGTGGGGTTCACACCATATTGAAGTGATTTACAGTAACCTAAGATCTCATCGCTACAAAAAACAAAATCAAGCAAACAATCAATTAGCATTCCAGAATTTTATAACAATAAGCTTACACACACATACAGTTGACTTACCTGTAATAGTCCAGGTAAGTGATGAGTACCTGTGGCAGCTGATGCTCCACACAGTACCTGATGAAGTGCTGGTGGAAGCTCTCTAGCTGTATATTGTGAGTTGAGTTATGTAGTTGTAGTGGATGAGGCTGGCTGAATAGACAGTGAGAGCGACACAGTCTGTGCTGTAGTTCACTAAGATTCCCTGAAGCACAAGGCTGGAAAACTCCTTGTCTGGAATAGAGAAAGTATATATTTCATGTTTTAAATTACGTAGCTAAAACTATCTTCAATATTGGATGAAAGTGAACTACCCTATCGAAAGCAAACACCCTCTACAGAAACCCTCCATCCTTCCCTGTTGTACATGTTCATGTCTGAGAATATGAACCCTCTGGAAAACATTATCTCTAGTTTTCAAGTAGCTGAGATCAACAAACTTATTTTCAACTAACCTATAACATTCAAAAGAATAATTTTGCATTTTGTGGGCAAGATGAGCAAATTGTTTTTCATCCTACACCAGTTGAAGATTTGTAAATTGTAAACATATTTTTGTGGGTAAAATATGAAGGTTGGTTATAAACTCTACTATACCTGCTGAGTTCTGTGAGGACTGTTTCCCTGGTGTAATTGCTGCCATGGCTTAAGGCCTGTAGGATGCCAGAGACGGTATTCCTGAGGCCTGCGTCCTTCCCAAGACCCTCCCTTTGCTGGACATAGCTGATGACCTGACTGAGGATGCGGGGAGCATCGTTATGGGCAGCCAGGTACTCTACCACAGTCTCTATAGCAATACCGTCATGAAATCCCTGATCTGAAAAAATAATATAGCACATTTCTTAAAACCTACAAAAATCATTATAGATGATTACTGCCAAATTAACTCCAACCACGTCACTCTGACCAAATGATTACATTAACGAATATTCAATATTACCAAAACTTCCATGGTCATCTTAGTTATTCTGCGTTATCAAATGGATACACTATAAAATATTATTTTACCCAAGCACCTTAACTTCAGTATAATTTTTTATGAGCTTACCTCTCATGTAGATGAAGAGATCTAGTAGTATCCGATCCCTGGTAGTTTTATCCCAGCCTCTGACCCACTCCAGGACTATCTCAGCGTAGTGATCTGTCTCACTGTTAGTGAACTCTGACACGGCAATCTCGCCACATTCTGACAGGATATTGGGCACGCTGGTGTCACCAAGAAGCTTGTCTAGGCCAAGAGGATCAATCTGGGTGCTACATTTAACATAGAAATAAATTAAATGTGTAATACTTTACACACATGGTCTGACATGAAAACAATGTATTTTGAAACGTATCTGACAGAGTTGTTGTTCCAGTTGTGTACAACTATGCCTATTTAAATGTTTTTGAGTATCACTCTACTTCATGAGTCATTTGTCAGACCATATCAGCATCCCAGATGTGAATTGCTTAGAGACTACTAGAAATACAAGATTAAAATTATTTGAAGAAAGATATCAAAGCATATATGTTTCTATGTTACAATGCTTGATTTCTGTTACATCTAACTATTTAGATTTTTAGGGGCTTGCTGCAAAAAAAGGCTGTAGACTTAATTTTAAATTTGTAATGAATTGTTGCCAATTAGCGATAATTGTTGGAACAATATGTTACCATATTTAAACAAACACATATATTTCAATTCCAATAAGGCCAAGCCTCCTTGCACCAAAAGCCCCTGTGACAATATAAAAAAGATGGCTCATGTTGTTTGAACTTTCCTTTCTGATTGTAGCAGTCTATCTAACATCTTACCTCCGTTATAATAAGGTTGACATTATTGTTTGAATGTTTTTATCACAGGTTTTGAGAGAGTGGTTTATACTTACCCGAGTCCGGGAGTAGTTTCCATCCTGAAGCTGACCGCCTGTTCGAAGGAGGTGCATGAGTAGAGAGTCTCGAGCCTCTGGACGTAGGTGACCATCTCTTGCTCCTCCCGGCTGAGCTGACCCAGCTGAGACAGTTCCTTCACCAGGTAGTTCCTAACCTGCCTGTCTGTGGTGTACATACACACCGTCTCTAACTTCTCCCAGCAGTTATAGCCCTGTAACACACACACAATAACTACATTAGTTCCTTGCTGACCCAGCTGAGACAGTTCCTTCACCAGGTAGTTCCTGACCTGCCTGTCTGTGGTGTACATACACACCTTTTCTAACTTCTCCCAGCAGCTATAGCCCTGGAACATACACACACACACAATAAAATAGTAACACTTTACATCACAGGTGATTTAATGCAAATCAACAAAAGATCTGAAATCCAACCAATGAATAAGTGAATAATTGAATTGTCACAAAAATGGGTATATGAATGGAGAGAGAGAAATAAAACAGGCAAGACTAGACAGTACTATAAACATTTTAAAGAAAGAAAATTCAACAATTATCATTTCCAACTTACCAAATTTGTGAATAATTTTGCTGCTAATTTCAGGTTTTGCTGACTAAGGTATTTGAATGCTGCTTGTTGGCCAATCCTTGTGATGTGTTCAAAACTGGCAAATTTCGGCCCATGCTTCTGCTCCAAATGGATCTGTAGAACTGGGATAATGTTCTCAAGAATACCTTCTGCAATCACAGCCTGCAACAATCAAAGTTCTGCAATCACAGCCTACAACAATGAAATTCAACTCAATTTATATGAAACTCCACTCAATTTATAAATACCAATACAAATTTGACCAAAAACTATTAATCAATCCTAAATGCACAATATATTTTAGGCATCCTTTTTAATAATGGTTTTTCATTAAATATCCAAAACTTCCTTCAAGTAAATGTATCAGCGATCAAAAGAAAGTACACATAGAAACATTATGTCATGCAGCAAGTACTTGTTGATAAAAGGTAAGTTGATGGATACATCTCTTTTTATATGACCTTAAACCTAATAAGGTTATTCACTGCCAATGGAGAATTAAGCAAATAAAGGGGGAGTTTCAAAAGTGTTTCATTATTTTCTTTCTTCATCTCCTTTAATCAATTGTTTCAACAAAAAAGCATATGCTATTGCTCATGTACTACCTCCATGTCCATATCCTGCCATTTGTTATAGCAGGTGTCCTGTGAGCGGGTCAGCACGGTTGGAGGACCGCCCCACACTAGCCGAGGTAGTCTCCTGCTCGGGACGTCCTTCAGGTAGCTCCTCAGGGTCTTGATGTACGCCGTGAGTCTCTGTATCACCTCCCGGAGCTGCCCAGCGTCTTGCTCAGGACTGGACGCAGGATGGCCGCCCGCAGCCAGTGCCATCGCGGCCTCGCTGACCAGCTTATGCAGGTGGTGCAATGTCAGGTGGAGGAGCTGCTCGCCAAACTGTTTTGATTGGTGGTCGTGGATGTGCTCCTTGATGGTCTTGACGAGGAGAGGGAGAGCCTCCTCCAGCTGGGGCAGGTCGATCCGGGGTACAGGGGGCGCTGCAGCAGGGTCGTAGTCTGAGTTTCCTTGAGAGAGGAACACTGGAAGACACAAAAAGTGATGTGTATGTACTACTTAAAATAAATAATTGAAAGTCAGCATCAGCTGCTTCGGATAACTTAATTTCTTCATCTGATAGAACTGTAAATAATATAATAACCTATTATTTCAATATTCTAAATTATGTTTTCATTAATATGTGTACCTTATTTCCTATCAAATATTTTACATTTTGTGATGTGCTATTTTGTAAAAGATTTTACAGCAAATAAATAATCAAATGATTGAATCAATAGAGTATTACACCATGAAAAATGTTGAGAATAGAAAGAATTTTCATTATGAATTCTTGCTTTTTAGATTTGCTCATGACATTTTAATTTTCAACACAACATTTTGTTGCTTGACAAGAAAAATTTTGTCTCCATCACTGATGTTTATTCATTTTTCATTATCTCTATTGATATTCATTATCTGTATGCATAATTTTCCACTGTTTTTGATCATAATGATTCTCAACCTTTGAGAAGTTGGCGATCTCCTAAATCAACCATCGATAATATTAACGATTCTCCTGATTATCCAGAAATCCTAAGTGGTCAGCCAACTTGAGAAATATCTCAAAAGGAGCACATGATTCAAAATTATATCATCCTGTTTTAAGATTTCATAATCAAGCATATATTCACATCTGTTAAGACGCTGGGTACAAATGAGGCAAACACATATTTTATTCATGAAGAGAGCAAAATTGGAATACTGTGTACTAGCTTTCTTTGTTAGACCCTCAGTGTTTGCTGCTGGTCCTTACCATTTTCCCTGCTCTTTAGGTAGAATGCCACGGTGTCAAGCTGTCTGTGTTTGAGGCCAGCCTCCAGAGCGTGTAGGGGGATGGAGCAGCGGTCCCAGCTATTCTGCTGACACAGCTGATCAGCTACTGTGGCGCTCTCATGCATCATAACCTACAAACACAACCAGCACGTGTGGGTAAAGAATGAAATTGCTAATCTAGGATCTTAGCAAGGGTTTACTTTTCTGTGTATCTTGAGGTACATACTGGCACTGGCATGCCTTGGAAGGGTAGATTCTGATAAAAAGCCTCCATTCAATCACTGGTCTGCCACGGGTCTACCACTAGACTTGTGGTAGAAACGGGTTGATGTTTCAATTTCCAAGGTCTGACCAAAGGTCAGTGGTAGACCTGTGGCAGACCCGTGGTTGACCAATACCACCATCCTACCATGGGTATGCCATGTGTCTACCATGATGTGTGGTCAGAACATAGTAGTTCTGTGGCACTGCCTAGGTTATGTGGTTACAATGTGGTAATTATGTGGTGGACCCTACTAGGTTATCGACCAATCAATAGACACATTTCTAACACAGAACAACCTATTTTCTGCCACACATGTGCAAAGCAATGTAAAATGTATATTTGTTAAATGTTAACAGGTAGTATCCTGGTGAGGTTTGACCAAACCTTCTTGATATTACTCTTACTATATTTCCAAGCCACATAAAACTTGACTGTAACTGTATCTTTCAGCCATTTTATCATATCTTTACAGTCAGTATTTCTAAGTCTGATATACTGTAGAACACACAATGAACGTGTCTGTTTATATATAATGTACATAGCGTGTGGTTCCGCTTCGCTATATATAAAAACGCTGTACTTTTTTTCTGTACTTTGGCGCTGTCAGCGGCAGCTACCGTCACTAACATAAAGATACGCTATGATGCGAAAACTCCCCAATTCGCTATATTTGGGACACCCGTCATATGTGTGTTCTACAGTAAGCAAATTAAGCGTTGTGTCATAGTGAGAGTCTAACTAAAGCCACCTACCCTGTTGACCAGCGTTTCACTGTTGGCTTGACTCATGAGTAGATAGGTGACTGCTGGAGTCATGACAAGATGAGGCAAGCGACTGTCCCTTGATAAACCAACAAGATCCTTGGAAGTCAAACTGTGGAAAATACAAGAAAACTTTTGACAATTGGCATACAGGGTCTAGGCTGGCATTAGAGATGTGTAATTAATACATTCATCAATATCTTTGATGGACAAACTCTCTAATTTAACAGCTTTGAAATGTTAATGTCATCTAAGGGCACCATAACATCCAATTAAAATCATCACTTTACTTTATGAAAGCTAAGTATTTGGATTTTGGAACCTCTGAAATAAGATTTTCTGAAGCTTCCCTCTTTTAGTCATTTATTTCCAATTTTCTTCTTGCAGTTTTATCTTTCAGTTTTACGTTTACATCATAAACTCATAAATGCCCATATTTAGATACAACTTTTGATGTTGATATAACATTTCTCGTATTATCAAACATGTGTAGAATTGATATGTTATAGTAGGTTTGGCTGAATCATTTTTCAATTCGATCTATGGTAAAAAAAAAAAGGTATACAGAAGTGAAACATGAAAAATAGTAGATAGTAGACTGATTACCTGTGCATGTACATTTTTCCCACTGAGTAGTCCAGGATGCCCACAGCCTTAGAGCACTGGTCTGTGCCTGTAAACCACATGGTTAGCTTCTTCCCAGAGGCACAGAAATCTCGAACACGCCACTCCCCCGCTGCCTGCTCAAGTGGGAAACACACCTGCAGAGTATCTCCCACAGTGTGCCTTGATATCTGCTCCCTGGGGATGAACCCTGAGAAAGTTCTCTTAGCACTCAACCCTGCAACCTTCCCTTGTTCAGTGGCACATGTGCTTCCCAAGGAAGCCACTCCCGGGATCTTTGGATTACATTTACTATGAAGTTTGTTAATATCTTTCTGCCATCTTGAGGATTTGGGATTCCTCTTCTGCAGCGAATGTTCGTCTAATTTCTCCCAAGGATATAAAATGATCTTATCATCATCATCACAATCATCTCCTTTCTGTCTCAACTTGCAATGATTTGAAAAATGGTGGAAGTATTGTATCAAGTTAATTTTGTAGATTTTATCCCCGTCAATTATGGAGAGAGTTTCAAAATCATCACTTATCACAAAATGTTGCACTTTCTCAAACTGCTGTCCCCACAGGTTAAGGAAGGAGTTTCCCTCAACCTTTCCAATGTCTCTACCTGACAAGATGTCATACAATACTGTAAGACTGTTAAGTGATTAACATTGAAAATGTGAACATGGAGATATCTCTAGGGTCAACCAAGATGGTTGAACTATTCTTTACCTTATACACACCGATTGCGCAGGTAATATGAAAATCTTAGACTACTTCCCTAGCCAAGATGGTCACAAAAAAGCAAGACATAGATTTTCCAATCTTGATAGTTTACAATCTATGCCATAAAACCAAAAAAAAATTGAGATTTTTTACTCAGTATTAAAAAATATGAAATGTTTTTTTCTTATCTCTTCTGTAAATCTAACTCCAATTTAGTGGTATATTGACAATAGCATACATGTACATTCTGTACTCCAACAATTTATATCATATGGAATTTTACAATATAAGTATTGTTAAAGAGAAATAATAGCATCATCAATATAAATAAACAAAATTCTGATGAAATAGCATCACATATCAAAGAATACTTCAAAAGCAAAATTATGGATATAAGTAAATGATATAATAATTTCTCAAGACTGGTCATGTACATTGCTGATCAATGTAAAAGATATAGTTATGCTAAGGAAAGGATACAGATGCTGCCTTTCTCTCCTGAAATAGCTAATAAGTTTCCCTGCACTTGTACTTGCTGCTCCCCCTCTTCTAAAGGCAGGACATGGATGACCTCTGGTGGCTGGCTATCTGGCACGCGGAATATCACAATGTGGCTTGAGTCTTTTCTGATTACAAGTCTATTACTGGAGAAACCAATCAGACTCAAGCTGCTGTCTTTAGTCAATGCTGAAAAGAGAGGATTATACCAGCACTATCAGAATATCTGACAAACAAGCATAAATCACCCTGTAAGCTAAAAGCTTTGTGAATTTCTGTACAAGTTCATCACAGAGTTTCTATGAAGCTGTTTTAAACTAGAAATGATGTGTTAGTGCATGTTTGTAATTATGCTCTTTAGTGGCTAAAAGCAATGTCTGTCATAGTAGAAAGACAAGCAACATCATGAGCACTTCATTTATATCAATTACTAACATCTCATTGGCAGTCCTGACACTGGTGGTTAGCAGCTTTCCGCCAGATCCCCATCGTATGTACAGGAATTGTATATCTCTGATGGCATAGATGATAGAACTAAAGCATTTGCTAGTGAGCCATGGATGATATCTGTCCAGAGCAATGCTCTGTATAACTGCACTCCTAGATGAAGTGTTTTAAAACCACAAAAAAATAAATAGCAAGCTAGTAATTACCTAATCCAGCATCGTGCAGAATGCTTCTGATGGTGTGATGGTGCCACTGCACCTGGCAATGGAGATTACTAGATGTGACCCTGTAGATCAGCGCATTGTTCTGGTTATCAATTAGAATAAACTCAGACTCTCTTGGAACTGTAGGCTCCACAGCAATATTTCTCCAGCACACACTGAAAAATAGTAAATACAGGTAAGCATCATATCCAGGTGTCTGCCTCAAAAAAATGTGATGATGGCATTATATATGTATGTAAATCTAACACTTAAATATTGCATGCAATCATAAACAAAAATCATTGTGAAGGTTTTGTAGTGAATATTTTTTTTTTTATTAATTTAATGGCATTTTAAAAGTCAGTTATTCACTACAATCTGGGAGTAGTAGACAGGGAGTGAGCACTGTGCATGCATCATCAAATTTCGCTGCCTCTCACTATGAGTCATAGATAATCTGTGTACCCCAGGATTGGCTGCCTGCTGACTGGCTGACCCCATCTCCTTGGCAACCTATCTGACCTAGATAGGATGACATCTCAGTGAGTGGCCTCAACCTCAACTTCAACCTGCTGTAATTCGGGAACCGCTCGGGTTACAGCAATAAAATTTAGATATTCTGAAAGCTGAGATTCGAAGGATTACAAACATTTTATTGCGCGGCGATCGGAAACGTGCCGACGAAACAATGAGACCAGAGAAATACATACTCGTTCAAGTACAGGAAGCCAGCCAGCCTCTTTCTGAAAAAGATCACGTGACCAATACTTCCCCAGGCTACAGTGCGTAACCAGAGGCGCACATACCCTAGGTACTAGCATGCTGTGCTATGGGGTTGCGGATCAAGGGGATGTATTTCTCTGCTACAATGTAACTATGCACGTCTCAGAAAATGCAAACATTTCATTCAGAGACTTTAAAAACTTGAACGCAAACCTTATAAATGTTGGAAAACTTTAATATTCTACTATCCTCAATTTCTTATTTTCAAAGTAATGAGTGCATGGGCACAATTACCATATATCCAACAGAGGAGGTCAATAGTTTATTTTAGTCTTATTCATTATAAATATCATTGCCATAAAAGTATCACCTTTGGACCTCTGCAATGGTCTGTATTATCTTTTGTCTGGACTCCACAGCCAGGACATCAAGCCTGTGTGTTTTGTGCAGAAGGAGGCAGTAGGCCACTGCCCCCTTGTTTTGATTTGGGCTGACCAAAACTTGAAGCACATCACTTAGGGAAGGCAGCTCTATGCTTGTTTCACAAGCTGCTACTGGTGATACCCCTGTCGACACCACTTTATCCTCCTCCATCTTGACTTTGCTGTTTAATTTGTTATCAACTCATTACTGTTTTTAAGTCATAAAGTGTAGTTTAATCCAGTCTGCTAGCCCTTATCAGTCTACCAACTCCAATCATCAGTCACAAGACTGGAGATTGCTACCTCCGCCTTGCGGAGAGTTTATTTACATCGCAGTGCATGATGGGTAATCGCAATGGCGCACACTGAAGGCCGGTAGCGAAGCGCCAGTATTTTTTCTTGAATATTTTGCATTTGTAGACCGTTGCTATGGTATTGGTGCGCTTCCATAAATAGCGTAAGTATCAGGAAATGCGTTGTACAATAAATGAAGTTGTAAGGTTCAAGGTGCGACCGATAAAATCCATGTATACTGGAGTGGAAAAACTGATCTTTATGATCATGCCTGACCAAGCAGTGTGGTGTAGTACCAGGTATGGTAGATAGATGGCACCACCTGATCCTCAGATATCTATGTTTTTTTATAATCAAACTGAATCCTGGTGAGATGAGTGTAAACTAAATGGACCACTATGGCCACCTCGTCTAGAATATTTGGTGCTAACAGAAAATACATAACAGCCTAGAAATCTAGGCTAGGACTTCAATTACCCAGCCATGCCCATGAGTCACATTGCGTCCCCAAAATCCCCTAAATCCAGAAGCAAACTCAATTGGCTTTTAAACTAAAGATTATTTTTGGAAAAAAACGATTCAGATTAGTTCTGAATAGAAAATAGGAACATTTTTTAGATGAAAATGATAAAAACGGCACAATTAAATTAGAGTTATTTTACATGTTTCAGAAAAAAATGTTTGCATATATATATCAGACATATCTAATGTTTGAAATTTATCAGATGTATTTCTGACAAATCTGTTTTACCTGTTTTGTAAGACAGTTCATGTTTTTAATTATTGAGTATGAAGTTTCAAAGTTATTTTATACTAGATCTTATTTCATCTGCTTTCTAGCTTCTACGAGACATTAAGTGTATGTTAATTATTGACTATTGAGTATTTAGGGAATTTCAAAGGTTACTTACCATTAAGACTTTACCTTTTTTATAAGAGAAGATAACTGTTTTGAAAAAATGAGTATTTATTTAGAATTATTTTTAAACTGATTATGACATTTCTTCAATTCCTTACTTTTCATTCGCCCAGGGGGGGGGGGGGGGGGGGGGGGGATATGTTTGTGCATGTATTTGACATTCTAGTTTAACCTGCTTTTTAAAAAGAGAAATTTAATGTTTTGAAATATGATAAGTCAGAAATCTTGTAGAAATTTGATTATGACTTTAGGTGGCTGAGTTTAAAAAAAGTTATGTCAGATTTTCATATTATTACCGTAGGGCAAAGCCCTAGAGACACATCTTCATAGAGAAATGAAACACTATAGGAAGACACCAGCTCCTAGTTGTGATATCAATTACTGAAAGGAAACCGCTCAAAAAGTGGCAGCTTGTTGACTGCAATTTTCCCCAGGCTTGATACTGATGTGGCATGTATATAACAATTAACCAAACAAACAGGACTGTGCAAACTGGCAATTACAAGTATATTTTATTGTAAGAACTATTTCATCACTCAAAGGTTTACTCTTTTTAGAGGGGTTGGTTGGCTCTAAAAAGAGCCTTTTGGGGTCCCATTAAGGGGGAAGGTGGCTTTGAAGAGAGCCTTTTGGTGGTTTGTATTCAAACCCTATACTGTTCTGCTATGTGTTGCAGAATGTTGTCCAGCATGTCCTGCTTGCCAAACCTATCCTCCCACATATACTGGTCCAAATAGGATGGTGTCTTAGCTGCCCTTTTGCCATTCATACGCTTAGGGTATCTTTTTTTTCTACCCTCGTAAGACTTGCTAGCTTGTGTGAGAACACCAGTTACAGGGTCCACAAAGTTTCCTCTGTGATTTTCCCCATTCAAAGCCACTAATTTAGCTGAACAAATATCTCTTAAAAGTTGATACATTTGAACAATGGACTTTTGTGAAACACCTGTTTGCTGCGCTGCCATACCAACAGGACTGTGGATAGACCATAGGTACACTATCCAGACAACTTTCTGGATAGGTACTCTCATATGAGTGAACCATGAGCCCTGCCTTACTGATTTAATAGCCTTGCATTTGTATTTTGGGCATTTAAAGGCACACCTATCACTATTCTTATTCCTAGTGGTCAGATTCATGGGGACGTGACACTTGTCACAGGTCATGGCAGAGGCAAGCAGTCCTCTATCTTGCAGAAACTTGATCATCCCTGAAGGGTTGGTGTCTGCAATCAAAGGCTGAAGAAGCTGGCTGAAAGAGGTTGGCATCTTGGCTGAGTATTCTAGTTGCTAGAGGTTGGAAGTTCAGATTGGTTGTCTTGTAGAGGTTCAGAGTGTATCTGATATCACTGGCTACAACAACCCGCTATTTATACTGTTAAGATGAGAATGATACTCATCTTATCAAAAGTACACACACACTATCTTTGAAAATGATATCAAAAGGGGTTCAAATTGTTTGAAGTTCAAAGATTCTGCTTATCTTGCCTTTGAAGTTTGAATATTGGTCAAAATCCACTTAGTATATAGCAAGAGTGATTCTTAGATAAAAGGATGTTAGTACTTAAATCATTAAGTAATCAAATCTTAATCTGAAAGTAAGTTGCAATTAAACCCAAGAACCTGGTTAGCAACTAATCCTGTACTTTGAAAATTAATTGCAATTAATCCCAGCCTTTGAATATAAATTACAACTATACTCAAGCTGAGAAATACATATATACAAACAAACACACAAATGATATGTATATGGGGTAGCCTGGTCTCTCAGTTGTTGTTGTTGATAATAGTTTATTGTCCAATCCAGATAATGACATTCATTGCATGAAATGCACAAGTGTTAAAAATCCGCCCTGCTTCAAAGGCTTATTATTGACCAAATACAAGCATAAATATACTTATAAATATTATCAGGTAAACATTCACCATAGTCAAGTTTATGTAGATTAAGAAAACATGACTATAGTCTAGTCAGAAAGGGGGTTAGTGTGCACTCTCAGAAATCAATTTCTAATTGGCGGTTCTATATAGGATAGAATGAACAATTTGCTATGTTGAAAAGTCGACAAAATGTCCCACATGCCATTCTATAACACTTAACAAAACCTACCCTCACCTAATATGACCTTTATCTCTGACCTCACATCGTACTGCTCAGAACCAATTAAAAGACAAGGCAGAACAAAATAGTTCTCCCTTGTATTGATAATTAAATTAACCTGCCCACTGACCACCGGTCACTCCGCTAGTGCCGTGTGCTATAAATACAGCGCTCGTTCGTCGCCTCATTCTCTTTTTTCTGAGCACGCTGTACTGCTCGTTCAGAATTGAGTATCATGGGAAAGCTGAAAGAGAAACCGAGAAAGGAACGTACCTGTCGATGTTGTAGTCGACGAATACAGCAAGGAGATCCACATGGCACTTGTTGGGAACATTTGGGCGAGTTCCACATCTGTAACAAGTGCGCCGACTTGAAGCCGTTTCGTGGGTTCCCGTCCTTCCAAGAGTATCTGTCGGAGTGTTGGGGCTCTGATAAGAGTCTTGACAATCATGGGAGTGGGGCGAGTGAAGCTGTTTCCACGCAAATCCAGGCGACGACATCCAAAACGGACAAAAATGGCGGCACGGAAGTGACTGGTGAAGATGAGAGCGAGGCTGCGCGGAAGGTTGCGCAGTCGTCCCAAGATGGCGGCATCCATGCGGCGGACACGTTGGGGGTTGATAAATCCCAAGATGTGGTCCAGGAGGACAAGTCCGAGCCGGAATTGGTCATCACCCATGTGGAGAGAAGATCGTCCGATGGTTCCGAGAAGGATGAGGATGATGGTGACTACGAAGACGTCTTTGCGGGCGCGAAGGGAAGGAAGGTTTTCAACATGTTCCGGGCCTTCGAGGAGGAACAGAGTAGCCACTTCAGCAACTTCAAGAGGGAAATCCATCAGGAGTTGAGGGATACGCTGGTGGCCATAAACGAATCCATCTCCAAGATCACTGGGAAGACAGATAAGTCCGTTTCATTATCTAATAATGCTGATAACGGTGAAGATTCTGATAATACGTTTGGTCATGATAATGATTATAATAGTATTGTTTATGATGAGGATATGCCAGACAAGCCGTCTCAGTTTGAAGAGGGAGTAAGAACTTTGGATAGGCCAGTCTCAGCAGTTGCTGATAAGCAACAAGAGATAGTGGTGGAAAATGGAGCGAAAACGATTAAACTGGCATTGAATCTTAATCTGAATGACAAGGAGAAAGATGACAGGAAGGATAAGAAGACAGAGAAGGAGGAGGATTTTGATAAGAAGAGTTTGCCGTTGTCGAAAGTGGTACAGGCCTGTGTCCCTACTTCAGCGTATCGTAGTTTCTTTTGTGACAAGGCTGTGATGGACTTGAGGAAGGAGAAGGAAGATGTATCTTCGATGGCGGCGAATTGGGCAGATGCATGTTTTGATAGTAAGGTCCCAGACAAGACGAAGTTCCATGAGGGCATGTGGGCGTTTATTGCGGCCGCAGATGAGGAGGTTTACAAAAGTGCCATGGTTCCAGGGGTGAAGGAAGCGTCTAACGAGAGTGCCACCAAGACTTCCGTAAGGTTCCCTAGGTTCCCGGTTCCACCAGAAGATGGGAAGAAGTGGGAGGAATTGGTGAACGATGTGTTAACATCGAAGAAGGACAACAACCAACTGCCCAGTGTCCTGGCCATAAGCGTAAACAAGAATTATCAATTTATTGATAAGGACTTCCAGAAGCTGGGGATGCAGCCCGAGATAGATCTATTCGTGGAAGAGCAGTGCTCCTACGCGGGGAAGAAGGTTCCGCAGCTGGATAAGAACTCGTTGGCCTTTAGAACGGCAGAAGGGACGAAGTTACAGCATCGCATCATAGTTTTCATGAGAGCTGCGCTTACAGCTATGAAGAAACAACAGTGTCTGCAGAAGCCGGCCAATGAGGATAATGAGGAAGGTCGAGACTTCATCAGTATGGCGGTCACAGCACTTGAACAGGCGACCAGCGATCTACGCACGGTAACAGCTCGTCTCCATGCTAATGGTCTCAGGGCGGTCAGGAGGAATGTGCTGGAGAAGACAGATCTGGGGATATCGGACAAGGATTTCCTGACGAGGGCGAAAGCGGTCCCAGCGAAAGCACTCTTCGCGAATCGTGCCCCGGGTTTCTCAGAGGAACTGAAAAAAGAAGACCAGTTGAAGGAAGCCAGAGTAGCGGTGAGCCGAGCGGAGAAGAGGAAGAAGGAGACCCAGACGTATCATCAGAATCAAAAGAAACCAAGATATGATGATTACAGGAAGGATGCTTCTCGAGGTCGAGAGAGGAGCAATTTCTTTGGCAGCTCGAGAGAGAAGTTCAGACAGTCTTTTCGAGACTTCAGCGGTAGATCGAGGGGCGACAGCAGAGGTGGTAGAGGAGGTTGTGGCGGCTCGAGAGGTGGAAGGCCGTGGAATGGAGGACAAGGGTTTTCCAGGAGGAAGTGACGTTCCAAAAGCTCCATGTGTGTCAGAGATAGTAGGGGGGCGACTAGAACGCTTCTTGAAAATTTGGGAGCCTTGGTGTCGCGATCAATGGGCGATAGAGATTCTACGTCGAGGCTACTGCATAGAATTCCAGGAGAGACCAAGATTCCAGGGGATTCGAGTAACACCTATACCCCAGAATGCAGACAAACGAAAGTCCTTATTAAAAGAGGTAGAAGATTTATTACGCAAATCAGCTATACGCGAGGTAACAGAGAATTTTCAAGAGGGGTTTTACTCAACAATATTTCTGGCGCCAAAGAAGAACGGTACGTGGAGGCCGGTCATAAATCTAAAACCTTTAAATCAATATATCAGAAAGATCAAATTCAAAATGACCACACTCAAGCAGATTATCCAGGAAGTACGCCCAGGAGATTGGATGATGTCGATAGACCTGAAAGATGCGTATTTCCATGTTCCAGTGTGCCAAGAACAGTGGAAATACCTGAGATTTCGTGTGGGGAAGCGAACATTCGAATTTACAGTATTGCCCTTCGGAATAACGACAGCTCCAAGGGTCTTCACGAAGATGATAGCACCAGTAACCGAGCATATCAGGAGGACAATGGGTCTGTTCAATTGTGCGTTCCTCGACGACTTCTTGGGGAAGGATCAGGACAGGTCATTCTTGGTGTCAAGATCTCAAAGGATGATAGAATTCATGTCGAAGATAGGTCTCATAATCAATTGGGAGAAGTCGGATATAGAGCCAACGCAGGATTTGACTTATATCGGAGCCAGGTTTTTGACCAGAATGGGGATAGTGACAATTCCAGAAGATCGGGTGGTGGCTGTCATGACGATAGCGGCAGCCATAAGGAAGGCCAGAAGAGTGATAGTACGACAGTACTTGAGGTTCCTGGGGTTGCTGAACAGTTGCATATTTCAGATAGAATGGGGCAGGCTGCACACAAGACCGTTACAGCTTTATCTGCAGGCCTGGTGGAAGCCCAGTACGGGTCACATAGAGGAAACCATTCCGATTCTACCTTCGGTGGAAGAACATATCCGTTGGTGGGAGAAAGAGGAGAATTTGAGGAAAGGAGTGTCCCTGTCACCGCAAGAGCCAGATCGCATTCTAGTGTCAGACGCAAGCAAGACAGGTTGGGGAGCCTATCTGGAGTCGGGAGGCGAAACCAATGGAGAATGGTCCGAGACAGAAAGATCCAGGCATATCAATTGGCTCGAGATGAAGGCAATATTCAACGCACTGGTCCATTTTCAGACGATGGTGGAACAACAAAGGGTGAAGATCAAGTGCGACAACACGACAGTTGTCGCGTATATAAACAAGCAAGGGGGTACTCACTCGGCCAGTCTATGCTATTTAACGTGGGAGATGCTCAAGTGGTGCAAACAGAGGGGCATCAGATTGATGGCAGTATTCATTCAGGGGAAAATGAACGTCTTAGCGGATCTATACTCACGCCAGGGCCTACCGCACGAATGGTCGTTATGCCCAGCAGTAGCGAGAGGAATCTTTCAGATTTGGGGGACACCGTTTGTGGACCTATTCGCGAATTCTCTCACACGGAAGTTACCAGTGTATTGCTCCAGGGAGAGGGATCCAGGGGCGTTTGCAACGGACAGTCTGTCAATCAGTTGGAGGAGCCTGGAGGGTTATGCGTATCCGCCGGAGCCGTTGATTCTTCAGGTGTTGCAGAAAGTGAAAAGAGACGGAAACAGAGTGATTTTGATAGCGCCAAATTGGGGAAGACAACCGTGGATGTCTCTCCTGATAGACCTGCTGGTAGAAGTACCAAGGAAGTTGCCAGTGAAGCCAAGACTTCTAAAACATCCGGGACAACAAAAGTATCATCCGAATCCGGAAATGTTAAACTTATATGCATGGAAAGTCAGCGGGCAGATCTCAGAAAGAAAGGTTTTCGAACAAAATCTGCGGAGTTGGCAACGAGTGACATTAGACCAACCACATGCAAGACGTACGGATACAAAATCCAGAAATATATTGATTGGTGTAACAAGGAGCAGGTTAAACATCCCAGGAATTCCTCTGTAGCTGATGTGTGTAATTTCCTAACAGATATGTTTGAAGGGGGCGCTTCTGCTCATGCGGTCTCTGGGTACATTTCGGCCTTGAGCAAATGGCACAGGAAGGTTCATGGTAAACGATTATGTGAAATAGAAGAACTAAAAAATATTAGGAAGGCGACGGCTATTCAAAGACCCCCAAGGAAAATTCTATTCAAGGCGTGGAACTTATCGTTGGTGCTTCAAAGTTTGACGAGGGAGCCATTCGAGCCAATGGTCAGTGCTCAAATGAAATATGTGTCTTATAAAACTGTGTTTTTAGTGGCAGCAGCGACAGCAAGGAGATGTAGTGAATTAGGGGCCTTGTCTATTGCAAAGAATGACTTTATTGAAAGACCACAACATATACAAATTGGTTACATCCCAAATTTTATACCTAAGAATGCTAGAGTGAACTATGCGGGTAGGACGATAGTCATTCCCACATTTAAAGATATGGCGTCATGTGAGGAGGAAGAGCTTATGTGTCCAGTTAGAGCATTAAGGCATTACATTGAAAGAAGTGCTTTGTTTAGGAAGAATGGAGAGAAAAGACTATTTGTGACTTTTGGGGCTGGAGAGAGTCAAGGTCAAGGTGCTTCGAACAAGACTCTGGCAAGATGGATTGTAGAAACTATTAAGTATGCTTATTCTTCAGCGGATGAGGAAGATTGTCAAGTGTTGAAAATGAATGCACATTCAGTAAGATCTGTGGCTACCACTTATGCAATGATGAAGGGGGTGGCTATTCAACATATTTTGGAGGCGGCAGATTGGTCATCAACTACTACATTTGTGAATCATTATTTTAAGCCAGGGTCAGGAGAAGGTCAGGCTTTTGCATCGGCGGTATTGAAGGCAGTGACATTATAGATGGTTTATGTTGGACATTGATGGAGTATTTCAGGAATGGCTGCAGTCAACTACCAGTTCAACGATGGAGGAAGGTTAGAATTCCCACTCAACTGAAGTTCTGGAAAAGGAGTCTTAAGAGGATACGAATGGTCCAGTAGGAGATGAATATCCAGGAACCTATATTATGGAGGGCATTCCAAGGATGGGCATCACTGCAAGAGTTTATTCAAGTGAGTAAGAATTATATGGATATATATAAGTTCTTGATTTGATGTGAAATATAGGTATGGTGAACGCGATAGCATTCAAGAAGTTATTTTGAAGATACATTTTAATTTTCCACTAGTTCTCATGACGATAGTCTTTTGAGCAGCTAGGTTAGGATAGCCCACACCACCATCCCCCATTCCGCTTCCCTAGATTAGGGTAGGAGAGGAATTAAAGAGGGGTTTTATAGGGTAGGCCAGGTCCTAGATATAGGATCTGGGGGTATTTGTACGGACATAAGGACAGGACGGAATTTTATCGATTAACAAACCACCCAAACCTATTGCCTTGAATAAGCTCTGTTATTCTGGTCATATTAGGTGAGGGTAGGTTTTGTTAAGTGTTATAGAATGCCCAAACCACGGGTGGTTTGCATTCTATTAACGTACAATACCTACCCTCACCTAAGGACCCACCCATATCCTCCCCAATAGGTTTGGATTAGCAGTGGGAAAGCAGAAAAAAGAGAATGAGGCGACGAACGAGCGCTGTATTTATAGCACACGGCACTAGCGGAGTGACCGGTGGTCAGTGGGCAGGTTAATTTAATTATCAATACAAGGGAGAACTATTTTGTTCTGCCTTGTCTTTTAATTGGTTCTGAGCAGTACGATGTGAGGTCAGAGATAAAGGTCATATTAGGTGAGGGTAGGTATTGTACGTTAATAGAATGCAAACCACCCGTGGTTTGGGCATTTTCATACAAATTAAGACGCCATTATTCAAGAATCTGTATTTGTCATATATATCTTTTCCAATTCTACAGATAACTGAACAATAATGGCCTCTAGACCCATATTTTGGGGGTCAAAAATTATCGTGAGAACTGTCTTAATGTGGCTGCACGCATCGTTTGCATGTGAACTTTTGACAAACTTTTTTTGTTTTTGGTGTCAAATACATATAAAAGCACCCGTAGTATATACCTAAATTACAAGCAATCTTTTTTCTGCTATATGTAACAAAAATAAGCTCAGTAGGATGCCCGAGCATGACTTTCATTTCCCCGACCCCTATGTGGAAAAAATGGCCAAAAAATAAGTGAATATATTTAAAAGTATTATCAAAAATCCGAAATTGTTTTTAAATATACTAACTCGGAGTTCAAATGCAGGTGATTTTGGTAACCAATGCAACTAAAAACTAACTCTGCCTCAGCAACTACTAAGTAATTTATAAATGTGTCATTTTAGTATTCATAATGATTTAGGGACAGGATAGGTGATGTTGATCATTATGCTATATCTAGATTCACAATCTCTCATCTCTTACCTTTCAGATTACCTTTGAATGACACTCAGAAGACGTTGAGCAATAATAGCAAGATGAGCAGTAACAGTGACTTGGGGACCGGAGCCACTGGGCAGTCGCGCCCCAAGACTCTGGCGGAAAGCATTAAACAAATAGAACAGCAAATAGCAGTAAGTACAGTTTTTAAGTATCTAGCGCTCAGTATCTGAATCTTTGCGTTTATTGATATGACTTAAGATAAAAAAGACTAATAAATATAGTAACTATTGGAACTAAGTTTACAACCTCAAAATTATTTTGGAAGCTCATTTATCCCAACAATACTATTTATAGAAAACTCTAGGCATAGAAAAGTGAATACAAAATCAGTCTCAACTAGTTAACTTTTGCATTTGCATTTTCAAGAAATGATTCACTTTAAAAAACAAGGTATTTATGACTTTTGGATTTTGATAATGTGTTTTTACATAACAAGGTAAAGTATTTTTGATATTTTTGTAGATTTCAGTCTCATTTAGATTAAGACTTGACCATTGATTTTGTCTGCTCTCATTTTGCAGCTTTATGGTGGAGGACCTCATAATGACAAGCAGAGAGCGGAGATACAGAAGTTAACAGCATTACTACAGAAGGCTCGGGAACAGGCCAATCTGGTAAAGTTTCAGGACAAAATAGGGAAAGTTTATGGATTTAAAACTATCTATACACGTTAGCCTACCTGTAGACATTAGCCAAACCAGGTCATCTAGATATTAGCAGTCTTTGAGGGTAACCGTTACTCGAGCAATGCTCCTTTAGAGATAAAAATGCACACCTATTTGAAGTAGAAGTATGAGGCAGAAAATTGTTACTTTCTGTGAATAGTTTAGACTTTGGAATTTTATTTGTGATCAATCAGGGATTTGAAAGTCAGTAACCTAGGGGTAGGGGTAGGTAATGATGATTTTGACTATTTCACCAGTACTTTGAAAATGAAACCGTAAAAGTACAATATTTTATTTGTAGCCTCTCAGGTGTATTACATACAACACAGCTTCCTAGGGGTCTATCTATCACATATTATTTGGATTGTCTCTGACTCCTTACTATTTTGTACCTTTCTTTAGGGAATGGCCAACCGTATTGGGCAGAGCACGAATCTTGGCATCCCTGCCACGGTATCTCAGGTGTCACACGCAGGCGTGCTCACTTCCCGCTCCGCCCCAGCAGTGGCGACATCTGGTGGTGGCGGCGGGGGTGCTAGTGCTGGAGGAGAACACAAGGTGCTGGATAAGCGGCGGATACAGGAACTCGTGAAGGAGGTGGACCCGCTAGAGCAGCTCGATGACGATGTAGAAGAGGTAATTATCTGATTTGATGTCAAAATTTTCTGTATTGAAACTTTTTTGCCTTATTAAGGCAAAATTGTGACTAGCCAGTTGTTAATCTTTGAGGAAAAATGTGGTGGAACCACCCACAAACCCCAAGTCACCGGCAACTTTTTGCACATGCAAGAAGGTAAATGAGTCTGCTTTGTATTCAGATGCAGTCCTCAAGGACTACAATATCATATTGGTTAGAATAGGAAATCATAATTAAGTGACCAAGATTAGTATGTTTCTAAATATGGTAATAAATGTGGTTATTGTATAAAGTGAGTGGACAGAAGTGTAAGTTCATGCCCCTCAAATCTTACCTTTATTCAATGATGAGTAATGACAGTAATGAAATCTTTACCTGTGAATCTACTATGTTTCAGATGCTGATGCAGATAGCTGATGACTTTATAGACAATGTGGCTAATGCTGCGTGCCAGCTGGCCAAACACAGGAAGTCCAGCACCGTGGAGGTCAAAGATGTACAGCTACACCTAGGTAAGGAACACATGCACAGGGAGAGCGGCAAAAGTTCTCACATAAGACGATGTTTATGGCTCATAGGATATTTCGTTAGCTATGACAGATTACATCAGCATTGAATTGTCAAATGGGATCATGTTATGCTCAAGTTAATACATTAACAACTAAAGAAGTCAGGCTTGATATTCCATGCAAGAAAAACATCATCTTGATTAAGGGTATAGGCAGTTCTCTATGTAGAGTTTTATTTAGTTATCTGGGTTTTGGAATTCAACTGAGAGTGCTGATGGTAATGCTTAAAGGGTTTGGGATCTGATGAACTCAAATCTCAAATATGTTGAATGTGAATTTCTCTCAACTTGTCGTTTTTTGTTTTTCAGATCGCAATTGGAATATGTGGGTCCCTGGCTTTGGATCTGATGAACTTCGACCTTACAAAAAGGCAGCAACAACAGAAGCTCACAAGCAGAGAATGGCACTCATCAAAAAGACATTGAAAAAATACTGACACCTCACGTTTTACCTGAAAAAAAGTGATACCTTATGCAAAGAGATACCTAGACTATTTTTGATGTGAATATGGTGTCTTTGCTATGTTTAGATGGATAGGTAATGATCCTAGTATCTGCAGCCCCACAGCCTGAGGCTGGAAGAAACGGGGTTGGGCTATAAGGGTATTTGCCTCTGCAGCCTTGTTAGCTATGAACAACATGACATGATACAAACTAATGATCAGTAGAATATCAAGAAAATAATTGTAATGGGGACATTTTAGATCTGCTTGTACTCATTTTGTATAGGTCAGGTAAAAGATCCTGAAACATTACAGGAAATGTGCACATAGACTACTGTTGTGGAGACTCCACTTGTGGAGTGTTGCTGGCAAAGGCACACTGTGCTGCCGCTATGCTTCCTGCCATTCGCTCTCCCCAGAGAACGCTATCTATCTGGCAGGTACTGACCATGCAGGTCCTTATCTTTATGGGTCAAATGCAGTCAGCTGTGGCAGTGTGGGAGGGGTGTTACCGCAAGAATAGACAGTCTTAAAGATTTCCACTTGCAGTGGAAAATTGAGTATAAAAGCGGTTTTATTGGAAATAACTACAAAAAAGTGGTATATTTAGGTAAGGAAGTATATGATACACCGAATTGCAGGTTAGTATAGGAGTTAAAGCATGCTCTTGAGGGTGAAAGTTGTAACTAGTGGCTTTAAAAGGTTCTATGTGACCATTTCCTGTCATGATATTACCCAAAAATCTCAGCCAACTTACTCTACTGGGTACCTAGACCTTGATGATGTTTTCAACTCAGTCCTCACTTGGAAGCTAATTTATTGTGCTCTCACTTACATTTTGAAAGCTCTGTTATTGATAAAATCATGAAAAAAGGCCACAAAATTAATTGTGATTGATTACTTATTACTGATGGTTTAGTTGTTCTCTATGAACTAAGGATTGTCTTATGAGCCTCATCTTTGCATACAGCAACGCATAATAATTCCAGACACCAATCTGTTAGGTCTTGCTCTGAGCGGTCAGAGTAACAGGAGGTTATATCTAGCTTCACAATGCTGTCATGAATGCCATATCTGTCCACTGGTTAACCCATCCAATATAGAGGCTACTTTCGTCTGAAGCACAAGGACGCAAAGATTTTTGAAAGCCATCTAATCCCTGTCATGTTGGTATTAATTGGACAGCTATCTCTGAGTGCCATGTGCCAGGGTTTCAGTCACTGTTTCTGTGTTTTTTTGCATCATTTTGTATTGGCCAAACTAGCCACACGCAGCAGAAGGGTTGAATGCCCTGAATGACCCTATGTTTGGGATAATAAAGAACAGGGTTAATCAATCAAGTACCCCTATCTTTTTATCTATCTGATTTTGTTTATGGCAGTTATTGCCAAATGCAGTTGTCTATGATAGAGATATGTGTAAACTGTCAAGGGATTCAGGTCATCACTGCTAGGAAGGAAGGCCTGATTGGCATTTCTAGATTCTAATCTAATTAAGACAAACTACTGAATTGACAGCTCCTTCATGTCTACCTAGGCAACAAAACATGATGGCAAGTTGGCAACAACGGTAGGCTTTATGAAACAAGTTCCAATTAAACTGAATACTTTATCACACTGATATCTGATCTTGGTTCATGGCTAGTTAATGGTCAATGGTTGGATACATTTACAAAAGGAAAGGTGTTGCTTGTGTAAGATAAATGATTATCATTTTATAACCTTTTTCAAAACAACCTTATTTCATTATCATGTTTTTGTCTATACAGTTAAGATTAGAGCAGATTACTATGTATCGTTAGAACTACATGTATTTAAATTTCCTTGATTCTATGTCATACAAATTATAAGGAAACGCCATTTTCTATTACTGTATTGATGAGCTTGTGCTGCCCCTAGTGGTGAGAATAGAATATGAATAATGCAATCAGACTTGTCATAACTACATGCTGAAGGAAAAGTTATTTATGGGTGGGCGGCTCCATTAACAGGTGAAATCTATGTATTTCCCACCTAAAGGACTGGATGGTCTTTACAGTAGGAAGTCTTTGTTATCAAGTGCTGTCTTCTTCAGGATTGACTGTAATTGTTTGACAATAAGAAATCTGAGACTTTGACATTTCTCATGAAAATAAAGTAGCTATTTTCAACTGGAAGTATTAAAAAAGAACATTTTTTGCCGTTTGTTTTATTTTTCACGTATATTTTTCTTATTTCTTTTTTGGAGTGTTGATATGGAAATGTAGAAAATGTAAAAGAAATGAAATAAAAAAGCTATTCTTCAAACTGACTCAATCAAGTTGATTTTCATTCACCACATCTTTTCTTTGCTGTATCTCACAGATGGAAATTGAGTTTAATCCTCATACTGAGAGGTTGATATTCACTTAGGCTTTAGGGCAAGTAAAATAAGTGAGAATATCCTAGGCCCTTATACTGGTTCATTATATCAGGTATGGCACTATTGCAATGCTCTTGAATATTTTTTCAACTAGTGTGTGGGGTGGGGGAGGGGGGGGGAGTGTAATCCAATGTTTTCGTCATTCTCTAAAGTGGGGAATGAAGAAGTGATCATCTAAGAACGTAGCAATTTAGGTTTCAATAAATACTCAGAATTTGCAGATTGACGCCCTGCACAGAATTGGCCGAAACTGAGAAATATGTGTTTGTCTATTTACTACACAGGAGCTGTCCCAGAGCATATTCACTAAATGAACGACGCTACGATCCCTTAAGATCTATGCTCAGGATAAGCATTTCATTCCAGTCCCAACGTTATGGGTCCTTATGATGATTTTGAAAACACTTGTAAAATCAGACATTTTCTGTACTTGCACATCAAATCGTGAAAATGGTAACAAACAAACCAATAACGAATAATTATGATATATCATTCCCACCAAAATATTAACTTTGGTCAAAATTCCCTCTGAAATACCTGAAATACTCTTAGCTATAGATACCAAATCTCAAGCAAAGTTGTTGACATTTGTAACCCAGAATGTATTTCTGTACACAGGAAATAAATGAAGGGTCCTAATACGGGCCTTTTTATTTTGACGCGTCCGTGACGGGCCTAGAGCCTGTTACGGGCCAGTAACGGACCTGTTAGGATAGGTCCGTACAGCACCGTCAAAATAACTGTGGCGTTAGGGCCGTTCCATTTAAAAGTGTGGGGGGGGAGGAGGAACGGAAGCTAAATAAAAATTCGACACCCCCCCCCCCTCCTCAGCCACAGTTCAGAATTCGGGACCCCCCCCCCCCCCTCCCAAGAAAAATTCAAAATTCGGCAACCCCCCCCCCCCCCCAACCCGAAGTAGACACTAAATCCTATCTTTAAGCGGCATGATAACATTAACATTTATGAAGCCCCTATAAATACGTTGGGGAATACCTTCATGACGGTAGGACATATATATATATATATATATATATATATATATATATATATATATATATATATATATATATATATATATATATATATATATATATATATATATATATATATATATATATATATATATATATGTGTGTGTGTGTGTATATATATACATATATATATATATATATATATATATATATATATATATATATATATATATATGTATATTTATATATATATATATATATATATATATATATATATATATATATATATATATATATATATATATATATATATATATATATATATATATGTATATAAAATATATATATATATATATATATATATATATATATATATATATGTATATATATATATACATTTAGCTTTTAAGAAGTTTTAATCCTGCTAAAATAATTCAAAATTCGGCACCCCCCTCCCAACCAAAATTCTGAATTTGGGGGGGGAGGGGGGGGATAAAATGATTCAGAATTCGGCCCCTCCCCCCCTTTAAAAAATCTTCCGTTCCTACTCCCCCCCCCCCCCCCCCCCCCACACTTTTAAATGGAACGGCCCTTACGGGCCTGTTACAGATTTTCAACCCGTAAACGGGCCCATTGCAGGCCCGTAATGGTTTACTTATTGCCCTAGTAATACGGGCCACGGCCCAGTAGGGGGATAATGGATCAGTTTCACAAAAAAATCTTTATTTCAAGAGTGAAAATAAACACGCCAGAAAGTGCGATAACGGGCCCATAATAATACCTTTATTGCAGGCCCATAACGGACCTGTAATGGGATCAAAAACGGGATCAAAAATAGGCTTGCAACGGGGCCTTGCGGGCCCGTCAACTTTTACCTGTGTACAAGGTCAAGCGACCATATTTTAATAAAATTCAATCTAGCGTAAAGAGCCACCCCTTGCTTGTGTGCAAACCTTTGAGGGGTTCTGTGATATTTGGTCTCTTCTTCTGCTCAGGGATTGCCTAGAAAGTGATAATTCATCTGTTTAAATAGAATAAAGGGTGTAGGCTTTCAAATGGCCCTACATTTACAAATGAATCCAATAGGTGACCGTGACATTAATCGGGGCTCAGGACCTTCGTTCCTTAGGGCAAAGGGTTTTCGTGTGTTTTTATATGCATACGTTAAACTTTGAACTCGTTTACTACATCCATGGACGTACCGTATATCCAAGCGTATATTCATCTCTCTGATAGTGATACATTTTCCTATGAAGTCCAACTCTCTACGACAACTACAGATGCCAAGTATGATAGGTACTAATTAGAAAACTGTGGGCTAGAATCTTAGATTAGAGAAAAGTGTTTGGTCACCTAAGGCTAGAAAGGACTCCTGGGGTTCCCAACTGTGATGTTGATCTCTTGACGTAATGTCACTCAGGCTTCCTTGATCTCCCCCGGCCAGGGTTGTGTGCTCTATTGGGGAATAATCCAGTTGTATATTAGGTATTGTTCCTGTCCCTCCCTGCCCTGGACATGAACGTGAACCCAAATGGAAGTTTCCAGTTTTCAGGATATTTGCACTTAAAAGTTATGAATGATTACATTGCAATTAGAGCTTTGAATGGACGGCGTAATTCTTGTGATGCCGTTGTCTTGCTTCACTGACATTATACCACGCGAATCAATAGGGACAATCAATCAAAATCTCTAGAGATCTTAGAACTGGTGTTGTGAATTAGGAAGGATGATTATGATTCCTTTTACAAGTTATTAGGGTTTCCTGTTAACATTTAGGTTTAGCGGACTGCATTTAGATGTTCAATTCAGATCAGTGCAGAATCTGACGAAATACACACGGTCTTACAATAGGAAGTAACCACAAAAGAAAGAGATGAGTCTGAATGGAATAATAATGACTATATTGCATCAGAAGATAAGGGTGCATTACAGAAACGAAGAGAAATCCGCACTTCACTTCCTGACCCCAGTGCCAGTTTAAGAAAGCTGTCAGAACACTTGCAGTAAAATGGTTTCACCACCAGACTAACATTCAGGGCTGTACACGCTCGAAATGCCTTAAAAGTACCTCAGTTGGTTAGTCGTTGGACTGGTAATCAGTAGGTCGATGGTTCTATTCCAGAACTGGGCACTTTGGTCTGTCCTTCGGCAAGACAGTTTAATCCATATTGCCTCAGTCTACCCAGCTGCAAAAATGGGTACCTAGCATTCATAAGGCAGTGCTTAGAGCTTGTGCGCTGTATGCTGCCAGTTGCTCTGGAATATCCCTCGGGGGATTGAAATGGTTTCTGGATGTACAGGCCTGCCAGGGAAGGAAGGTCGTGTGAACATTTCGGTGGATACAAGACTATAAACCGAATATCTTTACCTTTATATTTTACCTTTAAAGGACTTTATCTTCATTTCTTGATTTCTGCTATCTGCCTCCCAGATAATAGTCCTATAGCTTGAACGGATATAAAATGAGAAAAATACGCACACCAGTCCTCCATAAAGATCTTTCCTGTACATATTTTATATCTGATCTGAGAGCAGGAAACGGATGTTTGTTTAAGATCTCACTAGTCCCGGAACCACACTTTTTGGTACTAACTCTATTTCAAATCATTCTGCATGGCTTTCCAGTTTTTCACCCCTCACATCTACTTCACATCCTGTTGGGAGTGTACCTTTATGGAGATTGCATATGTGAACTTGCGATCAGTTAAACCAATTAAAAAGTCAGTTCTCTCCCACTCTTAGCCCAGCTATGAGGAGGTGATTATAATCTGAGACGACCTACCTCTCTGTTCTAATTGTATTGTATTGTATTGTACTTTATTGACCGGTCTATAAAGACACGAAAGTTACACGAATACATAAATCATAGATCCAATTTATACTGAATACAGAGAAATGACTCTAACTAATAAAGCACATACCACAAATTATAACAAAATTGCCTCCAAAGGGCAGAAAGAACAGAAAATTACAAATTGCCCGACTCTTACAAGTTAAAGCAACGCTTAATGAGTCTTACAAAAAGGGCTAATACCACTAGGTGTTTTGAACTTAAACAAGTAACTCACAAAATAAACTGAACTTGAAATTAAATTGAAAAAACAAAACTGGCTATTATTTAAAGGACCTAGCAATGCCAGGTACATATTATCTCGATCCGGGGACATAAAGCGGTCTGGTAACCTGCTTGAGAATATTTACTAGAGGGAACAAACATACTATCCCACTCCCTCCCTTGCATTTAACACTTCATAGTATATTTTGGTTATACTTTGTCCTGCAATAATCCATATCTTTGCCATGGAACTTTAAAATGAAAAAATGAATTGTACAAATGAAGAACGAAGTCAAATACCGGTAATGATAATATTTATTGACAAAATATCTTATATGTAATGAAATACAGCAAATATAAAGTGAACAGAAAAAGAAAAAATACAGTAATAGATAATACCTGAAACTCCTTAAACTTATTTACATACATTGTCAAGTGGGTTAATTAAACCAAAAATCTGCATATATTATGAAAGCATTTATTACCCTTCGCAAACAGTGCAGTTAACCAATACCTTATTTTATTTTCATATTACGAGTATATATTGTATATATGGACTAAACTAATACTAACCATTCGCAGTTCACGAAGGTTTCTCACCCTCTTCAGGCTCACCAAGAATGCGTGGTAAGGCATCGTGCTCTTCACGTAGAGCTACACTGCCAGACCTGTCGGTGATAGTTATAACCTTCTTAAAGGGGCCCTAAAGGCTCACATAAATATCAGCTTATATGAAAGTAATACACTTCAAGAACGGGATGCTGCCCTTCTTTTTCTCTCAGTGATCCCATGAGGGGAGATTTTTGCATATTGCCATCATCCTCCCCAGCCCCTGGCAGCGGCCATGTTTTTCAATTGGGTGGCAATCTTCCCCTAGCTATGTGCTTCCTGCCCCTAGCTATGTGCTTATAACACTGACCACAGCAGGGGGTGATGACCCGGATTCACAATGGCGGCGGCCTTGGCTCAGTGGAGGTGCTATTCACTAATTGCAAATTTAGATTTCTCTTTGTCTGGAGCTCTAGGGCTTCCCTATTTATGCCAGATGTTGAGCTATGTTTATGAACTTTCATATATGTAAACCTATGATTTGTTCTTCCCTAAGTTACCCTTTAAACATTTGATCCCGTTCTATTGTAAAGCTGGGCATTGTAACAAGAAATGCAAAGCATCATTAGCATATAAGTCCCAACTTGTGCAGTACATTGTCTAGCATTCAATTACAGTGAATTAGCTGAAAAGGTCAATAACCCGTTTGAAAAAAAGTTTGGCGAAGAACGCAAAATCAAATCGAGATTATACAGGATTACGTCCATATATAACATTTATCACATACTAATCAAGCAATAAGGGAGACTTCCGTTTCCTTTCTGGGATATTTGCTCCCCTGCCTGACACACTGTTTACCCCGCCATAGTGACACCTGGGACCAGTAGATTATCCCGAAAGACTCAATTTAAGGAGTGTGATTTTGGATTGAGGGTGTATTATTTCGTAGGACACGCGAAGTTATGCGGAGACAGGGCGCCCGCGATTGCACGTCAGATGTAGAAAAATATAGGTCAATCTCACTAAACTCTTGAGACAAAAGCCTTTTTTAAAGGGTTCACCTCCCTTTTTGTAAGGGAGGCCCCGACATGTAAGAAGGAGAGCTTTTTTGAATATGTAGACGACACATATAACATGAACGATGATATGCAATGAATATGAAACTCTTCAAATTAATCTCTCCCTATAATTGGTTTTCGGTGGTTGCCCCAGTTTATAGAGGAATCGAACCCCTACTCGCCACGGCCTGGGATTGAACTCTGGATCCGGCAATCTTGCCACTGTGCCATTGAGAATCGCCAAGAAACTGCTGTCGCCAAGTCTGAGCTCCTGACGCCAACTTTGCAAGAGGGCAACAGTTTGGACAGCCATGAATCCATACTGCATACTTCTTATCCAAAGACATGTAGGCATATGCACAGATATCATAAATCGAACATATCCTTAACATCTTTCTCTCGACAATTCTGGTAACAGTTAAATCGCATCAATTCATCTGTTCACAGGTTGAGCCATACTTAATTTAGAAATGATAGGATTAACAACGTGGCCAAGGAATACTAGTATGTGTTTCAATTTATTCATTTTTCATTTCACACTGACCGCACCTAGGGGATTATTTTATCATACTGAAATAAGTATATCAATTGATATCCAAGTCGTAACGTGCACGTATTGCATATCGGTCAAGCCACTAAAGGGGGATGATTATATAAAATGAGGAGGTGGGACATCCGAAACCAATGTAATGCTCTAATTAGTTAACCTTTTATTGGCCACCCTTATCTTTTTTAAACAACCTCAAGTATGTATGAAGAATCACTGTACATCTGTTTTAAGCAGAATCAACTCTCTGAGACTAGATACTAGTATCTAAAGGGAAAGGCTGTGTTACAAGAAAGCCACAGTAGTATTCTTTGAGTATGTACGTAGGTTCTTAAAGGGGAAGATTATATTAAATGAAAGTACAAGTTATGCTATTTTCTATTTGTACGTAGATTCTTAAAAGGGAATGTATGTTACAAAAAAGTACAAATGATATTAAGGAAGATGGAAATAAATCATGGTGATAACTTGCAGTGAACATAATGCAGTGATGCGTTAGCGCATCAAGGAAGTCAAACACATAGCGAAAGGATCATAACATTAATAGACACGCTGTAAGCTGGGTAATTGTGACATTGGTCTTTGCCTTATTACCTCGCCATGCGTGTTTCTTCTTCTCCTAATCATGATAAAGTATATTTTACAATATAAAAGCACATCAAATAATTGTAATGAAATTTGTTTTGATCGGATCTTCTGGTAAAGAAATGTAGCTAGCATGTGGTCCTATTTGTTAAACAGTCGCAATGACGTTATATATGATTTTTTGTGTGCCGAATGCTATGTAATACACATCTTACTAGACCGAATCAAATCAATGCCAAAGGGATTGTACAATTCTTGATATATAGATTTCGTTTTGTGAAAGAAATAATTTTCATCAAAGATGAGACTCTTCAACTGTTTGAAAAAAATTCTTTCGCATTTTTGAGTTACCTTTTTCAATTTTCTAGTAGACATGTAATTTGATTATTTTCGTGAACAAGATATTATTATCGATGTTGACGATACTGACGGTGGGTTTAGTTTGGTATCAATTATGAACGTGTTTAATTTAGATGCATACATTATTTTATATCTATAAGTAAATTTTTCGATAAACTCACGACAAACAACTAACCGCAGAAATACGTATTTAGAACACACGAGGCAGGTTGCCGTTTTGATCACGTGGGAATTGCTGCAATTATTCACATAGTCTGATATATTCGAGATGAGCAGCTTTTTGTTTTTGTAGGTAAATTATTAATTTCGATAAACTCGTGACAAGCACCTAACTGCAGCAATACAGTTACGACATTTAATTCCTGCGTCAGTCGACCGGACATCTGGCAGTGCCTGGTTGTGCAAACACCCATGCCCAATGTCAAAACTATATATGCCAAACACACCAATAACCCACGTAGCTTGCAAATCAAAGTACGTTCAGTTGTGAGCTCATCCATGCATCCATGCCCAGAAAACTGGATGGTAATCGGGTGTGCGGTTGTGTATTATGCCCAGGCTGCCCACGCATTTCGTGCAGGAATTAAATGTCGCCACTCTACGTGTTCCGTAGACAAGATGCAATTGCCTTTTTGACCACATAGGAATTATTGTAATTCCCCACATACCCGGTAGTCCAAGATATTTGAGATGAGTAGTTTCTTGTTTTTGTCTGCATTAAAGCCTCTCGACGGACACGAGAGACTTGGGATGATAGCTAAAGAAATTAGGATACGGATCGTCTTACAGCAGTCATTAGCCTCTGAAGGAAAGGCCAGACACTCATGTTTACATATGTAAAACACCAAATTGAAGGTTAGCAAAAAGGTTATGACCTTTCTTGGGGATGGACTTCAGACAAAATGCAACTACTCACAGACCTGTATGTATAGTCTATCGAATCATAATATGAGATAGGAAAACCGAAGGTCTAGGTTTTCAAATTGAGCGTTTGAACCATCAAATGTTTTTAATCTAACAAAATGTCTTAATTTCTTTGATATATATATGTAATATATGTATATATATATATATATATATATATATATATATATATATATATATATATATATATATATATATATATATATATATATATATATATATATATATATATATAATCATAAGCTTGGAATTTAACGCAATCGAAGTATGTCACTTTGCATTTGTATATCTTTTGGTATCAAATATCACATTTTTCAAAGCCATACGTGTTCATTCTTTTCAAGCTTCCTTCATAATCTTTGAACAAGAAAGCATACATAACTTTTTAATAGAACGAATAGGTTTTATTGAAAAATGACATACATGTAATGCATCCTTTCATCCAGAAAGCTTAATAATTAGAAAAATAATTAGAAAAATAAAAAGACGTTGCTATGCTTGGGTGGTTAAGAACATTTCACCCGAGTGAGGAAGCATTCAGCAGATGGACGCAAAATTACATTGCAAGCTGTGCCTTACTTAAGTATGCTCAACCTTTCGAATGCTGGGGGTACTTTCGTCCAAAGGACAAGGACGCAAAGATTGTTGAAACCATCTAAACCCTGTCATATTGGTATTCATTGTATAGCTCTCACTTTATATAGTATTTCTCAGACGAGTACCTATGTGCCAGGGTTTCAAACATTTTCAGGTTTTTTGCATCATTTTGTATTGGACAAATTGGCCACCAGTAGCATAAGGGTTATACTATGAGTATAGAGGAGATTACACTTTCTCTGTGGTCACTTCACTTCCCTTGTATAACGTTTGGTAGGACACGCGAAGCTGTGCGGAGACAGGGCGACCGCGAATGCACGTCAGGTGTAGAAAAAATATAGGTCAATCTCACAAAACTCTTGAGACAAAAGCTGACTACCTACCCCTCCCCCCCCCCCCCCCCACCGTTTTTTTACTGTAAGTGAAAGTGACCTCAGAGCGGCTTCGTCCGCGGAAGGATGAGCAAAGAAACTCGATATAACCTAACAACGCAGTGTGTTATTCCTATTTCTTCTACAAGTAGTTCGTTGCATCACACGGCCGCCATTAGCAACTTCAAGAGCGCTTTGACACTCACGAAGCCAAGGATACAACATTTTACTGGCAGATGATCATAATGGAACGTTTTAAGTGGGAAAAAAGACGAATTGAAAGGTTATCGGTCTGGTCACGTGGTCACCCTTTTCCCATATTCTGCTAACCAGAAAATGGCTATATTGAGAAGGCGCAGTAAGTGAAGCTGGAAAGCGAGCAAGCTCGCAAAATATACAAATAATTGGCGCAACAACGTTTAGCGATCCCAGGTTTCACCACGTAAGCGAGCATGTATATTCGCTTAGACATCCTCATCCTGTTTGAGCCTTGTTTAAAGGGTTCACCTCCCTTTTTGTAAGGGAGGCCCAGACATGTAAGAAGGGGAGCTTTTTTGTATATGTAGACGACACATATAACATGAACGATGATATGCAATTAATATGAAACTCTTCAAATTAATCTCTCCCTATAATTCGGCGACAGACAATAAAGAGTAAGAAATGAAGGTTTTCGGCGGTTGCCCCAGTTTATAGAGGAATCGAACCCCTACTCGCCCAGCCTGGGTTTGAACTCTGGACCCGGCAATCTTGCCACTGTGCCATTGAGTCTGGTTTAATAACTGAAAAATCGCCAAGAAAGTGCTGTCGCCAAATTCTGAGCTCTTGACGCCAACTTTGCAAGAGAGCAACAGTTCGGACAGCAATGAATCCATACTTATTATCCAGAGACATGTAGGCATATGCACTGATATCATAAATCGGACATATCTTTAACATCTTTCTCTCGACAATTCTGGTGACAGTTATACCGCATCAATCCATCTGTTCACAGGTTGAGCCATACCTAAGTTAGAAATGATAGACTTAACAACGTGGCCAAGGAATATGTGTTTCAATTTATTCATTTATTATTTTTTTCATTTCACACTGACCGCACCTAGGGGATTATTTCATCATACTGAAATAAGTATATCAATTGATATCCAAGTCGTAACGTGTACGTATCGTATGTCGATCAAGCCACTGAAGGGGGATGATTATATCGTCTAAAGGCCTACCTGCTTGATCTAAATTGCATATATGTACCGCGAACTGTGAACGTCGAGACCGTAGATCCAAATGTTATGCAGTGTCCTGTCTTTGAAGTAGAGATATATGATAGGATAAGCTAAATTAATAACACCAGTCATGGCTCGGAAAGTCATTTTTTTGAAAATGAATCGGAATGATATCTTTTGGCCTGGGGGGTCATGCATATGGTCTCGTCAATACACTCATGCTAGAGATTGGGTCTATCCATGGGATGTGTGTGTGTGTTTGGAATTTCGTTTTATCGTCCCTTTTCTGCTATATTATGGCCTGGTCAGGTCTAGCCAGTATTGGTGGTGGAGGCAGCCGGAGTGCCCGAGGAAAACTCCACCTAACACCAAGTCACTGGCAACTTTCTGACAGTCTGCGTGTTTGAATAACACGTGTCGTTAATTTGTGAAATTAAAGCTCACGACGCCAGCTTAACCTCCGAAGCAATGGTAAAATACTCTCACCAGAGCTCCCAATTTCGAAACAAGCTGGTGGCATCTGGGAACGTTGCCAGATGCTTGGGAGTAGTCGGTGGTTTCCGCCGGTACTACCGGCTTTCATACACTACCCGCAACTGGTTTAAAGTTACTACTTAGACTTAATACGGCAGAACATTTGACGTTCTTAATTCCACTATCAATTTATTTTGCCTGATGGTGGGTTGACCACATAGACCATTTTACTGACGAGCACAACACAACAACTATTTGATAAAGCCTGTCTCACGGCATAACACTTATGCTCTTTGCTACTGCATACATACATACATACACACAGATAGATACGTATAGGTATACGTAGGTACATACATATTCATACGTACAGAAAAATATATACATACATACCATCGTAAGGACACACACGCACACACATACATACATACATACATACATACATACATACATACATACATTGTGCCCCTAGATTGGAGAGCCTGGCATAGATCAAAAGCCGTATTGGCCATCTTCTGATTGGAATAGATATCTAAGACTTCACCTATGCATTTCTCCTAGTTCAAAGAGTGATGGTGTCATAATACAAAGCAGCATGTACAGTACCGTATGCATTAGGTAGAGCCACGCATCTTGTTAATTCCCTCTTTGAATTACTAGACGACTATGGGAGTTACCATCTGCTCCTAATGAGACCCAAAACACACAGAAAGGAAAATGACTTGCGCTTATTCAATTAGTCAGCTGTATGGAGGCCCACAGCTGTGCCAACTTATACTCCAGTTACAAAGCTACTTCCAACGAGGTTCGTGCCCTCGATGTAATGTATTTCATCTTTGACATGGAGATGTTTCTAAACCGCGCACATATAAGTTTTGTTTATACATGTACTCACATTTTCTGCCAATTATTGCGGTTCAGTTGTGGTTAAACCAGTTGTAAGTACACGTAGAGAAAAACAGGAGTATCCGGCGAAAACCACCGCCTAGCCCTAAATCACTAGCAACATTCTCACACGCCCCCATGCGGGATTTGAACCCGAGCAGTGGTGAGAGACAGCGAGCAGTCAGGGCAATAGCTTAGACCATTCGGCCATCGGGGTACGCACTCAAATTATTTTGGCAAAGAATTCCCTTAAATGGGTATAAAGGTATAGATATTAACGGATCCACATTTCGCGAATCGATCCGTTTTTCAATAATAGCGGATCGTAGTATTTGCGTGTGGTCCGTTCAAGACAATCAGATCGAGCTATGTACAGTATGAGTGATTGTCAAAATGGGTTTATTGCAATCTTGGTATTCAGGTGAATGAATAAAGATTACTTACATCATACGCCATTTCTTTGAACAACGCGACGCATGTTGTGAAACATATGCACTGTTTAGTGTTTACCGATCTGACGTGTCGATGATGGTCCGTCCTGATTGGTATATTGCAATTAAGGAACTCATAATTACCGTGGTTACGTGCATCATTCAAATTTGGTCGTAGGCCGTGAAATATTTATATATCACAGCCCGCACGTGCGTGTGTCTATGTACGTAATTGTGACTAGATCAGCAATTTGAATACATAAAATAATAATTATTAACGAATCGTAATATTAGCGAATCAGACCCACTCGTTAAAGTCGCTAATATTTAATTCCACGTTAATATTAATACCTTTACAGTATCTTTGTAAAAGTAATATAGCATGGGCAAGAGTGAGCCTTGCAGATCAGAAAACAATAAACGCAGATTTTGAGCAATCAATTTCGAATACTTGGCTAGAATGTAAGTTTGTGTGAGCAAATTTCACTCCAAATGTTGCCCATGTTATACCGAAGTTAACTCAGTCAATCTTTTTTGACTCACGGTTCTTCTGTTTTTGTATTTGGTTTTCCTATCTGTTATTTCCACGTGTTTTAATCATAATGACCTCGATCAGAGCTGTTAGTGGTTGTTGTTGCCTCAGATTAGACCTATGTCTAAACATTAGATGACCAAACACAAGTGGATTCGAAACCAGCTGGTCAACCTGAACATGCTAGCCTCAACCAGTGTCAACTAATAGCCGCTAAATGGTGCTCTGGGCACCCCCAGCTGGTGGTGGAGATAAGGTTTCTCTGTAATGTAAACGATGCAAGAACCCTGATTGGTCCTTGTTCCCACGTGACCTCGCTGTGATGCCTTATCTGATACTCCTGGCATGAGTCCAGCATGTAACTATAGGGCATATAGTAATTGGTCTCTCGCTACACATCCATTCTTTTCTTTCTTTTCTTCATCCAAGGTCTAAACATGATAGCCTCAGTGGTCCATAATTCACAGATAAAAGGTACGAACACTATACATATGAAAAATGTTGATGTGAATATAGGGCGCCGTTTGTAACATCCACACTTTTGTTGACAGAAGCAACTTTTGTCAAGACAGAAGCCACCTTTGTCGACAAAGGTAACTTTTGTCGACAAAAGTACTTTTGTGTTACCCATGGCGTGACAATTCGCCAAGTGCAACATCTTAGAATTCTGTCTCGACAAAATTGCTTTTGTCAACAAAGTATGGATGTTACAAACGGCGCCCCATATAAAGGCAATAATTTGACAGATTTGATAGATTTAGTTTCTGCTAGGTTTCAATTCAAATGTTTTTGAAATATTACTCTATTTGATGAATAATATTAAAAGTTGTCAGATAATGTGTACACTGCAAATGCAAAGGACTTAACATACAGATTATGTAATAGATATACTAGAGGTGCTGAGAATACTACTGCGCAACCGTGATTCTCCTGCTTTGAAATCAAAATTCATTAACGGACCTCTCAGTAGTTTTTCTTGGTTGCGTTTCATGTGTGGTTTGTTGTGTAGCAGAAAGTGGCCTAAGTGCCCGCCCTCCCTCTGTGTAAATTCACCTAGCAACCGTGGGCGTGCGGACGGCGCCTGAGTAGATCTTGGTTGCTAATGATCTTTAGGCCATGCTTTCTTGTCGATTGCTTTTCGCACTGGTGCCGCCCAGTTACGGATCTTATACTCCACGAATAGAGCTTATTAAACCCAGCCAGGAAACAATTGCCACTTTCATGTTCAAGTATGGACAGCACGAGCGGAAGAAAGTCCCTGGGAATATGAGTGTAGTGTACGTTATGCTGCACCATTTGTTATGATGAGCTCGGGGAGTGATTATTATTTCGCCTTTGCCAGCACCAGTACCATTATTAGCGCTTCCTAGATACTTTCAGGTTTCAAAAATTACAAAGCTGAAATATGATGCTGTTAATCATAGAGATCAGGATGATATAAATGATTACGCACTTCTAAAGGTTATCATAGAAATCTTTTCCTTTATATCCTGCGAGAGATACTATATGGTAGACCACAGCTTTTAAGTATGGTAGAAAGGATATAAAATACGCGGTCAAAACATATCCTTTCTCTTTAACCGAGAGAACAACATACTGTTTGTTCGCTGTGACCAATCTAGCGTGGGATAAACATGGTGAGATTTAATGAATTATTTCAACCGTCCCCATACTTAAGGTGTAGACATATTTTTATTTACCAAGTGTGCACCGTGATATGTTTAGCCTTTCAGGTTGCAGTTTTTGACATTTTCACCTGCAGTTTAATGAAAGAAATACCCTAAATGTCGGAATGAAGTGACGGAAATATAACTAGTCTGATGAGCACACCATTCTAGTTGAAAAGACATGCCACTTGTTATTTAGAAGGGAAACACCCTCATGGGTGAGTGGTCCAGCGCGCTCAGCTCGACGTTTGTTGGCCGTGTCTCACCTTTGCACACGGTCCAATAGACAGGTACCAACACTGAAAAGGGTGTTATTTAAGGTTGAGAGGGTATTTATTGTTAAATGTTGGCAGGTGACCTTTTTTTAATGCCAATTTTGTAGTGTTGATTTTAATCTTGTCTGTCGGACTCAAATTTCAGTTTTTAACTTACTCATCAATTTGAATATCAAAATGGCCGCCAAAATCGTAGGGTCGACCAGCATTTAAGGTAAGTTAGAAAGTTAAACGAGTCACTGGTTTCCATATACATAAGTTTTCATTTGTTAAATTTTAGCTTTTGGTGGCAGAAATGTATTTGATAACAGCAACTCTAGTTCATCCCATTTCATTATAGTAATGATAATAAAATAATGATAATAATAATGATAATAATAATAATATTGTCATTTGATATTGCGCCCTTTCCATGTAAACATTCTCAAAGGCGCATTACATTCTATTTTCAAAGGATAGATGTTGATATCCACATAGTTAATTGATATATACATCTTTGAACAGATGTTTTCAGTTGTCGTTTGAAGATTGCCACACTCCCAGCTGCCCGAAAGAGTAAGAGATTATTTCTCTTGAGATATGAGAACAAAAGACTAACGATAAGCTGCACAGCACCATTTACAAAAGTGCTTTTGAACATTATAGGTGGAAAGGGCGCTATATCAAATATCAATTATTAATGTTATTACTGTTACTTCAATGTCTGATTGTGCTGATAGACTTCAAATACCTTTCTCTTGAGCAATGTGTCAGTTTTCTTTGACGAACCTAAACTAGCACATGCATGACTATGATATACTGTAAATCACTTAAACAGGGCGTGAACATTATATAGCGCAATAACAGTACTGGCCTGGATAGCGTGATCTAAGTATAGCGCTTCACTTAAGATTTTACAATAGCGCATATGGGCAGAGCGCTATCATCGCTATCTTATTGTTCCCGCTATACTTAAGTGATGTACAGTACTAATATGATGGAATGGGATATCGCTTGATTCCAACATTCATACCATGGACACAAGGGTTACCCGTGGAGCGCCAACACATCCTGACCTGGTTGCTTCTATCTCATCGGCTTAAATTGTTTTTTGCACCCAACGGTTGGTTCCCACAATTCTTCTAAATTCAAATTTTGAACGCCTTTTTGTAATTCTTTTTTTTTTATAGCAAAATATTTGCTAGTATAAGAGTATATTGTAGAGCTTTCCTTTTAAATTATTCAAAGGGTTGTATGGCATTTTTTCATTTTTGACAATACTTAGTGAGGTGGCGGTATTTCTCGTGCTCCAGCGCGCTCGTAGATTCCTCGGCTCTTAAGGTTCATAGGAGTTGTATAAAGGTATCTCGGCAGTTATTACCGTGAATGCAGTAAACTCCCTAGAGTACACAGTAAAGCAAGTGCTTTATGTACCATCTACATCAGAGTCCAGCTCCCTTTTAGATGATTGAGTAACACCCATCTGGAAACCAGCGAGAAGCTCTTATTTCATAAATATTTCTTCACGCCAGCCTAGGTTTTGACCTTCATTTCCCCTTACGGCACTCACGTTCGACGATGAGGCAACTTTATTTCTCAGCTTTGTCCTATGTGTGTGGTGATGTCAAAGAGATTAGCTCAGTAAGTATGTTTATCCATTATGATTATCACGAGTCTCGTTGCGGAATACTCGATAGTCTCTCGAATGGTTTAGGGACACATGCAATGGACATACCAATAAGGGAAAGTACATGCTAATTAATGGCTCTCACGGTGCTTTGTTTGTCTGTTACGGCATCCCTCGCTTTCACCAGCTTATGCCATATCGTGACGAATAGTATAGTTCTATAGTAGTTTATTGACCCTTTCGCAAGAAATGAAATACATATACACAAACACATAACAGAATACAAATAAAGAATTGAGAACAAAAGAATTGGACAATACATACGGAGAGAACACTATAGGATGCTTGATATGCTTAATTAGCACGCATTAAGACTTGGTAAAATTACATATCTAGTGAGTGTATTGTACACACAAAAAGTGGTCCGTTTTTCTACAGACATACGGTAATTGCCAAGAGAGAAGCATGGTCCGTTTATCTGGTGACAATAGGGAAGATATTCCCAAAGTATCTTTCAATAGGAAATGAGCTATTGGAAAACCCTGCACAACGACACACATTTGTATAGCGACCAAAGGTGCCAGAAACAGCCCTTCACAACGATACACACATGCAAAGCCACCACTTCAACCCGCTAATGAGGACCCTGCAGGACTCGACCCGATGATCACACGCTTGTGAGACAGGCGTCTATTTACAAGGATCCTCTCTCTAACGGCGGAAGGGTTCCGCATAGAATGAAATTCATATAAGCACTTACAGATTATGGCCAGATGTGATATATAAAGAAGAATAAAGAACTCTCGTTCCTTATATTTCATAAATTATCGGCTACTTCAGAGCAAATTTAAACAGACACTGCCTGCATTAGAAATATAAGTATAATGAAATTGTGGTGACTGAAAGTCATTTTCCTCATGAATGGCGTGAAACTAAGTATGGTTATTATTTATGTGGTCTGCAAAAACTATTCCCTATGATCGAAGACTAATGTGTTAATGTGCCATTTAAAAAGTTTAATGTGCAGTTTATAACTCCCTTATAATCTGTTTTTTTCTTTTATCTTTTCCTTTTTGATTAATAGTGGTCCCTTTGATTTAGGTTTGACCTAAGAACACAGAGAAAAAGGAGGACAGCATCCTATTCTTGAAGTGTATTACTTTCATATAAGCTAATATGTATGTGAGCCTTTAGTTCCCCTTTAACAGTATTCTCTAACTGCAGCGCAAATGTTGTGAGCTATAAAGGCAGACATGGAATCCATCCCTTATATATATATATATATATATATATATATATATATATATATATATATATATATATATATATATATATATATATATATATATATTTATATATGTATGTATGTATGTGTGTGTGTGTGTGTGTGTGTTTAAGTTTTTTAAATGCCAAATCCCAACCTAACCAAAACCTAATTTTCTCACAGTGTACCGATAGCGACAATCGCCCCTTGAACTAATTGCATTTGACTCCACTTTATTCTAGTACAAGAGCCGCATTATGCGTCGCACCATTAGCGGTGATGCACAATTTGATCGTCATCGAATCAGGAACTCACTTAAATCAAGTCGCCATTTGTGAATGTCTCTTTTTTAACCCATCTACTGTGTCGCTGAAAAGACAGGCGACATCTCATTGGCAATATGAAGAAATCCATACCACTAAGCCGTTGGCGCACTTTATCTCTTTGAGAAGAAAGCTTTTTTTATCAGGAAGTATTTTTGAAAGAGGCACATGGCTGAAATTAATATGGTGAAAGTGCCACTTAGCAAATAATTGTCTGGCCTTATTTTCAAACTATATTACACGTGTTTTTAGGGGCCTGGTTTAGTATTATATACAGCTGTATCATTGCTAATTTGAAGTCATGATCATATAGGATCGATGACACATTAATATCAGCTTCGAGGCTAACCACATTTTTAAATATTTGCTATTAGAATAAAAGCACGTTCAAGTATAAATCCTAAATTAGTGATCGCATAAAATCGAAGTAGCCGCCATCACCATTGGCCAAAACTATTACCTAAATTACGGTCGTTTTTAGGTATAGGGCAGCAGTAGTAGTAGGTTTTTTTCTGTAATCGTTCAAATTACAACAAAAGTCGTATTTAACAAATGACGAGATAAGATAACAAAACATGGGTAAAACAGAATGATCATAATACAGGAAAACGAGAATATAAAGGAAATAAACTCAAATCTGTTCAACCTCCTCATATGATAATTATTGTTATTTTCACTCGTTAGAATGTTCATTAAAGCAGGATTTGTTATATAGAAAACTAGGGAATCAAGAACATTGATAGTTACAAAAAACAAAAACGACTTATCAGGTTTCAATTCAAAAGCACGCTATCATCGCACCCTGAATTTTGCATATTATAACTTTGCATTTTGGCAACATCCAGTCTCCCCAGGATTTTTGTGACTTTTGTACCATAATAAGCATCATCACAACTAAAGTAGTAACCGGAAAAAAATCCCCTAACCCAAAGTCAGTGGCAACTTTCTTACATAACCGGAGACGATTTCGAACTTGGACAGCTGTCAGAAACAGAGAGCACGTAGTCGTGACGCATTAGACCCCTCGACTATGTGGGCCTGCTCATCATATATAGACTACTGATGCTTGGCCTATGTATTAATTAAACACCAACAATCACTGGTATTCCCATGAAATTGAGCGTTTTCAAATAATTATTTGTAGAGAATGTCACTAACGTCACAAAGCCGTAGTGGAAAGTGCATACAAAGTTGAATTGCTTACGTTGATCAAAGACACTTCGCCAAACCAATGTAAGGGTGACTTTTTCTACATAAATCATAATACTAAAATCCTCGCAATCCTCTTGTCTGCTGCATTTCCAATATACCTTTTGAAACGATCAATATCTTTACAGCCGGCACTAGAGGTGGGGGCAAAGTTTTGTTCGGAACATATCGGGGACTTCGTGCAGCTGCTACGTCGCGTCTACGTGGATCTCAGAGTACCTTATTGTAAAGGGGGACATACCAGGCTTGGATGGGTTAAGCTATTACACACCTAATACTTCTCTGCTTGTGTGTGTTCATGTGAGACCTTTTTGTGGACTCCATTCCTATCCCTGCCCGATTTGTCTCTCTCTGTATGCCACCAGGTGGCGGCTTGGTATAGTTATGATATATATAAAACCTCCATGAATAGAGACAAACCATGTAACTTAGCGATATGTGCCTGGAACATGAGGGGTTTTGATGTCGCAATTCCGCACCTGAGATATCTTATAGAGCATTTTCAAGTGGTGTGCGTTAGTGAGCACTGGTTATGTAAGAACCAACTTAACCGTTTTGGTGAGATAAGTGATAAAGTTGAATTCCTATGCCATTCCAGCAACCGGACCAATGCAGCATCCTACGGGTGTGGCAGGGGACAAGGGGGCGTTGGTATTTTATGGAACAAAACTTTAGGGGGGGTAATACCCATAAACGAGATAACACACGATAGATTTTGCGCAATTAGAATCCAAAACTCAAATGGGGCTACCATAAATGTGTTTTCAGTGTATCTACCTGCGTCTAGCTCAGATGATGACCTATCTACCACTCTAGACCAGCTCAGCGTAGTTCTGGAGGGTAGAGATTCGGATAGCTTGAACCTGGTATGCGGCGATTTTAACGGGGATATTGGGCATGCTGTAGATGGTAGAGGTATAAAACCGCCTACAAAAGCTGGTAAACTTATAAACGACTTTTTTATAAGACACAATCTATGGCCATCTAACCAGGGTATTTCTGCTAATGGACCACTATATACTTATGAGGGCCCTACGGGGTGCTCAACAATTGACTATATAGCCGTCCCAGTGTCCTTTATTCCATGTTTGTCTAAGTATGGTGTGATGGAAGAAAATGTACTTAATACCTCTGACCATCGCCCTGTGTACGCGGTATGTGATGTACAAACTGTACCACAACTACAGGTAACTCACAAGAGTGTAAAGGTACTTAGGTGGGATAAAGTAACAAAGGAGGTCTTGAATGTACTAAATATACTAAACATGTTACAAAGGACCTCTCCGCAATGCTTTCCCGTTGTGCTAACTGTGTCCCTGCGTATGCAGATATAGATTATGCTTTTAAGGAACTTACCGCGGTTTTACATATCTCAGCCAAAAACCTACCTAGGTCTAAATTTAGAAAGCATTTAAGACCCTATTGGTGCGAGGAAATGAGTACCCTAAAGAGAGATAAAGTCATAGCATACAGACAGTGGGTCTCTGTGGGCAGGTCTAGAAATAGGGATAACCTATATAGGATCAAGTATTTAAAGACTAAAAAGGCCTTTAATAAGAGATTACATTGTCTTGCCCGAGAATATGAAAATGAGAGCCTTAAGCATATCATGATGTCCGCCGAAATCAATAGCACAGAGTTTTGGAGAATTCTTAAGAGAAATAGGGACGTTTGTGGGCCGAAAGTTTATGCTGTTGCGAACAGAGGTGGTACTATTGTTCATAATTTGGACGAGGTTCTCGAGGTGTGGCGCCAACACTTCAGTGAGTTATGCACTCCTAAAGATGACCCAACTTTTGATAATGATCACTTTTCTAATGTGAATAAGATGGTGGGTGATTGGCGGTTACTCAGGGACACAGATGAATTTTTGGGTGAACCCTTTATATTATCCGAAGTTAATGAAGCCATTACTAAACTTAACGTAGGTAAGGCACCCGGTATGGATAATATAACGGCTGAACATCTGAAGTATGGTGGCAGTATGGTACCTCAGGTCCTTCTCTTTCTGTATAACTGGATCCTCCAACTCGAGTATATCCCGGTAAATTTTAGAGAGGGCATTCAGGTACCTCTACATAAGGGTAAGAATACCCCAATAACTGATCCTGACAATTTTCGCGGGATAACGCTATTGAATACTTTTAGTAAGTTGTTCGAAATTCTGATTTGGAAGAGGATGGAGAGTTGGTGGATGTCCAGGATAACACCATTGCAGGGTGCCAGGAGAAAAGGCGTTTCATGCCTGCACACCGCTATGATGTTACAAACTTGAGTCAGGTGGTAAAGTGTTTGTAACATATTTTGATGTATCTAAAGTGTTTGATTCAGTGTGGGTTAATGGGTTGTTTTATCAACTCAGAAACCTTGGAATTGTAGGGGTTACATGGCGCATAATGTATAAAATGTATTTAGACTTTAGATGTAAAGTTAGGATAGGAGGTACCCTTTCTGATTGGTATAGCATGACCTGCGGGATCCATCAGGGAGGGTACCTCTCATTAGTCAAATACATATCATTTATTAATACACTTGTTGAGGAATTAGAGAACTCTAGGCTATGTTGCTCTATAAACGCCTTTAGTGTGTCACCTGTGAGTTACGCAGATGATCTAGCGACAGCTAGTTTAGCAAAGAGCAATGTCGACCTAATTATGCGTATCGCCTACAATCACTCATGTAAATGGAGGTACAAATATAATGCTCGGAAGAGTGCGGTTCTAGTTTATGGGGAGAAAGCTAGTGAAACTAGGAAATTCCATTTATATAGGGAGTATCGTATTGGGCCCGATAAGGTGTATGAGAAAGAATCCTACGACCATGTGGGAGTAAAATCCTGTATAAATGGGGGTTTTTCAGTTAGGACGCAGGAGAAGATCAAGAAAGGTAGAAGGGCTTTTTACTCTGTTCTGGGTTTAGGTATCAAAAAACGAGGATTAAATATGAGTACGTGTAATTTAATATTTTGGTCCTTGGTGGTACCCATCACCCTATTTGGATCTGAGCTCTGGGTCCTTCAGGAACAGGATATCACCGATTTAGACAGTTTTCAGAGATTAGTTGGGAGAAGAATTCAGAGGTTTCACCCAAGATCCCCGACACATACCAGTATAAGGGGGTTGGGGTGGTTAAGGCTAGAGACTTTTGTTTATGCTAGAAAGATTCTATTCCTGAGGACTGTTTTATGCATGGAAAGGGGGTCCGTTTATAGGATAATGTTAGAATCTAGGCTGGAAAAATTTCTAAGTGATGTCGAAAAGGGTAGTCGGAATGAATCCTTTAGTCCCCTATTTGATGCCTTTAGGGTAGCAATCTTGTTCGGCATGATGAATATGGTAATCGGTATGTCTAATGGCACCCACTTCTTTAGTAAATATGTATGGAAACAAGAAGTGTAGAAAAATGCCTGGATAATTGATAACGATGAGTGGAGGTATACAAATAGTCTGTTCTCAGATACTTTCTATCTTAAAGAGACACTTGGCGGTACAGATCAGTATTTGACATGGTGGGAAATATCCAATAACTCCCCAGGGGATATACATATGTGCGAAACCATGGCATCACTGATCTGTAGGGCAAGTAATCTAAAATCAGACAATATAGAGTGTAAGGGTAGCAATCTGAGTGTTAGAGTTTGTGATCAATGTGATATGTTTCAGGAAGAGAATGTGGAACATGTCATAATGCACTGCCCCTTTAACGAATACCTGCGTGAACACATGTTATTAGATATACACAATCTGGAATGTATGTATGATGTATCGATAATGGGTAGTGGTAACCCCTTGCTAACCCTCCTAGGTAGTGCAAGAGCGGAAATTGATCCATGTATAATGAATAAGTTCTGGGTGATAGCAGGAAGTGCTATTCACAAGATGTATATGAGGATTGAGACAGCAAAGAAAGGAATAGGCTAATTTCCATCCTCGCTTGTGAGAGAGGTCTGACAAGCTATGTGAACTCTCTCCGAGGATGTGTAGATTTGTCAGTCTACCTACTAGACAGGCCCAGTTTGTGGGTGTACTACGGTATGTCTCACAATCTCCTGTGGCTCTGGCGGTATTTTTTGAGTCTACCTACTAGACAGGCCCAGTTTGTGGGTGTACTACGGTATATCTCACAATCTCCTGTGGTTCTGGCGGTAGTTTTGAGTAAACCCTGTAATGGGTCCAATTTTTAGTCATACAACGGTACCTATCACAAATGCTGGCTGAATCACATATAACATTGACTATGTATAGATAGTTATATTAACAATGCACTACGTTTCTTTGATTCCCACTTTATATGTTTATTTATAATTTAATAACGCATTTAAGTGACAATGCTATATTTTTGTCTTTTCCTAATTTATGCAAACTCACGTTTTTGTTTAATTGTATTTTTGTGCTTAAAGTTTATCTATTTTCCTGTAGCAATCCTGGATGGATTAGCGCCTGTATTTTGTTTCTGATTTTTCAAATCTCGTTAACTAAAGCCCTTTAGGGTTTAGCCTCCATGGCTGTAAAGATCTCACTTATGTTCCCTTAACTTATTACCATCTGGTTCAGATTAAGAAACTTACCTGTTTGCCCATGTTCAGGGAAACGAGATTATGTTTATACACCAGTAAAGCGTGTGAGGAAGAGTACAGTGTGTTGTACAACTACTGATTTTTGTTTATCATAATTTGTATTGTTTATCTCAGTTGATTTATGCAAAAAACCCGTACGCCGCAACAACATGGCCGGGGGATATATATGATTTTTGTAATTTCTACATTACGGTCAATAAAGAATATATATATATATATCGTCACCGAGAAGTTCATATTGTCTTATTTGATTGGGACAAATTTGGTAAAACTGGAAATGTTAAAAAGGTCATATTAACCATCTCGTTAACCGCAAGGAAGTATATTTAAGTAGTTTTCCTAAAGCATGCTATGAGTAGACATTCATATTTTGTGTTTGCATAGTGTGCCCTCTAATGTCGTGAAACACCTTTTAAAGGCATAGTACGGTGTTCGACACGGCAAAAGTGACATCTAAAACTCAATGTCCATTTAAAGAATACCCCACAGTTAGAAATCCATCAACTTTTGCATAGGCTGTCATTTGCAGATTCCCTGAAAATTCAAAATAAAAAAGGGGGGTCACCAGTCAATTGAGAGACATCGAACTGGTATCAAACGACATGTGGTGTTATCTCCCTCTTGGGAAATACGGCCTTCTGCCGCAGCTGGAGCAACCTGTATGATATACAAGGCACCCTGATCTGGCAATAGCCACAGTGTAAGGCTAAGAACTGAAACAGTACATCATATAATACAACAAGTACAACAAAATCCGCTCATGCTTAAGAATTCCCAAACAAAGTGTCGTCTGAATCTATGCTACTTATGATGATAACTTTGGAATTATGAATGATTTTGAAAAATATCTGAAGGAGTATCGCTGGTAATGTTCTGAATAACACTTTCCTTCAAATATTGTTTCAAATGCATTTTTACTAACAGGATTGATTAAAACTGTCAGGTTATTCTTGGCCGCCAAAAGCTTTAATGGGTTAACGACAAAAGGTCTGCAGTGTTAGTCTATGGTGAGACTAGGAAAGAGCAGTTATCTTATTAATTAAAGGCAGGTGTTTCAAGCCAGGTAATTATAAAGTTGATGTTCGCACCCTGTATGATCATGTGGGGATGAGGCTAGCCCCTGTTTTGAGATCCCTTCAACAGTCAAGGAAAAGTCAATAACTGTATGTAGAGGGACCCTAAATGCAGTGTCCCGAATGGGCATTAAGAGGAATGCACTTAGCATGATGGCCTGCAACATTATCTTCTGAGCAGTAGTAGTGGTGGCAATAATCGTGTTTGGTTGTATTCAAGTAAACCTGAACATTGTAATGAGAGGAAGCCTTTATTCGATCTACGTCCACGTGGAAAAGATTTGGATTACTAGACGAGGTCACTTAGCTTCTGAAAGATGAGCTACATTTTACTAGTGAGAAATATTGGGCAAAACTGGTGTGCGAAAAAGCGTGGGAGATGGGAGACGCATTCTGGGAAGCAAATAACAGCATTTCAGTTTTGAGTTGATGTACTTTACTTTCTTTTCTTTGAAAGACGGTCAAAAACCTTTCATCATTATTATTGTCATTATTATTGTTATTATTATTATTATTATTATTATTATTATTATTATTATTATTATTAGTATTATTAGTATTATTATTATTATAGTTATTATTATTATCATTATTATTATTATTAGTAGTAGTAGTATCATTATTATTACCATTATTATTATTATTATTATAATATTATTATCATAACTTTTATTATTATTATCATTATTATTATTATGATCGTCATCATCATCATCGTCATCAGTAGTAGTAGTAGTAGTAGTAGTAGTAGTAGTAGTAGTAGTAGTAGTAGTAGTAGTAGCGAAGGTAGTAGACTGATTTAGTGTCATTTATTTCATGTTCTATCGATCCAGATATTGGCGATGTTTGCCGTTCTTCACATTAGACTTATTGAATTATACATGTGTGGCTATTTTCAACAGGATAAAGGTCATTATGGGTTGTACTAAAATCACTCAAATAAGACGAAATTCATTATATTTGCATGCTGCCGGATAATAAGTGGGGTGCATTTTGAACCATTTAACACAGCCACGTATATTCGTAATACTTACATACATACATATAGGCATACACACATACATGCATGAATACCTAGCTACCTGCCTATCTACATACATGTTAACCAGTTTAAGTTTTAAATTAGCTGTCCAGGTACCTGTGTTGGACTCTCGTCATAAGATTGTTCAAATGACCCCGAAATCCACACCCACATTCATACCTGATCGTAACCAGAATGTTATATAATAGAAGATAATTGGAAAGTGCTGTATCTTGACCTAAGGGTATGGATCAGTAATTGTACTCATGGTATTGTGTAATTCTATGATGGTATTGTTGTATTGTCGTGATGTTCTCATGAATACAGCAACAATGAAACAGCTGAGAACCAAGCGCCTAATATGCATTTGGGATATTACTATAATAGAATTATGCATAATTGATCGATCATATACCTGGACCAGCAACACCTGTTAAATTACTTTCGTCACCTGGCCTATTGAATCTTAACCCTTATAACAGTGGAAGGTGAAGTCCATACACATCGCTTTATTGACTCTACCACTACTTAAAGCCAAGAGTTGCCTATTGCTTGGCGTTATACTATCCTACAGTTGGAAACTCCTATCATGTTGTATGTCGTTTTGCCCAACACACTCTATTACACCTGTCAAGAAATGACAGATATAACACATATCACAGGGAAATAGCACACACACACACACACACACACACACACACATATATATATATATATATATATATATATATATATATATATATATATATATATATATATATATATATATATATATGTTGCAGCCCAACTTCCGATCCTGGCCCATCTTAAGATGGGCTTGGCCCAACTTACGATCGGAAGTTGGGTAGCCCATCTTAAGATGGGCTTGGCCCAAATTCCGATGACCCCTAGCCCATCTTAAGATGGGCTTGGCCTAACTTCCGATCTTTAGATACCAGGATGTAGGTCATTTGAAGTTGGGCTGGTCCATCTTACGATGGGCTTGGCCCAACTTCCTATCTCTAGATACCAGGATGTAGGTCATTTGAAGTTGGGCTGGCCCATATTAAAATGGGCTTGGCCCAACTTCCGATCAATATAGATACCAGGATGTAACCCTTCTTGAATATTCATATGAATGTTTGCACTCTTATAAATAATGAATTTTCAACTGTTTCATAGGTCATCCACTTTAAATTACAAGATAATATTAGTCCAAGAAATAAATTGAAATGGGTAGCTAGAATAACCCTGATTACTCAAAACATTATTGCTGATTGTAAGCAGAAAAACGAAATAAAAGAATCATGTTTTAACAACAAATTTAAGAGTCATATATATGGAATTTTAAGCTTTTTCAGATTTAATGTAATTCAAAGTTAATTCAATTAGATAATTTGCACAATACTACCTTTGTTATTTATGGGTTGTGTGCTCTTACATTACATAAGCTAGATGATGAATCATTTACAATTTGAATGAAGGAATAGCAATGGTATTTTTCTAATGACTCAAAAAGGGAAAAGTGAATTTTTTTTCTTATCTTTTAAGCTTTTTTATTAGTATTTTTAGGTATTCTGTAACCCCTTGCAAATTCTTGACATAATTATATAATCATGTGTGTGCCAAAATAAGTGTAAATGCATTAATTGATGAAGTTCATGTGACTGACAGGACAGTAGAAATAGACAAAAAACTTGTCAGAATTTACAAAAACATTGTGTCCTTTATCAAGATTCATCAGAGCAGGGCACTTATATAGTATCTAGATGAGGTGAGGTAGTAGGAAATGAACATACATGGTTCAAGTTGTAATTGATATGAGATAAGGTGTATGTAGATTGAATTGGTACTTGTACCTAAACGACACATATATTACATTTTTGGCAGATCCAAATTTAGTAAGATTTAGACATTATGATCTTGGATTGGCCAACTTTATACTTTGGATGAAGCAGTTGAGAAAGTTATCTTTTTGGTAGTCAATAGTAAAAGAGGGAAGAGACATATTTATGTTTTAGTTTGAATTGTTTGTTAAACCTTTTTTTTAATTATTGAAGAGCAATGAGTATATCAGAAAACTGGTCGTCGAACTATTAAAATTGAGACCTTTATTAAGATGTGTCAGAAAGAAGCCCTTCATCCTGAATGTAGATAAAGAAAAGTAATATAGATGTACCATGTTACCTTAATTGGCTAATTATTATGAAATGTTTATACTTTTACAGACATCTATTATAAATAATGTAACAGATACTTAAATTTTGTTAGACAGGTAAAATAATTGTAGGGCATATACAACTTTCTTAACTCATTATAGAAGCCAGAAAAGAATGTAATCAATCAAGGATTGCACTTAACAGGTGCTGAAATACAGCACAATAAGAAACATTACACGTGTAAATTAATCTGTTGTGTTTGAATAAGTATTTCTTTGTTTTGTTTTTCTAGTCTTTTTTTACAAAAGGAGAGAGAATCTGTCATCAACTTATATTCAAATTTCAGCATAATCAAAAGTATTCAGTAGTGTTTAAGTAAAGATTTAACAATAAAATGCAAGTAATTTGTCTCATGAAATTCACATCTTATTCAATAAACAAATATTCCAACAAAGCTATAAACTTCTAGATGAACACTTAATAAAAAATCATTGCCATCGGAAGTTGGGCTGGGCTGCTGAATTATCTGGGTCATCGGAAGTTGGGTAGCCCATCTTAAGATGGGCCAGCAAAATCCAGCCCAACTTCCGATCGGAAGTTGGGCTTGGCCCATCTTAAGATGGGCTGGATCGGAAGTTGGGCTGCAACATATATATATATATATATATATATATATATATATATATATATATATATATATATATATATATATATATATATATATATATACATATATATATATATATATATATATATATATATATATATATATATATATATATATATATATATATATATATATATGTATATATGAATTGTTTCCAAACATAAAACTCTAACGTGTAGCCGAGCCACTAGTCCTTCGGAGAGCGCGGTCAGTTACCGATTCATCTTAGACCTTGCGTTGTAAATGATCTCACTATAAAGGTGCATAATTTGTGTGTTTGAGAATCAGCGTTTTGCCTTTCCTTTATCGCCTCGGAGATTTCTAGTTCAATAGCATCCCTAATCATATATGCTTCAGCATGTTCGTCTTTAATAAAATTGTAACTCTCCCTTTGAAGATGCTCTATGGAAAGGGCGCAATATAAATAACCCTTTTTTCTTACCCGCTATGATTCATTTTTATCAAGCACACGCAAGACTGTCCATATTGCATCTTAGACAGCATCTTGTGCTTTTTGCACTTAGACATCCCTAAAACCGTCCTCGTAAGGCTGATAGGGGGTAAGAGGAGAGGACTTTTTACGAGAAAATAATAGTGTTACCTTCTCCCAGCCAAGTGGCCAGATCATATTACACATCGTATGGACACTTACTGGAAGCTTGGCCCGATATGCATTTACAAGTTTGAAACTAACGTAATGCACATATCTACTTGTATAGGTGATTGACGCTCGCAGGACAATTTGCATTTACGCTGTTGCACTTAATTACTTTCCCAAATATTGGGTTAATTAAATTATCCACCCTCCAGTGCGGTAGTTGATCATATGCATGTTTCTCAATTGTTTCGGTGACGCTATCTAAACAGGCGATCGTTGTATGACCGTGCTGTACTAATTAATATGCGCAATGACGCGAGTTTGGCTATTACAGCTAGCGCTGCCCCTCCCCCGGCATCAGGCATCGCGTAGGAGGCATATATAGTGCACGCTCTCTGCAGTGCAGTATTCAGCAAGTACACAGTGACAGGTACAGACACAACTAAGGTAAGTGCTTCTTTTATTGATGTGTCACTTGTTTGCCTGCACTAGGCAACAGTTCGCAACGACTAGAATTGGCATTGATTTAGAATCATACTTTTGCATCAGTGCCTTCCATGCATATCTTATATCAGTGATCGCTCAGGCAGAAACGACTGTCCTTATCTCAAATTGCACTTTTTGACATGCTGCTATATATATTTGTCTAATTGAACGAAATTAAGATATCAATACGCAGTGACGACACGCCGCGGCTTGGCAGCTGATCCGTGCGGACAGTAATGAACGCACTCACGCGTAACAGTCAAACAGTTGGCAAAGTAAATGCACTGATGTGTATCATTGAAAGCGCACTCGCCTCCAGTGTCTTATCGAGTAATTGATAGTGGTATGCTTATTACTGCCATCGGACCAGATTCACGACACTGTCCATTCTATGATATGAGCACTTACCCTGAAATATACGGTTCTATGCTATATGTATCTCTATACTATGACCTCACCTCATACATGTAGAAATGTACACAGAAACCTAATGCTTCGAGATTTTCAGTTTTGCTTCCATGATTCATTTTCATCATTCAATGGTTATTCTTAAAATGACAAAAAAGTCACCCAGAACCCCACTGTTCCCAACTTAGCTTTAAGGGTTGCTAGCTGTGTAGATATTGCATATTCTTTATTGATTCAACACGCAAGCGAACAAATAGAAATTGCTGTTGGATTTTGTGAAAAAACGAATTTAGCTATTTGCTAGTGCTACATGTGTAAATTCTCCCATGCTCTTGAAGCAAAGCATCAGCCGTGACGGATTCAAACCAGATTAAAGTGTATCAAAAGAGTTTTAAATTGATCGAATTTATTTCATTATGATTTGATATGCAATTTGTTATGTTTCATAAACTACCAGTTGAAAGGAATGCTCAAAATGAGAATTGGCATTTTATTCAAAAAATTCAAGGCTCTTAAAGTTTACTTTTACCACTCGGTCGTTAAAAATATAGACCGGCACGGGTATTGTTCAGAACAAAACTACTTTTAAGACCCCAACTTGTGTTCATGTGTTTACCCCTTCGATATAAATTGCCGATTTATTTTCCTTCAACATATACAGCACTTTGATATTGGATATATATTCCTATCCGTATCAGTGATTCAGTAATTTGTGGAACTGTGAAACCATAAGGCTAACTATAGAGCGGCACTCGGAAAGCATCTAACAGTTGAAATCAGCAACCAGCACTATATTCTAGGTCTGATTAGACCACTGACAGGGTGCTGGTATAATGGACATGCGGTCTAATTTACTACGCACCCACTTTTAGTCATATAGCACCGCTGCAAAATGTTTGATGTTCGAGTTCCATTTTAATCATGTGAGAACGTTGCCAGTGACTCAAAGATTGACAGTTTTCCCGAAATTATCCAAGAATGACAAAGGTGACGATAAATGAAGTTTCATGGAACCTTTAATATAATTGGGTAATGCATGAATGCGAGCGCCGGTACTGAATACTGTAAATTCACAAAATATTGTGTAGAGTAAATTTTGCGAATTTACAGAAAATCGAGTTTTTTTTAACTTTGCGACTAGGCCGCAACATGGAGTGCCAGCTATACACTTAAAGTGGCAGCACTAATCATTGCAAAAATTAAACTAACGCAATATTTTCCGAATTAAAAGTAGTCAAGGGGTCCGCCGTGGTCTAGAGGTTACGATGCTGGCTTTCAAGCGTTTGGTCAAAGGTTCCATTCTTCTTTGGATCTCCAGGCGGATTGGCCTGGTCGCTATATACACGTGCGGCGTTGTGGAGGGCTCTCTACGGTCCTTCTGCAAAGATCCATTGGAACTATTCGTGAAGAGTAGGCCATTTCTTCCCTGTTCCGGGTTTCTATCTCGTCGCAATATGACCTAAGCTGTTGAAAGCGACGTAAACACCCATGCGTACTTTCTTTGCTATTAAGTCAAATGGGAGGTTTGTGCTACAACTAGCGGACGAAGCGGCGATAATACGAATCTTACCTATCAAAATTCACTCTAAACCACTTTATTTTATAAAAGATAATGCAAAAGAAAATAAAAAGAAAATAATGTCCTTTTACGAATACCTCTCAAGTAATAAAGAAAACATTTTCTAGTGTGACGACCTCCAACTTGTGTAACAGTAAATGGTTATGTATTGTAACGGGACTGTAATGTTGCTTAGGTCCTAGCACTAGATTCAACTGTCAACACATCAAAGTTACAGGTCGAGATTTACTTAAGGCGACAACACATCTTTATATGTTAAACGAAATGTTGAGGTTTGCATTGTAACATTAATATATTTCAAAGAATATTTATTAGTGTAATCTGGTGAATCTTCTCTGAAAATACTGTGATGATAACTATTTCTATTATGATCGTCTACATGTATTTCTTGGATCAATTTAGAATCTGCAAACTTAATAATACAAACAATGACATAAACGGATTCTCAACATGCTGTAATGAATCTGTCAAAACAATGATACCAATTTACATCTGGATTGAACAAATTCTCAGACGCATAAACAGCAAAGTGAGAAGTGTCTGAATGAAAGTTGTTTTGCTGGTTATATCTATCAATGTTTGAGCATTTTTGAATTATTCATTTGATTAGTTACATTAAAAGTTCCAAGACTATGTGTACACGCAATTTGCCAATGCATTTAATGGGTGTAAAAATGGCACATTTCTTGATTTATCATCACACCTGCAAATATATGTATTGAAATTCTTCAAAATGATGTGATTCGGATGTGATAACGTTGACCCAATCCATAAAAGATAAAAGTGTACATCACATGATACAAAAAATATTTCAAAGTAGTATTTCTTTGTAGAGTTCTTGAAATATAATGCCCCAACCTTTCCTAGCTCCCTTCACTTATATGAATTGTCCACAGAATAAACCAGCACGGATAATTAAATCACTTTTATTTGCAAAATAAAGTTATGGCTAGTGCTCTGAAATTGACACTGTAAAGAATATTTCAGAATTCTAATCATAAACTAGAGTTGCTTATCATTATGTCTGGATTTAATAGTATTAAGGAGGGTATTATTTTTGATTCAAACGAGCAGATAAGTGTTATTAGTTAACGCTGCCAGCGCAATAATGCTTTGGTGATTTATCATGAGATAATCTCTGGTTTTCTATGTCTATTCGGAAGAAATCATGCGGGAATGAATTGTTAGCAGGTGTTAGTGCGTGATGGATTACGTTAAGAAAAGAGGAATTTGCAAGTTAAACCTGTTTATGAAATGGTTGAATTTTCTGGTAATAATGTGGTGCTCATTTTGCTTTTACAATTGTAGTTAATGATGTTGAAAAACACAATTCTATTCAGATGGTATGTGAGAACTCCAGCAAGGTGGACACACGTTATCTTGGCGTCGCCATACTCAATGTTATGTATATACCCTTGTCGACGCTTCGAGGGGGGGGGGGGGGGGGTGGGCATGCAGACTTTTCACAAAGAATTCACTTTAAAACCGACTACCTCAAACAGGGAAAGCGGGAGTTTGTGGCCGTCCAAGGCCACGAGATGTTCTAGGGGTCCAGTCACTCTCAAATGCACTTCCAGCCATTTCCAGGCATTTAAAATGAAAATCAATCCAAGACAGATAATTTACTTTTTAATTTTTTCCCAAATTTTCAGACACAAATCTATTTTCCAATTTTCAGAAACAGATTACTTTTTCCAAAATGAACATGATCTCCCCCCGCGATAGTGAATGGTCGATGCCTTAGGCAGACCAATGACGTTGAGGGCATTAGAAATTTTGAAAAAATAATTCGTAATCCCTGAGTATGCAGACGATACTTCTTGATATATATGCTGGTTCAAAACAGTAATATAAAGTTAATGGAGGCCGTGTGCCTGCCCGATATAATGCAGTATTGGTAAACAAGTTGAATTTGGATCGGATTTCATTAAAACATCTGTAAAAATACATTTTACCATTATGTGCTCAAGGGTTTTTATGGAAATATAAAATTGTGAAAACTGAAGAAATCAATCGGGAACTTTTATAGTATGATCGTAAGAAACCTATTCCATTCAACAAGAAATGGTATTGGAAGGGCATCAACAGACTTTAGGATAGAGATATTATATCAAATCATGACATTGATAAAGAATTAAATAAATAGTAATTTTCTAGAGCATGAAAAGTTCTACTCCAGAACTCAAACAGCCATGGAAAATTGAACAAATGTTCATATATGACCCGTGACCTACCAGTAATACTTTTACTAACTGAATATTCGAATATATTCAGGATAAAACATTTAACAAATGAAAAATATTTTTCGAGATTTACCCATTTAGAATGATGACCAATAATAGACTTTTAAAAATGAAAATGGTCAACAGTTTAATTGTCTCTTCTCTAACCGAACAGAAACAGCTATCATACATGCATTCATATTCTGTTGAGAGAATGTGACCAACTCATGGAGACAGCTGGTACTATGCATGAGATTAAAAGCTGGTGACGCAATCAAACGATTAGAAGTTTAAAAAGCGTTGGAACTTGTTTTTAATTGAAAATTCAATTTTGATTGCAACTAGAGATGCGCATTAGAGGAAAGGTAGACGTATGGCCTTTAGATCATGCATGTTTAAACTTTCTAAAGAATTCAGAAAAGAAACGATGGATATCAAGCTAACTAAAGAATATCACTAAAATTCAGGAAAAAGGGTCATTGGTTAGTACAGATATATAGTCATCAGTTTATGTTCTAGAGAATATATATTTGTTTAACCTTATTGTAATGGCATTACATTTGATTGTATGTACCTATTCAATCTTTTATATATAATTATATGTAAACAACCATGTATTTATAGAGAATTAAAAACCTTATCTAAGTATGACATACTAGTATATATGCCCATTACTTTAGACTTATTCAAAACACTCATTCTGAATTATCATTTCCAGCACTGCCCAATCAGTTATAAATGTGACGTCATTTAAAATTATCACCTATATATAAACTATCCTCAAAAGATAAGAATCAACGATGTGCATGGTCCAAGTATTGAACTTTTTTCTCAAGATATGTTTTTTTTTGGTCATCATCAGTTTTATTCTACCATAATAAAGGCTCAATCCTAACTAGCCAGTTGAACATATTGGACACTCGAAGAAACCCGAGAGACTGCTTTCAAATACCAAGTCAAAGTCAATATTCAAATTAGAATCTCACCCTGCTGGCTGTAGTGGGCGAGTTCTCATGGCAATGGCGTAGACCTTTCATCTATACCTTAAACTATAGAACTTTGGACTGAAAAGAATAAACTATTATGCAGGCCTTACATACCCAAGATTTTACAATTCTTTATAATAGCAAAAGAATATTTCGAAGTATACTTTTTCAAAGTATAAATACAAATATTGCATTTACAAATTCTTTGTTACAATTTCAACAAACCTAATTGCTTCTTATGCATCCTTTGTTGCATGTTAACAAAATGAATGCTTCCATTTTATCAATATTACGTTTGAATACTCACATTGGTGAATGGATAATAGATGTTTAATACTTGATTGTTTGGCTTTTGTATTTCAGTAGGGAGCATTCTAAGTGAAGAATCATGCATTATTGTAGATACTAAGGGGACATCTAATACCTAGCTGGTGAAATTTGAATACCAGGATGATTTTGAAATCGACGCTAATGCCTCTCGCATGGCATACAGCTTATTTGACATTTAGAGAAATGAAGAGAACTAGGAAAAAACAGGTTATTGTTTATATGAATAACTTACCATCTAGGTTAGAACTGTGATTTGAAATGCATGTAAGAGCGGGAGTTCCTGGCTAGTACTTAATGTAACTTACATTTATTTTGATATTTTAGAGTGGTAAAGTGTGTAATGAGGTCAACTCTTATAAGGCAATTCCACAGAGGTTTAAATGATACAGCTAAGTCTTATATTATGATAAGCACTAGTGGAGTATACACCATGGACGTCACACCCAAAGCATTGGCCAGATCATTCCACGTCAGTCAGCTTTAATGATATTGATGAGATATCTCATGCATGAGTACTGGGTGAAACGATTCCTGTGCCAAGGACTGAGGCATCAAGAGGACCATGTCATTGAATGTCGCCTCCTAATGGAATAGTTGCTCATGCTGAATATACCTGATGTAGTAAGACAGCTAAGAAACAGGATTTGCTATGCAGAGTTGTCATTCAGACCCCAAGGGTCACAGGTAAATATTCAAGCAGGTGTCTTAAACTCAGCGAGTGTCACGTGAAGACCTTTCTTTCACATTGGATGGTCTCATTGAAATGATTGATTTATGAGAAATGGGATCTAGCACTATTATCCTGCAGGATCCTCAGAAGAAGTTTGGCATCTTTGCTACAAAATTAAAGTGTATTGTTAAGGGATGCCTATGGCACCATTCTAAAAAAGGGAATACTTTGTTACTTGTTTCTGTCTCATTGAAATATAACAAAAGGTGTTACAAGCTTCTTAGATAATAACACACAAACAAACAATAGTTACGTTATATGAAAGCAATCAAAATAGCACTCTATTTTGTGAAAAATAATTTTTGGCAATTATGAAGCGTGCCATTTGTACTTAAGAACTGAAGTTTAAGAACTGAACACTTTGGCTGACTCCAACTAAAGTATGAGCACATATAATAACATAACCGTTCGTGTTACAGGGCACATTACACTTAATAGAATGATGTCTACGTGGTTGATGAGGCATACCGTTGGACTCTGGCCCGTATAATGAGGGGAATATTGGTTACAATATGCAAAGGAAGTGAACCTGGGCCTACTTTGAGTGCTGGGTTGAATCCGGATATAGTAAAAATGAAAAGAGGATAACAAGTTTAGTACCGATATCACAAAAAATGAGAGATGGTATTTATGGGTATCTGAAAGAAAGTTGAACTCATTATTTAAAAGAAAACACTTTGCCAGTGGTGGGTATTAAAGACGAGTTTAATCATATGCAAATGATGAAGTGGAGAACTTTATGGCATCTACACTAAACTGCATTTCTTTTCTAAAGTCTTAAGACATTTCATTAGATAGTTATGATGTTACAAGATATCGGCAACAGACATTAAACGTGAGTGCATCTCGATAGCGCTATTACCAGGATTCATAGGCAAGACCAAGCTCTAGATGGAAATTCTAAGACTTAAGACTGCATTGCTCTTCAATTTATTTTAAAGATGATGAAAAAACTTTCATGAACATACATGGCTGTGTATGTCATGTAGTCAATAAGGTAGTACTTGTTATAAGATATATGTTTAGATTAGGTAGTATTAGCCGATAAGGAGATGTTGTTTTAAAGGTCTTTAGCAGCTAATAATCCCTTTTTAGGAAGTAATCTAAATTCAGTAGAACGGATGTTTAATCTGTATAGACAATGGGCTTGTGGTTGGGATTTGACCCTTTTTAGCTCATATGATGGGTAATAAAGCCCATCATGGACCAAGGTTTTTATTTTACTTTTGTATGATAAGATCTATTTGTAGCACTTGTCATTATTCAAAGGCATGCATAGTAGCATACTATTAGTGACACTTTAGTACGGAACATCGTGAATCCACAGTTTGACATAATGCTGATGTGACATCATTGCGTATGACCATGAAGAAGAATTGGTTTTAAGTCAGGATGTCATTGCACTGGATTCGTAGTGGTGTCGCAATGGAATCGCGGTTTGCTGATAATACTTTTACGTATGGCGACAATATTATTACGAGTTTTCTACAGTGAACGACTTCGCTACATTGTAAGTGCAATCCCATTACAAACTTTAATGCCATTTCAGTGTCATTTTACGACGTTTGTTTTTGGCAGCTCAAAACAATTAGTGATCTACACTGTGACATATTAGTCAGCTGCAATTACTGGTGACAGTATTCCTATCAGTTGTGAGTGACTTCTCCCATAATTGTGTCAGCAGGAAACAGGTTGAGTCTTTAACGAGTTTAAACATATAAACAGCTGAACCCATGAGTGGCTTGCATCCATATTTTTTCAAGTATTAGTTCACCACTCTCTCTTCATCTATAGTTCTAAAATAGAATTTGATGAAAATGATGTATATTTTTGTACTGAGCCAGTCACTTTTATTTGACTTATCATATATCGACCATACATATTCAATACTTACCAGAGTCACATTTGTAGGCTTATAACATTTCTCATTACCCAACAAAGGACTTAACCAGTAAAACATTGTAATTGTATTTAGGTAAGGATTTTCCTTGTCGTAGCACTGCCGTTAGAAGAGATCGTGACTGTGTAAGAGAAGCATAAGTTACTGACAAAAAAATCCACCAAACAAACAAACATTTATATATATATATATATTTATATATATATATATATATATATATATATATATATATATATATATATATATTCATATATATATATATATATATATATATATATATATATATATATATATATATATATATATATATATATATATATATATATATATATATATATATATATATATATTGTGACAGTACTCAATTTTTCTCCAACACTTACAACTGGTTTGTTACAATTGAGACTGTATATGGCAGAATAGTATCTATGATCGACATTCCAAATTCCACTCCATCACTTGTTACTGCAAAGTCGTCAAATGACACGTGAAGCACGATAATCGAAATTCCCACCTCCCCGCTTTGGGCAACTGGCGCTGAGCACACGCAGCTCAATGGCACACGTGATATACGTGATTACACCACTCAGCCGCCTTTAGGAATCCACAGCTCAAATGTAGGCTGCCAATCGCACATGTAATGGAGAGAAATTTTCTGATATAAAAAAATCCTATAGCACGCTTATTCACTTACGTGCACAGCTACGTTTCTCCATGTCTTCTTCTGGTAAAACTTGTGGCTTGGCAGGTGGTATTATTTAACCATTTAGCATTTGGAGTACACGTATGGTCTGACAACTTTGAAGATAAAATGATTCAACGTATTAAATGATATGAAAAAATAAACAATGTTATTGTTTAACCTTGTATGAACAAAAACATTCGCTCAAATATTTCTAAATATGTATATTTTGAATTAAGATATTTCATAGGTGTCAGACCATGCAGCAGGTGTGAACGTGGTGAGGTAGAAGGAGAAAAGATGTTGGAGGCTGGAATGGTTCCGAGATGGCGGAGAAAGGAGAGCGTGCGGCAGGAGGGGCGGATCCCCACTCACCTCTATTACATTACCCAACTCACATGTCCAACCTTCTTTATAGTCAGAACTCTTTTCATTCGCAAATATCCTTCCTTGTACATGTGAGGCACACTTCTTTTGATATCACTGACACGTTCTTTCTTTATTTTTTCACGTTTTTCTTTAATATCAAATTCCTTTTTGATATTTGTAGTATTCTTATATCTGTTTGGATGTTCATGATTAGAGAGGGTAGGTGACTTTGCTGAACAAGGTGCTTTGTCTCGATCTCGATCTTCAAGTTTTCTTTGATAAAAACTACATCGGATGAGTATGTGAAAGGGTGTTAGAGATGTGGATAGTTTGTTCCACTATTTACCATCATCCTTTAGAATCATCACCCAGATATCTGTCTGGTATAGTGGAGCTAAAGTATAGACCCAAAGTAGGTCTAAAGTATTATAGCTGTTGTCCTCTAAACTGCCTATAGTTACTTCAGAACAGCCCTCGTTGTAACGCTTCCAGAGATAGACGCAAAATGAATTTAAGCGTAAGAGTTAGTTGATGGGTATTTAGGTTAGTTCAAGGGAAGGAAAATTGTCTTTCCCCGCATTTATCACAGGTTAACCCTCCTAATTCAGCTGGTGGCATTCGATTATCCAAGCTGGTCTACGCTAAGCGTGAGGATCACCTGGATCACCCTTATCTCTCTCAATGAAACTATTCCAAATATAGCGAATTCCAACAGCTTTAAGGACTTCCGTGATGGCCCAGTGGTCTAGAGCATTGCAAATGGCTGCTACTATCTCTCACTACTTCCCGTGCTCGAATACCAGCCGGGGAATGTGAGAAAATTGACACTGAATTTACTCGGGCTTCAGTTTCGCCGGGTACTTCGGTTTCCTCCACCACACACAACACGTATAGGAGGTAGATTGACGATGATAGAAAATTCAAGTTACCGTGGCTATAGGTAAATCGTATGTGTATCCCGTGGTAGAAATTACGCATACACTTTCTCAATATATTTTCTCTAACTTGTTTTTAATTCTCAAATAATTTTCTCTAACCTTGACAAAAATCCAATTAGTTTCCTATTGAATTTACCAATTGCTCGCGTGAAAATCAAAATAATCTCCCCCTTATTAATGTTTTGCACGATAGAAGAAAACAGTTCAATAATGTGTCACTTAAGGTGTTTTAATATTACTCGCTGGATGACATGATATTTGAAATTTTAATAAGCAATTTCAATTTCACGTATGAATTGACAGTACATAAGAGGGATATTAAAAAACGTCATATTCGATTTATAACACTATTTAGCAGCCCGGCCTGATGATAAGATAGGGATGACGCCAGGATTTATGTGTAGTGGGTTTGTTCTAAATAGGGGAATGTCTCGCTTTAAAAAGAGTTTCTTGTGTACCCATTGTTTTCCAGCAAGGGGGAAGGAAAGTGACAATATTTAGCAAGAACAACAACATTTTGAATCGCAAAGATGGTTGTATTGGTCGAACCTTATCCACAGACATTTCGTCAAAAGACACAAGCTCGCCAAATAAACATTTTGACCAAATGTCTACAATGCACTTAGCGTAAAGGAAAAACATACTTTCGCATACCTTTAGTAAAATAAAAGTCAGAGTATGGGTTTTGGATTATAAAAAAGTCAGAGAATAGGTTTTAGATTATAAAACAATTGGAATTTCACTTTTTCTGCCTTATATATTCTAATACCTGAAGAGCCATTTGTAAGTGGTGCAGGAAACCGGAGTACTCGGCGAACTTCACTGCACCCTAAGTCACTTGCAACTTTCCCACATGTCCCGGTAGGGATTCGAACCTTAGCAATGGTGAGAGACAGCGAGCAGACAGTGGCAACCTTAGAGCACTCGGTCATAGAAGAGATATAAAGTATCTCCCAACAATGCACCAGTATCATATGTATTGAGCATTCAGAATAAACAGCATTCGCCATTTCATTTCAACAAAACTATAGTTAGATATATTGCGCATAATATTGGTTTTTAGGATATGTCATGTATGGCAAGTGACTTGATTGCTTTGCCACTCCGAGCTGTCAGTGTCTTATAGTTAGCGCCTTAAAGACCACGCAGTCGCTGAAATATAGATGGCCATGTATTAACTAGTATTTCATGTGAAGTGTTGCCTTAACGCCTTGCATTATTTAAAGGCACGATTTGGCGAAACGGAACCCCCGGCTATCAATTCTACAGCACTTAAGGTGTGTTGATATGGCACTAAGCCTCGGCTTTACCGTTCTTGATAACTTGATATAAATATCTTTTATAACCACCATAGTGGGCGCTCATCACTAAATAGGCACGTACGCTTGTTGTCGAAAACAACCCAACCAAGAAAAAGGTGTCCCTCTTTGGTGAAGTCGCTTACTTTTTTATATCCTAATGCGCTCTTGTTTTCCACAAATTGCGGACTCTCTACAGAAAGATCCGTCAGCAGAGGAACACCTAATAAAGGGTCTCAGTCTATGAAGATATGCTACGGGTTCATTCATACCGAGTTACCTTATTTAAGGCTGTGATGATGGTGACACACTCAAAATAAGACAACTCCTAGTTTAGCACTCCTGTCCCCTTTCTAACAATAGTTATCTAATCCCTGAGGTCTTGGTGTGTCAAATGTAAGTTTTCTTCCACTTAGCTACTTGAGCTGACCTCGATATAAACACAGTTTCAATTTTACAGTGTATTTTTTTTTTACCTCAAATGAGGTTTTCTTGATCAATACAGGTACATATGATTTATAAATACCATACATGTCTGCTAAATATACTAGGCTAGGGCAACTGAATGGCAAATTTGGAGTTCCTGCAAGATAGTGCCTTACAGCACCCGACTTTGGTGGAAATCTTTACTTACGAAAGTAGGTCACAATGGAAGGCCATGTTGACCTACTTTCGTAAGTAAGATTTCCACCAAAATTGTGTGCTGTAAGGTGTTATCTTGCACGAACTCCAAATTGGTGAGTGTGTCACCATCATCACAGCCTTAAACTACCCAGTCATTCGCTCTAAAAATGAAAGAAACTTCTTTTCGAATCTCGCAGACATGCGAAGTCGTTGACAAAACAATCGCCCATCGGATGGTTCGGGTCAATTTGCAAAGAGTGCCCCCTCCCCTCGGGATAAGTACTTTAACACTCTCCATAGCCTCGTGCACTACCCTTGGAACATTCCTTCTGATAATAGATGAAACGACATTTTCAATGGCCATTTTCGCTCCCTAATGGGACGATAATGGGGGCAATTATTCATAATAATGCATTGTAATAGTTTCTCTCCTCTAACCGTGTACTGCATACTAATAACCATTTCATGCAGCTACAGATCAACTTTCACAGAAAGCCAACCGTGTTCAGGTTAAAATAAATAGTATCCGTGCGACCTCCCTGCCCATTTGTAGCTTAGCGTTAAGTGTCATAATATTACTATTGTACTGGGTAATGAGAGTAATGTTCCCATTCCATTCTGACCAGCTAACATCATTCCACAGAGCCAGAGAACATAAACCAGCATAATTCCAGCCATGAAACGAGAGAGAACGGGTAATGTGACTTAATGTTTATATCCTTCGCAATAAATTTATCCGGTGATGGTTTATTCTGAGATTGGTCAGAATTTAGTCTTATATATCAGAGGAACTGACGTTCTAGACAACATACCGAATTTCAAACAAACCAAAATGATATTGATCTGAGACATACATATAAAAACATACATACATTTATGTATGTATGTATGTATGTATGTATGTATGTATGTATGCATATAAACACACACACAAACACACATACATATATATATATATATATATATATATATATATATATATATATATATATATATATATATATATATATATATATATATATATATATATATATATATATAGTGAGGTACTATATGTATACAGATAAGCCTTTCCTGGTAATATGAATGCTATGACCCTGGACAATTACGATTTTCGGGCTTTAGTTATTTGCGTATTTATTTACAATTTCCCATTTTGATGTTCTTTTTTGTGAGTTATAAGTTGATTATCCTCGTTTGTATTTCTGTTCTGGTTATTATTATTTGTAACATATATACCTCTTGTAGCTTGACTGCAGTCAACAAAGAATATATATATATATATATATATATATATATATATATATATATATATATATATATATATATATATATATGTTGTGCGCACGCATACCAGGAGGTATGAACGTAATTTAAGTGTGCGAGTAGCGGCAGAACTCGGACGAACATCAAGATACCTGGACGTAGGCTCCCTTACAGGACATCCTTAACCATAGGTACTTTGGTGTAGTTCCGAGTTTAGCACCGTATTCCAGTGCTACTGACAGCTGCTCTTGCTAGTATGCTGTCACTACATGCAGCCATTGAATAGTATAATCGGCCGTCACAACATTTGGCGCTGCGAGCAAAACACCAAAACAGCAGCCCAATTTTCTTGAAGTTTGACTAGGACTCCCATTGAAAGTGACCTAGTTAGCCATTTTTTTAGTTTCGTTTTCTGTTGGCAGCCATTTTGAATTTCTTTAATTTTGTCATCTGCCATTTCTTTTTGGATCAATTATAGAAGTAATTAAGTTGAATTTGTACTATTGAATTTGAGTTATATCTGGTTCTTACTGGGTATTGCTCATCTCTGGTATTTTCTTGGAGTTATATCCGGTTCTTACTGGGTATTGCTCATCTTTCTGGTATTTTCCCGGAGTTCTATCCGGTTCTTACTGGGTATTACTCATTTCTCATGGTATTTTCCCTGAGTTTTATCTGGTTTTTACTAGGTAATACTCACTTCTATTCGTTACTTCTCTTGTTTTTTGTATGAGTCTTATCTGGTTTTTACTAGGTAATTCTCATCTCAAATTATCAATTTTGCCATACGTTATCTTTGAGTTATATCCGGTTCTCACTGGGTACTACTCATTCCCAAGCTCTTTTGGAGGTAAAATCCGGTTCTGTCTGGGTAATGCCTTCATACTCCTCAGGTTTTTCAATTTTCAAAAATGTTTTTTGTTGATTTCTGTCAGGTTGTAACTGGGTAGTATCACATCAAAAGCAAAAATGTCTTCAGAGGAATATCAGTTCCTTTGTAGGGGAGGTAGTAGGATGCGTGAAACTCGAAAAGAACCATTGGGTGAGTTTCAGTCTTTTGGTTCTTTCCCATCTCAATTGTCATATCAATTAACAGATGGGCATAAGGAATGGAAAGATGAATGGGCAAAATTGTTAGAGAGGATTAACCAGATAGGGAAAGGAAGTTCCGATTTAGATTATTTAGAGAAAAAAGAGCACGCCAAACAAGAAGTCTCAATCATGGATTCCTATATCCCGCAAATGAGTTCAGGTTCAAGATTGGATCCGGTATTTACTGGGTTGAATTCGCGAAAGTTGAACAGTGATGTGGGTGAAGACCGCTTTCAGACGGCAGTGGTGGCTGGACAGGGGTTCCAGGAATCAAGCCAATATAACGTAGAGGAGGTGAAGGAGAAGGGCCATGTCCAGTTGTGGGAGGGGCGCCACAGCATGGATGAGGAGTTCATGGACTGCTATGACTTCCAGCTCTTTCTGCGTAATATCTGGCCAATAGAATCCTGGTTAGACAAACAGGAGGACCTCCTCATGCAGGATGAGGAACTCTGTAACACCTTGGATAGCATTGAATCACTCCTTTATAAGTATAATGATTTCATAAAATCTATTCCTTCACAGGAGGTAGGGTTCGAAGTTATAAACAAAGTTGCCACCAAGTTTATCAGGAATAATCCTTCTGCCAGTGATGAGATAGCCCACCACTGTGATCTACTCCGTGAACGGAGAAAAAGCTTGAATGAACGCACCACCATTCGTCACAAAGAGCTCTGTTTCCTGCTGTTTGAGCAAGAATGTGAAGAGACCACGGATTGGTTGAATGAAGGGGTTCATATTTTGGACATTGACCTTGGCTCTGACCTAACCATGTTGCAGCAGATGCAGCATAAATACCAGAGAATGGAGCAAGATCTGGCGGCGCTTTGGAAAAGGGTGCAATGGATACAAATGAAGGCCGACAGGCTGATGCAGGTGCACCCGAAGAAGACCAACCAGATTTTGGAATGCCAAAAAGAGGTCAATGAAATATGGAACTCTTTTGTCACAAAGTCCTGGTCGTTACGTTCTTTAGTTTGTCAAAGCTTTCTGAGCAACTACAGAGATTTGATCTTTTGGATCGAATCCATGACTGCGCGTGTTTCATCAGAGAAGCGCGCCAGTAACACAATTGAGGCTGAGGCTTTGGTAGAGAGACACCAGCAGCATCGTAGGGAAATTGATGCACATGCACCAATGCTCCAAGCGTTCAAACAGCTTGGACAAGAGTTGATGCAGAGAAAGCATCGTGCAAGTCAGGAGGTGTCGGAGAAACTGGAGAGTCTCGAAAAGTTAGAAAAGATATGGGCTTTCCGTAAAACCCAGTTAGACCAACGCTTAGATAGTCTGGCTAGCACTGACAGGTTTAACAGCATCTTTGCTTCATTGCTCAAAGCAATGGAAGATGCAGAAAGTCTAGAATCAAATGTGAATCAAACAAAGGCTGACACTGATGTCCGGCATTTGCTGGGCACAGGACATCCTAAAGAGAGCTATATCAGTTCTAGTAAACCTTTGAGTGATGAGGAGACTAGTGCAAGTGTCCGGCATTTGCTGAGCGCTGCACATCTTCCATCAACTCAGAATGATAGTAGTGCCGTCCAGCGTGTGCTGGGCGCACCCAAATCTACTGATGATGATGGCCTTGGAATCCGGCTTATGCTGGGTTCTGAGATTTCCAATGTCCAACAGGTGCTTAGCTTGCCTGAATATATTGATAATGATAGTCCTGGAATCCGGATTAAGCTGGGTTCTGAGATTTCATCTGTGAATTATGATTACCCTAAAAGTGAAGAAAAATGGTATCCTTCCCAGAATGAAAAGATCTATCCTAGATCTGTTCAGGGACCTGAGACCACCTTCATCAAGAAGTGCATCAAGCACAAAGAGGTGCAGAATGTACATCAGTTCTTGCAGGAAGCTGACAAGGTAGAAACCCTTTTTGTTGAGACACTGCAGGTCTCTAAGGATGAGTCCTACAATGATCCAATCATTCCACAGGCTGAACAGCAGTCTTGTATAGCTGAGCTTGCAGTCAACACTGACTGTCCTCAACAGGTCATCTCTAACAGTCAGTTTCTGATTGTTAAGGAGCAATGTCGAGACACTGATGATGCGGTCACTGTCGGCATTGATCCTCTGGTTGAGCAGCTGGTGTACCTGACCACTGATATCAATGAGAGGAAAGATAACTCCCAAGAAGACAATGAGCAGGCTGTCTGCAATATCAAAATACAAGAAGACAATGAGCAGGCTGTCTACAATATCAAAATCAATGATATAGAGATCCAACAGGGCGAGGCAGATACAAACTTGACAGCAAAGTATGGTCATGATCTGCCATCTGTCCTGAACAAACAAAAGAACCATCAGTGCTCAGATGTCATAGTAAAAGCCCATGATGATCCAGTGAAGGACTTGAATGACCAGGTGGATCAGTTCTGCGAGGAAAAACATTCAAGCAGTGACCCTTATGATAAAATGTTCAGGCTGGGGACCCAACCACAAGTTTGCTTTGACAAGGCAAACGCCCAGCAAGAGTTCTTTAGGGCCACAGCCGATGCTGAGGACTGGATTGATGGAAAAAGACTGCTTGTGGACTCCGATGATGGCAATGGTGAGGTGTCAAGCATGCAAAATTGCTACAAGAGACACAAGCATCTGGATGTTGAGTTGAGGAGCCACAGAACTTCCATTCAATCCCCCAAGGACATTGGTGTGAAGATTATGTCTGCGTCTCGCATTGGTACTGAGGAGATAGATGCACCCCTTCAGAAGCTGTTAGAGAGCTCGGAAGAGCTAAAGCAGATAAAGGCTACACACTGGCTGAAGCTAAAGAAGGCACCGGTGTGCAAGCAGTTCAGCACTTCCCCAGATAAAGAAGAGATGTGGATCATGCTGATGCAGCACCTGCCCTTTGCTGGAGATTACAGAGATACATTGGCAGTTACGCCAGGACAGGCTGCACAATACAAAGTGCTTCAGATCAAATGTCAGGTCCACCCTGATGCCTGCGATGAGCGACACCATGTCCTCCTGACCAATTGTCTGGTCAATCACGTAGATTGCAACAAAATTCCCCGCAAGGGTAACCATGATGTATATAACACCCTTCGGTGTTGCACCTCTCCCCAGAGAAATATGGAGAGACGGCCGGAGGTTGCCAACTGCTGCCGTGCAAACCTCGCTGATAACTCCCTCCAACAGCTCATCTGGAGTATTGGCATCTTAGAGAGCGGGATGGTTGATGAGGAGATCCATGTTGACTCTGAGTTTTACTGGAGAGCTGCAATACAGACCATCACTCAGGTAATCTCCTCCCGCTATGAGCAGATCATCCCTTTTGGCCACACCTGGAGAGCTGCAATACAGACAATCATCCAGATAATCTCCTCTCGCTATGAGCAGATTATCCCTTTTGGCCATACATGGAGAACACCAATACTGAACTGCTACTGTACAGTTTCGCCCAGGTGGCTGAAGCTATTGGCGGACCCTGAGTCTATTGAGCAGAGCCGGTTGCGTCTGCAAGAACAGCACCATCAGGTGAGAGATCTGCACTCAATTGTTGCCCATGACCAGTTCAAGATATTCTTGTCTTCCGAACAAGCCGACTCTTACCAGTTTCAGGCTCGGAAAAAGCAGGTCAAGAATTTCGATGTTGGTCCAGATTCTCCCTCCTGCTTCACCATGAATGCTCTAAAGAAAACTTGTATACATCTGCAGGCATTTAAAGTGCTAGATGGAGAGTTAGTCGGAGAACAGGAAAGAGAGGAGGATAAATATGTTTGTAGGAAGGGATTTGTGCAGGCTGTTAAGGCGTCTCATTGTTGGCTGGCAAGGATAAGGTCTACTATGATGAAGGGCGCTGGTTCATTTGAGAATGCAGTGATGTTGTGTTATGAATTGCGAGTGTTGCATTAAGACTTGGAGGTGGAGGAGGTATAAGAAGTTGGTGATCTTAAGGTTCTATCTATCAGAGCCCGGTAGATTATCTTTGGAGAAAAGTCTAGTTCATCACACAAACTCGACCCTGGCCTTGCAAAAGGATAAGTAGATAATCTTAAGTGGACAGAGCTATCTAGAGGGTGTAAGATTGGCTTTAATCCGGCGTTGCTGGGTTATGTCGCTGTAGATCTGGATTAGCTAGGTTTACTTGTATTGAATAATGTATATAGGCAGATACAGATACAGGTATTAAGAGTAGATCTGGTTTCGCTAGGTTTACTTGTGTTAAATAATGTAAATAATAACGGAAAAAAGGTAGATCCGGCTTGGCTGGGTTTGCCTGTTCCCTGTAAATAATGTGGAGCACACATATGGTGCGTGTCCCAAATGTAGCGAGTTTGGGAGTTTTTGCATCATAGCGTACCTTTATGTTAACGATGGTGACCGCCGCTGGTGGCGCCAGTGCAGTAAGAAAAGGGTACAGCGATTTTGTATATGGTGGGGTGGAGTCGCACGCTGTTTTCGTTATGTATAAACTGACGCGTAGATTGTGTGTTCTGCAATGGATATTAATGAAATTGGTAGGTCCGGCTTTGCTGGGTTTACCCATGTTCTGTAATATATATTGTTGAACTTTTAATGAAAATGATATATTCAGTGTTTTGCTGGGTTTGTCATACAAGTGATGCACATAGATAATTTTGAAAATCCGGTTTTGACGGGATTGTTTTACAATATCGTTTCAGTATATATTTTATGTACATTGTGTATATAACAGTTGAATACGGTATTTTGATTAATCCATCCGGCTTTGCTGGGTGGTTTATTGCATGATTTGCTTTCTTTCAGTTGCCGTTCTTTTAGAGAAAGGGGAGGAATGTTGTGCGCACGCATACCAGGAGGTATGAACGTAATTTAAGTGTGCGAGTAGCGGCAGAACTCGGACGAACATCAAGATACCTGGACGTAGGCTCCCTTACAGGACACCCTTAACCATAGGTACTTTGGTGTAGTTCCGAGTTTAGCACCGTATTCCAGTGCTACTGACAGCTGCTCTTGCTAGTATGCTGTCACTACATGCAGCCATTGAATAGTATAATCGGCCGTCACAACATATATATATTCGATATTTAATTAATTAACCTCTGCTGACGGGAAGAAAAGTGAGTTGTTACCAATTACCATTTTCCTCCATCATTAAGAACAGAAAAAAGTCAATCACCAAAATCCAATTCTCTTAGAAACTTCAAAAGCAGCAAGACATGCAGCCAGAATCAGATCTCATCGTTTAGGCTCTTTGAGCGAATCTGATAATGCTGATAATAACTGGCAGAAAACGTCTTGCGCACATGCTGGAATGCTAATGATATTAATCGAAGGAGCGCAACTTCCAGATTCTTTCTGATTAATATCATACGATCATACTGGCAGCTCATTCGTCATAACTTCTACATTCTTAAGATCATTAGGGAATTCATATTCTAGTATAACAATATCACAAAGAAAATAATTATCGAGTGCAAAGTATTTGACACTTTGAAGTTGAGCGGACCCGATCCTTTTTTGCGTCTATGAAATCCTATATATGTATTAAATTTGTCCTGATCGTTATGACACCTCCAGAGAGAGATATGTCATCGCTTTGTAAATCCTAGACGCCGCAAGATGTGTTTAGCAATAACATCGTAAATTAAACCATTCTTCAACATCTATGAGATGCTTTGAAGTTTAGCCTGAGGAAACCTGTAAATTAATCCTGGTTCTGTACATAATGCCATATTTGATTGAATAACGATTGCTTTGTATCCATTTACACGTAAAAGACGTAAACATGTGGGGTTCTTACATCTCTACACAATAGGGTATGTGTACGTACAATGCACCATACAGTCCCTATACAGTAACCATGCAGCTGTGTCACACATCGTGCCTAAGCCAATACATTGGTGAAAAGGCGCTGCTCCTAATATCAGAGCTGCCTTTGATAGTTATTATTTCCCTTGATAGATAAATACAGATAGAGAGCTTCCTATTGTGTTGTATTTATAGACTGTTCCTCGTGACTACAGACGTTATACAAAATGTCATGTTACGGTTATAGGTGTCACACGAATGAAAATAACAAATGCACAAATAAGCCAACAACCGAAAAAGAAATTAAACTAAACAAATGCGAAACTCAAAGTGAATAATCAAAAAGTAGATACTACTACTACTACTACTACTACTACTACTACTACTACTACTACTACTACTAATGATAATGACGAATAATTATAATGTAGAAATAATAGATAAATGGTAGATAATAGATGATAAAAAATACAATAACACATAATAGATAGCTATTAAGTAATGAATAATAGAGTAGTAGGTAATTGGTTGTTTTTGAGGGTGATGGAGTTAGCGCAATTCCACTTGGATTGCATACATGGACTGACATTTTTGACTTTAAGATAACGCATCAGATAGAATACTATTTGATGCAGTTTTGAAGGGGGAATGTCAAACCCAACAGTAACAGCACCTTTCCGCCAAACGTTTAAAGCCACTGATGTGTTAGATCTCCCCATGTGGATCTTACACTGTTTAGGCTTTGAATATGAATGGTGAAGGTGTTTGCACAGTAGCAGAGCTTGTGTGTAGCACCCGTGTTTGGCAGTGTCTTACCGGTTTACTTGAGCTAGCAGCTGAAGTATGACCGTGATCAAGGCACCTGTTGGAGGGATTATCTGCCCACGACAGACACCACAGGCACACGTATGTCAGGGTTCCTGTCAGCACGGCTCGTCACAAAACGCATTTACCGCTTCAAACCAAAATGCAGGCTGAACAATTTGAATCTGATGAGATGCATTTGCGAAGATCTGAAATGAAATGACAATCAAACAGGAAGGGCAACTTTCAGTCATTCTTTTTCTTCAAAATTTAAGCATTGTCATCAAAATATTGAGAGGTCTAAGGCGGTGTCACTGACTGCTCCCTGTCTCTCACCACTGCCAGTGTTCAAATCCCTACCTGGGCATGTGAGAAAGTTATCTGTTACTTGGAGTTAGGCAGTATTATTTCCTCCACGGCTAAACCAACTGGTTAATCGGGGTTTATATCAGAGAATTCATTCCACATGATAATTCCATTGCGTATTTGCCAGACGCGGAAGGATTTCATGGTTACATGGCAGCTGAACGAATAGCATGGCTTTATGCCACTCACATCTGGAGTGCAATCATCAGCTGACAACTTTGAACATAATTCACCACTCGGGTACCCAGCAACTCAAAAATCTGAAAAAGTTGAACCTGATGATTCAACTTTTGGGCATAGGTTATAAGTGTGGACATGTTTTACACTTTATGAAACTTCTTGTAGCTCTTTGCCCAGACCTTGGCCACATTAGCTACGCTTCTGAGACCAACCGGACACCACCGCCACGCTGATGGCATTAGTGTCCGTGGCAGTTGTACCATAAGAACTATTAGTAAAGGAAGAGAGAGCAGTGCTGTTCAAGCGGGCACATGCCCCCTCTCAACATATTTCCGAGGTTACTCGGTTACCTTGCCCTGTCCCGCCATCTCGCCAATTCCAATACCCAGAGTCCTGCCCTCAACGAGGACTCAGGAGGAGGAGGAAATACTTTTTAGAGCACTTCGATTTCAAGGATCACGCTCCGGACGATTCATCCCTTGACTTCGATATTTGACAAGAGGAGCCGGCAACCCTTGGGCAGTTCAGTGACTGATGAAGGTACACGCTCCGGATGATTGCTCCCTTGACGTCAATATTCAACAAGAGGAGCGGGTGCCCCTCCGGCGGCAGTGCAGCGAGTGGGATGCCTGAGCCTCGGTGGGATTCTGGGTACATCCACCCTGGATATCGATCACCTGCAAAAAGATGATGCTTCTGTGTTGGGGCAAACTTGGACTGCGGACAAGTTCCGTTTCAGGATTCTTGCCAGGTACCAAGAACATTTAATTTTAAAATCAATTGAAAAAATATTAGATTTAACATGAATGACAACTTTAAGTAAAATATTTCTAAAGCGTTTGCTTTGGTGTTAATACAGTATATTTGCACGTGTCAGACTGTGTATACTTCAGATATGGAGGGTTTAAAGTATATCATTAAGGGTGTTTCTTCCCTCGCCTTTGCAGGCATATAATACATTCACAGCTCGTCTCGAAGTCAGGCCAAAAGTGCAAGCAACAGGCCATACTGAAACACTTAGCGTGCCAAAAGCCAGAGTATTCCAACGATACCTTTTTAACATGAGCATCTATAGAAAAAACGCCAGAGAAAAAAAGATTCTAGTCGCATCTGAACAGAACTGAATTCCTGCTTTATTCCTAAGCTAATTCCAAAAGTATCAAAGATTCAAATGAAAAGTTCTACAATCATGAATAGGTTGATGACATAATAATTCTTCCACGGCAGCGGTCTCTTATGTATGGAGTGCCTGTCGATTGGAATCGCCGACGCCCCCGCAGTAGTATGGTATAGTGTATTTGCCATTTCACGAGGAAACTATGTATTAAAGCTAAGTGTTATCCGTCCATAAGGGTTGAAGTCACGTTGCATGAGTATGGAATGACACAGCAGAGAATAGTTGGCAGAAGCTTGATATACATAGGAGAAAGCAAATGCATATGTCAGCATTTTGGAAAATATATGCATGATTCGAAATGAATATACATAGTGAAAGTTCAATATACATATCAACATTTGTCGAAAAACGGCAGAAATTCAAAAAACATGTCAGCATTTGTTGAAAAACAAGGTAGATGAAAAAGAACTGTCAGGACTGTTTTTACCACATCATTTTCTTTTTAGGTATCTTGCCATATATATTTTCTTGTTGGATTATCTTTTTGCTGACCTGGTTTTCTACATTAAATCTTTTGACACACTTTTTACCAGCCTTGCACTATACATATACATAGACATTTTTGTTTAAATATTTTCAACTGAAGAAAAATATTGCACGACTGGATAAAACAAAGACAAAGACTTAAAAGATAATTTAACTATATATATATATATATATATATATATATATATATATATATATATATATATATATATATATATATATATATATATATATATATATATAAATATATATATATATATATATATATATATATATATATATATATATATATATATATATATATACTAGTATATATATATATATATATATATATATATATATATATATATATATATATATATATATATATATATATATATATATATATATATACATATATATACATATATATATATATATATATATATATATATATATATATATATATATATATGTGTGTATATATATGTTGTTTTTTGTTTGTGAACTCCTTACCTAAATACAATGACAATGTTTAAGTTCTTTGTTGGGTAATAAGGAATGTTACTAAGCTACAAATATGACTCTGGTAAGTATTGAATATGCATGGTCGATATTTGATAAGTCAAATGAAAGTGATTGGCTAAATACAAAAATATACAGTAGATCATTTTCAACAAATTCAGGTAATTTAGAACTATAGACGAAAAGGGTGAACTACTACTCAGAAAAAAAATATGGATGAAAGCCGCTCTTGAGTTCAGATGTTTATATGTTTAAACTCGTTAAAGACTCAACCTGTTTCCTGCACCAAATCCTGCATCAAAAGAAAAAAAGTACTAAAAAGCAGTCCTGACAGTTTTATTCATCTACCTTGTTTTTCAACAAATGCTGTCATATCATTGAATTTCTGCCCTATTTTTGCCAAGTGCTGACATCAATATTGAACTTATGCCATGTATGTTTAGTTTCAACCATGTATTTTCCAAAATGCTGACATTTGCATTTGATTTCTGCCATGTATATCAAGCTTCTGCCAACTATTCTCTGCTGTGTCATTCCATACTCATGCGACGTGACTACTACTCTGATGGACGGATAACATTTAGCTTTAATACATAGTTTCCTCGTGAAATGGCAAATAAACTATACTACACTACTGCGGGGGCGTCGGGGATTCCAAACGCCAGGCGAGTTTATCAGAATATAGCGATGCTTTTCCATGATTGATGAGGCCTTGGATGTTTGTAATTTTCACTACAGTACTTAAGAGGCAGGGGATGTCAGTGTGGTGTATAGGTGTGGCCCTCAGCGAGTTGTAACACAAGAATTATGCGCACGCTATTGGAGCCTGGGGTATTAAACATTGAGGAATAGTTCAGAACCTGCCATCCCCATCGGTTTCGGCTGAGGTCATAACGATAGCGTACAGAGTAACGTTCGGGATTTGAACACCAAGGGGTCTGGATGAATGTGTTTACGCGGGAAGATGCTCACTTGTCAGAGGTTAACCACTATAGATTACATGCACTGGGAACGGAGAAGTGATCGCTCGCAACTGGAGATTGATGACTTAACACCAACGAGAATGATACCAGTTACCAGAGTTTAGTTGTTGGTTTTCCTAGGTAGACGAGTTACAACTATCCTAAAAACTGGCTATTCACAATTAAGTCTTGTTACGACCAAAAAGTCTGAAAATATCCAACAACAGCAAAAGCAATCCAAGTCACATCGCGCCAATACAGAGACAAACATCTAGCAAATCGCATTTCCGTTCTCCAAAGGGTTCTCTGAGTTAGGAAGGGAACGTAGTCGGCTGGTGGGGTTCCAAGGGGAAACCGTGACTATATCCCACGCCTGTGAGACGAGCTTACGTGCCACAACAAAACCCGTTATCTCTTTAGAGTCGTTCCAAACCTCGAGTCGTGAATCAACGAAAGGGTATAAAAGCTTTATGCACTTATTACCGGTTTATGTACGCAAGGCATATAACATCAACGCTACATTTTCCGTAAAGTGCCTCATCTGTAATAGCCCCCAAGCATGAAACTACTCTAATCTAGACGCTTGGCACTCACATGTATGTGCTTAGGTATACATTGACATTTAACCCACTGATGCTTAAGAGTTTCTCTAGAAATCGTCATATAGATCTATAATTATTTTAATAATAACTTTGAGATTAAGAAGGAGGGTTGTTGCTGATGTTGTGAATAACAATTCTCGTTCAAATAAATTAGTAGAAATCGTCAGCATGCTTTCGGCTGCATTGGGCATGAATTGGTCATTCAGGGACTACCTTGCACCATCTGCAGTTTTCTAAACAGCATGTTGGAAGTGGTCTCAAGGTGTTATGATATTGAATATGTCTCAAAAAGAGGGCCATAATGATGTGGGATTTTTCTTTAGGGGCTGTAACATAATTTTAAAACCGATTATAGGAACCGCCAACACCTGTAGCTAAGAGATGAATCTCGTTTCTACTTAAACAACCATAATAACCATAAGCGAAAACGTGATATCATCCTAGTGGAGAGCAAATACGCTCTTTACCAGGCAAATTGGTAAAGTGAAGAGAGAGACGTACTCTTTACATGCAGATCCTGTGGCATGTACGTAGGCGGGCACTTTGTAGCTACTCTGATTCTTACTTTATTTGTTATTTGTACCTGTTCTTATGTTTGGTATATATTGTTACAGCCCATATATATATACCCTTTTTATGATCTTGGCTCGACTGCTACAGGTTTCTTCCTTCAGCAACGTATAGTTCCCCTTAAACACGTGACAGCGAAGCGAGAGATACAAGACCACTGCAGACTGTTCTTGCTTCAAGCATCACTCACCAGGGGCATCGAAATAACTAAATTACGTAGTCCCAAAACAAACGTAAGACTGCACGGTACTTTAGAAAACAGCAATTATACTTACATATGTAAACTCAAAGGAAAGTGCTCTCTAAGGTGTGTTGAAAACAATGGTGGGGTCAAACACACTTCACAAAAGAACCCGTTGTTGGGGAGGAACATTAGGTTAGGTCTTGTGGCCATATGTCGGGGATAAACATAAGCAATGATCAGCGTCCGTTTTATTCTATCATTTTATTTTTGAACTTTTGTTTATTTTCATTATTTGTGCAGTCCCAAGCTAGATTGTTACTAAGCAGCAGTTAACAGGAAGAAATAATAAACCTCGGGCACAAGTCACTGGCAACTCGCTCAAGTAACTAAATGTACCATTCTCAGTGGTGAGACAAGGACGCATTTATTGCACAATGCCTTGACGGCTTGGCTGTGGAGGAAGCCCTTTAGTTACTAAAAGGACCATTCTCAGTGGCGAGACAAGGGAGCATTTATTGTGCAATGCCTTGACGGCTTGGCTGTGGAGGTAGCCCTTTGGTTACTAAAGGACCATTCTTAGTGGTAAGACAAAGAAGCATTTATTGTGCAATGCTCTGACGGCTTGGCTGTGGAGGTAGCCCTTTAGTTACTAAAGGACCATTCTCAATGGTGAGACAAGGAAGCCTTGACGGCTTGGCTGTGGAGCTAGCCCTTTAGTTACTATAGGACCATTCTCAGTGGTGAGACAAGGAAGCATTTATCGTACAATGCCTTGACGGCTTGGCTGTGGAGGTAGCCCTTTAGTTACTAAAGGACCATTCTCAGTGGTGAGACAAGGAAGCATTTATTGTACAATGCCTTGACGGCTTGGCTGTGGAGGTAGCCCTTTAGTTAGTATAGAACCATTCTCAGTGGTGAGACAAGGAAGCATTTATTGCACAATGCCTTGACTGCTTGGCTGTGGAGGTAGCCCTTTAGTTACTAAATGACTATTCTCAATGGTGAGACAAGGACGCATTTATTGCACAATGCCTTGACGGCTTGGCTGTGGAGGTAGCCCTTTAGTTACTAGAGGACCATTCTCAGTGGCGAGACAAGGAAGCATTTATTGTGCAATGCCTTGACGGCTTGGCTGTGGAGGTAGCCCTTTAGTTACTAAAGGACCATTCTCAGTGGTGAGACAAGGAAGCATTTATTGCACAATGCCTTGACGGCTTGGCTGTGGAGGTAGCCCTTTAGTTACTAAAGGACCACACTCAGTGGCGAGACAAGGAAGCATTTATTGTACAATGCCTTGACGGCTTGGCTGTGGAGGTAGTCCTTTAGTTACTTAAGGTCCATTCTCAGTGGTGAGACAAGGAAGCATTTATTGTGCAATGCCTTGATGGCTTGGCTGTGGATGTAGCCCTTCAGGTATTAGAGGGCCATTCTCAGTGGTGAGACAAGGAAGCATTTATTGCACAATGCCTTGACGGCTTGGCTGTGGAGGTAGCCCTTTAGTTACTATAGGACCATTCTCAGTGGTGAGACAAGGAAGCATTTATTGCGCAATGCCTTGATGTCTTGGCTGTGGAGGTAGCCTTTTAGTTACTAAAGGACCATTCTCAGTGGTGAGACAAGGAAGCATTTATTGCACAATGCCTTGACGGCTTGGCTGTGGAGGTAGCCCTTTAGTTACTATAGAACCATTCTCAGTGGTGAGACAAGGAAGCATTTATTGCACAATGCTTTGACGGCTTGGCTGTGGAGGTAGCCCTTTAGTTACTAAAGGACCATTCTCAGTGGTGAGACAAGGAAGCATTTATTGCGCAATGCCTTGATGTCTTGGCTGTGGAGGTAGTCCTTTAGTTACTAATGTACCATTCTCAATGGTGAGACAAGGAAGCATTTATTGCACAATGCCTTGACGGCTTGGCTGTGGAGGTAGCCCTTTAGTCACTAATGTACCATTCTCAGTGGCGAGACAAGGAAGCATTTATTGCACAATGCCTTGATTGCTTAGCTGTGGAGGAAGCCCTTCAGTTACTAAAGTACCATTGACAGTGGTGAGACAAGGAAGCATTTATTATGCAATGCCTTGACGGCTTGGCTGTGGAGCTAGCCCTTTAGTAACTAAAGGACCACACTCAGTGGTGAGACAAGGAAGCATTTATTATACAATGCCTTGATTGCTTAGCTGTGGAGGTAGTCCTTTAGTAACTAAAGGACCATTCTCAGTGGTGAGACCAGGAAGCATTTATTAAACAATGCCTTGACGGCTTGGCTGTGGAGGTAGCCCTTTAGTTACTAAAGGAACATTCTCAGTGGCGAGACAAGGAAGCATTTATTGCACAATACTTTGACGGCTTGGCTGTGGAGGTAGCCCTTTAGTTACTAGAAGGACCATTCTCAGTGGTGAGACAAGGAAGCATTTATTGCACAATACCTTGACGGCTTGGCTGTGGAGGTAGCCCTTTAGTTACTAAAGGACCATTCTCAGTGGCGAGACAAAGAAGCATTTATTGTGCAATGCCTTGACGGCTTGGCTGTGGAGGTAGCCCTTTAGTTACTAAAGGACCATTCTCAGTGGCGAGACAAGGAAGCATTTATTGCACAATGCCTTGACGGCTTGGCTGTGGAGGTAGCCCTTTAGTTACTAAAGGACCATTCTCAATGGCGAGACAAGGAAGCATTTATTGTGCAATGCCTTGACGGCTTGGCTGTGGAGGTAGCCCTTTAGTTACTAAAGGACCATTCTCAGTGGCGAGACAAGGAAGCATTTATTGTGCAATGCCTTGACGGCTTGGCTGTGGAGGTAGCCCTTTAGTTACTAAAGGACCATTCTCAATGGCGAGACAAGGAAGCATTTATTGTGCAATGCCTTGACGGCTTGGCTGTGGAGGTAGCCCTTTAGTTACTAAAGGACCATTCTCAATGGCGAGACAAGGAAGCATTTATTGTGCAATGCCTTGATGGCTTGGCTTTGGAGGTAGCCCTTTAGTTACTAGAGGGACCATTCTCAGTGGTGAGACAAGGAAGCATTTATTGCACAATGCCTTGACGGCTTGGCTGTGGAGGTAGCCCCTATTTCTAGAGGACCATTCTCAGTGGTGAGACAAGGAAGCATTTATTGTGCAATGCCTTGACAGCTTGGCTGTGGAGGTAGTCCTTCAGTTACTGAAGGTCCATTCTCAGTGGTGAGACAAGGAAGCATTTATTGCACAATGCCTTGACGGCTTGGCTGTGGAGGTAGCCCTTTAGTTACTAGAAGGACCATTCTCAGTGGCGAGACAAGGGAGCATTTATTGCACAATGCCTTGACGGCTTGGCTGTGGAGGTAGCCCTTCAGTTACTGAAGGTCCATTCTCAGTGGTGAGACAAGGAAGCATTTATTGTGCAATGCCTTGATGGCTTGGCTGTGGAGGTAGCCCTTCTGGTATTAGAGGGCCATTCTCAGTGGTGAGACAAGGAAGCATTTATTGTGCAATGCCTTGATGCCTTGGCTGTGGAGGTAGCCCTTCAGGTAGTAGAGGGCCATTCTCAGTGGTGAGACAAGGAAGCATTTATTGCACAATGCCTTGACGGCTTGGCTGTGGAGGTAGCCCTTTAGTTACTAAAGGACCATTCTCAATGGCGAGACAAGGAAGCGTTTATTGTGCAATGCCTTGACGGCTTGGCTGTGGAGGTAGCCCTTTAGTTACTAAAGGACCATTCTCAATGGCGAGACAAGGAAGCATTTATTGTGCAATGCCTTGACGGCTTGGCTGTGGAGGTAGCCCTTTAGTTACTAAAGGACCATTCTCAGTGGCGAGACAAGGAAGCATTTATTGTGCAATGCCTTGACGGCTTGGCTGTGGAGGTAGCCCTTTAGTTACTAAAGGACCATTCTCAATGGCGAGACAAGGAAGCATTTATTGTGCAATGCATTGACGGCTTGGCTGTGGAGGTAGCCCTTTAGTTACTAAAGGACCATTCTCAATGGCGAGACAAGGAAGCATTTATTGTGCAATGCCTTGATGGCTTGGCTGTGGAGGTAGCCCTTTAGTTACTAGAGAGACCATTCTCAGTGGTGAGACAAGGAAGCATTTATTGCACAATGCCTTGACGGCTTGGCTGTGGAGGTAGCCCCTATTTCTAGAGGACCATTCTCAGTGGTGAGACAAGGAAGCATTTATTGTGCAATGCCTTGACAGCTTGGCTGTGGAGGTAGTCCTTCAGTTACTGAAGGTCCATTCTCAGTGGTGAGACAAGGAAGCATTTATTGCACAATGCCTTGACGGCTTGGCTGTGGAGGTAGCCCTTTAGTTACTAGAAGGACCATTCTCAGTGGCGAGACAAGGGAGCATTTATTGCACAATGCCTTGACGGCTTGGCTGTGGAGGTAGCCCTTCAGTTACTGAAGGTCCATTCTCAGTGGTGAGACAAGGAAGCATTAATTGTGCAATGCCTTGATGGCTTGGCTGTGGAGGTAGCCCTTCAGGTATTAGAGGGCCATTCTCAGTGGTGAGACAAGGAAGCATTTATTGTGCAATGCCTTGATGCCTTGGCTGTGGAGGTAGCCCTTCAGGTAGTAGAGGGCCATTCTCAGTGGTGAGACAAGGAAGCATTTATTGCACAATGCCTTGACGGCTTGGCTGTGGAGGTAGCCCTTTAGTTACTAAAGGTCCATTCTCAGTGGTGAGACAATGAAGCATTTATTGTGCAATGCCTTGATGGCTTGGCTGTGGAGGTAGCCCTTCAGGTATTAGAGGGCCATTCTCAGTGGTGAGACAAGGAAGCATTTATTGTGCAATGCATTGACGGCTTGGATGTGGATCTAGCCCTTTAGTTACTAAAGGACCATTCTCAGTGGTGAGACAAGGAAGCATTTATTGTGCAATGCCTTGATGGCTTGGCTGTGGAGGTAGCCCTTCAGGTATTAGAGGGCCATTCTCAGTGATGAGACAAGGAAGCATTTATTGTGCAATGCATTGACAGCTTGGATGTGGATCTAGCCCTTTAGTTACTAAAGGACCATTCTCAGTGGTGAGACAAGGAAGCATTTATTGTGCAATGCCTTGACGGCTTGGCTGTGGAGGTAGCCCTTTAGTTACTAAAGGACCATTCTCAGTGGTGATACAAGGAAGCATTTATTGCGCAATGCCTTGATGGCTTGGCTGTGGAGGTAGCCCTTCAGGTATTAGAGGGCCATTCTCAGTGGTGAGACAAGGAAGCATTTATTGTGCAATGCATTGACGGCTTGGATGTGGAGGTAGCCCTTTAGTTACTAGAGGACCATTCTCAGTGGTGAGACAAGGAAGCATTTATTGCACAATGCCTTGACGGCTTGGCTGTGGATCTAGCCCTTTAGTTACTAAAGGACCATTCTCAGTGGTGAGACAAGGAAGCATTTATTGTGCAATGCCTTGACGGCTTGGCTGTGGAGGTAGCCCTTTAGTTACTAAAGGACCATTCTCAGTGGTGATACAAGGAAGCATTTATTGCGCAATGCCTTGATGTCTTGGCTGTGGAGGTAGCCTTTTAGTTACTATAGGACTATTCTCAATGGTGAGACAAGGAAGCATTTATTGCACAATGCCTTGATTGCTTAGCTGTGGAGGAAGCCCTTCAGTTACTAAAGTACCATTGGCAGTGGTGAGACAAGGAAGCATTTATTGCACAATGCCTTGACGGCTTGGCTGTGGAGGTAGCCCTTTAGTTACTTAAGGACCATTCTCAGTGGCGAGACAAGGAAGCATTTATTGTGCAATGCCTTGACGGCTTGGCTGTGGAGGTAGCCCTTTAGTTACTAAAGGACCATTCTCTGTGGCGAGACAAGGAAGCATTTATTGTGCAATGCCTTGACGGCTTGGCTGTGGAGGTAGCCCTTCAGTTACTGAAGGTCCATTCTCAGTGGTGAGACAATGAAGCATTTATTGTGCAATGCCTTGACAGCTTGGCTGTGGAGGTAGCCCTTTAGTTAGTATAGAACCATTCTCAGTGGTGAGACAAGGAAGCATTTATTGCACAATGCCTTGACGGCTTGGCTGTGGAGGTAGCCCTTTAGTTACTAAAGGACCACACTCAGTGGTGAGACAAGGAAGCATTTATTGTACAATGCCTTGATGGCTTGGCTGTGGAGGTAGCCCTTTAGTTACTAATGGACCATTCTCAGTGGTGAGACAAGGAAGCATTTATTGCACAATGCCTTGACGGCTTGGCTGTGGAGGTAGCCCTTTAGTTACTAAAGGACCATTCTCAGTGGTGAGACAAGGACGCATTTATTGTGCAATGCCTTATTGAGCATTGCACATCCCTTGCTTGTTTTTTTTTTTAATGATGCCACATGTTGTGGGTTCGACTCCGGCTCGTGGGTTTTGAGAAACTTACTATTGATTGCGGGTTAGTCAGTGGTTTTCCGGGGCACCCCGTTCTCCTCCGCTACTTATCAGTTGGCTAGTCTCGAGTTATCTGCGATCTCAGCATATAATCCAAGTAGATGTCCAAATGATTCACAAGTAGTTTACGGTGTAATGTTGCTGCACCGTTTCAAGATGACTTGTGTCTTAGTTTCCAAAAACGTCGTCTAATGTTTTTTTTAAACAATTATTTTCGTTTCGTGGTCGACTCCCGTCACTGAGGGCGAAATTCAGTCCAGATGGAAACTGCATGTTTTCGATTTACAATTCATAGCTTTACCTTGCCGCATTAGAGTCCAGCGATGTATCCATTTGACATCAGTATATTACTAACGGCAAACCATTTATCATTTATAGCAAGCAGCGTCAAGGCTGTGTTATTTTGATGTTGACAGGATTATCGAAATGTCAAGCAATTTCCTGCATACTAATGAACCGTACGTCTCGTGGTATTAATGTGTTTTTGATGATAACAAGGCAATGAATCACGCAATACGTTTTAAAAAAACTAAAAAATATGTTCTGGTTATTTGCTAAGTGTTTTCCATGTAATAAATAGATTATAAAAACTTAGATTTTTCGGGATAAGTAGATAGATTACTTCTAGATAACAGAATTCGGCTACTTCACTCAGACACACTATTATATATCCATCATCTATTTGCCAACACTATCACAAACGATCATCAAAGTACGTTATGGTTTAGCAGAGTTACACGCAATGCCAGCAGCAACACCAGGGGGTTGCAGTCATGAACACAATTGTAGGGCAGTGATGTCAAGTCAGATAAAAAGCTTCTTCCTAGAAAATATTGTAAGTGTTATGCAATTTGTCATACTGTAGGGAATGAGATGGTTCTTGGAACATACTGATTTGATTTTCGTGTTCGACTGACGTCCTTGTCTGTAATTAGATGAAAGAAGCGCACGGGAAATGGCGATTTGACTTGTCTAAAAGAAAACGTAACCCTGTCTACGCATGTGAAGACTAATACTCATATGAATACCAGCTGGGGGCGTTTGTCGTGTAAAGATTAGAAGCATTCCTGTAAATAACACTGCTATTGTTGTCTCAAACTGACAAGACATGATACAGGTATGGCGCCTGCAAGTGACGTATTTTGCACGGTCAAGAAAGTATTTTGCAGGAAACTGGAGATTATCCGATTCGGTATATGAAAATTAATGATGGATTTGCTGCAAGCGTTAATCCTATTTTATAGTCAACTTGATCGTAATTTATGGGGATTTGATGGATTAAATCACACACTTAGTGATATCCTTCCTCCCCAGGAACGGGTTATGTGGAGGCATTATTGCCTTATCCCAGGCTAGAGGTATTCATGTTCATATTTATCGTGCTTGTAATAGCAGCACACTTCCTGTGCAACGCCTCTTGTTGTTAGGCTGGTATGTATGCATTTCGCTGATGTTCCATGGCGGAGATGTATATTATAAGTTAAGTCGAATCTGAACTGAACGATCTTTTAAAATACATGTATAGATACTGAAGCTACTGCATAGTTCTTAGATGAGAATGCAAATGCAAAATTTCACGCTATTACAAAAAGTTCTGTTTCCAGACTTTTTGGCATCTATTAAATGCGTTCTCATGTATAAGACAAACTACTTTTATGCATGTATGCCAATGTGGTGATGCGTATTATCTTACCCCTATCCCCTTATGTTCCCCTCATGTTAGCAGTCTGGTCTGACTATTACAACTGTTCTCACCTCGTGTATCCTATACCACTATTGACTATCATAGGGTCTCAACTCCATGGCTACTAGCTATGGACATGTTAGTTATCTTTAGTGTAAAACGGAAAATCTTATCCAGCCATAAGGAAAACCATATGCGCATGTTTTCGATGTTTGTTGGAACATTAAAATAAAATTCATGCACCCATGCAGGATTTTTCTAATAAGATTTACTCAGTGACAATTACTTATGTTGGCCATTTTCGGATTTGGGCTTTGTTAAGGCTAAATTCAGACAAGCCACAAAACACACATAGAAGTGGAAAAGCACACGAGTACCTAAGGGATAATCGTCAACAGCATCTTTCATGTCACATCCGGGGCTTTGTGAAAACTATGAGGTGTACGTATGTGATTTTTAGTGCCTTTTCAGTGCCTTTTAAAAATGACATACAATATACAAAATGCACATATAAACTACGCTCGTGAAAAACATATTCATAGCACGATGTGTGGATATTCGTTATAAGATAACAGATTTGCGCGCAGGTATCTTTTTAAATAATTGATGTACTGGGCGAAGTGTTGAGAATGTAACTAGCTAGTTTTGGCACGCCTGTTATTTGGCTGAGTATTCTTCGCTGGCCGTCGTGTGCAAGTCAAGCAGGAAGCCGCGAGAGTAGCGCGAGAGAAGAGCGAGAGTAGCGGCGAGAGAAGAGCGAGAGTAGCGGCGAGAGGGGTAGTAGCGGGTCGCGGATCAGTAACTGCCCGCCGCCGCTGCATGAGCCAGCGGGCACACTTAGCGCTAAAGTAGCGGCGCCCTCTGCAGCCTTCCCTTCCACTCCTACCTGCAGGAAACAGCCACCGCAACCTTCTCATACACACCAACAACCATAAATCACACCATGCCCTCCGAGCAGATCATGTATTAAAGGATACGTGGAGGCTGAAAGAAACCATCACATCCATAACTCAGCTATTCCTCAAAACTACTCCCTCAGCAATTCATAACATTCTATCATCGACTTTGGATTAAAGAGAAAAGACCAGAGTTTGCCTTTCCCTTGCAGCCTGAGACGCGGTCATTAATGGGATTAGCGTTAATGCGGACTATTGTTGTGTGGGATTAATGGCGGAGTGATGGGGACAGGTGCAGGATGACGTTTCTTTAGTCAATAATTACATTCAATTAACCCTACACCGTACACTTAACCCACAAGTAGTGTATTTCCCGGCGCTATGCATCCAATAATTGGCCGTCTAAGCAATTTCCGCAAATTTCTATGCAATTAAGGTTTCATCATATATGGAGTTAAGTGCATATATGAATGCATTAATCATCTCATATCAAACATCCTCTGTCCTCCCTACATGTAATTTCTTATTTTAATCTGTCATTATCTTGCTGATAATAGTTTATTAGGTCTCTCTCTACCCCTTGCTCATTTCGTCTGTGGTGTAACTTAAATTTTTGTCTTGAAATTTGAATATATTAATGACAAACTACTACTACTACTACTACTACCACTACTACTACTGTTACTACAACTACTACTACTACTACTACTACTACTACTACTACTACTACTACTACTACTACTACTACTACTACTACTACTACTACTACTACTACAGCGTTCTTTTAAAATTTTACAAAAAATCAATGAAGCTTGCAAGGCAATCGTTGAACTCTGATAATTACAGAATACCGGTATTTAAAATAGAAGAGTTGTTGTTTGGGTTCTAAATATCATACCGGTATATCTAGATGTTACTCAAAAAGTTACTTATGTCAGAAAGACTACCCCTCTGTGCAAAAGAAAGATCAAATTTATTATCGCAGGGTTGTATCTAATATAAACCCTATCCTGTTTTGATGACCATTATATAGCAGGATGTATAAACAAAAGCTGGATGTTAAAAATCGCTCTAGAGACGAACATAAACTTGCAAGCATAACTGGTGATCCATTTACTCAAGTTAATGGAATTGAGATTTTGTACATACTACATTAGACGTAAAGGATCAGTGGTACGATGTGTAATTGTGATTAAGGTCCCTCTCACGGTTATCATTTCAAATTAAAAGAAAACCAAAAACTCATTAAAAGGTATAACCTAATAACGGAAGTCTCCTTTGCTGATAGTTTGCAATGAAATAGTGCCGGGAAAACCTCTTCGTCCCTCGTGAAACAATAAGAACAGCAGAACAAGATGTTATGCCCTGGCACTCTTCCGATTACTGTTTTATGACTCGTTGAGGATGTTGAGACTACAGCTTGCGTCGAGACAATATCTATGCTACGATGGAGCAAGTGTGAAAGAGAAAATATTTGAATATTTTTTTTCACCACCGTATTTTGGGGGGAGAAAATATATTTAAATATATTTTCTCCCAACAAAATACGGTGGTGAAAATATATTTAAATATATTTTCTCCCCCAAAAATACGGTGGTGAAAATATATTTAAATATATTTTCTCCCCCCAAAATACGGTGGTGAAAATATATTTAAATATATTTTCTCCCCCAAAAATACGGTGGTGAAAATATATTTAAATACATTTTCTACCCCCAAAATACGGTGGTGAATTTTTTAAAAAATATTTTCTCTTTCACACTTGGTCCATCGTACTATGCGGCTAGGAGAGCAGACTTTCCCAGGTATTGAGATTGCATCCCGCACGCTAGTGGTTAGCCACGACTAAGCATTCCATTGGCAGTAAATTGACGAAAATCAAAATTTAATTCGAGTTATTTCATCAACAAACCTATGCAAAATGGTGTAAAGAAAATCCATTAGGTCCCGATGGTAACCCTTTAGGTTTAGGTCAACAGAAATACATAGATGATATGGGTTGAAATGTCAAAATCATGATCATAGTCATGATGGTCATTATCATAATAATAATGGCCATCATCGTTAAGAAGTAGGCGTAGCCAATGATAGCTTGCTGCTGTCTCTTTTCAAGCATGGGTTTGAATCCAGCTCAGGGCATGTGAGGATGTGATGAAGTTACCAGTGACTTGAGGGTTATGCGGTGGTTTTCCTCTGGTACTCTGGTATCCCCAAACCACTTACAACGGGCTTGTCACAACCTAGCCTGAGTTGATAACAGCAAGTGATGACAAGTACGGTTGTAGATGCAAAGCATCAATAGTCAAAAGGCGGGGCCAAGTTATTTATGAACTTGTGAGGGAACCGGATGTATAAAGAACATTAACATTATAGAGAAAAATAATTTATAATGACTAGATTTGTATCATTTTTGTAGAAATGAAACAAATATCGGAATTCTAGGCGCAAGCTGGAGACTTCGAAATCTCTTGGGTGCGAAGCTACTTGGGTACGCATCAGTTTGGTTACGAAGTCTCCTGATTTCATTCTATACACATAGTAGACTACTGGCAGTCCTATAAGCCGCTTCACGCCAACAATAGATGGTGGGCGATACCAGTCCCTAATCCGTGACGTGATTGTGAGACTGGCGCTAGTCTATACACACAGTAATTTTTTTCTTAGTAATTTTCCTTCCTATACTGAAAAATATACTTTATGTCCGCTTAAAATATTTTATATATTTGAAAACTTCATGCTAAATTAAAATAAGGAAGGCACGATTTTCCGCGGCAAAGGCAATATTTATATTATAACCAATCAGAATAGAGAATTATATTCAGTCCGGCCTCAGGATTTAGATCACGTGACGTCTGCCCATGTACATCTCAAAACACCTTCCCAGATAGGCGGGCCTGATGGCCCCGCCAATAAAAGAAATTCCAAATCCATAATCACCATCGCCTCGTTAAGCCAGAGGCCGTAAACTCATAATAAAAAATTGATATGATTAAAGTGATCTAGGAGCTGCTGTTTATCTTTGACGTGTCGTTTCAGATCCGCCACCGCCGTGAGAATGAGGGTAGACGTGACTTCAGCGATCTTGACATTCCTGGCCTCCGTCATGGTGGTCATGCTCATCCAGGGCAGCTCGGTCCAGGCAGCAGCAGCAGCAGCAGCAGCGGGCAAGCAGAACGTCGTCAGACGACGCCTCATGAGCGCCAACTCCATCGAACAGGTAACTAGGCAACAAACAACAAACAAACAACCACCGTCAACAAAAGCAATAACAATAGCAATAATAACAGCATCGTCAACAACTATAACATAATTATAATCATCAACAATAACAACAACAACAACAACAACAACAACAACAACAACAACACGAGCAACGGCACCAACAACGTATCGGTTTATAGTGAAGAAAGCTAGTAATTAGACTTTCCCCCTGGCTTTGAGAACAATTACTGGTATTGTTTGAGGTTCAAATTCAAACGACGAGAATTGCAAGTGATTTTATATCTCCTTCCTATAGATTTATGTGATACATGTACCGGAAGAAAAAATAACATCAGAAATGAAAATAATTCAATCTTATATTTAGTACGTTTTATATAGTTATACGACTCGTGCAAATGGAGGAGGGGGTAGATAATTCGAGACAAAATTGGACTTATTCGAATTTCAAATGTCAAATCGAAGAGAGGTTATTGTTATACATAGTAGTGGAGTCAGGATACCGTAGGTTCATGAGGACAAAGCAGTGACGCCGGAGAAAATTACAGATTTTTGAAGGTCAGCCTCGCTACATGGCTCCTCGGTCCTGACGCCAACCACAGATCTTAACCAATGGCAGCGACACAGTGTGTGACGTCACGCGCAAAGTGCGTAAGACAACTCGGCAACAGAGGAAGCCTCAAAGTGCATCTTGGGAGCCACACGTGTGTCTGTCATTCACCCTGGAGAGATAATTAACGGTGCATGCACACGCATTGCTTTGGCAAAGTGCAAATACATTTCCTATCGACATGTCACCACTTTGTTCAGTGCACATGGTCAATAAAAGGCAACCTGAGCTCAATGAGATGCATACTAAAGGAAGCCGGGAAACACAGACCACCCACATTTCTGTGATTGTCACGTCCAAAATCCACGTCGATATGTGAGACGGTGGCTGCAGCTGTCATGTTCAACTTCACAGACCACGGCCAAACGAGCGCACAAAACAGCGTAATTGAAAAAGCATTGATCGCCGGCGACGTGTGAGAATAGGCCAAGAACGGAACGCTGCTGTCACCGAGATCAAACCTTTAATCAATTACAAAAACAAAGCAAAACTCTGATAAAAAAAAATCAGGAGAAAATGCATTGATTGATGTAGAAGGAATGCCGATTCTGATGACTTTTAATTTATTGATATCAATCCCTTTCTGACAAATTGGACAATGACGTGAAAAAAGCTTTCAGGGGAAGAAAGACGTCATATGTCAACTCTAGAGAGTGCCAAAACATATCAATTGCTAAAACCGTAAGTATTCATCGCACCAACACGTAGCCATGGAGATACAGGTATATTTGATGAAGGATATATCTGATTTGAATTTATACATCTCAAAGCTCGAAGCAGCATTCTTCGCTACATTATAAAGTCCGAAGCATGCATGCGATATTTGTTAGATCATGCAGTATATCTTGAGAATGTCACGTGAAAAATTGCTGCTGCTAATCCTACTTGTTTAAGGTATCTAAGAGCATAAACGACTCATTCAGTACCTTTTCGTGAAAATGATACTCCCTGCGTACCGCATAAACAAACATTGAGTGATAAAATGAAACTCGGCTGAGTTCAAGTGCCATGACGAAACACGCTCATAAACATAATCCTCTCTCTCTCTCTCTCTCTCTCTCTCTCTCTCTCTCTCTCTCTCTCACACTCTCTCTCTCTCTCTCTCTCTCTCTCACACGCTCTCTCTCTCTCTCTCTCTCTCTCTCTCTCTCTCTCTCACACTCTCTCTCTCTCTCTCACACTCTCTCTCTCTCTCTCTCTCACACACACTCTCTCTCTCTCTCTCTCTCTCACTCTCTCTCTCTCTCTCTCTCTCTCTCTCTCTCTCTCTCTCTCTCTCTGTATCTCTCTCTCTCTCTCTCACACTCTCTCTCTCTCTCTCTCTCTCTCTCTCTCTGTATCTCTCTCTCTCTCTCTCTCTCTCTCTCTCTCTCTCTCTCTCTCTCTCTCCATGTTTACAAATAGTATTTTTTTACAATTTGAGATATATTTATACTTTTGCTACGTAAGGACATTTGCATTGAATAGCAAATGATCAATCATATTCGTACTGGTAAGAGTGAACGTCGTGGTAGCGGAAGTCAGCGTTGAGTGGAAGTTCCGGCCTGTATGTATTGCGCCTATGACTGATTGCCGCTGGTTGTCATGACAGGAGTAAGACGAATGCCTGGGCAGAGCGAGGAGGTGTAATGAGCACCCAGAGCATCACTGTGCCATCACTACCGGAACTATGTGTTTCTCATAATAAATGGCACCAATAAAACATATGGACAATTTACTCGGGACTAAGAGAAATGAGCCCTGTGGTCGTACATCTTTAACAACTCATTTGTCACCATGGTCAATGAAAGGGCAAACATTCATATACTAGTATTTACCGTCTGAGAGACATTTTACAAAACGTTGGTGTAATTATATTCAGCCAAAATTAAAAGAACATGATTCATGTCATAAAATGGAGTTTCGGTCGACGTGTTTCAAGCAAAATATGACCAGCCTATTGATAACCATATACGGGACCCCATTTTCAGTTTGATTGGCATATTACGTTTGATTCCATTTAAGTTCATCGCCAAACCGGATGCCCTCCAATACAACACACTCGAGGCAAGATGTTCTATGTACGGACATATGTCAGTATGCATTACAATGCAAAACACAATACCTGCCTGTTACTGATAGGACTAATATCAAACTAACTTACAGTTCTGGCTAAACTACTCAATCATTTAAACGATCTCAAAGTGTTGCATAGCTTCGACTTTGAACTAAAATAACAATATGATTAAAATTGTATATGATGAGATCAAGAAATATTTCTCTAACTATTTAAGCTCGTTTGAGGAGAACTTTTAAAGCTATACGGAAATAATATCTATTATATGCAACGGTTCACTTTATAGAGGTTCTCAATGTCATGTATATACTGATTGTTGCAGTTGCTTACCACGGTTTATACGTTTTCCTCGCCATCTACAACTTGATGATCACATTTTAGTCTGAAATAGACAGAAATAGTTACGATTGACGGATGTTTAACTTATAAATGTATGTAACGTTTGTGTTTTTGTTTATTGCAGTGTATTTCCCAAGGCGAGGAATGTGATCCCTATGACAACCGCTGCTGCTCCAAGATGAAATGCGCCAACCTCCTCGGCTCTCGCTTCTGTCTCGGGAGATTTGGCGAGAGGTGCATGTGCCTGCCAAAAGACTTCGGAATCTGGGGTTAGATACTTCACCGCGAGGCGTCGCCTGAAATCACCGTCTTTTGGTCCAAAACAGTTCCCTTTTACTCGTTCAGATGGAAATTGTACAATAAAAGTTGTAAAAAAGATTGTTGTATGTATAGAACAGTTAAACGTAAGTTATAGTTAATTTTCAAACACATGTTTATCGTAAATGCAGGCTCTCAAATACGTGGGTTACCACGAACAAAATCAGCATTACCTACATTACCACAGGCATAATGTTATTGTTACTTTCGTCTTTTTCGAGTCATATGCATATGTAAAGATTTGGAATATTACCAATAAAAAAGAGTGTTGATGTGAATTGACAGCCTCGCGTTTGTTGTACAGATCGTTTTGAATGTTAACTATTGGAGTACTCAGAGGTAGATATAATCTGATATATTACTTGAATAATGTATGTCATCAATTTGATTTCATTACAAACTAGTCATTTTAAAACTATAGGGTCGAAAGGGTGAATGTATTAAATAAAATCATTCTCGGTGACGTCATGAGGACACATATATTGAAGAATGAAATATGACATGTATTGTGGCAGCAGCTCAGCACTACACGTGAGGGACTCAGCCACGACACGTGAGAGACTCAGCCACGACAGGTAGCTTAAGGCACTATACGTGCTTCTAGAGAGAAATCCTAAAGAACATCATGTTTATCGCCACGCTAACGTTCAACGAAAATATAGAAACATTCTCTACATGTACATTGGGAAATATTGATGTCGCTCATTTATTTCTGTACTACACCTGTTCAATTCCGTAGACGAAACAGATTCTAATATGGTTCTATTGTTTTCTTTCATGAACAAAATTTGAGCAGACTTCATTACACAGTAAATGCCTGCCTTGTACCATCTTGATATAGGTATCAATTAATCCCATTGATTTGAAATATCACCCATTACTAATCCTGATATACGCTTAAACCATATTTTGTTGTAAAAATATATATACAAGAACATCCTAAATGTTTGATTTGTAGCTGTATTGATTTATAGAACCATGTTTTATAGACATCGCCTTGACTTAGTGTTCAACTACATTTATCAAAATACCGTTATCAGACATCGCTGTCTCCATGTATGCATATTCTGTTTGATTTGGATGAATCTGTTGTAATAAAGTCTTCGTTTGAAAACAAACAGTGTATGCTTTCCAATGTTTGTCAAAGATAGTAAGGCTGTTCCATTTAAAATGTTTGTGGGGGGGGGGGGGGGGGGGGTCTGAGGAACGCAAGGAACACCACCCCCCATCCAGCCATAGTTCAGAATTATTCAGGAGGGGGGCGGGGGTGAGAGAAGATCAAAATTCGGCCTTTTAAATCATAATTTATTGGTCGTGGCCGCAAACAGACTAATTTGCAATATAAAATGGAATGTAGAAGTTGGTAGCATAAGTAATAAGTTTGGCAATGAATTATTAGTGATTGGAGGGGGTGTTATGTTCTAAAGTTAGTTTAGACAATTGAGATCCGCACGTTTTGAAAAATTCAAAAGTTTTTGGGGAGCGGGGCGACCTGCTAAATTCGGCCCCCCCCCCCCCCCCCTAAAAACCAAAATTCAGAATTCGGCGGTAGGGGATAAAGTAATTCAGAATTCGACCACTCGCCCCTTTAGATATATCTTGTTCCTCCCCCTTGACACTTTTAAATGGAACAGCCCTAATTCGAACTCCAACGCAGAAGTACATCCGCTAGAAAAGATCCAAATTGATACACATCTACGCCAATGCTTATTTTGAATTACCTCTACTGTGTAAAAAGCAGTGCAGTCAGAGAATTCCAATTCAACTTTTGATACTGGACGACAAGTCGACAGTCAAAAGGTATTAAAATTATCATTTAGTTGAAATATATGTGATCTTAAAAGTCTGATGTATAACTTTTTTACGGCATGCTCAGGACTTGGTCATCGTAATTGTAATTGCAACTGTAATGTTTATTGACCACAACCAATGGTGTGAAATTACAAATACATTAAACCAACGTTACATTAAACTGAAAAATTAAACACATTATAGAACAGAAAAATACATAAACAAAAACTAAAAACTCACACCAATACCAATATTGGTAGTGATGGCTGGGCCAGTTCCCTAGCAAAGAGGCTTTACTTCCCTCATGGCTTTCATAGTGACTGGCTCGTACCCGACAATCAAGTATTACAGTGTCTAATGTGATAACACGATACAAAGATAATCATCCATCAGATTTTCCTGAAGTGGCGGCGATTTTAAAGAACTGTCCCCTTGGTCCGCTAGTTCCTATAGTATCCCATAGGAGGCAGCACGGGTCAATTTAGTTTTATTCGTCATACCATCGTAAGAAGACCCAGCTAATCAGAGTATGTTTTGCATGGTGCGAGAATGATCAGATGAATTCAGGGTAACTTCACCTCCATTATGACTGCTATATAAGTAGATTATTATCATTCCGAATGTGTCTGCTAGTGGGCATTTATATCATGTGGTTGAATGTCATTTCATGATGGTATCCATAGTCATTCAACAGAGTGCTCAGCCCTGGGGCCGAGAAAAATGTGGAATGTGGGCCCTCTAGCCACTAGTTAACGCTTCTCCTACTTGGTGGCAGCACCTTTTCAAAGCGAGGCAGACAAAGATTGTCGGTATCATTGTGAAACAAAATTGCTTACAATAAGCACAATAAAATCAAATGATCACAATGTTGGAATCTAAAATATGTAACACATTTTTTTTTTACATTTTCAAAGCCTTGTTTAAGGTGAAAAAGCTTTGAAATAAAAAATATGCGAACTTTTGCGATCAAACTCACAATAAATAGTTCCTGGTGTGCCCACTAGATGGCTCTTTAATTTTCACCTGGTTCCCTTTCTCTCACTCAACATCCTACTGTATATATGGCAGTGTGGTAAGTGTGAGACAGAGTACCAATATTACTCATGGAGCAAAGGGTCAGTCTCTCATGGGAGAGGCTGAAAGCTTCATAGAATTCAAGGATATTTCAGATTCAAAATTGCTAAATGAGGTTATTCCAATTAGCATTATCTACACAAGTTCTCATAAAAGTAACAGGAGTTAAAAGGAAGAAAGTAGAAGAAAACATTGCCCGATTTAGTTCTTAGTGTTGGTCTGCACACTATTTATCGCAAGATGCTAATCCTATTAATTAAACCACAAGAAACGTCTTATGCAGGGAGGCCATTATAAAAACCTTAATAACTGTTCACCAGGGCAGTATGTGTATTAAATGTACGCCTAATTCAGGCATCATGACCCGACATCAGGCCTTCGGCCCTCGGTCTGCCCAGAATCCCTTCAGGCGCACATTAAATACACATACTGCCCTGGTAAACAGTCATTAAGGCTTTGATATAAACTCAGTTCAGGCAGGCAGCCTTCAGGCTTGTGCCAAATCGCAATGTTGCCATCGGGAGCAGTCAATATGGCTTTAATATAAACCTCTGTCAGCTAGGGCCCTCAATCAAGGCAGACAGCCTTTAAACCTGTGCCAAATCCCAATGACGCCCTTGGGAGCAGTCAATAAGGCTTTACAATAAATAGTTCCTGGTGTGCCCACTAGATGGCTCTTTAATTTTCACCTGGTTCCCTTTCTCTCACTCAACATCCTACTGTATATATGGCAGTGTTGTAAGTGTGAGACAGAGTACCAATATTACTCATGGAGCAAAGGGTCAGTCTCTCATGGGAGAGGCTGAAAGCTTCATAGAATTCAAGGATATTTCAGATTCAAAATTGCTAAATGAGGTTATTCCAATTAGCATTATCTGCACAAGTTCTCATAAAAGTAACAGGAGTTAAAAGGAAGAAAGTAGAAGAAAACATTGCCCGATTTAGTTCTTATTGTTGGTCTGCACACTATTTATCGCAAGATGCTAATCCTATTAATTAAACCACAAGAAACGTCTTATGCAGGGAGGCCATTATAAAAACCTTAATAACTGTTCACCAGGGCAGTATGTGTATTAAATGTACGCCTAATTCAGGCATCATGGCCCGACATCAGGCCTTCGGCCCTCGGTCTGCCCAGAATCCCTTCAGGCGCACATTAAATACACATACTGCCCTGGTAAACAGTCATTAAGGCTTTGATATAAACTCAGTTCAGGCAGGCAGCCTTCAGGCTTGTGCCAAATCGCAATGTTGCCATCGGGAGCAGTCAATATGGTTTTAATATAAACCTCTGTCAGCTAGGGCCCTCAGTCCAGGCAGACAGCCTTCAGGCCTGTGCCAAATCCCAATGTAACCCTCGGGAGCAGTCAATAAGGCTTTAAGGTCTTACGATACTCTATACCGGTGACACCTATTGGGTATTGGACAAACTAAAATAATTTATTATAATTTACCTGACGTCACTGGAAATATTGATAAGAAATTGAATTTTATTGAATATGTACCAATTCTGATTATACCTGCCTATTATAAATAGTATCCTATGAGTTTTTTGTTTTTGGCTAAAGTGATTTCCATATTCATTGAATTTGTTGTTTTGACACATTTTCAGGAATAATGTGTGATAATCCATGTGTATAAAGTGGGGTTCCCTTTCTTAACAATATCTTATATAAGTATGGGCATTAATAGTAACTATTGAGTAACTCTTTTCTAACATTTTCATGAAAATTTGCCCCAAAAATGTCCAATTTCACAAACTTTGACCATCTGTGGTTCGAAAACTAACCTGATGACCTATCATTTTCTTTGTGTCTTCTTATTAAGAGCATTGTGTAGATAGTGTAGACAAAAATTGGGGAAAATTAAACTAGGCAATTCTGACTTATATCAATTTTGGGTTAAAAACTCGTTTCTCGAATTTCTTGATTTTGCCCAATAATTCCTTTGTAACAGCAACACAATAATTTCAACATGGCACAACAGTATTTCAGCCAGTGTCAGTATTCTGAAGGGATAAATCTAGCAAAGAAAGACACCAATTTTGGAGAAAGTGATGTTTGTGACATAAATTGCATTAATTTTTCAAAAATCTGTGAAAAAAAAACTAAGTTGATGACCCCATGATTTTAAGTTGTTTTGAGGATCACTGTGCTATGTTCTTTCCTTATGCAAAATTTCAGGAAAATTAAACTGAGATTTCTAAAAGTGTAGTAAGACCTTAATATAAACCTCTGTCAGCTAGGGCCCTCAATCCAGGCAGACAGCCTTTAAACCTGTGCCAAATCCCAATGACGCCCTTGGGAGCAGTCAATAAGGCTTTGATATACACCTCTGTCAGCTAGGGCCCTCAGTCCAGGTAGGCAGCCTTCAGGCATGTGTCATATCCCAATGTCGCCCTTGGGAGCATTCAATAAGGCTATAATATAAACCTCTGTTAGCTAGGGCCCTCAGTCCAGGCAGACAGCCTTCAGGCCTGTGCCAAATCCCAATTAAGCCCCCAGGAGCAGTCAATAAGGCTTTTATTTTTTGTTCGACAAAAATATCATTATTTTATGACAACTGTAGATTCACAACCAAAAACCAAAAGCAACACAGTTTACATCTTTCTAAAACAACCAAACCATATCATTTGAAAATGATATATTAATCTTAGAGCTAGATTTATGAATCATTTGAATCAATTTATGAATATTCCTATTCCGAATAACTTTTGAATTTAGAATTTCGTTTTCTGTCGTATTCCAGCTTAGTTGCGAGAAGAGAGTCGTCTAATTGAAGTACCCCGCTAGAGCCATTGGCGACCGTCTTACAAGCCCCGGCTGTTATCCGAATTTCAAACATCCGTATATCGTTTAAAGGAATGCCTAAAACGGTGTTACTAGGAATAGTATGGTCTGTACCACAAGGATCAGTGTTGTCGACATAGGGGTAACAAAGTTGGAAAACTGCACCACTGAGATCTATATATGAATGGCTCAAAATTAACCAAACTGAAGGTAGACAAGAAATAGGTTCTAGTTATGGATACCCAACAGATGTGGGCAAAAATCTCTATTCCTAGTATTATCGCAAATGGTGTGATAGTACCAGTTCTTAATGAACCAGTCGGTAATCTGAGTGCTGTTTTTGATCCAAACATGAATATGTCTGCACGTGTATCAAAAGTTATCAAGTCTGCAAATTACTACCTTTGAAACATTGGGAAAACAAGAAAAAAATTAAAAACTGATACAACCAAGAGTGCCATCACTGGTGACATCACGCATTGACTATTGTAATAGACATACATAGATAGGTAGATAATCTTTTTTTCAAGTCGGTAATGATTTTAGATAGTAAACACGAGCTGCCAGGGCTCTTGGCTGCTTGCAAAATAACAATTGAAATATAACATACATAACAGGGTGTAACAGCAACATAAATGATAGATAGAGCAAAGGCAGTGGAATTTTGCAATGGACTAGATCTCTATTATCTACATGTCAAGGATTTCTCTGGGGAAATACGTTGGAACATACTAATTGACATCAAGTAATATCTTCAGTCTTTCAGAACATATGTTTATGATTTTGGAGTAAAGAAGCAGGTACTCCTGCTCGTTGACTGGAATTACTTATAGCAGCAAGGAGAGCAGGTACAGTTAGATCCATATCAGGTTGAGATTAGGTTTTTGAACTCTTTTAGTGATGTTGTTTGTCTCAAGTCATTAAGTAGTAAGTTCCATACATCTCTATGGTATCACTGATGAGCAAACATGTTTGAATATATATTTATTAACTATGTCATATGCATAAAAGTTTGATTTATGACACATGAATTAGTGATAGCATGATATTGGTAATGCATTCACATTAATGCTGCCCTGGGAAATAGTCTAATATAACTAAAGTAAACTGGAATCTATTAACGGAAAATGCAATGATGTGCCCCTCTATAGATGAGGGAATTGATAGTCAAACAAGCCTATACAAGGACTCTAAGATCAAACATTAAGAACCTATTACAGATACCACACACTAATATGAAAAGGTTTAGTGACAGAGCCTTCTGTGCCCATGCACATTACCTTTGGAATGAGCTCCCCGACAACATCAAGGCGGCTGATAGTGTGCAAACCTAAAAAATATTGCTATTTCGAAAGGAGTTTATTTGACTATATACATGTAGACCATAAACATATGTCCACTGAGTATTCTTTATAAAGCCCTTTTGAACATTCTAGGTCGAAAAGAGGCTATATCAGATATCAATTATGAATAGGAAATGTTAAATATGAAAAAAATATTCCAAAATTATTAATATTCCAAAATGATTTAGTAAATGATTCCTTTTTGATAGTCATTGAATAATTCAAGGGATATTATGCATATTTTAAAAATACATTTATATCATTTTTAGATGATTTAGGAATGTCCACATTTCTTAAGTAAAAAATATTCCTGAAGGGGTTTAGGAATACTAAATTCTGTCAATTTAGAAATATCTACAAATGATTGATCTGTATTCAAAATTGAATATTATAAAAGGAATTTTAGATTTAGTTTTGATCATTGTCCATCACATTTCTCTTTTGCTTGCAATGGGCAAGTACCGAAAGTGGTTCAAGCTGTAAAAGGTCACAATTTCCATCTTCATATAAATGATTCACTACCATCTCGGACAGTTTGATCACAGGTTTGTTTGGTAAGCGTAAGGTCCTAAGTATTTTAAAAATACTTTTGAATGTTCCTGTACACTTCACAATTATCTACTGACACGTGGTCAAGATAGTAAACGCTGGATTTCAAGTCACGTTATAATTCAACGTATGTGTGACATGACCTCGCACCTAGGGGGAATTCATGTATGTCACATTTCAAAATGCTTGCCTCAAAAACAGTGTACAGCATAAAAAAGGATGAAGATATCATCATGACACTACTCAATCTAGTAGGTTCTTGAAGGGAGATCGAAGAGACGCCTGCGTGGATGGTGCTGGTGAATGTGATTAAGCTGAGTACATCTTAGTCGAGGCTTACGTAACTCGCATTCTTTCCTTAGCAGGTATTATAGAACATACCTTTTCTATTCTATTCACGTTTCCCGTCAGGTGGGTGTTCCTTATATGATCTTATACTACTCTACAAAGTGAATTGTTAGTCCTTGACACGGACATCTTAGAACTAGACAATGAGTTGCACCTGGCACATTGCTTATGCATCGAGTATCTGAGAAAGCAGGATTGACTAGCATGAAAGGCAATGTAAGAGAAGTGAGAGTCGTGCTTTACATACCTTGCGCTTCATCAACACCCACATCAATAGGAACAATGAGCTTTCATCCTCATCACAACGAGGCTCGCCAGTATCCCCTGAAATAGTTATGACATCTTCTCTATGATGCTCGACAGAACTCTTCTGTAGGTCTAGAGATCAAAACCCCAAAAGTTCATTAATGATAAACCGTCTTTTGTTTCATCTTTCCAATCGTTCATTAATGATACACCGTGTAGTGTATTGTATTGTAAAAGAAAAAAGCAGTCGGATACAACGTCTTGGATTTTTCAAGTTTTCCTTAGAAAAAGAAAACCTCCATATATACTTCAAATGAACTTAGGTCCTTTTCACATTTCACTATGACAGCATAAATGGCACAGCAGATATCATACCCGTGGAATCTGGTAAACGTACCTGCTCTCTTATCTTATTGTCATATCATCAATGAGAAGTTCAAACAATAGCGCCGATACATAACCCCCTACACATGCTTAATGAGTCCCAATGGAAAGCGAGTCACCATCAAAGAAGCAAACTTTAATATTCAACCACACCCAAGATTTTGTTAAAACCGACGTAATCTAACGCCATCAAAGCACGAGGTAATTAGTTATATCAATAGGATTTACTATAGTGCTGGAGCGGCGTCCTTAATGAGAGGAGATACATACACATGGCTGTCTTTTGCTGCAACATGTCTTGAGTGAACTTTTTCGTTTTACTTTCAAATGTCAATCATACTCATTCATAAAGAAGGAAAGTGTGTTGGTTTAAAAAAAAGTTCTGCATGGCAGAAGCAGTTGAGCAGAATCTTTGCCAGCATACAATGATGAGCCCTGGGATTCCTTCATTGCTTTACGAATCCTTATTGCGTGGCTGTTTGCCCTTCTCCTCTGGAATCCTGTTATTTCAGGTTACACCATGTAGACTCATGGCTAATACCTTTAGCATTTTGTGAGGTACGTTGTCTTATAAAATGTTGCTCTTATTGTTTTACTCAATGCTGCTGCTGTCGTAGCGGAGGCAGTGCTTCTCGTAGAACAATGTATATAATAATTCAATATTAACATTTTTTGTCCGTTTGGTAGTATTTCTACTTCTCAGGAGTTATCTTTCTTTTATTTATTCTACTTTCTAAGTTTAGTTTTCATGTTTTGTTGCTCTCTTAAGAGCGTATATTTTTGTGTGTATACCGCATGATTTTGTACCCAAGTGCAGTCAATAAACATACTATACTATAATTCATATTGTCGTTAAAAGCCACAGATAAACAGTTTGGATATTATTTTACACGTCATTTAACCATGACTATGATAAGCTTTTATTTCTGCTCTATGCCTAATGTTTATGTATTCGAAAAACACAACTACATTCATGGGCTGAAGTTTCGAAAATCTAGGTAATTTGCCTTATGCCGCACCTTTTTTGCTTGTTTTGCCGTACTTAAATTTCCACTAATTTTGTGCTATCGTTTTTAATGTGATCACCATATCAGTGCAACATCTCAGAAATGTGTTGGTAACTCACTACTTATACATTTGGCTTGAATCCCCCTTTGCTTAGAGTGTATAGGTAGTGCTTTAAGTTGCACTTTTAAGCGTTGTTTTTGTTGTCTCTCCACAATTTCAATGAGCAGATATGTGATATTTAAAAGAGACTTTACAAATGACAAAGGTTGAAGGTTTATAACGTAACTCATTTTTGATTAAACATTTATACGAAGAAACTTTAGAGTTAGGTTATGTAACACATATGCATTGTTATTAATGGATTCCTGATGCATCTCATACTTACTCTATGCTTGTTCATCTGATATGCAAAGAATTACAAAAAATATTGATTTCTTTTTAAATTCAATCTAGTGCATGGAACTAGGTTGTATATGCCTAAAGGGATAAGTATTTTCATTTATTGTAAAAAAAGCAGTATTGGCACATGGAGGAGTTGATGTGGTGTTATGGGTCGAGAGAATAAATAATTTCTAACCGAATGTTCATTTTGATTTTGCGTTACAGAGCTTGTTTAAACTTTTTTCATGAGCTAGGTCACACATATTCGTTAATTCCCTTTAAATCTAACAAATCGAAATGGCACGTCCATTCTAATAAATCTAAATGTAGTGTCTGCCTTACACATTTTCCGACATCAATACCTTATTTTGATTGTCATGAAATACTGCTGCTGGAAAGCCACTGTGATCAAACCCTGCGATACATCTGCTAACACAAAAGGTCAATGAGTAATCGACGCCTTTCTACGATAGCTGGTTTATTTTGAGCTGTTTGTTATAGGGGTTTAGCGTGAAGAATAGCCTGGGGAAATCACGCCTGGGTTCCCGTGGCAATTACCTATCATATCACATGTGACTCTCATATTGTCAGCAGTGCCATATTTATCACTTTGCTGCAATAATAACCCGTGAGCGCTTACAACGTGTGTATGGCAATTAACTACCGTATTGGGCAAGAACAAACAGGCAAAAGTCAAGCCATGGACACTTTGAGTAGATACAACATTATCGCAAAACTGTATGATTGATAACCTAACCTCTCAACAGTTATAATCATCTGCATACTGTCCGTGTTATTACCATGCAGCATCGTATTCCCTCACCCATCAATTCCTAAAAAGACCTAACTTCCATGTTGTTTGGTTGTATGCTCTCTTGGGGAAGCTGAGACATATATGAAATATATTTGATATATTTTCACTACTAACCATTTTATTAACAATTTGGGATATTGATGGCAGTATTTCTGAGTCGAATTCAGTTGTACAGGGTACATTGAAAACACATTTACTTTGACATATGCATTTTTGGAAACAAACATATTAAGATAGCAGATACCGATATAATGAAATAAAACCCGGATTGCAAACATGAGCCATTTCAAAGTTAAATGACATCACACATGTATCATTGCGAGAAAACAATGAAATTATTTGATAATATTTCGACACAATAGATTTACACACTTCAATACATTTCAATGAATTTTGAACGGTTCCAACAACATTGATCATCGTTTAATTCAAAGACATAGGTGGGGTCTCCAATCCAATGTTTCCCTCTATTGCAAACCGCTAGTCCTATGAGGCCATTGAGTGCTTTTTTACAGGGCAGTGCTATCCGCTCACCTGAACAGAATCAGGTGTTTTGAGTTGCTTAGATCGCCATGCTTAATGCATTATCGAAGGCTGTAGCGTTTAAAAATAACCTAAAGTACTAAAGTAGTTCTGCTCTAGTCGTGTGAATCAGGGTTGTTTTACAGTCTTGAGGTGAAGAAACTTAAAATCATACCTCTGCATAAATGACGTTTATTTTCTTGGATTAACTAATTCGCCTTCAGGTAATTAACACAAAGAAAAAAATGACATACCGACTATAATGTAAGCTTCTATCCAGCTTAGGGACTGAATAGGTTAACAGACGCACGTCATTCATATCCTTAAAGCTTCGTGTATGCGAAAAGAGCACAATGCGATATTTATCGTGTTTACAAAGAACAGAGCCTCCTCAGATAATTCCTTTAGACTAATCGCCCCCTATCCTCCTCCAACAATAGATCATTGTTTGCGCTATTCGCGGCGACAGGTGTAGGTTCATTAAGGTCCGTCCTGGCACTAAGAACAAGCACCAGGACACGCCTTTAGTAACAGTATGTGGCCTGAACATCGTTTGTGAAAAATGAATGTATATGACAGTAGTACTCCATTTAGAGTCAGTAAGTATTTTGTAGCATTAATATGTCAATATCTAAAATAGATTCCTTAACACCCATAACAGAGACCGGATTATGTGAGGATAACTAGTTCATTGAAGTGGTACAATTGAGACCAAGATATAGTGTGTTTGAGCTTTCCGGATATATTGCTCTATTATTATATTATTATATTGCTCTTATTACTCTATTCTGATGAACCAAATACATAACCTTCGTCCAAAATTAGAATACACGTCATTGAGCTTATTGTATCCGTGAATCTACATTTAAGCATTCAAGCATAATAATGACAAGCAAGGTAAAACATGGAATTCTATCTCATTCATAACAAAATTTAAAATTTAATGAGCTCTGTTGTATATGTTCGAAATATGTAACTTCAAAAGTGGAACCATTCTACAACCATCTTAAATACTTTAAGGCAATTTTGGTGATACACCAGTCATCTGAAATCAATCTATATTCATTCACCCATATATCGAGAGCTGTTTGGTTCATACACTACACTGCATCTATTTTTCAGGTTTAACCAAATGTAGGAGTTATTATGTTATACTAACTATCTAAATTAATGATGCATATATAATCGTGTTGATAAACACTAGCAAATCCAATGTCAACTTTACATACCAACCTATGCAGGAAGTTTGCGAAGAGCTACTATTACAGAATTATAATTTTTTGTACCACCATCGTTTCCTTTCCTGTGTAATTCATTATAAATATTTTGGCTATTTTGCAACCACGGTTTGCTTTAGGATTATGGGTGAATGACAGTTCATTGACTGTAGCTTTCATTACTAATGCGCATTCTAACAAATAGGACGCACTGTTATGTACATTAGTTTTAAAAAGCTACCACCTAAGGGTCCCCAAAATGTAAGGCATGTCTCCAGTTCTAACATTACCGAGGGACAAGAAACACTATCAAATCTCTTGGCTGCTATTCAACTCTCCTGCATACGTCATAGAAATATATTTCCCAGCTACTGTTAGGGGGAAATTCACCATCAGAATGATTTTGGTTAAGGGTCACCTTTCGAACACGACCTTCCCAAACCTCTTCAGCACTCGTCTATTATAGTTTACACGCTTGAGTTAGTAGCCGGCCAGAGATTGCCCATGGGGACAGCCATCTTGAGCAGGATCGTTGCACCGTTTGAGCACCTTGATGGTCGTGCGGTCTAAGGCGTCGCCACTGACTGCTAGCTGTCTCTCACTACTGCCTGGTTCGAATCCCTGCCGGGGCGTGTGAGAATGTTGCCAGTGACGGGGTTAGGCGTTGGTTTTCGCCGGGTACTCCGGTTTCCTCCACCAGTTACAATTAGCTAGTCACGGCTTAGCCGCAATATGACAGAAAAAGTGACGAAGAACCAAAATTCCATAAATCAAAATTCCAGCTGTGCCACTAGTGGTGTAGATATATAAGAAGTGATATAGAAGTGCCTTGGAAGCCTCGATTCCCCATTACGGTGATGACGTTACAGTTATACGCTTTGGATAACCCATGGAAAGGCTTTTGGGATGTATATAGCCAAGGCCTGTATAGGATTTACCAATTAGTTGTTATAACTTACAACACACTACACAGGCTTGGCTCTCTAATTTTTGTGAATCTATGCCATTACCATGAGTATACTTTCTAATATCATTCAACATCGCAGTTATCACCTGGGCAGTATGTACTAAATCCTAATTCTGAAGCTAAACTCGCTTTATCTGGGAACTGTCAAAACGCGTTAAGAGATACATGGCTCTTGGAGATACGTTTAGTGCACAATAACACTCGTTCTAATTGCATCAATATAAAGCCCCCACACTTCATAATCACACAGATATACAGGAGATTATCACTAGCTGTGCAAAGGGTGCCATCGCAGGGATCCTACATAAGCCTAAATATGTGTTACGTAATTTTATGAAAATCCATTGGAGTCAACAAAACCATTGCGAGTATAGTTGAGAGTCAATCTCATATATATATATATATATATATATATATATATATATATATATATATATATATATATATATATATATATATATATATATATATATATATATATATATATATATATATATATATATAAATATATATATATATATATATATATATACATATAATAATATGTGATTATGTTTGTATATGGAGTACATATGAATTAACATAGGTTTACTGAGCTTGTGTGTTTGCCAGGTTTCTATGGTCGTTTTGGTCAACACTAAATCACTCTACTGAAAGAAACTGGTGGTCATGTAATTATGAGTTGAAATAATGACAGTTATCTGAGTAAGTCTGTCAGTTTATCATGTGTGAGACGGATAGGTAGAACAAAGATCCGGAAAGAAAATGTCTCTTAGCTACCCCCCCCCCTCCCCCAAAGTACCAACACCCCCCCCCCCCCCCCCTCCTCTCCCCCGCGATCAACGTCAACAACCTCATTACACAGCAACACATCTGATTAAAATATGACGCCATATCCTACCGATAATTCTATTCTCCAGAGCTGTGGAATATATGTTTCGAGGAAAGAAGCTGGTAAGATGGTAACATGCAGGGGGACAGGGTTTTTAATCTCTCAGCCATACCTGAACGGGGGCCTGTCTTGATGGCCGAGTGCGCTAAGGCGTCACAACTGACTGCTAGCTGGCTTACCTCTGACCAGCCTCAGATGACTAGCTGCCAGTGACTTAGGGTTAGGCGATGGTCTTCACCGGGTGCTCTGGTTTCGTCCACCACTCACTATTGCCTAGTCACGACCTAGCCGCAATACTGGAGGATAATCGAAATTCAAAATTTCAAACTTAGATGCGTATTACAAACTTGAGTCGTTCATATTGAAATTTATTGTACATTATCTTGATTTTCTAATCATTACTTTTGATGTTCTGATTTAACCCCGTTGTACAGTAATGTCTTATGATATATTTTGTAGTGTGAATTACAGTCAATAAACCACACACACACACACACACCAATATATATATATATATATATATATATATATATATATATATATATATATATATATATATATATATATATATATATATATAGAGAGAGAGAGAGAGAGAGAGAGAGAGAGAGAGAGAGAGAGAGAGAGAGAGAGAGAGAGAGAGAGAGAGAGAGAGATAGATAGATAGATAGATAGACAGACAGACAGATAGATAGATAGATAGATAGATAGATATTCATATAAAGATAGATAGATAGGAAGATAGATATAATATAGGTCGAACATTGGTCCAATTTTCTAGCAATCCAGTTCTTAATCGTGACTAGGTCAGTAGTTAGAGGTGGACGAAACCTGAGTTCATGCGAATGCTGTCAGCTTTATTCTATTTTCAACTTTCTCACATCATTCAGACGATACTTAACCCAGGCTATGTGCAGGTAGCTGCCAAATCGAGTCAGTGACAGTCTTTGTGACAAAACCTTTGAGACAAACGGCAGTACGCACGTTACATTACGCCTAAGACCTGTTAAGCTATCCCACTCAGCCCGTTATGATAGAAATAAAAGAGAATATTTTTGGACATTGGTGTCTATGTTCGTTCTCCAATCACCCTTTTGTTTCTAGAATGGTCCCCGATTGCAAGTCATGTGTGGTGAACATCTAATATAATTGCTATGGTGGGGGCATTTAGGAAACAGTGACAGGAATATAATAGATAGAAAAGGGCGTAACCCATCTCTGTGACGTCATAATATTTGATGACGTTCGGTTAATATAGGAATGCTAAACCGTCTGGCAGATTATCCGAATATAGCTAGTTTAAACTAAGCTTGCGTTGGTGGTCGATTAAGAAATATAATAAGCGCTGGTCATCCGCGCGCGTCATCTCTGTACAATCCACGTGTGCTCCTAGCCTTAACACTACACTATATAACCTGTGGTGCGCGAGACAGGACATTTCCGCGGGAAGCAGCACGCGACAAGCAACACATCCCTGACGACGCCGCAATGCAGGGCGCCATAAGCAAAGTGTCAATACTCTGTGCCTTAGTTGTATGTTTACTAGTACTCTTCATCACACAAACAGAGGGGCAGTTTAATGTAAGGTCGCCAAGGACATATGGACATGCAAGAAGATTCCAAATGGCGAACTCGAGAATAACCAGACAACCCGGACCAAGTCCATGGATTCTTTGGTATCGAACAAACCTCAGCAAAGAAATTGAACGAGAAGAAAAAGAAAGACAGGTAAGATGACACATTTCTTAAGCAGTAAGGTTGCCATTAATAAGAGTGCGTACCAAGCAGCTTCAGATAAGCTATTAATAGACTAAAATGGCCGCTACCAGTAGTCGCATCTGTTGTGTGATAGAAATGTGTTTAAATAGCAATATACTTCTTGTATGAAGATTGGCAGTGGTGGGGTCTTGTATTTAAGTAGAGAGTACTCTACGCAGCTGTTTTGGCCTGTGTCTTATTCATGGTGTAGTTCTTTTTATCTTTTCCGAGAATCTAAAAAGAGTTATAAAACTGCAGTCAACTTTCGTAAAGCAGGTAGAAAAAAAACTTTTTCTGAGATTGAAAGTCTATCATTTATTGCTGACTGCGGCTATCACTTTCCCTCACACAGTATCCACGTGATCTACTCCTACACACATATCAATAACGCTGCTTTACGGGATCTATAGATCGCCCACAATAAAACTATTTAAGGCAATAAAGGAAAGTCTTATCAAATTCACTACCCCATTATTGCATTTCGTAATCGCTAAGGAATCAATATCTAGCTGTGAGCGCATCACAAGATTAGTCAATGTTAGGAAAGGGGTTATAGGTTACAGGTTATTTGTTCTGAAAGATGTTTCCACAGGTTTCTTAGATATTGATGCTTTGGCACTCGATGAGCAGTGCCAAACATGCCGTGGAGCTAAGAGGTAAAATAGATAAAAACATCCATACATTAAAGACACAAGCAATTTGCAGATTTGTTAGCTTTGCTTTTGGTATGAACAAATACTAAAGAAAAACGTTTGTCGAAAGCTCCCTGACATATGACATCAATTGCAATGCTTAATTTCGCCAATTTTAGCATTCATATTGCTATTTTGTACTGCTGGGTGTTTCTCATACTCGAAAATATGAATATGTGATCATATTACATGAAAAATCATAGCAATGAAAATAAAAACAGTCACTGATGTTATTAGGTTTTAGAGTTATTCCAAGCATAGACTTTCAAAGCAATCCATTTTCCGAAAAGTGTTGCCAATTTCAAGCACATCGGTATTATTTGACTTAGTTCATTGTGCATGCAACAATGGAAGGTTTCCTATTGTTATCCGTGATTGTTGGCAGTTCCACCTTGAGAAAACAACAAAGGAAAATGCAATTGAAATAACAAGAAAATTGCTCAGAAAAAAACAAAAATCTATATCATTAATACACCATTTGTGATAATCAATATACTATTCTATAATTTACTTATGTCAACTTTTTGTCAATATCACAGCACAAATTGGGGACAAATAGTAACTTTCATTATCGGAGATGAAAACTGTGGTTTTGGATTTGAAATAGATGACAGCCAATAACTGTACGTACTTGTGTTACACCGATCATTGTTACAGGCCATATGTTCAGTGATTATTCAGCTCATTGTGCCGATATACCATAAGTCACGTTCAACATATCATGCGGCAACAGTTAGAGTGTATTACCACACATTATGGAACAGGTCTCTATGGGAGCACATGGCTACCTGGCGCTGTTACGAGATAAAGGATAGGATTAGTTTCTGCTACTATTTAAATAGCATGGTTCTTATATAACAGTTGGATGTGAGCACAAGTATGCGCTGCGTTTTGTCACTCTTATCCATTAATACTCACAGCGGTAGAAAACAGCCTGGCAAACTTATTATTGATGAAATTTAACAAACACTGCTTTTATTAGTACTTATCTAGATACGATATGTAGATACTATAATTTCTAATTGAATGCATGTGCAATAGAAAATTATTTTTGATTGTTTATGTGTATTGGAACAAAAAATACATTTTATAGGGAACTGATTAAAAAGACACTTTTTATGAAAACAATACCATGCAAAACAATGCCAATCAACTCCTACGACAGGTGCTCCTGTTACCTTTGCTCAACTTGGATGCTGTCCCATCAAAGAGTATCCTGTGGGTCACTGGCCAAACATAAGTTTTATGGTTATATCTAGAATTTAATGATCCTTACTTCACAAGGTCAGATGGCAAAGGCATAACAAATTGACTTCCTTTTACAGACGATATCTGGCATAATGTAAACTTTACAAGCACTTTGTGCGCTAGGAAATTGCTCAGCCCTCAAATAACGCCAATTCATCTAGAGATGGTAATCTATGGAATGGCAGGAAATCACACTCGCCGCCGCGTCAAAATGAAATACGGCCGGTTGATGACTGGCGATATGGAAATCAAACCTATAGGGACAGATTTATTTGATCTTCAGAAGGTAGCCCGTATGGCAGGGATGAGCTGACATCAATGGTATCAGACCCATACAGAAATATTCTAGTCTATCTCTTGCTTTTGTCACCCGAATACTTTATGATTAACGATTCCTTTTAGCTAGATGAATTCGACCTCGTTTCACTCATTTCAAAACCATTGAGGTTCTATAACAAAAGATTCACCAATCGGTGTCGTATACAGCTTCAAAATCAGGGTTATGAAGGTACCGTAACCATAATTTACAAAAATATTCTGCGTAGGAGTTGCGGAATATCATTTAACCCTTCCAATGCTAAGGCTACCTTCGGTCAAAGCACAAGGATGCAAAGATATTTGAAAACCATCTAAACCCTGTCATGTTGGCCCATTGAAAAGCTCTCAGCTCAGGTGAATACCCATATGCCAGGGTTTCAGTGATTTTTTCAGGGGTTTTGCATCATTGTGTATAGGCAAAATTAGCCACCAGCAGCATAAGGTTTAAAAAGGTGGGGGGGGGGGGGGGGGTGATAATTCTTACATATTGCTGCTGATCGTTAATTCAACCGTATTGGGAAATTGTTTTGCATATAAATCACGATTTCCTTATTAACAAGCCCAGTTTTCAAATACCAAAGGTGTGTCATCCACAGTAGTAGCAAATTTCTATTCTTGATTTATCCATTTGTTCTTCGTCTGATTAGTAAAGCATAATTATTCTAAAGATTACATAAACTAATCTCTGTACATTGCTTAATCTCAAATGACAAATTATGGGAGTATCAGCGATGTTATCGGGCTATTCGTAGCAAAGAGGTAATCCGAAACCGCAACATGAAATAAGCGGTAAGAAAAAGACGAATATATGAGTATATTGCCATGTATTGCAAATGCATCTTGCCTTTCCTGCACATTTATATTTTCGTCATCTGAATAATTGAATATCCTCCATTTCCAATGATGAGAAAATGGAATTCTCATATACTAAATGGAGTGGGGCAGAATCGCAATCCAAAAAAGTTACATTTATATGATGGGTGTTCTTTGATATAGAAAAATAATGATGATTGAATGATCTTATAACAGGGCCAATTGTGTCTCTTCGCCAAAATAAAAAACGTGCATGTGTGTGTGTGAGTGTGTGTGCGTGTTTAGTCTTCGCTCTCACCAGGTTAGTTAAGGCTGTGATGCTGGTGACATACTCAACATAAGACATCTCCTAGTTTAGCACTCTTGTCCCCTTTCAACCTTACAGCACGCAATTTTGGTCGAAATTTTACTTACAAAAGTAGGTCAACATGGTTTCCATTGTGACCTACTTTCTTAGGTAAAAATGTCCACCAAAATCGAGTGCTGTAAGGTACTATCTTGCAGGAACTCAAAGTTTTCCAACAAGTTGCCTTAGCCTAGTAAATATAGCAGACATGCATGGTGTTCACGAATTAAAATACCCTTTATTGATCAAGAAAACGTCATTTGAGGTAAAACACCGTAAAATTGAAACTGTGGTCCTATCTAGGTCAGCTCAAGCACCTAAGTTAAAGAAAACTTATAGTTGAAACACCAAGACCTCAGGGATTAGATAACCATTGTTAGAAAGGGGACATGAGCGCTGAACTAGGAGATGTCTTATTCTGAGTGTGTCACCAGCATCACAGCCTTAAACAGGTAAACACGCCTCACTCGATGCCGAGACAGTGTAGGGAGAAGAACATAAGCGTGCAGTCAATCCATCGCCTTAAAACGTCATTTCCAATAACTCTCAGAATGCAATAAGCTGTCATAGGAAATACTGATATACACTAAATCCATCGGCTCTATCGTCCTCTGACCAGGGGTCAATACACCATACATCCACCCTGATATTCACCATAGATTCCCTGACACACCAGTTATCAAACTTCTTCCGTCTATTCATTCATAAATGAATATTAAACATATGAAATAAATGTTGCTCACTCTAGATAAATTTGGGGAATGCAAACTTTGGGGACAGTTAAAGCGAAAACTGGTAAACATGTCAAAAAATGCTATTTTTGCATTTTCTCTAATGAAATCATTATGGATTTGAATAAACACATGGACTTCGGTATGAATATAACTATAATGTTGCTTTTTAGGTATGCTCTTAAAATTTGAGTATTAGTGATTCAGCATTATTGTTTTAGGGATATTTTTGACCATTTCTGCCAAACTACATACTGATAAGAATTTGCCTTAATATTGTTCATTATGGTTTCGAACCATTTACATTCTACATAAATAAAATGTCTCATGTAAGATACTAGCTTTTTGTGCATTATATTGTCGAATCATATGTTTCCTCTTCAACGTTCCTGCAGTTCTCTATTTTGGAACATTTGCAAGCTGCTGTGCAACGGAAGACTGTTGCAGGTCCATCCACATGTTTGATCTCTTGGGAAAATTTGCAGGATTTGCGAATGCATCTAGTTGTGCTGTGACAGCGTATAAGTTCAATGCATTCATCAGTAGGGGAAAATCATTCATGACCTGTAGGCAGATTTTCCCATCTAATAGCTCCCATCCATACTTGCAAAGGTTAGGTAGTATAGGAGCTGGTTCAGCTATTTGCCTTTATACTATTCCAAAGCAATTGGTCCGCGGACCTCAAATTTTCAAAATGGTTTTATAATTTTCTTTTATTTTGATTTCAAAAAACATTCTAAGGTTCATGCTAACTTTCTTTGGTATTTTTGAAGATATCACAGAGTTGATTCACTATCTAGTATTCAACAGGGTGCGAACTGAACATTTATTATTTTAAATTTCAACTGTATTTAGATATGTTTACTAATCACTTTAATAGACATGATAATATATCAATATTTAGTGGAGTAATTATTTCAAAAGCATACTTTAACGATTTACACTAAATGCAAATATCCTTTTCAACTTCCAAAAGTTTTGATATTTACAAAACTAGGCATGCCTAGAGGATATCCTCCTACCAACTATATACTACATCATGAGTTACTGGAAATATAAGTTAAGTTGATATGCCGCAGGGAATGACATCTGTTTAATAGGGTTTGAACAGATATTTTTGTTACGAAAGGGACGCTATGGTTTCATTTCAACACTTGGAGCTTTATTTCTCCCTCTTTATCAGGATATTAGCTTATATTTGTCTGACATTATGTGAGTATATAAGCTGGAAATAAAATCGATATTCCAGGAAATATTATTAGTTTTACTTGACTTTGGGCCTCGTAACTAGCCTACCCCCTACATTAGATACAGTATACCTACACACTTTGAGAAGTCACTAATACGCACACTACCTTAATATGAAAATAGGCAACTGAACCAGCTCCCATACTACCTGACAGAAAAAGACATTATATTCATGTAGAATGTAAGACATTGGAAACTATGATGAACAATATTAAGGCAAATATCTAATAATATGTGTTTTGGCAGAAGTTTTACAAAATATCCCCAAAAAAATAACGCTGAACTAAAACTTACCTAAAAAGCAACATTTCAGCTATACTCATGCCAAATTCAATGTGTCATTGAAATTTACAATGAATGTATAAGAGAAAATACAATATAAGCATTATTTTACATTTAACAAGTGTTCACCTTAAAATTCCCCAACGTTTGCACTCTCAAAATTAATCTAGTGTGAGCAACTTATTTATGTTTAATGTTCTTTGTAAATACATAGTTAGAATATGTGTGATGACTGGTGTGCAGTGTTTGAATTCATTACAAGGGAAATACAAAGATTTGGTGATTTGTGGCCAAAATGACCCAGAAAAAAGTTCTACTCAGCATCTATCAAGTATACCAAATATATAGTTTCTGTTTTAGCTCCCCAAAATTATCAACGATGCATATTTAGTTTCGCCAATATATATATATATATATATATATATATATATATATATATATATATATATATATATATATATATATATATGTGTGTGTGTGTGTGTGTGTGTGTGTGTGTGTGTGTGTGTGTGAGTGTGTGGGAGAGCGAGAGAGTTTTCAGAGGTTCACTAGTTAATACCTGGCAGTGTGTGTGTCGGTTTATAACTGTACAACGTCATCCCATACTTGAAACTAAAGTAAGGACTTATATAGGCTTTTTTCATGTGGTGTAACTAATCTTGATCATGGTGGATAAAATTGGTTATTTCATTAAATACGGAGGCGATACTATTGAAAAAAGTTCTGATGTAAGCGATGCCCTTAAACGCAATTCCATTGTATGCCTCTCATTATTAATTTGGAGAAGTGCTCCTGTCATCATGATTAAAGTGTTTATGAAATAAAACCTGTTGATTGATTGCCTCAAAATTGTTATGGTATACTGGCTACTCCCACCCTTAACCCTACATAAGAACCAACTCATTAAAGCTCGACGGCCGTGTTGAGCGTTGGGACTTTTCTATATGAACACACATATACACACACACACACACACACACACACATATATATATACATATATATATATATATATATATATATATATATATATATATATATATATATATATATATATATATATATATATATATATATATATATATATATATGTATATATATATATATATATATATATATATATATATATATATATATATATATATATATATATATATAAATATATATATATATATATATATATATATATATATATATATATATATACTTGTATCGTATCGTATCAGTATATGTACGCAGATGAGATATTAAAACAAAACAAAGCTGTAGCTACTTAAACATTAAGGTATCAAAAATATGTAAAGCATCAATAAGAATTGGGCATATATAGTACCAAGGATAACATAGCGATCTGCGCGAGAAAGAAAAAGATAAGCTAGTGTGACACTCAATGTGATATGAATCACCCCAAGCGAGCACCAACTATCTTCCTGTACGTTCAGTCTAAAATTAGCTAAATTAGCATGTTCATCCTAAGCGTTAGTATACACACCGCTAACTTCAGGTGCACGTATTGCCTTTATAAAACGAGACAATTGAATAAATGGCCACTTTAGTGTTCGTCTGTACACGATGTGGCTGTTTTCTGATATCGGCTGTAGTGAGAGAAGCACACGGAATAGCACTAAATATTCTCATCTACACCAACTAAATAGTGCTTTATAGTTCATTCCGGTTTGAAGATCGTTTATCCAGTTATAAAATATGACCCTAGCCATTTATCAAGATGTTGTTTTTGTCACCAACAAATCGTACCACAGAATTCAGAACTTTAATCGCAAATACTCGCATTTTTCTCATCACAAACGGGCAAAGTGTATTTCAAATTATGCTTAATACTATACCAAGGCACTAGCAAATTATATTGTATTGTATGTTTATTGACTGCACTTATAATGTACATCATACGGTATACAAAATGTACATAATGTACATAATGTAAATCATACGGTATACAAAACACTTTTTGACAATGAATTCTCTTAGGATAACATAAATTACAAGTAACATATGATCAGTACAAACATATGGCTAATTTGATTATTTTAATTTTACACTAGTTTTGTTCAAAAATAACATTGCATCCAGCTATGCCTAGCCAATGACATGCTTAGAGCGTACACATATTTACATATAAGAGTTAGTTACCAGATGCTAATCGGGATGGTATATCTGATTTATAGGTTTCTTTCGTTTCACAAATGTGATCTCCATCTAAGTGGTTTCTTACTCGCGCCCATTAAGAGTTCAGACATACATTCTATTATATATTTGCCTGATACTAACGATACATTAACCACTAACTCCATCAATTAGCTGTGTCTTCAGGCTGCTTCCCCATTAAAGTTTGAAAGGTTTCCTGAGCATCATCCATTATCTTATCTACCTGGCCGTTTCCTAATTGCTTAAACTCGTGGTACATGTTTCTCCTGTCCTCTACATAAAACGGGCACTGCATCACGAGGTGTTGCGCTGACTCTCATTGCCCATAATTTCTCCCATACTATCTTTCTCCATTCTTCCTTAAAGTAATAATGACCATTCACTATCATTTGCATACAAATCTCATATAGCCAGTTCTGATGATAATATCTAGGAGGTCAAAGATAGGACTATCACATTCATTGCGCCTGTACTTATTGATATTTTGTGCAAATTAAGTTGCTCTATTTATTGACACCCTTTTACACACATCGTCATCTTCCATTGCCCTGATAAACATGAGCTTCTTAATTTGTATATACCGATCTATACTCAACCATCCGAGATTGATTAGGAGATCTTTTCGGAAACCTTTGGCATCTCCTGCCAATATATCTTTGGAACTTTCGTAGTTCCTCTACTCATCACTGTTTAATGCCTAGACTTCGG
>OZ012684.1:1083612-1116112 GCA_963942565.1 Maea johnstoni | reverse complement strand
TCATCATGCAAGCACTGTTCACAATAGGCTCTACTTTCATCCAGGGGCAAAGACAGGACGACAGCAGAGGTACTTGGATTCTTCAGAGAGCTAAGGCCAAACTGAGAGAGCAGGTGTGTCAGCACTTGTTGTTTGTCCATACCATACTTGGATGCGACACAACCTCAAGGTTGTTTGGTTTTAGAAAAGTCATTCTGTTAAAACTCATACAAACAAGCCAGACATCCATTGAACAAGGTTCTAATATTCAACCGAGAGGGGTAGTTATATCTCGCAAAAGGCAATTATGTGCCTATACAAGACAAGTTTGTGCTTTGAATAATCTGAAGAACCTGATGTTCAGTGATCTTATACAGACAAGCAGGAAGGCAATTCAGCCTAAACAGTTGCCACCCATGTGAGCTGCCACAAAGTTCAGCAGCTTCCATGTTTTTCACCAAATTTCAACATGGAAGAACAGAAAACCTGACCCTGAGAACTTGGGTTGCAAATTGTAGACGTAATTGTCCAAATTTGGCAATCCCAAAACTTTCAGGCATCCTATTTTCAATGGTGATCACAAATATTCGGATAACAATCTTGAATATGTGTTTACGTAATCCATTAGCACTCACGGTTCCTCTAGAAAGTATGTTCTGCTACTCTTGTAATCATGGATATACTTGGGAAGAAAGCGAAAATTGACAAAAACCCTGAAGGGGAGTTTTTGTATGCATTCTGATAAACAACTTTCCTTCAAATGTTTTCTAGAAAAAGTGGTTTTGAAATTTCCTGTCAGACTCCAAAAAGAAAAAGAAGAAAAGTGCAAGTTTTAAGAATATTCTTTGTAAGGGTGATTCAATCAACTACAGGAAGCTATCATTGCTGTAGTAGAGCCTCAGACTTGAGGATGTATATCTCCCACCCTTCAGGTTACAGGGATTAATTGATTGATTGATTTTATTTAGTTGAGAATAGGCTGGTAGAAACATATCACTACCAGTCCTAGTCGGCAGACTGTAAAAAAAAATAAAAAAGTCACATTTTTCAACTTTTTTTTAAATTCCAAAATGGCTCATTTCCTGCCTCCTGAGCTCGTAAGACAAGTAATAAATTGGAGTGGCCTTAGGTAACTGATTTCATAATTGTCCATTTCATCATTTTTTTTCCTTTTGTCCAGTAGATTGACATTCATGGTGCAATGGCCCCATGATTGTTGGAGACCCTCAAAGGGGGTATAGTATCGCGCAACAAGTTAAAGCTAAAATATAATTTTAGTTAATATTATCTCATATTTCACCTACATCTTTGGTAAAAATGTCATATAAGACAACTTATCTTTTGATTACTCAAAAAATATCTGCATTTTTCATTGTTTTACTCCGTATCATGATTTCAAAAATATGCTAATTTTTCAACAATTCTGATTGCAAGATACACATTGTTCCAATACTTTGATTGAGTGGGATTTTCGATATGTTATTATATATACACCAATGCTCTAAATACAGTAGGTTTCGTTTCTTTTGCAATTAGTGGTGGGTAAAACCCTACTTTGCCTGGACTACATGTACCACACTGGATACGTTTCCATTTCTCTCCACTGTTCTAGCTGGTGGATCTCGTGTCGTCAATAGGGGGCCAGTTTGGTCTGTGGATCGGCCTTTCTGTGATCACGATCTTTGAGCTGTTTGAGATCGTCGTGGACCTCGGGAGGACCATGTGGAGGAAGTGCTGCGGCGCCACAGGAAGGCAATCAGCAAAGGTCAAGGACGTACCGAATGCCCGGATTACAGTATTTGATAAAGAACCTTCTAAATGAACTTACATTGCTGTCTACTAATAAAATAGAGGATACCAAGAGACAAGGTGCCGTATTTGCACCGTCGTTTTGTAATGGACAATTATTATCATACGCAGGATGAATAATGGGATGCATATGTAGTGTCACTTAGTGATCCTCTATGCATTGTACCAGGACCCAATGATGTTTTCAGTAGAATTATAGTGAGTGGGCTGTGTTAATACTTCAAGTATAAGCACGAAATTTCCCATTTTGACCATTTATATTATACGTCTTTGAATTAAACTATTTGAACTAGTCTGTCCGTGTGATTGTTGTCGATTTTTCCCTTTTAAGTCAAGACATGTACGTATATGCGTAACCACTATTTCGAGAACTCTTTTCATTGTCTCGTATTTTTTTTTCCTCTTTTTGTGACGTATCTTTTGTTGAGACCTGCATTATATAGAGTACTTTCTTCATTAGAATTGTTTTCTTTCTGCCATTTATTTAGTTTTGCGTCAACTTTATTTAATAGTGCTTTAATTGTCTCTTTACTAAACTGTTCCTTCTTGTACAAGCATAAGTTTGTATCCCCGAGATGCAGTCAATAAAATATACTATACTACACTATACTATACTACACTACACTATACTATACTATACTATACTACGCTATGCTTTTCTATACTATGCTATGCTATACTAAACTGTCTTATCCTGGAATTGAGGAAGGCAGTCAACTGAGGTCAGGATATATCGACCTCTCGGAATCTGTGGTGCACGTGATATCCTTTTTGGTTACCCGGTCCCCCTCGCTGTACCTCTCTTGAACTTTCTTTCGGTCTATCTATCACTTAAATTAAGTTAAATAGCATTGGGTTAATTATGACATGCTAATATGGTGAATACTTCGAAATGTATACCTACCTAAGAAAAACTATATGAAATGCATATATCTATACCCTATTGTATCTTGTGGTTCATTATACATGTATATCACGGAATATGTTGGCTCTGTTAGTGTTTGTTACCATGACTTCGACCTAGTCTTTTCAGGCCAATATTCATTCACGGTGTATTCTGCTTAATGATTGTGCTTAGTTATTAGAGTACCTTTTATCACGCAGCAAATCAAATAATATGCCACTGCTACAAAAACGTCACTTCCGGCACGACCTCCCATCTAGCTTACGTACATACGAACGTCAATACGTCACCACCAACCCAAATCACAGAAGAATGAACTTCGTGGTTTGTCACGTATATTTATAAATGACCGTTAATCCGTTCGTTGTATCAAACATCTGGATTTATCTTAAAATCACTTTTTCAGTGTTTTCACGCCTAAACAAATACATGTATTACATTCTCCCAGCCAATAATGGAAATTCTAATACTATATACACTTTTTAGAACATCTACAGTCAATGAAATATATATATATATATATATATATATATATATATATATATATATATATATATATATATATATATATATATATATATATATATGTGTATACAATTACTTCACGCTAGAAATGTTATATCAAATTTTCCTCAATCCCTATTTTTCTTCTCGACGATCGAGTTTAGTATCCATGTTCCAAGGACAAACGACCCCCAATAGCTAGCTTACCTCAACTCACATGCAAAACACCTTTTTGGGGGTGTTAGAGCTTATTACACTGGCACCTACTCTTAACCCATTAACGCAGGAACTTAAACATGCTCTGATACGTGGAAATATCTTCATAAGAACTCTATACTTTGGTAAATATTGGCCTGGTAGGTGTTATTCGTGATGGGATGAACAAGACCACCTCTTTTTCTATAATACTTTATTTGATACGTTAAAAGTTATGAGACTATGTGTACACTCCAGTTGGTATAGAGTTAAAGGCAACAGATGGCGGAGTGAGCTCAGTATGTGTTCAGGGTGAACGTGTGGGATTAATCGTGCCTAGTGGTCCTCACTGATATATATGTCATTTTTCAATCTTGGTGCAGCACTACATGAAGCTCCCTCCCTTCCTGTCTAAGTAGAGTAGCTAGCAATTTATGTGTTTATGGGGTCGCCGCAGGATGATTTCTAGATTCAATTGATTTCAATATGTGATATCCGATTTAGTAATGAGAAAAGCTCATTTTTGTACCTATGTGTATCTTAAGAATGTCATTTCTTGGTATATTTAGTTCTACTAACGATAGTTTAAAACCATATAAACCATAGTTTATAGTTTATATGCATTGTTTCCATATGAATTCCTGTGTTTCTAGGTGTTTTACTCTTATATTCTACATTTGTAAACTTCCATGTCGTTGAGACGCGGCCAATTCGTACACACACATGATACAACATGTAAGTCTTTAAAATCCAGTTTGAATGGAACTATCGATGGATTTATGGTATGGTACCCGTAAAATATGTTTAGGAACCTCGGATTTGAATTTAAAGTTCGATATTTACACGGGGCAAATACTATATAGACATGACAGAATTAACTGGAGTGACGTTCTTCCACATAAATGCTACACTTTAACTTGCCTGAAGCTTTTTATATTATTTATTTCATTTTATATAATTGCGTTTGAATTCATTTGAATTCATTGATTCTATTTAATATCGTTCTTCTATATCGTTCTATTTTATTCTTTTCGTTTTATTTCCTTTCACTTCATCTCCTTTCACTTTATTTTCATTTCACTTTATTTCATATATATATATATATATATATATATATATATATATATATATATATATATATATATATATATATATATATATATATATATATATATATATATATATATATATATATATATATAAATATATATATATATATATACATATATATTTATATATATACATATATACTTATATATATATTTATATATATATATATATATATATATATATATATATATATATATATATATATATATATATATATATATGTGTGTGTGTGTGTGTGTGTGTGTGTGGACGGGAGGTTAGTGTGAGTCAAGGTTGATTTAAAGAAAATATTCTAGTTTATATAGCCAAATCATTACCTTATCACCCTATAATGGGTGTGCTATAGTATATGGAAACCTGACTTTCCAAATTTTGTTTTTAGTCTGGCTATCATTTATTCAGATGATAGCCATCATTCCGTCTTTTCGTCGTTACAAAATTTACGAATCCGAAAACCCTGAATTTATCTTTTGATCTAAAATATCAATAATGTGATTTGGGGGCTACTAGTTCAGGTGACATTCTCAAGGCGGTCGACAAGAACAGCTCCAACGGGAAATGGTAACCGCATAATTTTAAACCTATTCACGTTTTGCACATACCACACATAATTACTTGTGTTTTTGAAACAGCACTGTGTTTAATAAAGTATGAGAGTCAATTGGAAATGTTGGGGTATATCTACTGTGTAACTGCTTGTGAACCACCAAATCAGTACCACCGTCTAGCTAACTCTCCTTACTAATGCGGGAGTTTTCCTATTTCTGAGAATTCATTAATCACATCATATGGGTGTGTGGTCTGCTCTCTGGTTTTTCGGTCAATGCGTTTTCCAGAAGGGAGAGTTGCATAATGAGAAGATTCTCTTATGACCACTCTAGCATACCGGGGCGCTGTCTGTTCAGAAGAGAAATAAGCTCACATTGAAATCAGTATGGCAGTCAGCTAACCACAATGGATGTGGTATGGCATCGATGCATAACAAAAACTAAGATATTTCAGCTTGATAAGTAGTTATTGAAACCAATGACTTATATCATATCCATGTATATAGCTCTCTGTTGTAAGTTATACCTGCTACTGACACAGCACCCCAGCAATTAATCATTTGACGAAACAGGTGCTGCACTGATAGCATTTAAATGGGCGCCAAGATAAGAGCCACTGGGCTGTGTACTTAACCCACTCAGCCCTTTGCTAGGCAAAAAGGCCCGGCAAAAAGCTACCAATAGTTGGAGGATATATCTCTGACAAAAGCATATTTTGGAAAATAACTGAAGAAGAAATGTTCCTCACAGATTAACTGAGAAATTTCCTTCAATTTTTTTTTGTGAATCCATGCTTTATTCGTTTGTTATTTACAAAAGTCGAATTGATCCAGACGACAATTTCAGTAAGGTCTCTTAAAGCTGAGTGAGTTGCGGTATGCTGAGCGCCACATTCCGATGTCGCTCGGCGCGGGGCTCAAGCACGCGACGTCTCGTGTCGCACACACGTCATTTCTATACCGCGCACCCGCCTGATGCCCCTTTCAATGGTGCGCTCGCCTCCGATTGGCGCGGCTAACAAAACATCCTGTGATACCGCCCTGAGGCATACGCCGAACCTGACAAGGGGTGAGGAGCCTTATCTTGGTACACTGCCTCTGCTGAGCGCTGCCCTAGTCTAGACCCACTGCTCACAAACATCGTAGCATCGTCTTGGATATACCTGTTGCTGATTGCTGTGATTGGTAGGGGTGTTGGCTGTGTAGTAGGACTGATTAAGTAAGGACGTTAAGGAAGGGCTGTGAAGGTGATCAAGCTCAGGTATGTATGTGTGCACAGGTGTAAGCTGTCTCCACTATGGTGATGGATCAAGTCGACTTCCCCTCACCTATAGGCTATAGAGCCAAAGGTGTAACCATAGCATCGCAGTATTACTTAATGGTGAAAAGCTAACTATATTGTGTGTTGTGTATACACGCAGTTACATGCAATCGGTCTTCCCATGCACAGTAATTCTACATCTAGGGGATTACACTCGATGGGGTTTAAGATCAGTGTAAGCATGTGCATGTTAGAAGTGTAAAACCTTAACTCTATGCACCCACTCCCCAAGGTACAATCACAACAACTTCAGTTCCTCCCAACGTATAATATGGCTACATTACTATTCAGAGTTGTAGGTTTATCGAATCTCGGTAAATATTAACGTCTTGTCAGCTGTATAGTGTTGAGTGTGTATGGTATATGAGGCTATTTTGATAAAGCAGTGTGGATAATGAATTGCAATAATAGTTCAAGAGAGATAGTAGACACGGCATGCCACACTTCGTAAGCTATGGATTGCTGCGTCCTTTTGCGTCTGAAAACTGAGTGATGCTGACCAAATTGTAGTGGTTTGAAAACTTAAAGACATCACCTGTTTTATGGGTATTGCTGTTGACAACTGACACAATTCAACACACGTATGATATTTACGGATCTACGGTAAGATTATATTTCGTGGAATGTATTTTCAAAGGCAGGCATTTTCTATTTTTCATTGAAGACAACCCAGTGGCAAAACTGGAGGAACAGCCAAGTAGCGGGGAGGGGTCAGTCCAGAAGCTGTCCGAGGAGGACCTCTCTGGCCGCCATGCCCCGTGCAGGTGCCAGGTGAGTTGTTATCCATATTCTCCGTCCCATTGCCACCTCACGTAACAGTGATCTAATACGAAATCAAGATTGCCCTTGCGAAACCAAACGTCACTCCTTTAAGATAGTTACTCCTTTAAGCTCCATTATACCCATTAGCTGTGGGTGCATGACTCTTAAATGTACAACCATATATATATATATATATATATATATATATATATATATATATATATATATATATATATATATATATATATATATATATAGTTATAGTTATAGTTATATATATATATATATTGTGTGTGTGCATATATATATATATATATATATATATATATATATATATATATACATATATATATATATATATATATATATATTTATATGTATTCATATATATATATATAAATGAATATATAAATATATATATATGTATGTATATATATATATATATATTTATAAATATATATATATATATATATATATAAATATATATATATATATACATATATATATATATATATATATATATATATATTTATATATATGTATATATATATATTTATATATATATATATATATATATATATATATATATATATATATATATATATATATATATATATATATATATATATATATATATATATATATACAACCTCTGATATGTGCAAACTTTGCAAAAGTGTTCACTTACCAGGGGGCTTTCAAAGCTGAGTTTGGCCTGGACAATTAGAGGCCAGTATATGGTGGTCTAAGTGTATAGGTTACCTGTCGTTGTGTGGCTGGTGTACTGTAGGCCCTGCTGGAGGGTAGCGCTGGGATGACGACGACAGCTGCTGTCGTCGCAGCCAGTGTTTGGGCGGAGGGTATTGTTCCTCCTGCGGCCTCTATTCATACTCCGTCATTCACATGCACGGACGGCTTGTTAACCCTTTTCAGCTTAAAGGGTTTATATCTCTACACACCATATACTTGGTGATGGACTATTTATACATTCGAGATGAGTTTCTGCTCCACACACCTGTACCTGTAATGGGGATGTGTAGCAATGGGCGCAAAATGATTTCCAAGATTGGATGACAAGCCCCACTTTTCCCTTATCGTATGCCAAATATAAAAGTGTTGTTAATGTAAACTGATGTTCATTAAGTAGTAAATTTTACTACTTTGAAGTGATTACTATGCAAAAATATGCAACATTAGATCTTCCGTGATTTGAGGTACATTTTGGATGAATAAATTGATACCAAAATATGACCGATTATACCAGGTTTAGACATAGTATATTAAAAGCATAGAAATGACAACAGGTATGAGCTATGAGTATAACCGTATTTATCCTCACATTTGCTGACTTCAAGTTATCAGAGAAAAGTGTATGCTTATCGATTAGATATTGAACGGGCAATGGACATTTGAGGTATTGCAATTGAGCATCCGTATTGTTATCATAGTAATTTAGTATATATATATATATATATATATATATATATATATATATATATATATATATATATATATATATATATATATATATATATATATATATATATACCGGTATATATATATGTGTGTGTGTGTGTGTGTGTGTCATGAATGATGGGCGAACACAAGTATGCACATTTCATGTGCTCACTTCATATATATACGTGCATACTATACATATTAAGAGCTGTCAGAACAGCGCATATTGTATTTTACAGGTATGCAGGTTTCAGGTGCCTACTATAGATATGTATATTAGGAGCAGAAAAAGGGCAGTGTGAATGCATTCACTGTATTGTTCACTAAAGGTATGCTCTTTTCTCTACACCACCTGTTGTCAACACCATTGGCTTCATTACCATAAGACACCTTTCAGCGCTGACACCAAGATTTCCTGGGTCATTATGGACAATCTATCTTGCTTTGCACGAGATGTGTTTTGTTAATGAGTGCTTGTTTATCCATTCATGTTCAGATCTTATTGACGGGCGTCGTGTTATGCTGTAGTGCTTTTGAGAAAATAATAAAGTAAATAATCGATGGTTAAGAGAGAGAGATATTTATTTTCCTAAAGATGCCTTTTTGAGGGAGACTTTCTGTAAAATAGTCAGGCCGTTTTTGCCACTCCTAGGATGAAAGGCATACGGTCTTTATTATGGTAACTTGGTAAAGTCATGGAGAAATCTCAATGGTTTTGTTTGAGAGTTCCAATCATATGCCCAGAAAGCCATGAGTGAGAGTGATTTACAACGAAAAAAATATTAGTCTATTGAGTTATTATAATAATAAAAAAAATCCACTATAGTCTGTCTGACTCAAGTTTGGCAAATCACTTTTTTCCATTTTTTTGTGACAAAACGTTCGAGTTTGCTATCCAAACTTGGCAAACCTCTTTGGAGCAGTACTACGTAAATGTATTGACATACTTTTTGTCTCAACTACGCAAAATGTTGGTTTTACTCATTAGATCCCATTGTAAAATTTGCCCATTGCCAACAATACGATCTCGCGTGTTTGTATTGTTCGCAACAGACAAACTCGCGAGATCGTAATGTCGGCAATGTGCAAATTTTACAACAGGAACTAATGAGCAAAAAACAACATTTTGCGGTGATGAGACAAAAAGTAAGTTTGTACATACACGTAGTAGTGCTCCAAAGTGGTTTGCCAAGTTTGGATGGCAAACTCGAACGTTTTGTCACAAAAAAAATGGAAAAAGCGATTGCCAAACTTGAGTCAGACAGACAATAGTACCCTTCTGAGCTAGATCCCGATTAGCCAGTTCTCGAAGGGGAAGAAAACTGGATTAAACGGATGCTGACGTTCTACCAAGTCATAGATAACCTCCCCATATGCCACCTGAACAGTATTTGAACCTGGGCTTGTTACAGTAGTGATCCAAGCACGTCTAGATGCGTCAATGAAATACGTTATGGGCATGATTGTAAAAGCTTTGCCTTTGAATGAAACTATCGTCATAAAGATACACGATTTGAACATATGGATCTTAAAAGATGAGAATTACAGTATCTGTATCAATAGTTAAGCTGGAATACTCGCAGCGGCAAAGCGAGCAGTTCTTGGTGTCACATTTGTTTTATCTGATATGTTAACTAGAGAACTGAAATTCTTTCATATAATTAAGGAAGCCATTTTAAAAAGCGTGCCAGTCGTTAAGACAAGCTGTTGCGCTGGTGACGACTTTAAATGGCGTGTTATATGCAGGTATTTGGCAAAGATTGCACAAACATTTCATTTGCAAGTGTGGCACTTTTATCTGTGGTTATCTTTCGTATCAGTTGCTTCAAAACACTTCTATAGAGAAGGTTTGTGGCATTGGATAAGGCTGGGCCATCGAATCAAACCACGTCACATATTAAGGAAGGTGAGAACCGCGTAAATTAGATGCCCTCACTGTCAGACAATGGCATTTTGAAATAAGAGTTATGATGCCATACAAAAATATCTAGTGCTCTACCGCAGTTTCCATTGCTGGATCGATTGTGACGATATTTACAGCCAAGGAACTTGTTGCTATTTTTCCTACAACCACAATCGTCTTTCTGTTTGTCTATGGTAAATTTTTAAAATCTGTCTCTAAAATTTGATAGTCTTGAACCCTTGCCGTTACTTTGGAAAAGTAAAAATACATTTTGTCCATTTTAAATCATAAACTTTTGATACAAAATGGCTGGTTTCATATTATCTTTCTATGAGTTTTACGGAACAGCCGTGAACTCTGAAAATATTTATCTATAAAGTTTAGAAATTCATGTGTTCCAAGGGATCATTTCTGTTTAAAGCTTAAAAAGGCTATAACTCACATATGATGCTTATGGATGACAGGGAGTATGTAGTTAATCTCTATCAATTACTATTGATGGCAACGATGTGAAGGAATTGCGTGCGATAAATAGGTAAAATAGGACTCAGATGAAAGTGCAGCGTCAAATCACCCTATGATCTGGACGTTGGAGATGTACACACCTATGATTATAATATCACGAATCATCCAAGTAAGTAGTTGGCGGACGTTAGCAATCTTCTCTCCAGCCAGACACTTTTCACATCTCAGAACATGGAATTTCCTGTTCATCGTCACCATTTCCGTCACTCTAGCCGAGAACGTACCAAAGTAGTAGTTGATGGTTGATGCAACCGGTGTGCCTTGGGGAAACCCACAGACTAACCCTAACTTACTGGCAAAAGCCTCACACGCCTCAAAAATGTGCCGAATTCCGAATCATCTGCAGCGGTTGGGCAAAGTGCAGTAAGTGCGCAATGCATTAGACGGCTCGGCCGTGGGGGCATCTTCAGTCTGGCTGTGTGGTATTTGTATCTGCAAGTTTGATTGCACGCAGCCATGTTGCACAAGTATATAAACATATACTGTGTAATATGAAATAAACATATTATAACAAAACAGGAATAAACAAATAGAAAATCCGGAAACTGCAAAATATATTCAACTTCAAGTAGATTGTTTCAACTAAATTACTGAAAAACGGCGTCTCTTTCTACTTTAAATTTCTCTTAAAATTATGAAGAAAAATCAAACGTTAGTGTAACTTAAATGCAAAACGTACGGCAGCTGAATACTACTCGCAAACTTAAGCCAGGGTACATCACAAGGCACTCTATCACTGAAATCTAGCTAAAGTTCCCGCCATCCAACCGCCTATTAGGTAGCTACACACAAAACGCATGTGAAGGTAAAATGATTTGTTGAAGCATTCAGCATAAATAATCTACTGTACGACGTAAGCTAAATTACACATTAAAGCTATTATCCTTTTCATGCCATTTCCTGGAAATAGCTCAAAGGGTGTGGCTAGCTTCATTACCGAGAATTTGGAACTACAATGTAGCGGTTGTGACTAGCATTTTAAGAAGCATTGCAGTGTGCTATTAGACCGCCAGCACATGTAGTTGAGAAGACCTTTGCGTATTTCCTCACTCACCCATATCACAGGTGCAGGACAACCCTGTAATGTGAATCCCTGATGAACTCCTTTTCTACAACTTCTCTTACTTACTTTTCTCAAAACTGCTGCTAAACGACACTACGTTTTTGGATTGGCATGCATTTTTTAACCTGTTTATTTGGCTAAAAAACGTTCACGACTAGACTTGTCAACACAAGTTGAGTCGGCGTGCGAGTTGAGTTTACTCCATATCAACGCATAGAGTGGTTCGCATTGGCCAAAAGCAGCCTAACAATCTGGCTGAAATGCTTCAGGCATACTAGTAGTTGGTAAATTATTTGAAGGAAAGGAGAACTGTTAAGCATAATGCAATCAAGAACTCAACATCAAACGTTTTTGTGGAATCATTTTCATATCCCAAGTCATTGTCAAAAGTATGAGATCCGGACGACAACTTCAAAAGAAGCTTTTGAGTTTGGGTGAGTCAAGCTTTCCCGCACAGCACATGCTCTGTATGGAAAATGTACGCGTACATCAGGTTTGATTTTTTTTATTTTCTGAATAACTTGCACAATGGAGAACGATGCCTATACCTGGTCAAAGAACGCCTCCCTATTCAAATGCTGACCACCACATAAATAATATTACTTGTACTTAAACCTCGTACAGAGTTGTAGTTTCATGTAGAGATAAATCCGTGGATTAGTGGGATGCGAAATAAAAAAGGAAATACATGCTTGTCATGCCATGCTAGAATGCTGCGTTGAAAGGCAAATGGACCATCAGAATGATTTTGGTTCAAAAGCAACTTATACATGTCAACTTTCAGATAGACCTCCCGCAAACCTGTCCTCTTCAGCACTACTCAGTTAAGACTTACTGACGTGCGCAAGTAGCAGGCATTAGACAGTCATACATGGGGCATCCATCTTCCAAGGCTTCAGGAAATAGTAAAAAAAGAAACATGTTGAGTATACTTTCTCAAAAATGTTTTCAGAGAATAGTATTTTAATCGCATTCTCAACTCTAAACACACTGTGATCACCTCGTGTCATCCACAGCTCCTGACTCAGACATATTGGTCACGGGTCACGGGTATGGGGCTTCCCCAATTACCGAGCGATCTAACGCATTACGCAATCAATCTTTGTCCATTGTTTTGTCTCATCAGATAGATGCACGTGTTGCACCGAAGTGCGAGGAAGGACGGGGCGGGTGTTTTTTTTGTGATGGTGCACAGATACGAGTAGTGTAGTATGCAGCAGCTGCCTGTCAGAATGCTGCTCGTATTGACAGTAGTTGAAAAGTTGACGTAGACGCGAATATGGCGGCAAACACTCAGGGGAAGCCCCGATGCCCTTACCGCTGAAAGGTGTCTTATGGTAATGAAGCCAATGGTGTAGACAACAGGTGGTGTAGAGAAAAGAGCATACCTTTAGTGAACAAAACAGTGAATGCATTCACACTGCCCTTTTTCTCCTCTTAATATACATATCTATGGTAGGCACCTGTAAGCTGCATACCTGTAGAATATATATATATATATATATATATATATATATATATATATATATATATATATATACATATATATATATATATATATATATATATATACATATATATATATATATATATATATATATATATATATATATATATATATATATATATATATATATATATATATATATATATATATATATATATATATATATATATATATATATATATATATATATATATATATATATATATATATATATATATATGCAACAGACGTGCAGAGTAATAAGCCGATTGGGTTATGTCTAAATAGGTCCCATTCCTTACCCCTGTTACAGACTGAGGTGATTCTTTCCGCTCAGACCTCCCTAGCCAGTATGACAGAGTGAGCAGCGAGCGAGTACAAGTCTACTCAATGATCACACTAATACTGTAAACAAACGGCACCTGCCCTAAACCAATATTGACTTAAGATACGCTTAAATGCTGTTATATGCTGCATGGGGACAGATGAGCGCGTGATGGACTCCCGGTATGGTGCTCAGGTGTGCCTTGTTGAGAGATAGTCTAGCTACCCTCTGACGGGCGACGGGCTGCAGGTCTCATTGACGAGAAATGTGAAATATGTTATTCTGTCTTATATTCATGCATGCCTGTAGTGGGCGAAATGGTATTAATATTTTGATTCCATCTTTCTTACAAAAGCGTTTGGCAGAGAATATGAAGAAGAAATGTCATCCAAATCTCAACCCACAAATCTCCTTTAAGTACTCCTATCTAGCAAGACATCGTCAGTGTGATCAGGAATGTTCATGAACATTCCTGGTGTGATAGATTCAGACGATAGTTTACGAACTGAACTCTAAGTATGAAGGGCTACAGAAACACTTACTCTGGCCAAGCAACAAGTGTCTAGTATGTTTTTTCTATATCTATCGTAATAGTAAAGGGGATGGGTGTTCTGTCTGAAGCCATGCGGGCTGTGGACATAGTAAGGAGGAGATCATATTGTGCCACCTATTGGTGTTCCGTGGGACTATTGTACTTAGGTAGGTATTTGCATAGGGTAATTAATGGATGAATCGCCCGTATGTGTATTTCACAGGGGGTTGACTCCTCTTCTAGTATACGTGTCCTTTACAGGTAATGGCTTTTTGCGAGTTTGGCGTGGTTGCGGTAATTTTCTAGCCATCTGTGAAAGTGTTTTGGAACGTTTTCGGATATAGAGGAGGAGAGTTATGCTATCAGATAGTCTTTTAAAGACGGCACTATCCCTTTTGAAATATTTTCAAATATTTCTATCCAATAAAGGAGTAGGCCTATGTTTCTAAGTCGTCAGATTATTTGCCCACTCCAGACAAAAAGGGGTTAAAATGAGATCAAGGCGGTAGAACTATTTCGATAGTCTCCCTTTTTCGTTCCCATAGCGATGGTGCTGGTGGTATCTCTTAGAAGTATGTTCTATTTCCTTTGTGCGTGCCCACCTGATGAGAACCCTCATATCTTGCGGCAATAATATATCGATCTCATGCAAGTAAAATAGTGCCAGAGGTGACAACTTAATTGCCGCAAAATGAAACCAATGCACAGTAGTATGCCATGTAACCTTTCTATTCCCTTATTGAATTAGTCGATTACAAAAAAAAAGAAAATTCAATTAGGTAATCGTCAAAAGCATGCCACATGCCAGCGAGGTACACACATATTTCCGCATAGGCTGTACACTGGCACTGGTCACCAGCGGACACTTTGACACTATGGCCTAACGAGAAAAGTTCCTCTTCTGAACTCATATTCAACTTTTTTAAAGTGTATACTAGATTTTCGACAACCATCCCTGTTGCAAATGCACTTTGCATATGATACAAATGCACCAAAAAGCATAATGCGATTCACATAATCGTGGACAAGTGCTCGTTGGTGCCATATGAACTTACCTCCTCTCCGCACCAAAAGTAGGCTCGGTTCTCCTCGAGTCCATCAATGTATCTTGAATTATGCAGTCCAGCAATCGCCTGTCTCTGTATTCTACAGGCAGAGCGTTGACACTGGTCTTTTTATCACACAGGTTCTCAGCGGACTCACAGTCGCTTCCCACGCTACGGAATGACTATATGATACTTATAAATACTAAATATAAAGCAGAGAGGCTAAAAGCATAGAATAGAATTTCGGCATTGCTGATCTTTTTTGCAAACGCCCTTTCTTATATACATGCAATAGAAATGCACCAAAACATCAGATTAAGAATCACTTTTATCGTGGGAAAATCCTGGATGGTAGTATTACATGAAAGAAGCTCCTATCCGCGTCAAAGGTAGACCGACTTCTCTTGGGGTCAACTTTCTTCCTTGGTGCGCCGAGCTTCACACGTACCCTGGTCACCTTACACTGGGTACACACACCCACTCACCCAGTGAACATACACATACACAACGCTTGTCCACTACATCGGCTCTTCGTCTTGTTCTGTAAAGGTTAATCATTGAACCGGGCATCACTTCTCTGACAACTTCCAACATGCATCCTCGAATAGTCATATTTTAGAATCTATTTGAAGAGGGGGTGTTTAACCCAACAGGCACAGCAACCCTCATAATTGCTTTATAAACATAAGATATGTCTATCTGCGTCAGCCAGGCAGCACACTTTGACTAGGTTAAAGGTGGGCAGGCCGTTTTCAGGTGGACTGAACTCAAGGATGTATTCTCACCTTTGCTCTTGCTGTAGAAACTAGCCCTGTAGGTGATGCGGGCACCGCCCACCAGCCTCAGTTCCCACATCACCGTGGCTGCGACTGGGGATGTGGGCATGCGCCAAAGCTGAGAGGTATATGTACAGAGAGCGGCAACGGAATGAATTCTGTAATCTCTCCTTGCGACAGCCAGCAGTAGAAGCGAGAGTTGTGAGTGGTGCGGGTCCCATCCACCGGCTCCATTCCCGGCATGGCTCCCAGTCCCTAAAAAGTTGACATAGCCTTCAGTGTTGACCAAACTGTGAGGTGCAGTACCAGGTATGGTAGATGGATGGCACCACCTGATCCTCCTATCTCTAGAGGTTTTAGGCTCCTAGTTCTTGAAGAGTTGACATCACCTTCTTAGTTGACCAACCACTGTGGTGTAGTGCAAACAATGGTAGGTAGACGGCACCACTTGCTCCCTGGATTGTCATAAAATTACATATGACAGCCTAGTCATCTAAGCTCGAGATATGGGTGCCAAATCAGAGGGATTGATGCACAGGGAGAGGCGACGGACTGAGTTCAGTAACCTTTTCTTGCCACAGCCAGGGAGGTGCCATATACCATAGGCTTTAGTGATACCAAATTGCTATAGACCACAACTTGTGAGTTGTCAACTTGGGGAAATAAGATACCTTCATGGAACGGTGGACAAGGTGCAATCAGTTGCTATTTCAGTCGCTTCTCTGTGATGTTAAAGAAGTCCTGCAAACCTGAGAGAAACTGAAATTCAGCCCAAATCATTGCCACAAATTTTTCAGATTACGTTCAGCATAGTTGACGGCATATAATCCCCTATGTATGATGGCCTTATACCCTACTAGTAACCAGACACAAGAAGATATCCCTCAAACACCGCCATGGTGGATAACTGTAAACTAATCTGACTACTCAAACCTCCTTGACCAGTTAGTGCCAGCCAGATGACATCGCGATGGTTGTCTCAGGAACAGTTCAGAAGAAGACTTGAAAACGGTGTCAAAAATGCAGCCTGAATTCTAGGCTCCTCCCTCCAAACAATCCTAGCCGTCTGTGGCTCTCAGGGACGATACGGCTGCGTAACTTGGGGTCACAGGGTCACGATCTCTGTAGCTCTGGGGTCAAGTTGGGAGTACCTGGATTTGTAGAAGCAGTTTACTTGACCTACAACTCCGAGTAAACGGAGAAAACCCTTGTGGTATGCGCACACAAGATCTTTCACGATCAACTTCTTAAATTATAGGAGTTATGAAACAATCCTGTTATTAAACCAAAATGTTAGTTAACTAAGACAGATCTAAGCTAGACCTTATAGATGCGAAGGATTGTCTATCAACGTGCGAAGACACCACAAAAATCAAAATATGGTTACCGAACGAATATCAAGGATCTCCTTTTAATTGGAGTGTCCCTCAAAATAACCTTTTCCCGGGTAAACACACATACATACATACGTACATAGACATATTTTTTATATGGAATGATCATTTTGATAATGACTTTCGTGAATTGATAATATGTAATGTATTTTATCCCATTCATTCAAGGATTGTATCAGGTAAATACTCTCGATTAGGAAATCAATCCACGTTCAACTCTCTCGGTTTACACTCACAAATTGATTGACGGAGTGTAAGCTAATTTAATCATTTCAGTCGAGGAGTATTAAGGAACTAAGTCAAGCATTCTAATCCTGAAAAAATTGATCTGAAGTTCTTGTTCCTAGTGACGTTTGTTATAAGTGTCTATGTGCATCTCATTCGCAGCGTCGTCAAGCGGCGTTTGCTGAGAGTAATTTTCACCAGTCCATGTTCAGCACGTCGACATCCTCTTGGACATTATTGGGGAGAGACCCCCTTAGATCTTCTAATGAAAATAAAAAAGGATATAAAGGACAAATCCATGCATCAATTCCCACTGTAACAAGAAAAGTATATTTGGCTAATATATCCTGTCCACAGCCCTAGTTAGATAGATAGATAGTATTTATTGACCATATCAAGATGATATAAAAAATACATCAAAATACAAATAATACAAATCATAAGTGAACAAGAACTCTATATTATTAATTCAGTTTGTACTTGTATGACCATTTTCAACATGCGTGGTGTAATCAATTTGAGAGTCAGCATTAAGGTGGATCCGGCCGGTGTGCACTTAAGGTGGCTACCCAATGCCTACTCTGTTTGCGGTGGCGTCTCGATACATTTTGCAGATCCATTCACCTGCTATGCACCAGAGCCTTGTCATTTCCTCAATACCCATTTCTGGTAGGGGTTTCCCTAAAAGAAAGTAGGGTACGTCTCTTGTCTCTCTTTCAAAAATTCTCTTTGCATTTGGGCAAGAGGTATAGATTTCACTATGCATGTCATATTGGTCTTGGTAATAATATGGACAAACGTTAATGATATGTAAAATATCCTCAATGCAAAAGAGGTCACACTTTTCACATGTCCTGTTGCTCATACACTGACCCTTAAGTCGTTGGTCATCTCTTTTCAGGCGACTGGCATGGCACACAATTTTACACATTTTTTCACACATGTTAATTGCTCTGTAATCAAAGTCGCTTATCCACCACCAGGTGAGGTAGTGAGTTCCATCCATAGTCATATTTAACAGGTCATTATCCTTCATAATACAATTAGCAGCTTTCCAATTGGCGTCCTCAAGGCTCCACGCCCTGTTCCAAATTAATTTAGACCAGCTATTTTTTGAGGCAACTGGAATGTTACTTAAAGCCATATCTCTAATTACCTCAAAAACACCAAAAGAGATAGCTGTGTTAAAAATGTCATAAAGTGGACTACGATAAAGATTTATTCTGTTCTTAGGGAGGTCTTTGGAGAAAGCATTTAGTCTATAGCCAAGGATCTGTCTAAGTAAAGATGATTGGTCCATTTTTAAGATTGTCAATATAAAAAGTAGTTTTTTAACTCTGATGTACGAGGTTAACTTCAACCAACCAAGTCCATAGTAACTGCTCGAGTTGGGGGCGTGATAAGGGAATCGTTGAACCCTTTTCCCTGCATATATTTGAAAAGCCAATAACATTTCTTCATCTTTGTCTGAAGATACCCAAACCTCGCTCCCGAAACAAATAGTAGGCACAACGACTTGCCAGAAAATGACATTGCAGGTGTTCATATTTAAGCCGTTTCTCCTAATTCCCAGGCCAGTGGAAGCATTGAGGGTTTTTCGGCCTTTGGAAATTTTCTCTTCTACTCTTTCGGTACAATCTCCAAAAATAGACATTTTGACTCCTACATGGTCGTAACACTTTTTTTTCCTTTACCCACTCCTTACCGAGTCTGAAAACCCTGTGTTTTTTATTAAAATCATTGGTTTTCTTATCCTCACCAAAAACTAGAACTGCTGACTTGGAAGCGTTAAATTTAAAGCGCCATCTGTCGCCGTAACTTTTAACTATATCATGGACAGCGTCTGTCCGTTTTTTAGACAGAGTTGCCGCGGCTAGATCGTCAGCATAACTTGCTGGGCTACTAACAATAGGTCCGATAGTACAACAAAGATTTGAAGACTCAATCTCGTCAAGTAAACCATTTATAAAGATAATATACTTTGTCAAGGAGAGAATCCCACCTTGATGTATCCCGGAGGTCATTGGGTACCATTGCGAGAAATTATTGGCAACTCTCACTCTACTTACAAAATCTATATAAGTGCGATACATAAGTCGCCATAATTTGCCTTTAATACCAATCCCATATAATTTATAAAATAAACCATTAATCCAGACAGTATCAAAAGCTTTGGAGACATCAAAATAAGAAACAAAAACTTTCTTATTCTTCTCCAAAGCATTAGACACTGTCTCTTGCAATAAAAGAGATGTGTGAACACATGACTGACCTTTACGGCAAGCACCTTGGAACTTTGAGACAACTTCATGTTTAAACCACCATTTTTCAATTCTACTCCAAATAATTATCTCATATATTTTACTCAAAGTACTCAAAAGGGTGATTCCCCTATAATTGTTTGTATCCGTGCTACACAGATTTTTCCCTTTAAAAAGGGGGATCTGGGTACCACATCTGAAATTTTTCGGAATGTATTCCATAGACAAAACTAAATTAAAAATACACGTAATTACAGATATCAGCATAAAGCCTCCATACTTTATGTGTTCAGTGCTAATATTGTCGAAACCGCAGGCTTTGTTCTTTTTTAAACTGTCCACGGCTTTTTGGACTTCCGAAGTACTAAAGGGGGTGTTAGTAAACTCGCTGCCGTCTGTCATAGTGAAAGAGGTGTTCCCCATTAAAGTATGGAAGTAACAGAGATAATTGCATCATCAAAACCTCGAAAGATGTAATATATTTAACTATCAGCTATATGTTCTCACCTCAGCTTAGTTCCTCGCACGTCTTATAGATGGCAGCACCGCTCATTCAGACAAAAGGACATGTTTTGTCACCAATATTACTGGTCACAAACAATGGCATTTCCTTACATCTTCTGTACTCTACCGCAACATCACGCACACGTTAAGAATCCCTTATAGGGCAGATTCTGAAATGTCATCCGTCGCTGATAGATGGCACTGCGGTGTGCTTTTGTGGCCAGTTGAGAACACAGCCCTCAAGTGGCAAAAGGATGAACCAGTCACTGGATGAACTAAATAACCAGACTGCATATAAACCTTATATACATTTTACTTTATGATTAATTATCCAGTAAAAATCAAATGTCGAAAGTTAGTTCTTGATGTTCTCAATAGATGGCAAGTTATGCTCGACTGTGTGTGTGTGTGTGTGTGTGTGTGTGTGATCGGAATGATAGATACGGCCAACGGTTAAAGAAACTTAAGATTGATACAAATCTGTATCAGGTATGCATGTCTCGACAGCGTTCCCGCTTGAGTTTCAATGATCTACCCTGAGTTCACTCCAGCCCAGTTTAGTTCTGAGCCCTCGAGAGGGAGCCACTAGAGTGGCAGTAGATAAGTCACACACTGGAATCCCTGATGACAGGTAAGATGGTGGAATCATAATCCCCAGTTTTAGTTCTATATGAACCCTCGAGAGGGAGCCACTAGAGTTGCAGTACAAGGGTTAGTGGCATCGTACCTATCTCACTTAGCCCGAAAGCCCTGCTAAGGTCGTTAATTCCACCTTTTTCTCTATCGCCACGTACAAGTCATCCCAAGGGGGTCCTTCTTAGAATATGTTCATATTCATATAATCAATCTAACTTGATCATGATATATATGTATGACTCTTGTGGGGCATTTCTTAGATACCCGTATATAATTAGGCGTACACGTTTATTTTATAACTATAGTACTTTCTGAAAATCTCTTTAGGGTGCATGTTTAGTGTAGCAGTATTAGGTTCGTTTCTACGGCGTGGAGAATGTACACACAAGTTTTATTATGGTTCAATTACATGTCACTTACTTCCATACTGCGGTCACTCAGAGCGACATCTATTGTTATTAATCGTGATTTTCTAAGGGCTCCATCTCGGGTCAGACCCCATAACATTAGCTTGTTGCTCTGAAAGCTACAGCTATGAACACCGTTACAAAGCTCTCCAGCGAGCCAGAAAGATACGAAGACCGTATTGTTTGCAGAGTTTCTCTCTCTCTCTCTCTCTCTCTCTCTCTCTCTCTCTCTCTCTCTCTCTCTCTCTCTGACTCTCTCTCTCTCTCTCTCTCTCTCTCTCTCTCTCTCTCTCTCTGACTCTCTCTCTCTCTCTCTCTCTCTCTCTCTCTCTCTCTCTCTCTCTCTCTCTCTCTCTCTCTCTCTCTCCTCTGCTCCTCCTCCTCTTCCTTGATACTTAACCAGATTCCCTGAACGGATAACGTAGGTTATGTTTATGTCTGGTATTACTTAATCATGGAGGAGTCCAAAATAAAAGTTTGCAATTTCTTCTTAACTTATTGTAAAATATTCAGGGCTAAAAGCATGGCTACCACTTCCCATAACCCCCCCCCCCCCCCCCCCCTCCCCCATCTCATACCCTAAAACCTGCCTGCCATGTACCCGGCCTGTCAGCTTTGTGAGTTAAGAGAGGAAGGCGGACGGGCGACATGTGCATGACGTTTTCTTGACGGATGGGATTTTAAGTTCCTCTTTTGACCACAAACAGCCACACCTCTTGAGGTGTCTAGCTGTCTCCGTGTCCACTGGTCAGCGCGCCACGCCCCCTCCCCCTGCATGTCTCCTACTGACTACAGGTCCCCACCCCTCCCTCCCCTCACCATGTCTACGACACTGACATCGGGCGCCAGCAGTACGTCTATAGGACGACGGTGGCTGTCAGCGGTCACGTTTTGCCCCGTGCTTATTTTGATTTGACCCATAAATGTTTACAGTGGCCATACTAAGTAGACTATTTGGTGAAATCCTTCCGGCCAACGAATATTTTGAAAAAAAATATTTGAAGGAGAAATGTTTCATTATTCTCAATTACCCAGTTATGTTTTAAAGCGTCATAGATCCAGGCGACACCATCGTAAGGAACTCAAGCATGATTGGGTTGATTGTAACCGTCTCTGAGCGACAATCATGCTTGGTCATATTCTAACTTTCTTGGAAAAAACTCTTTAAGTATCAATATATCTACTTGCATTATCTTCCATTGCGGAAAGGGGAAATTAGCTTCTGGATCTATGAAGACGGTGATGCTTTTGTAATATACCGCTAAAGCATAAACTCACAAACGTATTTGATTTGAATTGGCTGGGTTTTATTGGACGGGTTCTGATTAACACTTCTCCTTCACTTATGTTCCGAAAATATATCCAATACATTGCCAGGTCTTCTGGAACCGTTGCAGACATCAGTAGATGTTTAATATCAAATGTTAGTTTAAGTACGTCTCGCCTACTGTTGGCATTTGATCTTTGAACTATCATTTGAGAAAGATATCTAACTATTTTGATAAAAGGTCCATATCATTGCACTAGAAAACAGAATATCCTCAACGTTCCAAAGGAAAATAGAATTGGCAATTGGTAGACGTCAAAAGATGCTGTTTCAGAGGAACGTTGAAATGCGTAGTTAATAAAATGCTCAATAGGAGGTGTCGGTGCGTGAGGACTTAGTGAGAGCTCCCCTGTATAGAGGGCGCTGCAGTCTGTGATAACCAGTGAGACGAGGCCCTTCGGTATGGTGTTGTGGATTATTATACATGACACATGTACTTACAAGCATTAATGGTCTATGATCGAACACGGAATCTCACATTGGTGATCAAAAACATTTTTTTATTTTGGAAATTGTTTATTTTCTTTTGAGTCAATTTTGCCCATCGTTTAATACACACTATTGTCTTGAGACATATTAATATCATTTATAAGGCATATGCTTAACTATACATTTTTCAAACGTATGTGTGGTATTAATCAATTATTATTTGAAAACAAGTGTTTTGTATTTACCAACAAATGAAAAAATAGAGAAAAAGAATAGATGCATTTGAATATAAAAAGCATGGAGGTATAATGGTTTGTTATGAAGAAAAAAAAATCATTAATTTGAAAGTACCTTTCTCGGACTTAAAATATGTAGCTATTGCTGACCATTTTTTTTTTATCAAACAGTGTTTGTTTTATCTTTATGCTGGCTGCATAATAAATGTTTTTGATGTTATATAGGTTAACAACATGCGCAATAACATTTTCGTATTAACTGTTTAAGGTAGCACCGTAAAACATCCTAATTAAGAACTTTACCAAAGCAAATAAGAGTATTTTGGTCATTTAAAGTATATTCCATAGATCTTATAGGGTTGATTTACATGTATATATACGTTTTCTCTGGTGTCAAAGCCGGTTTTCACTACCTACTCTTACTGTCTATCTGAAGATATTAACAGGGCATGCCTCTCTCATTCTCGATTCATAGATAATTTTGGATAAAGCCTACTCCCAGGTTCAGGGGGGTGGGGCTTAGGTGTCTGAATTTAAAAAAAGTTATTGTAAAGTTAGGCTAGGCTAATTCAAAGAATTGGGACAAAAACCTCTGGACATTTTATTGTAATTATTTTACTCCTATTTAATACTAATACAAAAAACTATCCCCTCCTAGTTTAGTATTCATAATGTGCCCTTCGTAATCGCGTGTATACTGCGTTATAAACAGGAGTTCAGACTTCCGACGGTGTGTATATAAACATCAGTGATTCCGTCAATGCCGCATGCATACAGAACACACTGAGTCCGTGAAAGTTAGCGGAAACAAATCAAAACCATTAGTGGATTAAGTCAAACAATATTGCTAGTGTTTTTTTTTTATTGGGGGGAGGTTTGAATTGATCAAATCAAATGTATGCGAAATAGTTTCTAAACATTGTAGTTATTGGTATAGCCTTGCTTTCTAAAAAGAGACTGGTACTCCGTTATTTCAGAGACATGGAGAGAATCCATGTCTCTGGTTTTGGGTAAATCTGAAGTGGTTTCTTGGCCCAAAACAAAAAACAAAGGTGGTATTTTACTTGTCTGTCTCATAACCAACTTTTTGACAGGTTAGATTCGTGATTATGATTTCCTCTAAAGTTCGTTTTTAGGAAGTCATACCTGCACGCCCCTATATTATATAGGCGTGTGCGAAAATGAAAGCGTCAATGAGAGGAAGCACCCGTTGATGCCCATTGCCTACGGGCTTGCGCCTCAGCTAATGTGAACCGCTTCCACCCCTCATACCCAAACCCCAAATACAGAACCACCAACCCATGCATCCCATCACTTCCCTCTCCACAATCATGGAAAATGATTTTAATGTTTTGCTCGGCTTGCCAGCAGCGTGCGAAACTTAACACCTGGACAAATAGATGTCAACATTCTGCCCATCGCTTCATTGCCGTGTTCCGCATTGATTTCATGATCCGCTCACCCCACTGCCCAATTCCTCAAAAACTAATCGGGTTTGGCCTGATATAGGTTTTCAAGGGAAGGTCTCTCCCGTGGAGTGTGGTGATGTTGGTGCTAAAATCCTTTATGGCTTTTTAAGCACTAATGATAGGCTATACTACGCCTTCCGCATACGGCCCCTGTCTCTCTAGTAAGGGAATGCAGTGATGCAGCAGCGTGCAAGGCTATGGCCATGAATAAAAAGGTCTCTGCTACTACTGGAGATGGTGCCCTCTGTTAATCTACCTTAAATTGTGAACTTCCCTTTCGTGACCGTGTCCAGTCACTCATGATATCTGTCTCGGTAATTCGGTGCAAACACGACATGGAAGTAAATGTATAGTACATATGTGTTTAAAGATATTCCATCACTGTGATAAATCATTATGCCTATTAGGACACGCATAGGGACTTGGACTTTCAATTAGCGACACTTTTTCTGCCATATTGCGGACAGGTCGCATCTAGCCAGTTAAAAGCAGCCGAGGAAACCGGAGTACCTGTCAAAAACCACCGCCTAATCCAGAGGGAACGGACATATGTATCTATGTTGCATACATATTGGTTCCAGGAATCAACCGACAATAGTGAATAAACAGATTGGTGATAAAGGGGTTTGATTTCAAATAGTTATACCTCAGAAAATTGCTCATTAATGTTCCTGGCAGTCCTAAAATTAATCCAGAACCGGCATTACTGGATGGCTATATCATCAGTGCTTTGTGACGACATTTAGGTTGATATGTCTTGAAATAGAAGAAACACGTGGCACCATGATTGTTTTCAGACCAACGTTAAAAGTAAAACGGTATCATTTCCAGGCATAGCATAGCTGACACAGGTGAATAAACAAAATAGGATGGACAGAATATATAACCTTTAACTAATTTTGCTCTTTTTTAAAAAATCTATAAGCCAAAAATGTATGCAAATAATCGATTTTAACACTTATGCTGCTGGTGGCTAATTTGGCAAATGGATACTGAGAACTTTCCAATGAATACCAACATGATAAGATTTAGATGTTTTTAAACGATCTTTGCCATCTTGTGTTTTTCATAAAAGTAGCCTCAGCATTGGAAGGGTTAATAGTCTCCCTCTCGTGTTTTTGCCATTTAACGGATCAGGGAAATACATTTCAGCACCCTTAGTCCAATACTGTGATTGAAAAGGGCAGCTGTGTGTAAAATATATTTCTGCGGCATCATCTTATTACAGATTGTTTACATTAAACAGCATTCATATCCGGTGTTCCAAATAAGAAAGTTGTCTATCAGATGGAACGCATTGGATAATCGTAAGGCTGTGTTTTTTTGTCGGGCACCCAGGTTTCAAGTCCTCCACCAGTTTCAACTTGTTAGTCACAACCCACCACATAATGACAGAAAAAGTTATATTCCACTTTCCGATCTTCAAATATCAGAAAATCTATACTCATTAGCAGAGAGAGCTGATTATGCGTTTTTCGAATGCAACCCCTCCATTCCCGGCTGACCACGTGTTGATGTTTACGTTGCAGAAGATTGCAGCAGACGACAAGGCGGAGTACCTTGAGATGACCACCGTGCAGCACCATACTCACAACGACTACCGCGACCACATGGAACTGCGGCAACAGAGCCACAGGGAGGATCATGGTAAGTACACCTATTGCATGGCACTACATCTCATGGTTTGCAGAGATGGAATGCCATAGAATTGCCATGAAGTTGGTTGACTACGTTGTAATACCGATATTGTCAAGGCGCAACTGAATGTCAGGGCCTGTTTAGCCTACATTTCTAGGCTGTCATATGTATTTTTTTTGTCAAGTGCTTTTTGTTACAGGGCATCAAATGGTCAAGGTGGCCAGAGTGGCCAAATTGGTTTGATCCGGGACATGATCTTACTACGTGATTAGAGGTCTCATGTTGAGTAGTATGACCTGAAATGGCCATTGACTAGGTGGTGCCATCTATTTGTCATATCTGATACTACACCACACCCAGGTGAGTTAACTCAGAGGGGAATAGTAACTTTTCAAGGACTAGGAGCCTAGTCTAAGACCTGTTGTCTCCCAGAAATGAAAGTTTGGACGTAAGAAAATGCATCACCTAAGGTAGGCTGTCATTTGCAAGAACCATCCTGCTCAGGTTAAGGTATGACTTTAAGAGACCAACTGTTATGCTAATAAGCAGATAGGCATTTCCCTGCCATCGCCTGAGCTTGTCTAATACTATAGCCAAACATTGTTTTGTTAGATAGGATCTGACCATGTAGTAGATCATCTGATATAAAAGGATTTTATACACATATTTTACTGAAGCCAGAAGGAAAGAAACATGCAACTTGGAATAGTGGCATGAGTATACATGCTCTTTGATATTTTTCTCCCAACTCATTTTTAATTTGGTAGATTTGCCTGTTGCATGTATTAAGCCTCTGTATCATGCTGCCAGTGCAAAGATGGGACAGTTGAACAACACTGTCAATCTCTGAATAGTTCGGACTCCCCCCCCCCCCCACTATAGGTTGAGGAACATAGGTGCAGTACTGTTAATAGCCTACAGATGGCGCCACATGTTCTGTCTTGTCTCAGCTAGTTTGTCATTCCCAGACAAACTTCAAACTCCACCTGGTGAGATGAATGTAAACAAATCAGGCCACCCTGGCAACCTCGACCAATGATGACAGGATAGAGAGAAAAAATAAATGGGAAGAAAATGTCTAATCTTTATTCTAGCATATGTTATAGGCTTTTTCCTCATGTTCACATGGGGAGTGCAAAAATTTGGTTTGATAAATCTCATTTACATGAAAATGATTTTGTTTATGTGCTTTAAGATACCTTGACTACTAATACTCCAGAATATCTGTGAACTGCAACAAGATTTAAAGACTCAACAATGTGCACTCTGACTTCTCACCTATATTGTGCAGTGTTTCATTAGAAGACCTTTAAAGGAGCTCAGAGGTAGATTTATTTTGAAGATGGCAGGTCAAATGTCTAGGATGTAGGAATGACCAGAGAGGCGGATGTGACAGCCTTGGCAAATGGATGGTCTGGAATGTTATATTATGAACTTCAATAAACCCACTCAGGCTTAAGAGTTCCAAAAGAAATAGTCATCTGTATCTATAATACTTGTGATAATAACTTGTTAATTAAGAGTGCTTTTACAAAATATTCGAAGGGGATTTGATTGTAATGTACAGAACAACATTCCTCCTTCAAATATTTTCCGAAGCCTATGCCTATACTTCATCAACATTTCAGGCTCTGTGTGGCTGCTGTGAGCAGTATTGGGTTGATTCATACACTTAGCTATTCATGCCTCAAGTGGCCCTAATTGGTCATTACTTAGGTAATATCTTATAAAAACATCTCTTGGGAAATATTATGATTAAGATATGTTCATCTGAACACCAGATACAACTCTCTCAAAATATCTTGTTATTCCTTAATCAATGTTATGTTCCGATGTTATTTTTATTCAAAATTATCATAGAACCTAGCTGCAAACCCAAGTTACTTTCTAGTGTAAGTTGCGTTTGAAGAATATCTTGATTTAGTTTGGGTTTTGGAGGTTTTAGGTTGTAATTCTTTATTCATATACCTAATTTGGGTTAGTCAAGAAGGGCAACTTGACATTAAACAAGCCCAACCTGCCCTTTCTTGTGATTGTTCTAGACTGCCAAAGGTAAGGTGCTACCACCTATGTCGGAGGACCCTGTATGTAACTACAAACATCTTTGTTCCGCTGGCACAATGAGATGTTTACTACAGTCCTCCATACACTCCTGTCGCAATGATGTTCAGTGAGGTCTGATGAGTGCATATGTGGAAGGCGCGGCGTTCCTTTGAGTGGACGATAGGAATGTTGCAGTTTGCCTTAAGACATCAGTTGCATGTCCTTTACTGTTTGATCCCCCTTCTGCCTGGCCTAACAGGAAACTTATGCTTGTTACAAGAGCTAAAAACCTTTCACTGCTCTGCTGTGAGTTACATGTAAACTGACTAGAAAGAGACACTATGAAAGTAAGCTGATATAGTTCTCTACAGGCATAACTTATTTAGCACCACACCTTTTCTCCTGGCTTTGTCCCTCCAGTCAAAGAGCAGCAAGATATCATCTATCCATTTGCTATGCTGCTCAGTTCTAAGCAAAACTGGCCGTGATAGCATCTCACCTTTTTCATCCTGTTCGTTAGCACATTAACCGTAACAAAAGTCCAGCCAGCCGTACCAATCCTACGACTCCATTGAGTATGTTTGTTTTCCATACCAGTGGATTCGGCACATTTGCCAAAAGGCTATTGGATTGCACATGTTGCTATAGGGTAACCAATTGAACAATAGCCCAAACAAGTGATGTAGTAAATTTGTTAGACAGTTTCCTTTACTTAAAAGGATGTCTGATCCCTGCTTCATTATGCAGGGTTGAAAAGTCTTTATGATTCTATTGAAGTTAGGCGGTTGATATTGTTATTTAAAGAAGGATTCAGACATAGTTTAATTTGACCTCAAAGCTTTTTAAGAGGAAAGTAGACTGAGTTCAATGAACTCCTTAGAACTCTTCAGTCACTTCAGTTATCTTGTCATTGCAAGTGGTAACGCTATATACATATATATATATACTGTAGAACACGAAATTCACGCGTGTCCCAAGTATAGCGAATTTGGGAGTTTTGCGTCATAGCGTATCTTTATATTAGCGTCTCTTTACCGTAGCCGCAGCTGTTGACAGCGCCACCTGTCGCAAAAAAGACGAACTAATTTGAGCAGAGAATGCTTCCAGTTTGATTGAGCATTCTCTCAAAAGGGGGCACCCGTATTTATAAACAAAGGGTTAAACAAAGGAAATGGGGCTATGAACCCTATCCATGGTGGCACAACAAAGGGGCCATATCAGGTTGTATTAAGTGTAATCTTCGAAAAATAAACAATCAAAACAGATCACAATGATTTTTCTTTGCTCTTTTAACATGTCTTTTGCTTCCTAAAGCCAGAACAACACAAAAAAAGAATGGTTCAAGAGGGGCTACGTATGCTTCATGTTTGTACTAGTGGCGCCATCTAGCGGTCACCACGAAAACGAAAATGGCGTCTCCTGAATGTTCGTCAAATGCCTAAAGGTGCCATTTGTGGTTGTTTTTTTGTTTTTAGATGGAATGTTTATTAATTCAATGGAATCATGAGCTAGTCTACAAGCCCAGAAACTGATTTTGAAAAAGGGTTTCAGCAGGGCTACGTATCTTCTATTAGATTTACTAGTGGCGTTATCTAGCGGCCACCACTAAAACGAAAATAACGGCTGCACAAGAAAGCTCCAATTCTTGCTTCAAAGGGGACGGTCTCATTGACGTCAGCGCCACCAGTGGCTAAAAAGAATGACAAAAGTACAGCGTTTTTATATATAGCGAAGCGGCACCAGACGCTAAGTACGCTATATATAAACACACGCGGAAATTTCGTGTTCTACAGTATTTCTATATATATATATATATATAATATATATATATATATATATATATATATATATATATATATATATATATATATATATATATATACATACATATACATGTATAGACATATTTAGACATATATATATATATATATATATATATATATATATATATATGTATATACATATACATATATTTATTTATATACTTTTGATGAGGTTTTTCAATTCTCTCCTGAATTCACCATAATATCATACTAATGCATACCTTAACAAAACCTGCCTTCAACTGTTCCTTATTTGCATAGTTCCTGCTCTCAAGGTCAGAGCAATAAAAAATGGAGATAATTCTTTCTGACTGAATAGTGACACAGAAGGAAAACTTCGCAAGACTCAGAAAATAAAACCTGGTTGTTAATGTTCCCCAAATATTTGCTGGTGTCAGGTATTCTTTGAAAGTGTGGTGAGGAAACGTTGGCCAAATATTTGCCCAGAGAGACCATGAATGAATGCAGGGCTGGGATGTGAGTGATATAGTGTGTACTACACTGTTTGGAAATGTCACTAAAAGGCTGTCTTTAAAGCATCATGGCTCAGTGTCCTAGTTGAAAATGGGGACAAAAGTGGCAAGTGATGCCACAACCAGTATATTGACTTATCACCGCTGCCTAAACAAAGTGAATAATGGAATCCTAGTGTATGTCTCACTATATGCTTTGTGGTCTTAAATATACAACTGTTGAAAGCAATGAACTTTAAGCATAAATAATACGAGATGAACTTGTACATCCAACAAAAGCAGAAGCACTAAGAATAAAGAGTGTGGTTGTGGTGTCGATGGGTTAAGTAATAGTTATTATAGTAGTAGTAGTAGTAGTAGTAGTAGTAGTAGTAGTAGTAGTAGTAGTAGTAGTAGTAGTAGTAGTAGTAGTAGTAGTTTGTAATAGTAGTAGTAGTAGTAGTAGTAGTAGTAATAGAAGTAGTAGTAGTAGTAGAAGTAGTAGTAGTAGTAGTAGTAGCAGTAGCAGCAGCAGTAGTAGTAGTAGTAGTAGTAGTAGTAGTAGTAGTAGTAGTAGTGTAGTAGTAGCAGAAGTGGTAGTATTAGTTTAGGAATAGAATAGTAGTAGTAATAGGTAGTAGTAGTAATCATTTTAGTAGAAGTAGTGGTAGTAGTAGTGGTTTAAGAAGTGGAGATGGTGTAGAATTGACAACAGTGATTTAATTACATTATTTGGTATGACATGATTATGTACATCTTATAAATGTATACCTGTCTTATGCAGTAGGTTGAAATATGGTAACAATTAATTTGATTTTTAGCTTCTTACCAAAGAATGGACTTGTTTATACAACAGAATGTCTGAAGATCGCTAAGTAACCTTGAGTCTAAGAATTCAGCCTGAATTCCCATAGATCACAGATTCCTCAGCATGTTAATTCAGCAGCCGTGTGCGCGTCATGCTTTTTGTTATACACTCATTGTGCGGAGTGACGCCATCTTGATTGTTCTCTGAGATGCCAGATAGCTCTTACACATCATGCCATATATGACACAATACTCTATCTGAATAGGCTCCATATTTCACCCCCAAATCTCAGCAATTCTCAAATGAAGACAAAAAACTATTGTTTATATCTGGACAGGTCCATCATATCATTTTTGCAAGCATGATCGTGAGAAAAAAGATAAGAAAAACTGCCACATGCAGGGAGCCTATTAGTCTTAGTTATTGGGGCATGACTTGCCATGAATTAAAGATGATATCTATAAATCATTATGAAATTTTATATCCGTAATCACAATACCATGGATGAGTGAACTGAGCTGTTTAACTTTCACTTGGCTATTCTTATGACAGCTGGTGTTAATGTAGCATGCTTGTTTGAGAATGATTTGTTATGGACTTAAC
>OZ012684.1:1051212-1083412 GCA_963942565.1 Maea johnstoni | reverse complement strand
TCTATAAGATGAGTCACAAAAATGAGAACATTAGAATGACATTATGTGATATTAGATATGGAAGAAGTATTTATGTCATGTTAGGAGGATTTTTCCTATATTCACTCAACTACTTCTACTACCACTGGTGCTATTCCTACTACTGTAACTGACGCTTCAGCTACTGTCTGTGCTGCTGCTGCTGCTGCTGCTGCTGCTACTACTACTACTACTACTACTACTACTACTACTACTACTACTATTACTACTACTACTACTACTACTACTACTACTACTACTACTACTACTACTACTACTACTACTACTACTACTACTACCACTACCACTACTTCTACTTCTTCTTTTAATATCAAGTAGGGTATTGCTTATAAAAAAATATTTAATGCAATTTATTTGATGCTACTGCTTCTACTACTGCTGCTATTCCTACTACTGTAACTAACGCTTCAGCTACTGTCTGTGCTGCTGCTGCTGCTGCTGCTGCTGCTACTACTACTACTACTACTACTACTACTACTACTACTACTACTACTACTACTACTACTACTACTACTACTATTACCACTACTACTACTACTTCTTCTTCTTCTTTTTTAATATCAAGTTTGGTATTGCTTATAAAAAATATTTAATGCAATTTATTTAGCTAGGCAGCCATGACATTTGTTCAGTATGCAGACCTTTTTACTTAATTAACTTAATTTTACTTTTTTACTCAACAAGTAATCTCAATACAGGTTTATAAGTGAATATCAGGATCCTCACATATTCAATTCATTACCAATATAAAGAATCTTTTTATTTACTAGTATTCCATAAACTTTCTGGAAACAATTATGCAATACGTTGAATGCAGGCATTGTATTATATAACAATTGAGATTTCTTAAGCTGTACATTGGTTGAATAGCTTTATCGGGGTTTGATTAATCGTGCTACAGCTCCTCCTCTGTTATATAAACCTGAAAGGGTCCAATCAGGACCCAACTCCGAGTTGTCATTCAGGCGTGCATTCGGATAAAAAGTTCCTGATTGCCCATCTTGAGAAACGTGTGGGAATTGAGGAAGGTTTTGATAAGTATTGTAGGGTATATCACAATGCACTGTGGCTAGAGTATGTGATGTGTCAGTTTGACTTTTTCCCATGGAATCAGATGACATTTGCCCACTGCTAGAGTCCAGGTACCTTTGATACTGCCCCCCTCTAGTGTAATTTGTAATCCTATGTTCTGAGAACCCTCTGGGGGACCCACTTCATGTAAGAACGCCCCACACCGGGTTGTGCACTCAAAACATACACGGAAAAAACTGTTCAGCGGTACCTGTCTTAAGGTTATACAGGTTTGGGTTTTGCAGGTGATTGCATGTTAGCCCCGCATGAGCATGGCAAGGGGTCCACGGAGGGGGTTTCCTCTTGGGCAAGTGGCTACCTGGTGCTGCAGACCAGCCCACAAAGCCAAATGCTGTGATCCTACCTCCTCCTTATTGTACAGTACTGTCAGCCCTACTTGTAAACCCTTTATTTATTGTGTAATATGCGCTGCAGCAGCACCCCTCTATCAGTCTGGGATAGTTGGTGCTGGGACGGAGGGAGCGGGGAGTGAAGAGTCAGTGTGGGAGCGTGGGGAATGCCGAGCTAAGTGCACAGGTCCAGGGGCACTGTAAGAACATAGGGAGATACGAGGACAAGAGAGGAGAAGGAAGAGGAGGAGAAGGAGGACATAGGAGCATCGGCATTGTAAGAACCAGGAGAGATAGGGGGCTGAGAGAGGAGGAGGAGTGGGGAGCTAATATTCAGCTACTGGTCAGGACTACAGGGATGAGCAGTGTCACTGAATGCTAACAAGCACCCGGGAACACAAGAGGCTCATTATGTGCAATACACCTGATAGAGGTAAGTGGTATATTCAACATAACTGAGGGTGCATGTATCATAGTAGATATCTCATAAATGAAGATGTTTTCATAAATTAGACTTATTTATTATTATTCTATTTGATTTCAATAACGAATAAAATATCTAAACACATACATACAAACATGCACACTCATAAACACACACACACACACACACACACACAAAGTTTAAGCAGTATGAATTGTTATTAGGCAAAATCTTCAAAAAGATTATCAGAATATTTTTTATTGTTTAATTCATGGCGTTAGATGACATCACACAGCCAAAACAATCACCGTTTTTTTAAAATTAATTTTTATTGATATATGGTTATTGTATGTAGATAATGTAAGCTTTGCCTAGTACAACTGATTGTATGTATTTACCTACTCCATGTCTAGGTATGAGTGATAGAATACCCCAATCGTAAAATATCAACTACCATCTTCAGTCAGGGAAAGATTGCCATAAAATGTATGGTTTCCATGTTTATGAAGTTATAATATGTAGCTGAGTCTGACAAGAGTGTCATGTGTGGCATAATGGCATGTAGAAACTCACGAATAGATCACCTGGGGACCGAATACATCATCTGGTGACCGTGAGCGAGAGAGGGGTGTCATCAATGAGGGGTACGCCACCCCAATCATATGCTCATAACAAAACAAACTACAGGCAGCAGGGCATGTTGTGTGAGGGTGAGGAGGCATAATAGCATAACTCAGGACCTGCTTTACCATGTGGTTTATGGAGCCCAGGAAACATCACTCTTAGTATAGTCCATTCACTGCATTGCCTCAGTATTTTAGAATTCACCTTTTTTAACAGTCTACTTTAATATGTTTTTGTATTTACCCTTTTTAGAATAGTCTACCCTTGATACACCTTTTGGTATCAACGCATTTTTAAATTATCTACCTCTCTGCTTTCATCTGGGCAGTTATTTAGCCCCTCCAGATGTCTGCTCCTTGATTACTTCTGGGTATTGATCCCTGTAAATGCATTTATTTAATAAGTATTGAAATAAATATTTATAACATTTAGAATGGCGTAACCCCTGTATAAGTTTGGGTTTGAACTCCTTTTGGAATGGTCTTATACCACTGAATAAGTTTGGGTTTGAACTCCTTTTGGAATTAAATGGTCTACCACCAATTTTAGAATACTCAAATCTCTGAACATTTGAGGGCATCAAAGCCTTTTAGAATGCTTTTTCCTGCGCACACATCTTGGTATCAACTGCATTCAAATTCTCTCAATATGTTTACCACTTTTATAGTACTGTTTACCACTCTGGTTAGGTACCCTTTACTGAATGGACTACTATCTGGTATTAACTCCTTTATAGAGTAGTCTACAGCCTTTATACTTGTGTATATGTACATAGCATTATTTCCCCATGAGAGCATGCTCTCTGGGGTACTCAGGCTGGGTGGTTGAGGGGGCGGTGGTCAGTGAGGAGGACCACAACAAAACATGTGAAGCTGGATGAAAGACCAGGGTGCTGTGGTAGAGACCACGCTTGGGAAGGATGAACACAAACAGGGGTCATGACCCTGGCTTTTTAAGGTCATAAGTTTTCAGCTTTTGATGATAACAGATGATAAGCATGGGAAGGTGTTGTAGGGTATTGTATGTAGAAGCTGTCTGATATGAAAGGGGTGTGTTCACACAGGGTATTGGAACATGCTCCCAGCTCACAGGGTTTCGGCAACAAGCATGTTTTGGGGTGTTTGCTACTAAGAATTGCTCTGGGTCTGGGTTCTAAACCCTTTTGCAGCTGGTGGCTAATTAAAATAAAACAAACAAAAAAAGAAGCTAAAAACTGACTGAAATCATGGCACATTGATACTCATCTGATAGCATTCAGCGGAGGCTTTCCCACAAATATCCACATGACACATGAGTTTAGATGGATTTCAAATATTCTTGTCTCTTGGACATTTTAAGCCACAGCTTTTAAAGGGTTAATGTTTTACTGGGGAGTTGGCTGTCTATAAGTTAAAGTATCAAAATCTTTCAAGAACTGTGATCATCAGCCTTAAATCCTATTCATTAATGGAATACTTTAATATCTATACAAGCATTTCTTATTTGATATTTTAAGAAAATATGTGATTCTGCAGGTATGGTTCTCATGTATTTCAATATTGATTCCTATTATGTAGCCATGGATTGCAAAATGTTGAGGCCTTATATTGTCAGGCATGTTATGTTAAATAAAATCTTATGGTTATCAATCAATTTGCGTAGGAGACATTTGAGATTTGATATTAACATTGAACACATCATTCTTAGGAGCATAATTGTTACATTATGTGGCTTAAGAAGACCAGAGTCGGTGTTCAGCCAATAGGATGCAAGCAGCCAAGTTGTGCTGTGTTTGCACTTCCTAGGTGGAGCTGAAGGCATGATGTCGCTGGTCTGACTGAGGAGGGAGAGCTTCAAGCTCCTCCATAATGGGGGTTGTAGCCACCGTTAGTTAGCTGTCTCTCACCTCTGCCTGGGCTCATATCATGCTCTGGGTATGTGAGAAAGTTGCCAGTGACTTAGAGTTAGGCAGTTGTTTTCCCTGGGTACTCAGGTTTTCCCACCACTCACAACTAACTAGTCACATGCCTTCAGCTTCTACGCAATTCCCAAATCTGAATTTCCTATCTGGTGTTTTAGCTTTGAGGTGTGAGAATTTGCTTAGGGCAATCAGTGTCAGTGTTTGCAGGTCTGTTGTGGCTGTTACTTAAGTGGGAGCTAATTTGGCTGTGGTCTAAATGCCAGTGTATGAAGGTAGCAGTTTCTTTATGCAGAGTACAAGGTGGCGATGGCCATTAGGCTGATAGGTGTGAAGCTATAGCCAGGGGCAGCATACGTACACGCAGCTATTCCACGGCCACATCATCATCCACTAATGGTCTTCATTGACTCCCCCTGACTGAAATCACACCAGTTCCCATGTGTGTGTCTAGCAGTGCTGAGAGTATTAATGAAGCGACCATTCTCCCAAGCCATGGGGCCTTGTTTCTGACCACTGTCCATGGCATGATGGCCTAAAGCAGGCACCTGTATCTGTGGGACCATATTGTCACTCTCTCACCCACCACTATGTGTGTGTCTAGCAGTGCTGAGAGTCTTAATGAAGCGACCACTCTCCCAGGCCATGAGGCCTTGTTTCTGACCACTGTCCATGGCTTGATGGCCTAAAGCAGGCACCTGTATCTGTGGGACCATATTGTCGATCTCTCACCCACCACTATGTGTATATATGTCTAGCAGTGCTGAGAGTCTTAATGAAGCGACCACTCTCCCAGGCCATGAGGCCTTGTTTCTGACCACTGTCCATGGCTTGATGGCCTAAAACAGACACCTGTATCTGTGGGACCATATTGTCACTCTCTCACCCACCACTATGGGTGTGTCTAGCAGTGCTGAGAGTCTTAATAAAGTGACCACTCTCCCAGGCCACGGGGCCTTGTTTCTGACCACTGTCCATAACATGGCCTTAAGCAGGCACTTGTACCTGTGGGACCATATTGTCACTACTATGTGTGTGTGCCACCCCATTGAATGACTGCCGGGCACCAAAAGCCCTGAGAGAAGTCACATTGGGCGTGAAGTGTTTCTGTGAGTCTGGGAGGAGGGCAGCAGTCATGGGAAAGGCAAGCGGTGCTTGTTTATTGGTAAGATTTGCTCTCAGTGGGGAGGGAGGACTGGGAAAGGTGTGAATGTACAAAAGAGGAGGTAGTGAAAGGACGAGCATTGTGCCTGTGATGCTATCTCACAGACATCTCTTATTTCCCATCAACAGAATGCTGCTTCAAGTGCTGCTGCCCTCAATAGAAACCCACACTAAAGCTTACCAGTGAAATACAATCTGTCTAGGGCACTGGTGGCCAATTCCTATGAGATTTGATCAGTATCTAACTATTTATTCTGAATTATCATAAGGGTGAACAGATATTGCACTGTCACATATACCAACATAGACTATTCTATGATTCATGATTCAGAATCTTACATTTTGATTTGAGATATAATAAGGGGTAACCAAATGTTGCACTATGTCACATTTTTAAACAATTCAACTATTCTGTAATGTTTAATCAGAATCTTACTTTTTGCATTGTGTATATAGGGGTGACCAACTGTTGCACTTTCACATTTTAAACACAGACTATTCTGTAATGTTTAATCAGAATCTTAATTTTTGCATTGCGTATATAGGGGTGACCAAAACCAGTTGCACTGTCACATTTTTAACATAGACTGATTTCAATTTCTTTTTTATATTGAGGTAATACTGTCGGTGTGACCAGCTGGTGCACTGTCACATTTTTTTAAACATTTTTTTGAAATTTTTAATCAGAATTTTATTTTCATAATGAGGTATGGAAGTTGTGACCAACTGGTGTGCTATCACATGCATGTGAGCATCTATTAAAATTCCTAACCATGCAGTATTCAAGCATATGTTTTAATATGAGATGTCTGAAATACACCACAGTTTTCCAAAAAACACACACAAAAGATTCGTTATTAAATCAGATATTTTTGGTAATTAAGGAAATTCACCACTGAAATTTGAATCAATAATGGTATAGCAACTTTTATGAACTTCATCAAACAGAAGTGGATACAAAACAAAGAATAGTTTAAACATGTATCCATTTATGTCATTCTTAAGACACATGTATCGACAAGGCATGGGTTAATTGTCCTTGGTGAACCAAGACTTAGTTCTGGAGCACTTGGTTAACCCATTAATGCTCACAGCAGCCAAAACCAGCCTGGCCATTTTGATGAAATCTTTCAGGCTAAGGCATAATGGGAAAAGTATTTGAAGGAGAAATTTTCATCACAACATAACCTACAACTCTCCTTCAAATATTTTGTAAAATCACGCTTAATTTCAAAGTTATTATAATAATTGTTTAAAATCCAGACGACTTTCAGGAGTAACTCATGAGCATTAATGCATTAAGATTTCAACACCAGGTTATTCACTGCATTACAAATCTCTGTGTCAACCTATTGGGGATGCAAACATTGCACAGGCTTTTGGACAAGTCACTGGTTGTTTTTAGGGAAAAGAAATAAAACATTCTTGTCAATGCGTATGAATTAAGCATGTCTGGGAATGTAAAAGGTTTGTTAAAGATTTAAAGATTAGTCAGTAATTTTTCACCTGCTGTGACGAAAATGCATTGGAACGTAACCAAGAGGTTAAGTTGTGGCAAAAAGAAAACAGAAGGGCAAGTGAGCGATTTGATTCTGTTGATAAGATGAGGATTAATCGTCTCCAAAGGCAGGCATATTTCAACTGAAAAAAGGTCATACACAAACATCCTTTAGAAAACAGACATTTTTTGGTTTGAATAGTTATTTCACATATGGAAAATATGAGTTTCTTCTTTCTTCTATTGATGTATTATGAAGCTTGCCGTAACATATTTATATAAGTTCAAGGACCAAGTACAAACCTATATATCATGTCGGTGAAAAGGTACACATTGATCCTTTTTGTCAAGTGTTCAATTTCACTGTATTATAGATGTGAAAATGCATCATGAAAGTGTTTGGGCCACTTCACATGAGCTGTATTTAACAAATGGCTGGTGATGCAGTCCCTGGCGCAATGATTGATTGGTGTAGCTGCCTAAACCCACAAACATGAGAGCTTACGGGAGCACACTGCTGTGGCAGCACATGACAGTTACATTTCACTTAGGCTAACCAGGGAGCACCTCAATAGCTGAGCGGTCTAATGCAATATGTGCTGACTCCTACATGAGAGCTTACAGGAGCTCAATGTGGCAGTAGATGACAGTTACATTTCACTTAGGCTATCTGGGGAGTGCCTCCATGGCTGATCTGTCTAATGCAATATCTGCTGACTGCTCACATGAGATCCTACAGGAGCTCACTATGGCAGTAGATGACAGTTACATTTCACTTAGGCTATCCAGGGAGCACCTCAATGGCTGAGCCGTCTAATGTAATATCTGCTGACTGCTACATGAGATCCTACAGGAGCACACAGTGGCAGCTAATGACAGTTACATTTCACTTAGGCTAACCAGGGAGCACCTCAATAGCTGAGCGGTCTAATGCAATATCTGCTGACTGCTACATGAGATCCTACAGGAGCACACAGTGGCAGCTAATGACAGTTACATTTCACTTAGGCTAACCAGGGAGCACCTCAATAGCTGAGCCGTCTAATGTAATATCTGCTGACTGCTACATGAGATCCTACAGGAGCACACAGTGGCAGCTAATGACAGTTACATTTCACTTAGGCTAACCAGGGAGCACCTCAATAGCTGAGCGGTCTAATGCAATATCTGCTGACTGCTACATGAGATCCTACAGGAGCACACAGTGGCAGCTAATGACAGTTACATTTCACTTAGGCTAACCAGGGAGCACCTCCATGGGTGAGCGGTCTAATGCAATATGTGCTGACTGCTAGCTGCCTCTTCCACTGCGTTAGGGGTATGGGCTTTCAATCTGGGTTTGGACATGTGTGAATGTTGTCAATGACCATGAACTAATGGCTACAACTTATTCACAATTACGCCTATAGAATGGCTGGCTCCTACCACTGCATAGGGTATGGGGATCAAATCAAGGTTTGGGAATGTGTGAAAGTTGACAGTAACCTAGGATTAGTCACTTTTTTACCCAGGTGCTCTTGAATCAACTACTATGAACTAATGGCCATAATAGTTTATTCACAATTAAACCTAGAATGTCAGGAAAATGTTGATAGACCCATTCTACTCTCAGGTTCCACACCTACCAGTGCTAAAGTAAAGAAATATTGAAGGTATTTACTTTGGGTTTTCGTCTTCATAATTCTGACACAACTTTTTATTCAATGTTAACTTGATACAATCATATTTCTTTTTTAAGCACCCTGATTACATTGGTCCATAGAGCTGGTTCTGAATGCAGGGTATTTCTGTGATTTCGAGCATTGGTTAATACCATAATGGCATAGTATTCCAGGCATCAGAGTCAAAGTATACTTGCCTGCGTGCCAGATTTGAAATTTGAACCCTGACTAACCCTGTTCATTTAAAATGATTTTACCTTTTACACAATTCTTATCAATGTATGTGTCAAACAAATAAATTTACTTCTTATTCAAATATGTTGGCATCTTATCAATTATAACACAGAACCTCAAACACTAACTTAGGATTCTGAGTCAAACATTTCTTATGCACCACATAGTTCAACACAAGTTCAAGCAGTAGTAAAGCATTGTATTAAGTGGAAAAAAGATATCAAAAATGCTTTAATTTCCATTGCACCTTAATCAAGTATGCTATCCAGAGTAGGTGAATTTATAATTTATTCCCAAGTGAAAGAGCTGACATGGTAAAGAGTATTAATTACATAAGATGAAGAGATCTTCTATTTTACAAGATCACTGACCAAATAATCACATTTTTATACACAATAAATGAGAGTTTACATAGTTGACTTTTCCCATGAGAAAGCGTCATTGTCACTGATTGAATTCTGTTGTGTCAACACTAAAACACTTCTCCCCTCGCTGCAGCACGGCATCATGATGGTTTAGATAAGAACCAGTGGCGTGGATTCTCTGTTTGCTCTCTCTCTTGAAGAGAAGCCAGGCCAGCTCAGAGACTCCAAATATTTGATATGCTTCTGGCAGGCACTGCTGAGAAATGCATGAATACATTGGAAACTCCCTCCTTGTTGTAATTGTGATGGAAACAAAAATGAAAAAATAGGTGCGATTGTATTTTTGTAGAATGGGGCAGCAAAGATTGACTTGAGGCAACCCTAACTGAAGGTATTTGCCTTCTTTTGCCTATTGTGTTGCCAAGATGATGAGTTCGTGGGGGTAACTCAGACATCATTGGTTTAGTTTAACCCTTATGTGATAACTTTTTTGGTGAATACACTTGAGAATTGCAAAGGTGGGTTATTTTTAAAGAGAGTGTTCGTTTCCACTCAAAATAAGAGTAAAATATGCCTTTTGTTTGTAGAAGGATTTAAAGGATTGGTCAGCGTCTCCTTTTTATCCCTGGTTCCCCCTGCATAATTTGTTAAGTTGTTGGCCCTATTTGACCCCTCCCCCCTCAATCCACCTGTCCCTGGACCCACAGTTGATATCCCTGCTATTTAGCGTGACTATCAAGCCCTCATGGTTGTCAGCAAGACAAAGTGATCGCCTCAGCCACTTGAGTCCTGCCATATTCAGGGGATCAGATCTCATTGTTGTGGGATGCTCTGCAGGCTGCTGACCAACCCACTTACAGCATTCACTCCCTCTCATTCCCTACCCAAGGGGCTGCCAGGGACACGGGAGATTGGCTGGTTAGGATTTCACCTTAGCTGTTAGTAAGTAATCAACAATTTTATAACTAGCTGTTTTTTCTATATTGTATGCTGTCAACCACTCAGGTTCTAAGCTTCATAACTCTTATGGGGAAATTTGATTTGTCTCATCATCATGTTACCTTCATTTACAGGTAATTTTCTTACCTTATCATATTTAATCATTTACTAAGGGATGCTTACAATAAGTCCATCTCTGAGGTTAAAGGGTCATGGTATATATTCCCTCAACTAATGGATATCCAGTGTTAAAGTTTTATAACTGGTTTATCATGATGAGGATGGTGATGTCACTCACTCATAACTGAGAATATATATATATATATATATATATATATATATATATATATATATATATATATATATATATATATATATATATATATATATATATATTATATATATATATATATATATATATATATATATATATATATATATATATATATATATATATATATATATATATATATATATATATATATATATATTGAACCTGCACATGGATACATGTATTTCAGACTGACTTTGGCTCATGCTCATATAGTTGCCTGATTTTGAAAGATGCAGTGGTAAGGCTAATTCCTCAATTATTTGAATTTATAAGATCTCCCCTGAGGTATTTGAGAGCAGCTTGAGATGTCGGGACTAGATGCTATCTTACAGTAACAATGCTTCTTGCCACTGAAATCACTTGAGATAAGAGTAGTGCCATGTTTATAGTTGTTTCTGCTGGCATGGCTTAGCACTAGTGAGATCAGTAGGTTATCGTTATCTCTATAAATCACTTTAGCTGAGATCAGCTTTGATACAAGCTTGGAGAGGCTGGGTCTACAGAGTGGCATCATATCACAGCACTCACACCAATACATCACAGGTATCCCTCTCTTATCACACTAAACACTTGTTCCCCTCTCCCACCTGAGATCAGCTTTGCTACAAGCTTGGAGAGGCTGGGTCTACAGAGTGGCATCATATCGCAGCACTCACACCAATACATCACAGGTATCCCTCTCTTATCACACAACACTTGTCACCTGACATCTCACCTGCCACCTAGAGGCAATTAACACAACTACTCTACAGAGTGGCATCATATCGCAGCACTTATACTAATACATCACAGGTATCCATCTCTTATCACTCTAAACACTTGTCCCCCTCTCCCACCTGACATCTCACCTGCCACCTAGAGGCAATTAACACAACTCTCCTCCTGCCACCACCAGCTCTACAGGTGTAACGACAAGCTACCTGTAGGTGCTTCAAGTGGTCACTGCGGTTATGGCACTGTATATACCTGCCACCCTCTGTAGAAATGTAGAGACACTCTTGTGTACAAACATAAAGTGGTCACTGTGGTTATGATGATTAGGGCTTTACCTTAGTAGTCAGGATCACCCTTCATATACAGTCATCAACTGGTCACGGTGGTTATCATGATTGGGGCATTGCCTCAGAAGTCAGGGACCACCTTTCATATACAGTAATTAAGTAGTCACTGTGGTTATGATGATTAGGGCATTACCTTACAGTCAGGGACAGCTGTGAAATATGTGACCATCTCAAGTGGCTCTAGTCATGAGATAAAGATTATCTGTGAATAATGTGTTAACATAACAAGATCAATTACATTAGGGGGCCACATACTTATGTATGAGTGATACTATTTCTCATATACCTGCATACAGGGGCTGGTGCATGTTTACTTTGTAGGTAGATCGTTGAATAACTTCTAGCAAGCCCAGCATGTCGGTGCCTGAGTTATCCCTTCTTACATTTCGTTGTGTTTGCTGGTGTCATCTTTAATGGTGCGTATGTAATATTCACAGCTGCTGATACAGAGAAGGGTCAAGGGTTTGATGAGTTCCCTTTCAGCGACTGAATGTGAGGGCTTTAAGGAGGAAATACACCTCAATTCTGCAGTGAGAGAACCTCTCCCCTTGTTTAAAAATGAAACTTTTAGATTGAAACGCTTTATATTTACTTCTCATTACTGACTTGCCAATTGGGAAAAATATGAACTTGATTTAACAAGGATTTATACATAACATTCTGTCCCTTGTTCTCAGTTAGACGTCTGATCATAGCCATATAGTTATAAGCATATCACTGCATGACGTAACAAAAAATGAAATGGACTGGTCAGATTAAAACCAGAACTTGATGTTTGTCATGGAATTCATTTCTGCCTAGACAAATTGCGTTCAATTATTTCTACAGCATTATTGTCATGAGTAGGAGGGTGCTGGGAATGCAAGTAAAAGTATTTTAAACAAACCCCCTCTTTCTGTGATATGAAAAATGAGATTCTTTAGTTAAATCAACGTTTGTAGATTTAAAGATTTTATAAAGTTATTCAAAAAAGTGAAAGCCTTTCGCGAATAATGAACCCTGCTCATATCTTGTATCCACCACTGATTTCCCATTACTCCAGCTAGCAGGGGGGCACTGAAATAAAGAGTATTCTTTCTATCGACTCACAGATCTCAGTTTTTTTCTCAAGGCCCCCAGAAGAGCTCTGAGAAATGAATGGTAGGACAGAGGAGAGAAAGTTCTCCCAATTTTAAGTTTTCTCAGCAATTCAATTGCTGCAAACGCTGTAGACACTTCCTAAATTTTCTTTTGATGCGATCACAAAGCTGTGGTGAGAAAATCCCACACATGTAATTGCAGGAAGACCCCTTGAAGCCCCTCAAAAGGCAGAGATCGCTGACCCTTTGCAATGGGCTAATAACTTTTGGCCTGCCCTCTGTACTCGGGCCCGGCAATTAAGTGTAACCATAGTCTGCCGGGAACACTGGATATCAGCGTCTCTGTCATCCTCACACTTAGCAAAAGATTCCGCGACTGTGGAAGCTGCTCAATAACACTCAAATTAGAGGAATCGACATAAAGGGTGAGGGGTATTTAATTGTACTGTTTTAGCGTGGGTGAGGGGTATTTTTATTGTACTGTTTTAGCGTGGGTGAGGGGTATTTTTATTATACTGTTTTAACTTGGGTGAGGGGTGTTTTTATTGTACTGTTTTAGCTATGGTTAGGAATTATGTATAGGAATCTTATGAATGAGGGGTATTTTTATTGTACTGTTTTAGCTTGGGTTAGGAATTATGTATAGGAATCTTATGAATAAGGGGTATTTAATTGTACTGTTTTAGCCTGGGTGAGGCATATTTTGAGGCACACTGTTTTGGCTAATATTGAGAATAATGTTAAAACTCATACATGTATTTCAGACTGGCTTTGGTCCAACTTTCCAGCTTATGAACAGAGAATGATCTGATTTAACTATACTTGGTTAAAACTTTAAGGCTAGGAATGATATTAGATGTGTTTGGAATTTAGGCTCAATACACCAATAAACTCATTCAATCATTTCAAACCTGGAACCCTGCGACTTTGGTTTGCAGTCAATGAAATCCTGTGATTTTATTGTTTTGTGTGTGATGTGCTCCCCTCCCACCCTCCCTACTCACAAATCAGTAGCCGACCCCACCCCCTGTAATAAGTACTTCTGTAGGACTGGGTAACTATTATATGAGGCCTGGCTAGTGTGCCTGTGGGCCTAGGAGGAAGAGTGTAGCATCATCCAGTGTTCCATGAGCCGGGGCAGCCATTGTGGCATGGTGAAGTGACCAAGTATTCTCAGGCCATCTCCACATAGAGAGTGTGGGAACCTACAGTCAAATACAAACCCACCAACCAACCATCGACTCCCAGTTGAAATGTTCCTCTCTGCATGGCTAAGTGTTCACACCACTGCGGCGGCCGGTCGGGCCTCCATGCTCACTAGTACTTGTCAGACATGTCATGGCCCTCTTCCCCTGCATTGTTCAAGCAGCACATGTAAAGTGCTGTGCTTAAGGAAACGTTATGAGTCTGTCACTGAGGCCGCTATCTCCTGCATTAATTGATACATCATCATCACCCAATCACGGGACACCATGCAGCTTGCAGATGAATAGCGCTCAATCAGCATTTACGTCTTGGATTTCTGCTCCCCTTAATATCTCGTGCACACTTCTATCTGAAGACACTAAATCAAACTTTAATGGAAGATCACAGTACTTTGGTTAAACTCACTTTAATTTCTGTTGCACACATCTATCTAAAGACACTAAATCAAACTTTAATGGAAGGTCATAATACTCTGGTTAAAGTCCCTTTAATTTTTGTTGCACACTTCTATCTGAGGACACTAAATCAAACTTTATTGTAAGATCATTATACTTTGGTTAAACTCCCTTTAATTTCTGTTGTACACTTCTATCTGAAGATACTAAATAAAACTTTATTGGAAAATCATAATACTTTGTTAAACTCCCTTTAATTTCTGTTGCACACTTCTATCTGAAGACACTAAATCAAACTTTATTGGAAGATCATTATACTTTGGTTAAACTCCCTTTAATTTCTCTTGTACACCTCTATCTGAAGAGACTAAATCAAACTTTAATGGAAGGTCACAATACTTTGGTTAAACTCCCTTTAATTTCTGTTACGCACTTCTATCTGAAGACACTAAATCAAACCTTAATGGAAAATCATAATACTTTGGTTAAACTCCCTTTAATATCTGTTGCACACTTCTATCTGAAGACACTAAATCAAACTTTATTGGAAGATCATTATACTTTGGTTAACTCCCATTAATTTCTCTTGTACACCTCTATCTGAAGACACTAAATAAAACTTTATTGGAATCATAATACTTTGATTAAACTCCCTTTAATTTCTGTTGCACGCTTCTATCTGAAATATAATACAATTCATCTGGGGAGGAGATCATTGGACTGCTTTCTGATAAATGCTGAGTCTCTTTTAATTGTTACTATCTTGAGCAGGTTCCATTATACTACTTAGTTTTGTTTTTATCATTTGTTAACCTCTCCTGAACTCAATTAATTCCAATTTAGCCCAGCTTGATTAAATGTTGCAATTGTGTCATTTTAATATTAATGGGCGATTATTTTTCTCTTGATGATAAGTTGCTTGCATATAATAAACCATTAATCCTATAATGGCGTTAAAGTGATTAATTTATTTTGCTCCTGTAGAAACCCATTAATATAAATCTTCAGGACGGTATTATTTATGATGAATATTAAATGTTTCCCAATTAACCCAAATGGTTACTTGGTTTATAAATAGTTTAAAGTTGTGGTAACAAGTCCTAAAACCTTAGTTATTTTTAATATCATTGTCACAGCGATATCATCAAAATTGGGCTGTTTCAGGCACTACAGACACACAATCTTAACATGTGACAGAGATTCATAGCTATTTAAATGTGCAGGATTGCCCCTCCCCCTCCCCCTGCCCCATCACACAAGGCCTAACACAGGTGGAGGCGTAATCCATTATCTTGCTACGTTTCAGTACTTAGGCAGATAGAATATGAATAAGTACTGGTACCAATATAAAAGGCAATATAGAATGGGAATTTTCCCTATAACAATATTATTTTTTTCAATAGATATTTATATTTAGAAATAAAAAATGGGAGTTATTTCCTTAACCCTCACAAAAACCCAGCCATGTGTAATGTGAAAATCCTGTTGTCTAGAGTGTTTGTGTCAATGTTGAGTGTCGATAATGGAGTCAGAGGGCAGGCCTCAGACAGACTATGTTGGCTAGGGAGGAGGGTACCGCATTGAACTGTGCTGTGAACAGTCCATGTACCAGGAGCCTCAGCCCCCATCCTTTCTCCCTGTGTCAGCCCAGTGAGACTGCAGGGAGGAAGGGGGGGGGTTAGGGGCACCACATTGAACTGTTTTGAGAACAGTCCATGTACCTAGAGAGTCAGCCCCCATCCTTTCTCCCTGTGACAGCCAGCCAGACTGCAGGGAGGCAGGAAGTCAGAGCCATGATGGATGGGATTCCTTTTTTTATTGAACGGACATTAATCAACTTCACTTAAACTGCTTGATGAAGAGTCTTTGCATGGCTGTTGGGTAGCGGGTGACCTGTGTGCCTCTCTCTACAAGGGGAGTATCTCTGAGTTCATTGCCTGTATCTATATTTTACCTGCCCCCACTGGAGGCTCCCTGCGGCATGCTAATCAACCAGTCCCCTATGCCAGGCCTAGCAACTCGCCGACAACTACAGCCCCATGGTGCTTAAAGACCTCAAAAACTAATCAATAATGTGGTATTATATAAATCTCAGTGGCGTGGTTTGTAATTACCCAGCAGGTAGCCTCACCTGGATTTTTTTCTCTGCGTGTGTTCACCACAGGTATCTCAACCTGTTTTCAATCTACGCTTGGGCCACTTGCTGCAGCAATGCTAATACCCTAACCATCACTTTAGCCTCCTGACTGGATGATCTGGAACAAAGTCAAACATTTAGGTGCCACGCCACTCAGGTCAATCCATGTATTGCTTCTATACTGTACAAGCTCTGGTGGCTGTAATTAAACTTCTCTCTCTCTCTCTCTCTCTCTCTCTCTCTCTCTCTCTCTCTCTCTCTCTCTCTCTCTCTCTCTCTCTCTCTCTCTCTCTCTCTCTCTCTCTCTCTCTCTCTCTCTCTCTCTCTCTCTCTCTCCTCTCTCTCTCTCTTCTCTTCTCTCTCTCTCTCTCTTCTCTCTCTCTCTCTCCTCTCTCTCTCTCTCTCTCTCTCTCTCCATTATTTTCTTTTCAGGTTTAGGTACTGAGGGAGTTATATAAGGGGCAATAAATGACGACCCCTTTTTCAAGTCACTTGCCCCTTAACATATTCAAGTTAGACAACCGATACAGAGGGGGTTTAAGCAGTTGGACTAACTAAAAAAAAGGTTGACTGTCTGGCTAAGACTAAGAATTGTCTCTTTTCTTTAGTTTTGCTTAAAATCAATGATGTAGATCTACCTCTCTTTTTCAAGGAACCCTCCCATGTACTGCATAATGAAATCTCCTGCACAGAAATCCTGGAGCCCTGAACAGCTTTCTTCAACCTGAACAGTTCCCTGCCAAGGTGTTTCTTCCAGATAATCTTATTTCTCGGGGGTGAAAGGGTGTCACCTTTAAGAAAACAGTCTGCAATAAAGATGATTTTGTTTAGGTAAAGTGCTGCTTGAGTGTAACAGCTTTCTTGAACCAGAACACATTGTCGCTACTAAAGCCTTTGAGGTGCAGTTAATGATGAGGCGCACCAAATTGATATCCACTCAACTGTCACCCCCTTTGTCATTAATATGCCAGCTATAATGGCCCTCGCCTCACGCTCACCCCACCCTTTAAACCTCAGCTATAAACCAACCCACTATATTACTACCATGCAACTTCATACAACACTTGGCAACCATGTAATAAATAAGGGAAACAGCTTGCTTTCCCCACCATTCATACCTCCCTGTACGGTTAGAGAATAGGCTCACTAAGATTGTGGATTGTATTTCAGTCCATTAAAGTGCTCTGGGTACACTTGAATGAGGTTATGGAGAAGCATTTTATTTACCTGCTATGGTTAGGTTAAATTGTGACTTGCTGGTCATCAATGGAGACGGGAACAGTGTCCCCAGGACAACCACCAACTCTCCTCAAGTCACTGACAACTTTCTCACATGCTTCAAGTCTACTCTGAACTTTAAAACCCTTGGCAGTGGTAAAGGGCTGCTCTCCAAAATGAGCTAATGAGTAATTAAACTTGATCAACTGTGAAGTATTTGTTATACCTGTGTCTGCCCTTAGCCTATCCCCTGCTGACTGGTATGTTTGAGTTTCCATATTATCCAGTAATTATAGCATTAAGGTTACCCTGACCTCAAATGGCCTGAGAGCGGGGCAATACAACAATGGGTCCAACAATGAGCTTATCTCTGGCCACGCCCACCTGAAACTCAGCCGTTCTAGAGGGTATTAAGGTGGGTGTGTGCCATTGTACGGCGACACTATGAAGGGGGAAAGTGACTTCTCTGGTACACCGAACCCAATCGCTCGCTATATCATATTTTCCCACAGCTTTGAAACTACTTAAGCACACCTTTGTGTGTACCCTTTAAACTGTACTGTTTACTGCATTCATATTTATAGTGATCCTCTTCTCTAGGATGCTCTCTGACTGTTGACATTTGCTTGAAAATGGGCTTCAGTCAACTGGGGTACAATACTGGGCTCACAAATGGAGGCAGCAGCTAGTAAAATGTCTATTTTTCTCAGTGTCGTGCCTCCTATTCAGCCACCGCATGGATGTTAGTTTTCCTCAAATTAAAGGTTACATCTTTTGTTGGGATGGGTCCTTTCTGCAGATCCTATCTTCGCCGTGACAAAGAACTGCAAATGGGGTTTTGAGGCTGTGAGGTTTATTACAAGGTGGAAACCTTTGCTCCGGCTAGGTTTGTATTCTGTCTGGAGCCTGTGGGAATATACCTCTGCATTCAAGCTCCCTCCTCCTCCCACTTTGTGTGGGGAGCTGGCATCGGGTAACCGCCGGGTCTCGCGCGGGTCGGAGGTCACAGCGATCCGCTCACAGGTGTATAAATCAGGTAGAGTGGAAGAGACATGGGAATTCTGGACCCTGTCAGGACCCCACCATGCCTACTACCCCACAATACCCCACAATACCCTGATCCCAACATTCTGTAACCTGTAGCACCCTTTTGTCTAGCCGCAAATCAAGCAGGGACATCAACTTGACCCCGCTAGTGTTCTTTTTGTAGTGCCCTGATTTTCAGGGCTCCGCAAAGGGCAGAAGGCATTGAGATATGCGGTGCAAAGATGCATATTAAGGAAATAACCTCCACTAGACACTAGCGGCTATAAATATTTGGGTATAACCAGGTAATTCAGCAGTGCATGAATGCTCTTGCATGTAGAAGGAACTCCCGTGAGAAATGAGTGTATATTGTATTGTGGGAATAGAGAGCGTATTATCCAAGCTGTCAGGAGGACTACTCTCAGGTCAGCCAGAGTCAATGTCAGCAGTGTTAAACCGTACGATTCTTCCAAGGCAAATGATGGGGAATTGGCAAGTTGAATAGATGAAAACCAACTCTCCCTTTCCCGCTCTCCTTGTGAGACAAGAAGCAGGAGAGTATGGGTTACCCCGGGGCAAGGCCTGAAGGCGATCAGCTCCTCATTTCTACTACTACTAGCCCAGACATAAATCCTTAAGCATAACATAGCCGCACAGTAGAGTGGTTTTCATCCAGGTATAAGACATGTGAGAACAGTCAATAGAACCACAATGACTTAGCGACAGGAACAATGCCTTCTTCTTTACTTAGTATCAGAAATGAGCATACCGATATTGCTCAATAAACTTAGTCTGTCTATCGCAAAATTAGGCACCGAAAGCTGTGGGAAGGAGGGGAGGTTGGTTTCTTTGGTTACTTTGTAAATATATACATGTATATATATATATATATATATATATATATATATATATATATATATATATATGTATATGTGTATATATATATATATATATATATATATATATATATATATATATATATATATATATATATATATATATATATATATATATGTATATATATATGTATATATATATATATATATATATATATATATATATATATATATATATATATATATATATATATATATATATATATATATATATATATATATACATACAGGTGAACTTGGATATGACAAACTCAATGGGACCAGGAAAATTGGTCCGTCATATGCAAAATCTGTCATATACATATGACAAATACTTGATATGCATCAGACTGGGACCGAGCATATCGTCCGTCATATGCAAAGATCCGTCGTACAGTGGTCCGTCATATCCAAGTTCACATGTGTATATATATATATATATATATATATATATATATATATATATATATATATATATATATATATATATATATATATTATGAATTAAAATTATCTTTTTCTTAAAGCAAATTTACTGACTGCTGTAGTAGTGGTAGGTAGCAGGAAGATTTAGCATATGCTGCCTTACCAGTATATGAGAAGCGATAGTTACAAGAGTAGCTCTGACTGTCATAAAGCATTAGCTGTAGTAGTGGTAGCAGGAAGATTCAGCATCATGTGCCGCCGCCCTATCAGGCCCTCCAGGGAGCTTCCGGCATCAGGACTGCATCCCCCACCTGTCTACCTGTCATCTACCTGTGAGCACTCGGCAGAGATAACGAGCACTTCCTCTCACTCAATAACACTCCAATTTCATGCTGAGAATATTTATGAGTGAACTTACAGCAACTCTGCACGGTAATTTCCCGTTTAGCCAGGTATTGGTTGAGCATGAGGGAAAGAGATGAGGGAGTATATTCTAGTACTGTCTTCCTGGGTCACAGAGTCCCATGCATTGAGCAGTACTTTGATTGCCTCTGTCACGCCATCCTGACAGGATACAGCATCTCTCGCTCTGTGTGGGAAATAACATGGTTCTACAAGTAATTGCTATCAGTTGGTCCTAATGGACATCAATTTCAGGTCGAAGGGCGCCTGCAGTAGTATGTATTTCTGAGAGAGTTCTATGCCTCACTTTCCATATGCTGCTGAAGTGCCGTTGGTGTGTCATCAAGTATTGACGGGTGAACTCATCCATGCATGCAAATACCCTTGAAATATATTGTACGTTTTAATACCAATAAATGAAAGCCTAAGCCTGAAATCACAAAACATTTTGAGGAGGGAATTTATTGAGATCTTAGAATTTCTTCTTTCTTCCCAGAATATTTCATCAAATTAGTCTAGCTGTATTGGGCTTGAAAGTGTTAAGCCGAGAATGACCCCCCCCCTCCCAATTTCTGTGGGAGTATATATTGGCCTAGTATAGGGTGGTGCAGTTTTCTCTTTATGATGCCTGCGCCTATGACTGTTTAAGATCTGGTCAAGTGCACATTTTAAGGAATATTTGGGGTCAAATGGAATATCAAAAGGCCTAAGAATTATTCATATCAAGTGTTCTTTAATTGTAAACATTATTGTATATCGTTTTGAAATATGGATTAAATCGAATAATATTTATTTTTGATATATGTTCATGCTCAATGTCTAGTAGTTGCCTGACTTTAACAAAAAAATATTACAGTAGAAGCTTTAACGGCAAAAAAACACTTAAAAAGCTTGATTTTAAAATCCTGTTTAAAAGTTCTACCATTCCCCTCCTTGGGTGTAAAGGCCAGACTGATGAGAATCTTACATCAACCAATTATGTAGAAACCAAGACATTCCTTTTATAGATGCACTTGAACATTAAGTGTGAAAAGGGTCTGTACAGGCTGAATAGGGCTTGTCCCAGTAGCCAAGTGGTCTAAGATGTTACCACTGACAGCTCAATATCTCTCACTACGGTGGATTTCATTACCGATTGTTGCATGTGAGAAAGTTGCCAGTGACTTAAGAACATTGTTTAAAACTGTCAGATTTAGCTTCCAATATGTGTTACAACTATTTTTATCTGTTACTTTGAACCACAGCAATAGCATGACCATCCAACATTACCCAATAGGTATGAAGAGTATCTCACTAGCTAACAATGACCTTTTCAAGTCGGAATGAAGCTCTCCCGGGATCTATTTGAAGTGACAGACTTAATGAGGTGAGGTAAATACACTGCAATATTCCTGTCAGTGCTGTGGTCCGGGGTCATTGTTGGTCAGCGATGCCTACTAGGTGGTCAGGGGGATACCGTGGCCCAGGTAGCCAGGGATGGACCAGGCACTGAGTCCTGCACCACTGAACATTGTGCAATATTGAACTAATTGTCGCCTGCCTGACATGTGATGGAGAAAGTGAATGGAGGCGGGACGAGTTGAAATACTGATCAGTAATTATTGAGGCAGCTTGATGAGATGGTCAGTCTGACCCTCTGTGGTCAGTGGGGGGTGTGCAGTAAGGAGGAGGGTAATGATGATGATGATGATGGTGATGACGCTGGCGATGATGATGATGGCAATGATGATGCTGATGATAGTGATGATAATGATGACAATGATGATGATGATGATAGTGACCATGATGATGATGATGATGATGAAGATGACAGTGATAATGATGATATTGATGATGTATGGTTATGATTGGTATGATGATACTTCTACACATACCGGTTTATACATGTCGCATTTCCTGTATCTGTAACTAAGATGCTCCATAGAAAACTAGAATTTCCATCTCATATTTTCCTTGTGTTAGAGGAATGTTGATGTCTTTTTTCTTGTGGCTGTCGAAAGAGCTGTGTCTAAGATTGAAAATGAACAATAAGATTGTTCAGTTTTTCTCAGTACCTACGCCCAGGGATGGCATTCTCAACCCCAAAACAGAACTCAGTCTGTTGTGTATCTCTCAAGGAATATGAATGTAAGAAAAAATATCTTTCTAAGCGTGCATTATGCAATTATCTAGACATGCTTTCCAAGGCCATTAATCCCCCTTGCTGTGCCTGTGGCTGCATAAAGTGACAACTATCTTATTGTAACCATAAGAGGAATGTCTACCTGTGCAATTATCATGTACTCAAAAAGAACATATGATAAGCTACTTAATTTCTCTTTACTATGCTACTGGTCTAAAAGTGACAGCTCTCTTAATGTAACTGTAAGGTAATATCTGCCTCAACAATTATTATGCAAATATATAGAAACTATAATAAGCTATTTCATTTCTCCTCTGTGCTTTTGGCTGGAGTGACAACTCTACCAGAGCTCACTAAATTGCAATTACTGTAATGTCCACCCTGCACAGCAGGCTTATAAACAAATTGGAGTGGAATTTAATTGAACATGACTCCCATGAGTTCTCAGACATGCAAATAGATGTAGCAGGTGACATATGACAGTTGTCGTGACAACACTACCTGGGTGACATGTGACACATTTACTATCAGCAGTAGTAGCCCTGGTGGCCGCGACCAGCAACAACAACAACACAACCACCCACCACCAGCATGCCCTATCACTGACTGGCAGCAACAGCAGGGCAGGCCTATTGACAAGCTTGGCTGCTTGTGTGGTACCAGGCAGGCTAACAGCACCCTATCAGCTTCCACATCCTATCATCTATCGCAAGCCACACAGGTAGCTTATCCTGTGTCAGGTGTACATCTACCTGGAATCTCAGCACTCAATGCTGATGTTTTGAAACACTACAATACTTGTGTTTGTGAAACAGTAGGAAAGGTGGATTAATCAGAGTTAGCCTAAGTTCTGGATACACACCGTTTGTTTAGGGGGGCTGTTAACGGCCTTATCACTGTGATGACATAGCAGTCATATCAAGGTGAGTACAAACACTTCTTGTGTGTTTACCCTAATAGTAATACACCACACTGGGGTGATAATCAGTATTGACACTAACCAATATATACATATGTATTCTTATAAAAGCTCTAGGATGTGTTATATACACATATATATTAGATTTACCTTCAGGGTGTTATATGTATATACATGAATATTAACATAAACATAAGGATAATTGTGACACCTAAGTGTCAATTGCTGTAGGAATGTCAGAAATGTGATTAACCAGCTCATAAGGTTTTCCCTGACAAGTGTCAGTGTGGTGATGAGATATACTTGGAAATAAGTTCAGGATAAAGGATGCTCATAGAAAGAAAAAGAACTGTTCTTGAGTATGAGGGTTGAAAGTCGAGTGCTCATTTCTCTTTAGTTAATATTTTCCACTGCCGATGAATTAGTTGATCACTGAGAGCAAGTTGTTGCTCCCAAAGAATGTGAATATTGCTAGATAGGTGCACATTATATTGCTGTATAGCCTTAGAAGCACTCTCATTCTTGAAATGACTACACTATGTGTGTGTGTGTATGCACTCTAAGCACTAAGAAGTCAAATATAAACATTTGGTTTGCATGGTACAAGTCTGGCAGAAAACGAGAGGATAAATTAACAAAAAAATACACTATAGTAGTTATTGCATGGTCAACCTAGATGATAAGTTTCAGGATTGGAGAGTTGGTATTCATTTTTAAGGATCTGGTTGACACCTGTATCAATGAATAGTATTACTTTGACTAAGTTTTACGGGAGTTCATGCTATCACCTAAAACTGACCCTTGTTACTGAAAGAGAATTACAATTAGTAAGCACTATGTTGGGAAGAAAAGTATACATAATTAAAGAGTAGGGTTCATTTTCAGTCCCAAGATGAGTGCCATTTTAGTAGAACACATTACATGAGCATCATGGTACTGATCGTCATGGCTGGTCATGGCACTGACCATCATGACTGGTCATGGTACTGACCCCTCCCATCTCTGAATCCACAGGTGGTAAACTGAACTGAATTTAGAAGGCCTGATCTATTTGGTTATTGAACCTAGTACCTGACCATATATTAACCCTGTCTCAGTTATATAGGTAAGGTAAGAATCATATGGGTTCTCTAGGGGATAAAGGTACACAATCTGACCTACCTTCATAGGTCACCCATGGGGATGAAATGGTTGTACATTTTCATTTTCTATGAATATTTTGGCCTCTACTTTAGTATTCTAGAGCAAAATGAGACTGAATTATTTGTTTGAATTGATTGCACCTGTGGCCACATTCCTTCACTCTGATCACCTTGATTGGTTAACAGGTGTGACATAACTACAGGTGTAACAGCCAGAGTACAGGTCAGGTCACCTGTAGCATCAGCAGCAGCAGCATCATTGCTTCAGCAGCATCCTCATGACAACCAGCATTCAAGTGATGCCTATTGAGGGAAGGGCCCCCAGAGATGTAGGAATTGTCAGTGGCCGGCAGAGTAATGAATGGGTGTGCATTTTAACTACTTTCAATTGAGGCAAACCCGTCTTAGGCATTCCAGACAGCCCCCTGTTGGTGCGTCCATTGTGCCGGGCTGACCATTAATGGGTATATATACTGAAGCTTTTATCATAGGACATCCACCGAGAGCTGACTCCTCACTGACCTACTCTACTAGGTATTCCTAGCCCCTCAGGGATATGTACTCTCCATGTTTTAGGAAAGCTGTTTCTGCGTATGTACATGTGTGTGGCTTGGATGGTCGGGTGATGAGGGACCTGCAAATAAACCTATCAGGCTATGGACAGGATAGAAAAGGAAGGTAAGTAGCAGTTCCACTATGGTGAGATTTCCATCCCATTTAACCCAGCTTCTTAACCCTTATGCTGGTTATTTAGGAAAAATTGATTGAGACCCTGGCACATGGGTACTCAGCGACGGAGAGCTCTCCAATGAATACCAACATGACAGGGTTTAGATAGTTTTCAAAAATCATTGCGTCCTTGTGCTTTGGACTAAAGTAGCCTCAGCATTGGAAGAGTTAAATCTGACATGTCTCCCTGAGTTAGCAGCATACTTATCATAATGTAAGTTCGGAGTTCTAGAAAGGAACACAAGTCAGGGCTTGATCATAGTCAGGAGTTGCAAAGAGTGGTCATTCAAACATGCAGAAATTCACATTCTCTGCAGAAAGAATATGAATGGACATGGAATGTTGGATGTATGATTACACTAGTGAGGGACTGTGAAGATTATTTCAAGCAAAAATGCAGCTTGGTATTGAAGTTATATCATATAAAGATAAGAATAATGAAATTAGGCAATAATAATGGATTTAGTGGGATATGGTGAAATATGATATGCTGTGGTCTGTAGACTATTGTTACAGTGTGGCTAGTAAGTCTGGCGGACTGACCACTGAGACATGTGTGATTACAGTCATGTGACTTCCTAACCCCAGTATTGTTACAGCAACCCCACAGCCCGTCTGTGTGGCAAGATAGCATCAGTCTGGGCCTGAGAGATCTGTGTCTCCATCCCCTGCTGTGACCGGCCCCTCCCCACCCTAAAGCCACTTACATCACACCAGGTAACAAGCTTGCTTTAATCACCTGATTAAATCAATCACAGGTAGATCCTGGACCTGATAAACCAATAGCTGCTTATTACGCCCCCTATCTGCATGTAGGCGCACTAACCGCTAAGTGTTACTAATTCCTGGCATGGATTAGATGTAGATCAAGCATGGCCTTTAATTACAGAGGGTTTCATGCGGGTATTCTGAGTGTATCAGCTCACCTGGAACTGCAGTAACCTATTTGCACTAAGAGTTCCCTTTTGAGAAGCATCACATTTCTACATTACACATGTGAGGATGTCTCCAGTAGTTAAAGCAGGAATTTGCAAAACATTTGAAGGAAAATTTTAGGTTATGTTGATATAAACATTTCTCCTTCAAATATTTTCTGAAATGCGCTTTGATTAGGAAGATACCAACAAAAACTCCAGATGTTTTGGATGCTTGAGGCGTAAATGTGAAGACTGTCGACACTAGAGGGCCAGCAATCTTCCTCCCAGGTCAGGGACAACTAGTCCAGGAGAGAATATACTACGCAGTAAGTCACAACCAACATTTTACAATTAGTTTACAAAGTAAGTGTGATCATGACTATACCCTCTACACATATTAAAACTGATATTTGTTTTCTTTTTCACTCTAGATTCATTAATGTTATAGTATCACAGGCAAAATGTTAGGTTTCTGTATCGCCACCAAAATTGTAGTGAGATATTTCTTATATGATAAGTATCTCTCATTTCCAAAGAAAGTATTGTGTAATATCTAGCTACCTAAGAACAACCATTTCTCACCCATATCTCTAGGGGATAAAGCCGCTCAGATGTTCACATATGGAGTGATCAGACATATATGGAAATATCTTTATAACTATGCAATATTTTGAGAAATATTTGACTGAAACTTGGCATTTCTATTTGGTTAAACAATTTTCATTCAAATGTTTTCAAATTTCTCTCAATTGAAAGAATTATTTTCAAAATTTTCAAAGTTGTCAGCTCCAGACTCAAAGGGGTCAAATATACCTGACTCCTATACTGGTGATAAGTAGGGACACAATGTGTGTGATGCATTTTGACAGTGAAACATTGCACTCAAAGAATGTGACACATCTTAAGTCTTTAATCTACTCACAAGCTCCATTGCCTCTACAGAGGAACTGCTATGTGAGCACCGTCTGCAAGAGTGCATTTACCTGATGTAAGATGTTACCCTGGACTCTAATCTGGTCTTCCATGGATGTTATATTGGGTCCCTGACACCATGGCCAGAAAACTGAGTCGGTCTATGCATAACATAGAATAAGAAATGTATATTATCATTAATTTCTATCCAAAAATGACAGAGACACTTGCTAGAGAACTGAAACAGTCTATGTATAGAATAGAATAAATCATGTTTATTATCATCAATATCTATCCGAAAATGACATAGCTCGTTGGGTTTCAATTGAAAATTGATAGTCATCATGTTCTTGATGTATGAGTATATGCTATCTCCATTCTTCCTTATGCAATGACAGATATGGGAGGGTTGATAAGTGTTTGTAGAGGAATTCAAAGGCAGACTGTCTGGATTATTGAAGTTTGATGGAGTGGGAAAGAGGAGAATCTTTTGGTTTTTGGAATAATATATAAATTCTTGAAATATAAGGAAAGTTGGACATTGAACTCAGCTGAACTTTGTGTCTTGAAATAGTTTCAAGATATGATTTTATTAGAAAGCTATTACTAGAATATTCATACTGTTTTGGGCGCTACAGGCGTGAATGGGTTTCAGAGAGGGACATTTTACATTTTTTCAAAACTTCAAGCAGTTAATACTAAATGAAAAGTTGAGATACACCAATATGCCTCTTTAACACGTTCATGCCCGTAGTTACATTCATCCAGATGATGCTTTAGAAAGTAACACTAACCTTTGAGATGCCAATTCTTTGAGCAGGGCCAAGATTTCTCATTAATTCTGACGTTTTCCCACAATGACTCTCAGGATAAAATGGGACTTGATAAATGGGGTTACTTATCATGTTAAGATCTCAGAAGGCTGAACGTATCACTGCTGTATGTAGCACTGTTCTAACTTTTTGTAACTGTGTCCCACTCTATGTAGCATATGATCTAAGCACAGGCGTTGGCAGTATCAGTAGTATTAATGCTTGTTGTGCACGTGATATACCTGTAATTACTCTTTAGGCCACTCCAATTTATTTACTTGTCTTACGTGCTCAGGAGGTAGGAAATGAGCCATCTTGGAATAACAAAAAAAAAGTTGAAAAACGTGACTTTTTTTTTTTTTTTTTAAAGTCTGTCGACTAGGACTGGTAGCGATATGTTTCTACCAGCCTATTCTCAACTTAATAAAATCAATCAATCTAGTAATCCCTGTAACCTGAAGGGTGGGAGGTATACCTCCTCAAGTCTGAGGCTCTACTATAGCAATGATAGCTTCCTGTAGTTGATTGAATCACCCTTACAAAGAATATTCTTAAAACTTGCACTTTTTATTTATTTTTTTTGGAGTCTGACAGAAAATTTCAAAACCACTTTCGTCCGTAAGACACCAAAGGTGACTTTTTTTTCTTTTTTTTTTGGAGTCTGACAGGATTTTTTTTCCAAAAAAAGCTCGTAAGACAAGTAATTAAATTGGAATGGCCTTAGTTGCAGTAGGATAGGTATTTTCTGAAAGTATTCTAGACATATATACTAGTACCAACCTTGATTGGGGCAAGATACTTATTTCTTAAATAGTTTTGAATTATGCGTTAACATCTTTACTTAGGCAGTACTATAAACCAGTCAGCATGCTATATCGCTGTTTTAATATTAACAATAAGGTCAAAAAGGTATGCAACGTATTGTACATTTTTTAAGACCATTGTACCGCAATATGTCTACATTTATCCTAGTGACACTTCATTTGTGAAAAACTGTGTTTGCAGGCCCAATTAAAGTATCAATATCAATATCATTAGAAATACTGTAGTGTTTCATGAATATCAGAATTGCAGTAATCCGTTTTTAGTGGTTTACAGCTTTCAGTTGGTACCTTTTGGTGTGCCTCGTGGAATAATCTTAGAAATTCACACATGCCACCAGTTGGCATTGTGCCAATCTCATCACCAGTTCTTAGCCCGATCATGCTTACAGCAGCCAAAAGCTGCGTGGCAATTCTGATGAAATATTTCAAGCGAAAGCATAGGTGTGAGAATATTTGAAGGAGAAATGTTGATTAGAGCATTACCCAATGACTCGCTTTCAAATATATTTAAAAACGATTTAAATTCCAAAGATATTGTGAAAAGTATTGTAGAGCCATATGACACATCCGAGAGAAACTTTTAAGCATATATGGATTAATCAAATCATACTTACAGTTTCTCTTGAAGTTATCATTTTGATGGCATGATATTCAGGGAAAATAGTAAGGGAAAGGAGTGCCAAAATATTTGAAGGAGAGTTATCAATGAATATTTGATGTATATTTAGCTATCAAATATTTCCTATAAGATGCATTTCTTGGAAAGAAAAATGAAGGGTATTTCACATGCTGCAGACATGAATATGTCAGTGAGAACATCACCATGCCAGTGTCAGGTTTTAAAGCACTGCACGTGGCATGAATGTCTCAGTGGAAAGTTCAAGGACTGTCAGTTAGGTTCATAAGATTTAAAGCAAGTTGTAAGTAGTGTGACTGGCTCAGTGGAAAACTTCACGATGCCAGTGAGGTTCATAAGTTTTGAAGCACTGTAAGTAGCGTGCTTTGCTCAGTAGAAAACTTCATGATACCTGTGTCAAGTTCATAAGTATTAAAGCTCTGTACGTGGCATAATTGCATTGTCCAGGACTAATCCCAGATGCATTGTTCATGGGAGAGATGGCAACAAACAATACCTAGTCTCACAAAGGCTGATGATGCCCGCCCTGTTGTTGACCAGTAAACATAATCCCTTAAGTAGCTACTAAGTAAATCACTGTAATAGGAAGACATTACAGAATGAGACTAGGACATGCATGTTTTACGACTGTGGAATGGAAGTCCATTAATGCCATAAAGAGTTCTGGTCGTAGAGCCTATATTTACAGACTATGAAATGGAAAAAGAGTCAACACCCAGCCTTGAAGGAATGGGCAGTCAATATATAGAGTTTATGGTAATAAAACAATGATTTTAGAAATATTTGAGTGGAAATTGTTCTTTTAAGGTTGAACAATCCCACTCCAAACAGGGCCAATGTCGTGAAGTGAGTGACCAGTCCAATTGGTTTGCTATCTTGTCCCCAGATGGCAGCACCTGTTGTGCTGCTGAGCGAGCCACTTGTTGCAGTTTGGCCACAGCAGTAAGTTGAAGCTCATGGAAGATGGGTTGATAGCAGTACAGGGGCAGTGCCAGGTCAGGCCTCGTTAGAACTTTTAAGAAAACATCCAATTTTCTTCTTTATAAGGTGCATTTATAGGTGTGTACTTTTTTTTACTGCAATAATAATTTTTCCATGGAGTTATTGAAGGTTTAAGAACAGGAATCTCAGGGGGTCGATCAGGTTAATATCAAAATAAATGTTATCATGATGTGCCTATCGATTGGGTAAAAGTAATATTTTGACACTTTGAGTCTGGTTAGTTGAAGTCCAGTAGGGTTCAGATTCCGCTAGCTTCACTTGACCAGTAGGACTGTGCTATTGATGTTTGAGTGACTGTGTCAGATTGTGTTAGACTTGAAATAAAGGTGATAGGTATACCGGTACAGAAGTGACCTGGCTGAACTATTAATGTGGATGTTGTGATAGTTGTCTTACCATGGGTAACATCAGGTTTATTAGTATCTCCCTGGGGTGTTTCAGGTTCCCTGGACCTCAAAGGCTCACTCTTAAGGTGTCCAGGGTGGTCCTCATGTAGAGTTTCCACTGTGCTTTGTGGTACAGGCAATGCTGTATGCCCTAATAGAAAGGGTGCTTGGCTGTGTGGTTCAGCAGATCACCCTGACATGAAACACCCTGCATGATGCTGGCATGCCCTGTTATCCTCCACTGTGTCCACCAAAACTTCACGGCACCCTAGAGCTAAAGAACCTTGATATCTAGTTTATATTCATTATGGCAATTAACACCCTGCCCTGCTCCCATTCACAGCAGAGGCAGTCACCTTGAAAACCAGCATCACCGCCCCATCATGCATTGAGGACAACCTCAAGAGAGACTCCTCAAGATATGTTAAATGAATCGCCACATATCAAAACATGGCAAGTATGGCAGAAAATTGCAGATCCCCTCAGGCTCTTTGCTGCCTGTATTCACTTCACCAGGCTCTTCGCTGCCTCTAGCCGCTTCATGGTCATTCTCAAAGTGTCCACAGAACCCAGTGCAGCTGAAAGGCTTGTGAGTATTTTGTTTATAGTCGAGCGAGCTCTCTGCCCATGCTTGTGAGTTTCTCCGGTTGTGCAGGGAAAGGGTGGCTTACCTGGCTGTGATTTACCATAAAGCACCAATTACTTACACTTGCCTTTAGCCCTGTGCATTAATGCTTATCAGGAATGTGATGCATGATCTTCACACCTCAAGAAAAATAAGATTCCATTGAAAATAAAACCCCAAAAGTTATATCTAAAAGGAGGCTTTGTACAATGGACAAAGAGGCAGCGTGAGTACACTGCAAGTGTATGAAGTGTTTCAGAATCAAACAATAAGGCTGCATGTTTATGGCATTTTGCTACTGAAATTGCTTTGGGCCCCTTACAGTTTTATATAAGGGGTATGGCTTGTTATCAGATACCATGTCTTGACATCTACTGAGAAATGTTATTCTCAGATTAATTTCTGGTATGATGAAGTTAAAGCAATTTTAATCTAATATGTAAGGAAAATTGATAACAATTAACACCTAATATGACCATTTAAATCAAAATGAAAAAGTATCCACCAACAATATTCAAAAATTGTTGAGAAGTTGTACTGTGACAAGTAATAGGTATGGTAAGTCACTCGGTCTTTATCAGCTTTCAACATCCTCTGAATACAGTGCAACCTCTGAACATAGCTAGAATCGATGTGGCAAAGGTGTTCTCATAAGAAAGATCTTACAACTCACAGTTTTGTGCAGTATATTACATGAAAAAGCAACCAGGTAAAATGTGATCCAAATGATAGGAAATGTTTAATTCAT
>OZ012684.1:1021212-1046212 GCA_963942565.1 Maea johnstoni | reverse complement strand
ATTATATGCATTTTTGATCAAAAGGGGTCTGATAAAAGAGCCTGCTTTCTTCAAGTGTTCTGTAACGGATGGAGCTGAATCAGCTTACAGCCATTAGGGCAAGCAGCAAAACCATGCTAATGTTGCACCCCTACTGGAGCTGAATCTATGACATTGTGGGTCTCACTTAAGACATCAAGATTCTGTTTGTTATTCCTGTCAGTGGAGATTTGAGGAACTAATTTAGTAAGATAAAGTAGCTCTATCTTTATGAAGTGGCCTGATTCTACTTTTGTTACTCGTGACATCCTTGCTTCCATTGCAGCTCCAGTGTTTCTTTACCTGTCACAACAAGAAATTTGGGTGCTGCTATTTGTAGATTTCCCCAATATTAATGGAACATAACATATTATTCTAATTGATTGTTAATAATTATTATTAAAAAATCTTATTATTAATCTTGATATCATGATTTAAGCTTATCTATTTCTCTCACATCAGATGAGACCAGCAGCATACACTGCCCAGATTGTAATTCTTCAGGTCTTAGTCCATCGTCAACAACTAAGGTTTGAGTTGTGATCTGATGACCACCGAACATTCCTCAAATACGTATTTGACCCGTTATCAGTGAAATGGCAACTAAGTTGTCATGTAACACAGGCAGGCAGTTTTATAGTGATAGTGCCCTTGCTTGTTTTGGTCATAGAGAAGACCCTGTAAATATAGCATAGCTGAAGGTGATCATCATCTGTGACAATTACAACCTCACACCTTTACAATAGCCACTGACCAGGGGGTGTTAGATGGGCAATATAACAGGATAGCTCATCATCACTATGGCACTTACTTCACTGTGGGCACCTGTTGGTCTCTCATTATGAGAGGGAGACATAGCAGCCTGAAATTCCCCTAGCCAATTCCCCATTGACGGTTGGTGTGAAAGAAGCAATAATCGTAATGACAGATAATCATGTGTTGCTTTGATGGGTGTTCTGTCAGCCGCCCCAGGCTGCAGTGAGCAGCTATCATAATGCTAACATGAGATTGGACAATATTCCTCCTCATCGATGGGCAGGTAGATAGGTATGTGGCCATGGGGCCTCCTGTGGTGCGGGGTGATGCAGGCCTTATCTCCCAGCCACAGGCCAACCTCTGATCACCCTTAATGATAAGGCCTACCTGGATAATGAGCTGCCATTACCTGCTATACACAACATCATCTTATAGATTTATCAGCTCTCTTAATTGAGTGCAGTCAAGGGCTGACATTACCACTGCTGCCCAGACTGTCATTCTCATCAACTTCCTAAATAGGATGAGCTGGTGGGGAATGTTTGAGAGGAGATGTGTGCCACACGCTCTCCCACCACAGGGACAGTAGTTAAATTATTAGCCCTATGTTATTCCTACTACAGGAATAGATGAATTCTAAATATCTACCTATCATAGCAAAAATACAGAAAAGAATAAAAATGTACTCAAATTCATATAGAATTACAAGTCACATTTATTTAAGTCTCAAAAATCCCTCTGATACTAGCATTATTAAAAGGCTATAGCGTCATACTTCAACAATAAAACCTATTTAGGGGCAATCGCTTTAACCATAAGACTATTCTTGGGTCCGCTAGCATGGGGAGGTTGGAGGTCCAAGAGGCTAGCAGGTTTCATCATGATATTCATCCTGTGCTGCAAATTCAAATAATGAATAGATTTTTAAAATGTATTAGTTTTGTTCTGAGAGTAGTAGACAGGGAGTGGGCGCTGGTCTTGCATCATCAAATTTCGCTGCCTCTCACTATCTGACCTAGAAAGGATGACATCCCCCAGCCAGCCAATCAGCCAGCCAGTCTCTCTGCTGCACAGATCACGTGACCAATACAACCCCAGGCTACAGCACGTAATCCGAGGCGCAGATGCCGTAGAGGCTAGCATGCAGTACCTATGGGGTTGCCGATCAAGGGGATGTATTTCTCTGGTTTTGTTGTGACAAAAATAATACAAGCATGTATATCATTTCTAGTCCCTGAGATATTCCTTTTACATGCCTGGGATTTCTATATAACCTTTTGGCCTTTGCAACCCCCAGAAGAAAGAGTTGCAGTGGACATCTGATAAGAACATTCAGTCTACTTGCCATTCTTTACTCGGAAGGTTTTGGAGAAAAATATGTGAATTGTGAAAATGAATGCCAGCTTTCAACTATTTTGTTTTGTTTTTCAACTTATTATTCATTTCAATATTTTGCAAGTAGATTCTTTAGATCTAGTTAACGTAGACTTAGGACCCTGTGCTTGCTGATATATCCTAGTACCTACAGAACTACCATCTTTTAACAATTCGTACATAATATTCCATTTTGTGTGTCAGATCAATTAGGGTACGATTCTCTTGACATGGCCATTAAAGGCCTCAGGACCTTGTTTACTTGATATTTCAAGATGATTAGCATTTTTTTCTTAAATGATTCCTCTTATGGTTTACCTAGTCAAAAGGCATCCCTATAGAATATCCCTTATCCCTCCCCCTGTTTTGATTGTACACACGTTAGCCTATGTTAGTCGTATTAAAGATCAATAATTTGTGGAATGTGCCCTATGGCCCTTAAGTAGCACCCTGTTAGAAGATCAAGTGAAAGGTGTTTGTGTTGATTGGTCTGGGGTGGGTATCATGATTGCCCTGGGAGACCTAGACACAGCCAACAACTGTTCCACGTCTGTTCGGGTTCTATAGCCGCTCTACCATGAATGGCCCTGGCCTGAAGACTCAAAGAGCCACGATTCAGACCTGTTGAAATGGCTGTGTAATGCGGCATGCACTCCACAATATGGCTGAGGAGCCTAATTTGCCCCAAGAAGGGGTAGTGGCGCTCGCGTTTATTCAAGATCATAGCCAGATATTAATATGTTAGAGTGGACCTGTGTATGTGTTAAATTGTGCAGAAGTTCAAAGGGGAGTTGTTGGACAAGATTGCACAGTAGGTGTTTTGCGATCCAGAGTGGGCGTGTCCACCCATGAAAAAACGGCTCAGTTGAATGTCCCTCACATACTGAGGGCCTTTTATTACATTAGCTTTATATCTCAACTTGCTCCTTAAAGAACATCTACAATGCTCCTCAAGACCTATCTTAACCGTCAATTCTCAATGATCCCTCTAACGCATCCGGTTACCACATTCCCCTATGAGCCAAGAAATAAGCCACATCTTCTCCTTACACTTTCTTGGAAGTGTAGCAAGTCTAATCATAGATTGTCAAACTCCATTTCATATTACCAAATCCACTTCCAACAGAGGTACAAAACTTCTTAGAATAGTAAAGTAGTCAATAAAACATTGGGGAACATCGAACAGATAAATAGCACTGCATAGCGAACACCCAGACAATTGCAGTGCATGTCTGGGAAGGAGGGAATATCTAGGAAGGAACAGGAAATGTCTGGGAATAACTGAGACATTTTTCATTAGGGCCCTAGTCAATCCCCAGATTAGATCGGGAAGTAACTTAGGGATTTTCCCAGCATCATCAATAATAAGCAGGATGTGAGCATGGGAAATTCAATAGGAAATTGGGCATTTTCATACAAAATACAAATGGTTTCCCTAGTGCTCAAATCCTACTGGAATTCCTACAGGGAAATTGTGGAACTTTTTCTTACAAAATAGGAAAGTGTGGGAAAGGTATAGATTATTTCATTGGGATATGTCTGGGAAGAAGTGGGAAGGGTTTGGGAACAAGCTTAGATAATGACTAGGTTGAGTGGGATGGGTGGGTGGAAGCATGGTCATTTACTTGGAAATTGCTCATTTGCATACAAAACATGCACATATGGGTTTCCTAGTCCTCAAATACTACAGGATTCCTACAGGAAAACTGTGGGACTTCTTTGTGTAAGCTGTCTCACTGTTGGTGGATGGTGTTACTAAAGATTGCTAGAGTGACTTGTGGAATGAACAGTATTTTTTGGAAGGTTCTTATGAAAAAATGCTGTCCTAAAAATATGTCAATGCATTATCTCAAAGATTATGCAGTGAATTTGGCTAAATGCTTGCGTCTTTAAATTGCCATCCAAAGGCTTGCCATGCATAACATAATACTTGCATTTTATGGCATAAGGACGATTTGCTTGAGGTTCTGTAAAGTTCAACTGTAGGTGTTAAAGATGCTACAGTATTGAAGAATAATCGTAAGGCCTAAAAAAAAAGATGTTTGGTTCCTATTACCCTACCCTACCTAGTTTTTGTCCCCTACCCTAAATTTTTTTTTGCCAATCCTACTGAAAAATGAATTGTTCCTACCCCCAAAAATGCCTCGCCGTCCTAAATACCAATTCTCCAACCATTAAATTATAAATTTCTGGATGAACAGAAGCAGGGGCCTACAATTAATGCATATAAAGACAATTACAACAAGGCAAACTTTTATCAAAGCCATCCAACTCCAGGGAATCGTGCAAATTAAAGAATAAAAAAAAAAAAAAAAAAAAAAAATCCCTACCTACCCTACCTATATTTTTTTAGGACGTAATAGGAACCAAACACTTTTTTTTTTGGCCTAATGCATTCAGAATAGTGTTTACCAATGTTAGGAGAGAATATTGAACCTTAATGAGCCCCAATGTGTGAATGATCACTAGACAGACTGCCTCATTCACAGATATTATTGAGTGTTATATTCATCTGGATGAACATACAGCTCAACTATTTTTCTAATTGAATATGCCATACTTTTGTTATCATCACTATATTTGCATCTGTGTTCAACACAAACTCTCCACAGTCACCCACACATGTCTTGTTAATTGTTATGCTTCCATGGCTTGTGGGTTACCAGACACTCCTTTTATTCATGTTTTCTGCTCAATCTGTATGTAAATCAAGCATGACGTATGGAAGTTTGCATTTGACACAGTTTATGTATATATGATACCAGCACCATAGCCCCTTAGAATAAACATAGGAAAAGTCAGAGGGAAAGTTTGCATTGTTCCTGTGCTGTGCCTCTGTTATATCACCCTACACCACAGACACCTAAGCTTATCATGGCCATAGTTCATGGTGCGGCTACCTCAGAACTTAGTACCACAAAATTAAATCAAGCATGACTTATAGAAGTTTGCATTTTACTCAGTCTTATGCATATATAATACCAGCACCATTATAAGCCCCCCCCCCCCCTAGAATCAAGCATGGGAAAATTCAGAGGGAAAGTTTGCATTGTTCCTCGTGCTGTGTTTCTGTTATATCATGATACACCACTGTGATATATCTAAGATTGTGATGGCAATAGTTCACTGTGCGGCTACGTCAGGTAGCCTTAGTACCACAAACGGCAGGTGATTGTTGGTGCATGCTGGTCTGCACCTGCCCGGAGGTGTCCTGCTCCCTGTTTATATTCACTGCTCTATTGTATACCGCCACATTCAAATATGTCTTGTGGGTTTTATGGCCAAACGTGTGGACCAGTTTGCACCTGCCCAACCCCAACTATCTGCTAGAATCTCTGAATGAAATAGGACAACAAGATTTTATGGAGCTTTATTTTTCATCCTACTAATCAAACACTCCTAGGGACTGTGTGGATGTGTGTGTGTGTGATTTTATTGATATGCTCAGCCTTGGTTAGAAAATGTTGATTAAGTATTGGAATGTATGGATTTTGTATCGGAATGTTTAGAAACAAGTTAGATGTTTTGCAGAAAAAAATATTTTGTTTGCATTTAATAATTTCATGTGGGCTTCCTTTTTACAAACCACTGGTTTGATGTGTGCATAGCTTCAACATTCATTTCAAATTAGTGGTAGCTGTGATACAGTGTTTAGTTACATTATTCAATCTATTGTCTTATGCTCAAGTTCCTCGGATATCATCTCATTTCCCACACCATAGAAAGTCCCAAAACACTGCTAGTTTTCTCATTAGATAAATCTGAGTGTAATTACCCCCCTGACAGGCCAGTAGACAATAGGTCTGTGAGACTGAAGACTCTTCCTTCTAGGGAGATCCAACCCTGATGCTGAGAAGGTCCTCAGGCACCGGTCAGTTGTTCTCCTTTATTTCAAATCAGCAATTCTTTTGTCATATGTTTGCTAGCTATTGGTGTCCTTCATGCTCCGCCGGCTCTGAGACCTAGAAATCCTCCAAATCAGGATGTCATAATGTGATCTGACCAACCTGTACTAAGTAGCCTCAATGGATAGACATCATCCTGGCCTGAGGCTGCTGACCTGTCCCCAGAGGCTCTGTAGTGGACAGTGTCCAGAGGGCCACTGGTCACTCACACCAGGCAACCTGTGTGAACTAATTGAGTGAGTGCATTTCATGGGTGTGTGTGTGAACTGATTGGAGCAGGACTACATGGAGTTTGGAATGTTCCTTTTCATTTTGTGTGTAAAAAAAGAATATACTTTGTGTGAGTATGCTGATAACCTAATCTGTATGCTAAGAACAAGAAAACAAAAAACACAGTATGGGATATTTTCAATTATTTTTGATCACAAATCTAAAAAAGCTTGTTATTTCAATGATGACTGGCATGAAGTTAGAAATGGAGAAAATTTCATTTTCATTTACCAAGCAAACAGGTGATTGCTGAATTGGTTTTGTTCAATGGCACAATAGTTTTCTGTCAATTGGCATTTTGATTATAAGTCTTTTCTCTTTTCACTGTAATTTCAAGAAAACATTTTTTCACTTGTATATGGCATTTGAAGCTTTTTAAATGTGATCAATTACATGCCAGTTTTAAATATTGACACCTCATACGTGGGAATGATGCAACTAATCATAATGCAAATATTGTAGCCTGAATTCCATACTGTCTATTGTCTGTATAGAAATATTCAGGCTCATTCTGTGAGCATCCTAGGTCAGCTGTCATTATTATGCAGGTCTTTCCATGTAGTGATGGCATTCATAATCTCTTAAGAGTACACAAAGGGCTGACAGATCCCATCAGAGGAGAGGAGGTACCCTGGCAGGACATCAGCTTAACTCATTTATTCCCGGATGTCATCTGGATCTAGGATATTTTAGAAAGTAACCGAGGAATAAAATGGGAATTCACTAAATATTTGATAAAGAGAGTTATTAGGTGAGTTCTGGTAAATGTGCTACTTTGAAATATTGTATAAAAGATGCTCTTATAACTCATTCATTCCCGCAAGTCAGCTGGATTGACGTTTCAGGATACATTGGAAAGTAAACTAGGAATAAAACACAAACTCACTAAATATTTGATAAGAGAGTTATTAGGCGAGTTCTGGTAAACATACTTTCTGAAATATTGTATAAAAGATGCTTTTGTTATAGAGATATTACCAAAGTAGTCAGGCTCCTTTGGGTAGCTCCATGCCTGAATGGGTTAAAAGAAGAACATTAAAGAAGTGTCATGATTTCATATTGATGACACCATCTCCTTACGGTGAAAACTGAGCCAAAGCTTTTCCCATGCAGCGTGAAAGCTTCGACAATTTGCATTAAAACACTTGGTGCTTTAGTGCTGAAGACAATACTAGCTGCCAGCTTGAATCATGCAACCTGACCCGAGCACTGGAGGGCTGGGATTTTTATAATGGAATTGGGGGAGAAGCTGAGACAATGATCTGCTCTGGCATCTGAGAGCTTCATCTATATTCCATTTCACCGTGAAACAATGTGCCGGGTCCGGATCCAGCGCCCGATAGCGATGTGGTCTATTATACGCACATCCTCACTCGGAGTGCTCCTATGGGGGTCCCACCTGCCCCGCCTATTGTTTCTCCAGCAACCTACCTTTCTAATCAAGGTGTAGAGTGATTCAAGATCGCGGGCAACAATGCCTGACAAGAGTGGCATTCCGATAGTGGCAGCTCACAGACAATATGCTTTCCATCTCATTAATCTCATATAGCAGCGCAGGGAGCTTTTTATCAAATAATTGCATGGTGGTTGTCTCTGTCAGTCAGGGTTCGGGTATCAACCACATCAATGCAGTGCCAATCATATGTAATGGGGAGAAACAAAGCCTGATCATGAAGCCAGTCTAGTAAATAATGCCAGGGCTTGTGTTCTCATGAGAATCATTATACCCCCAGATTAGCATTAGGATGTAATATAGAGTGAAGGCCTTGTTCATGGCTTAACACAGTAGCTCTCATTATATGCTAAGGTTGATTGGTAAGGTAATTCTTATAAACAGTTTTTACTATTACCATCTTTTAACTGCTGACAAAAGAATGAATTTCCAATAATGTATATATATATATGTATGTATGTATGTATGTATGTATATATATATATATATATATATATATATATATATATATATATATATATATATATATATATATATATATATATATATATATATATATATATATATATATATGTATATATATATATGTAAAGCTGCAATGCTGTATATAGCTTTAAAAGTATATCGGTTCACTTAAAAGCATCACCCTTATTCTAATTCCAGATATGGCTGAGTGCAGGTTCGTTGTTATGATGATCTGGAATAGTGGTTTTCTTGTCTTTTTCTGTGGTATCAGTGGACACCTTACTGAAATTGATCTTTTCCCGGCTATACATATATACTTTTCCATTGACTTGATTAAATCTCTGTGATTTACCTTTATATGTTAGTAAATGTACCATATATATGTATTTTCCTGTTTTGTAAATGTGTACAGAGATGATTATGTAAAATACTCGGAGCAATTGTGCTCACATAAAATTTAAAAAAACTCTTAAAAGTTTAAAAAGAACCCATTATAGGTGAGCCCTTAAACTGGAAGCTTTGATTAGGTATCCTGACTAGAGTGTCTGGGGTAAGATTCTGGAGTGTCATGCCACACTGTCCTAGTTCCTAGGTCGCCTGATGCTGCTGCTCAGTGTAATGCCATCTGCATAACTGGTTTGGGAACTGTGGTTAATGTTTGCACTCATTCATTTGAAAGTATAATTAAACAGTCATTAAACTTGAATAGGAAGTGTTTGAGAAAGCTGAATCTTTCTTGCCCTGAGTGGTATCCAAAACTATTACTATTATGATTAGATAATTAATTACTATTGCTGAAGGAGGGGAGATAAATAAGATGTAATTCATTTGTTATCAAACAATGTTTGTTTGGCTACCCTACCTTGATTGGACTCCACCCTGATTGATTAACCTGGGATCACTAAGATCACAGTAATCCAATCAGCACAAACTATCTTAATTGCATTCCTTTCCATTGTCCTTCATCAAAGCTTCTGTTCAAAAAAACAAACAACTTGCTCCTCTTTCTTTGTCCCACCATGGGGGCCCCTAATGGGATCATTAAGAGGCAGATAGCAGCTTTGGTTTTTTACAGGTAATGGTGAGTACAGTAGCAGTACTGTAGCATCTTTTGGGACAAACATACAGGAGAATTAGGATTCACTTATCATTGAAATTCAGTAACAAATCAATAATTGTACCAGCCAATAGTTAGCATAATTACTTGTCATTTTCCAACCCAGTGACCTACAGGAGTATGTTCTCCTTCTACAATTAGTATGATAAGGATTCAAAGCTTGTCTTGGTTAGTTCAGTTGCCAGTAGCGTCATATGTATGACTCCTCTTTTGGTGAAAGCATGTATGGCACAACTTTGCTTGACTCATTGAGATCTGGAATGCTCACACGATCTGACAACTTTAAATACAACTTATTAATTAGAGCAATGTTTGGAAAAAGTTTCAAGAGGGATTGTGAACATCAATAGGAACTAGAACCTTCAATGAAATATTTCTCTGAATATACTGCCTTACTATTTCAAAGCGCTTTTGAACATTATAGGTGGAAAGGGCGCCAGATCAAATATCAATAATTATCAATTATTATTATTATTACTATTAAGGAATGCGACGGTGTGTGCGCTCCAGATGTGAATGGGTCAGCTCAATTATGGCTGGTCGTCCTGGTCTTGAAAATCCCACCCTGGACCTTCCTAATACTATCCCCACAAAGGCAAACATTGAAGTGGGCCAAAAGTATACATGTATGTATTTCTTACTGATGGGTCTCCTTCTGGCTTTTGTAACCAAACCTCTCAAGAATTCTGCCCTTTCTTCGCACCAAACCCTGGAAACTAATTAAACTTTCTAATCCTGTCCAATCCCATGCAGAATGTGGACACAGGCACTGGGAGAACAGTTGAAGGGCGGAGGGTCACCAATAGGCCTGTAACAAACATAAATATTGATCTATCTGTCTCGCTGGTATTAAGTGGTGGCTGTCGGGCCGCAGCAGATTAAATCTTTAGATTGCACATGTGGATCAACAGTCATCTATTTCATGTTCCCCTCCGAGATTGAGCTGCTTCTCCGAAGCTAAACACTGTGTGTTTGTTCTTTTAAAGAGGGGTGTTAAAAAGAATACGCTCAATAGGTAATGTATTTGCACTGCAATTGGCAGGTAGACCCCATTGCCATACTGTGGAGTTTAATTTGTTAACCGCTTGAGCTATGACCACAAACCTATTTTCATATCACCGTTGATCAAGACTCAAGAGATGTTTATTGGTTGGAACCTTGTGATATCAGTGATCACCATTTGATCAGCCTGACATTGAAGTAATGTTTGGTCTTGCCTATTTCCTCTAGATCTGTAATTCCAAACCCATTTATGCTCAGTGATCAACCTTATAAAGAAATGTCTCAGTCCTTAATTGAGTTCTATTTAGTATCTATCATTCGAGAGTTTTCAAAAAGATTCTGATATCAGAGAACTATCAATGAAAGGCAGGGCATCTTTGGGCGCATCAGACATAAATTGGTTTATTTCCTAGCAACTTTTTTCTTTTGTTTATTTTGTTCATGACATGAATAGCAGGATCACATTTATGTACTTCTAACAAATAATAATTGCATGCATTCTTTTATCTATTTAATTTTCAAATTGTTCTCATGGAATTCATCTCCAAACTTGCATGTTACTTTCAATGATTATAAAGCCATAATATTCCTGTGTGTCGAAGGGGTCTCTGAGCACCATTAAAGCATGGCAATAAAACAGATTTTGTTTTGTTACATACATGCAACATAAACCATTCATTGTTCTTTGTTTGCAAATTTCTCAGATTCCTATGGGAAAACTATCTACCGAAATTCACCATTGCCCTGAATTTATTATCTCAAAATGTTAGGTGAGCGAGGGAAGTCATTAGCTATTGTTAGCAAGTGCCGGATACTGGCAATGACCATACAGTTGTAATCTGGTTTCTGTGATAATTCTCACTGTACAATATGCCTAGACTCATTAGCTCAATTTGGCATATTGTTCTGCACAGGAAAGGCAGTGTTTGGCATGCACAGTGATTAGGTGATGTCCAGGCCCGGGCCACATCAGCATTCACAGAAATAACTGCTAGATTCCACGCATTGTCTCATCCCAGGAAAGGCTGCCAATTACAGGAGGCACTCTCTGCTATTAGTGCTTGTGGGGAGCCATCTTGAAAATGCCGCTTCCGAGGCGGAGAGGATGAGGACTGAAGAGGTCTGAGGCAGGTAGTACAGGTAACCGCCTCCGTCAGCAGCAGCCTCTTCCTTTGTTTACTGCAGCGACCCTCAGCGCTACCTTAACCCATTCTGGCCGAGGAGGAGAGGATGAGGACTGAAGAGGTCTGAGGCAGGTAGTACAGGTAACCGCCTCTAAGGCAGCCTCTTCCTTTGTTTACTGCAGCGACCCTCAGCGCTACCTTAACCCATTCACGACTCCTGTAGCGCTCAAGAGAGGCCAGACTTTTGCATTGATAACTATCTGAATAAAGCATCTGGGAAAATATAAAGCAGAGTAATGTTAATCAATACCTAATAAGGCACCCTCCTTCAGATACTTTGAGAATTAATGTTTATTTTCTGAGTTTTTCATGATTATCTTAGATCTAGACGGCACTTCTTAAGGTGAACTCTAGTCATGAATGTGTTAAATATTTTCACATCCACACTGGTTGTGGAAGGCCCAACTATTCAGTTCTATTCTTTCTGATGAAAGTGTCTTCTGGAAGATATGACTGTAATAACAATAAAAGCATCAGGTACACACCCCTCCTAGATATTGTTCACAATCATACTATTGATTGTTGTACTATGGTTTTAAAAGAAACTCTGAATAAGTAAAACTTAGAGATGGACACCCTTTGCATCAGAGTTATTGTTAATTTTATAGAAGTGGTAGTCTTGGGGTTAAATGATTATGATGAAGATGATGGTGAGTATGAAAGTTCTCAGGGTAATGATGATGATGAGGATGATGATGAGGAAGATGCTGAGGATTAAAATTATTATGGTATTCTTATTATGTAAACCTGATTACTAGAAGACTTCCTGAGGTTAGCCATGCTTTGAGGTTGACCTCACCTTCAGTTTTCTTTGATGTGGTTTCTTCTCCTGTATGTTCAGATTGTGGCTGAACAAATTGTCCAAAAATAAGTACACGCTTTCTCCAGTCAATAAGACAGATTACAAGGCGGGCATTCTATATTTCCCGTAGGTAAATGAGGAAGTTGTTTGTTGTCTCATTGTTATATACCAGGGATTTGAGAGCCACAGTGTCACATAATTATCTGGTTTACAGGGCATGCGAGAAAGTCGCCAGTGACTTGGGTTAGGTGGTATTTTCCCAGGGTATTCTGTTTTTCTCCAGTATTGACAACTGGCTGACACTGATTTGGCTATATTATAGCAGAAAAATTCCTAATTCAAATCCAAATCCAAAATGCAGAATTATGAACATCCCAGAGCACAAGGTGTCTGCAGATTGCCCTGCTGTCCAGCTCTCTATGTGTGGCAGGTCCTCTGAGAAGGAGCAGAGTTCTCACTCAACCATCCAAGTAGATACCAGGCCTCAGAGTCGGCTCCACTGGGAGCTATTCTCTCAATACTGCTGGTCGCACTGTTGAGACTCAGTTGACCTTCCTCAGTTCTTTTGTCAGAGCGTGGTGTTTCTGTGTTGTGTGTTTGTGGGAGACTGGTCACATAGTGTATTGTATGTGATGCCATGAGAACCGTGAAGCGAGGCAGCGCACCAATACTCAACAATAGAGCGTGCACTGGTGCCCCTTAATCTTGTATCTTACCTGTAATTACTCCAAACAACTCATATATACCTGCTTACTTCTCACAGAAGTCTGTGGAAACCATTCCCATCCCTGCAGACTGTCTTTATGCTTCTCTTGGGATCTACTGCTTGGTTTCAGACTGGCCATTTTTATTGGACTGGTACTGTGAGAAGAAATCAATGAATGACTGTAATTATCATCTGTTCTCTTCTCCTGACCCCTCATTACTGCAGGGCATTTAGCTAAACACACAATTACAAAGCAAGGGCTGGTGTGATTATGTTTGTGGTTGGAGTGTGGTGAATTAATTAGCATTAACTGAGTACCTGGGAAAAGCTATAGGTCCAATGAACATCACACTTTCTTAACATTCCAATGTTCATATACTGGGTTTAGAAAAATTGAAATCTAACTAGAAATTGTACAACATATATATACATATATATATATATATATATATATATATATATATATATATATATATATATATATATATATATATATATATATATATATATATATATATATATATGGATGCAGTCATAAGATGTTTTGGAGTGATTGTTTATATTTTTGGTAGACACTGAAGTTTACACAATAAGTTATCTAAGTTGTAATGCAAGAAGGGTAAATCCTTTGATGCAAAAAAGGCTAGGCTATTTTCAAGTGGGTTTACATATTTGAGTTGTTTGTGGAAAAAGACCACTATGTGTGACAGTGTGTTGGCTCAGTGTGATTAAAGGTTCAAGGGATATCCACCTCTGGTTTTGAGTGGGCAGTGTTACTAGGAGGTCTCATGTAGATGAGTCAGGAGAAAAATAGCCTAGAAATAGCACTGTGTGGGTTGCTTTTAGTTAGAGTTTCACTTATAATTGGGGTTTATTGCAGCTTAGCATGTAGTAGCTGTGCCATTGGAGAGAGGTGTATGTATTCAGAGATGGTGCCTGAATCACACAAATTACCTTGACTCATGTAAAGTGATCATTAGGGCATAATACACAGGAACTGGGCATTACATTGCAGCCAGTACACCACACCCGCACCTTTGTACAGACACGGTATAGATGACATACACAGACTCATCAATTATCAATTCTCAAAAGAAAAAGAACTTTAAAGAATGAATGTAACAAGTGTTAGTCACAGACTACATATCTTCTAAATACCTAATCATAAAAACTCTATCCTGAATATGTTGGAATTGAAAAGCTTGCATTGGTGATTGTCTGGTGTAAGATTGTGCTATTCTCTGTGGGATAATTAGCAGTGGTGGGGCTGTACTGTGTGGAAGTATGGTAACTGGATACCAATTGTCAGGGGTAATTGCACTCCTGCCATTGTGCATTGAATCACACCAGCCAATGGTTGGGCGCAGGTAGCTGGTCACATGACCCACCGCCCCTGAGGGTATCGGCACGCAGACCCTTAAAACCCTCGGTGTCAAGCTAGGGTGCACTAGTTAGCGGGACCTCAGTCTGAGCAGCATCAGTAGTAGCACTAGCAGTGTCAGCAGCAGAGCTAGAGGGTAGTTGTCAGTACCAGCAGCAGCTCTAGTAGTTGTGCTTAGGAAGCGTAGCAGTCAGCCTACGTAGAGTGGAGTATTATACCTGGGCAGCACATTGTGGAGTAGAGGGATCATTACAAACACAGGCTCTCTGCATCAGTCCTCAGAGCAGGACGGAGGGTCGGCCACACCAGCTGTCAACCACTAAACACGACAGCGCCGTGGAACCCAACTTAACAACCATGATCTGTAAAGACACCATGTTAGGTGAGTTAGAACATTCAATGATTTTTCTTGTGTACTGCATCATGAAAATAGGGGTGAAACTTTTCATAGATTCCTTATGTATCTTTAGTTGATACTCGGAAAGATTCTCATGTTCTTATCATGAAAATGGGAGTGAAGCTTTTCATAGATTCCTGTTGTACCTTAAGTTATTACTCTGAAAGTTCCTCATGTTCTTGTCATGAAAATAAGGGTAAAACTTTGCATACTTATGTGTCTGAAGTTATCATCCAAATAGAAGTATGTCCTTGCTGATTGTCTTCTCATCAATCCAACCTAATGTTCTTTTTAACTACCTCAAAGTTTTTCATACCAATGTATATTTTTTCTAGTATTTCTGGATCAAAACTATTAAAAGGATGAAAATTGAAACCTCTTTTATTAGTTATACATAATTTGAAAATTCAAAAATATGACTTGAGGCAAATTCGAACAAATTCCATCACACACTGGTTGGTGGTTCACATGTGGCTGGTGAGATTAGCAATGGACAGGATTGTCAGTACTATACTGAACACAATCTTAAATCACACAAACCAATTAGTGGTCAGCAAATAACAAATACCTGAAATAATAGTTTTCCCACCAGGCTTTTTCCCACTCGTTTGATATAAGGATTTTATAAGGTCCACTTTTGTTGTATCTACATCCCTGAGGCCCCCTCAACTTCAAAGGAAACCAACAGGTATAATATGTATACCTGTAATTAAGCCCTCTTCAGTCCACAGTCCCAGTGGTCCTAATCCAACTAGAAGAGCCTGTGTATGCTCAGCAGCGGAAGGTCCCTTGTCTTGAAGTGGGACACAGAATAGATCATGATCACATCTTGAGATAATGGTATTTGAAAATAGCAGGAATCCTGCTCGGTAAATATTGAAACCTTAGCTAATACTGGTGGGAACTTCTGCTTCCATTGAATTCCACAGTGGTTTTTGAGGGGTTGCATCACCAATTAGTGTTTGAAGAGTGGTTTAATTGTTGTTCGGGACTGAGACAAGGCAGGGGGGTGAACGTTTGGCACCACCCCCCATGGTGTGGGTTTGCACACTACTATTGTCAACAAAAAAATCTGTTGCAAAATTTAGTTCTAATCAACATGTTTGTTTAGTGTTGAAGCATTTAGCATTGAGGGGACTACTCAGGGCAATGGAGCTCTCTGTGGGGAGGCTGAAAAAACAGAGTGTGGGAGGGGGAGGGGGGAGAATAGGGGTAGCAGCCCTCATGCATGAGAAGGCCTCCAGTCGCCCCACAATGCCCCAGTGACAATTGGCTCTCGCAGGGCACCTTTAAGGTTCTCATAGGAGGTGTGGGTAAACGGGGGAAGGTGGCAGGCAGCTCCTTCATCCTCCTTCCCACTCGAGAGATGAGTAAGAAAGAATAGTTTTCTTTAAGACATCCCTTACTCTATTATTCAAAGCAGCACCCACCTTCTTTTGGTTTCAGCTTTGAGTAAACCATGAGAAATTCTTAATGAAGGTGAAACGGATACTGTCTTTATTAAAGACATATGATTATGGGATTATCATCTCATACATATTACTAATATGACCAATCTGGATTTTCAGATGTAGAAATATTCAAGATGAAACTTGAGTGATTCAATTTAGTATAAAATCATCTTAGGGTGATTAACAGTACTTTTACCATAAGTCCCAGACTCCCTACAGCATACACAGATGATGATCAGAGGTGTTTTAAACAATGTCTAGTTTTTGATAGAAGTTTGGTATTTCAGTAATACAGTTAAAGAACGGGAGGCTGCATATCTGAGATGTAAATGAGGAGTTGTGTGTTTACAGACAGGTGCCATCAGGTGGTTTCTGGGCCCAGTGTTTTATTTTCTGATGTTGTTGTATTTTGTCATAGCTGCGGTATACCCACTATGAGCCGTAGCACCAGCTGTTGGGACAGCTGTTTATCTCCCAAACTCTTTGCTCCAGTGGATCACCCCGGCTCCCTCTCCGTGATCCGCTCGGTGGTGTGCCTGGCACTGAGCACGCAAAGCCACACAAAACCACACTCCTCCCTTCCATTCCACTGCAGATCATGACAAGCAAAAAACTCCAGCAAACAACCTGCTACGCAGTAATTAGCCATGCTTTTAATTGATAGCAAGGCTGCTTCACTTGTTTTGTTTTTTTATCAAAAAACAAAAGCATTCTAGTTGATAAAAAAATGACATTTGTCAAAAAACATCCTTGTAGAGCAACAAAGTCAAATAGTTGGCATTTTTGAAAGTGCAAGGATGGTGCTTTTTCTAAAATGTTTTTATTCTTCCTTTAGGTGTGGTCAGTTTCAAAGATATCCCTATAGGAACTTTTTATTTGTATTTGACATGCCTTGTAGAATTTAATATTTAAACAAGGAGTAGCAGAGTAAATTCACCATACTAAGCCTATTTTTAATTGACATCTGTATGACCTGTTGAAATCTAAGAATGAGAAAAATAGTATTCAGTCCCAGCATTCAAGTCTGGGCTAAACTTTCTAATAAGCCCAAAACACAGTATTTAGAGAAAAACATCTTATTCTACCTTTAAGACTACGGTGCCAACATGAAACATGCAACCTGAATGGTGCTTAGGATTGGGAGTAAAATATTGTTTGATTCTAGCTTCAAAGCTCTGTGCTGACCACAAGTGTGCTCTCCTCACAAATGAAGCACCCCTTGTTGTTGTTCTTGTGGGTTGTGGTGGTGGTCATCCTGTGTGTGTGTGGGGGGGGGGGGGGGGGGGGGGAGGCGTGTGCTGGTGATCACACCATGCCTGTTGTTGATGGAGGGGTGTGTGAGCGGGCCAGCTGACAACCCTTCACCACAATGGCTCGGGCACCACAGCCCATCGGACGGAGAGAGGAGGGGCCCTGTGTTTACCGTGGACGACGAGGACTATTTTGGGCCACCAGGTAACAGATGGGAGGGGGTAGGAAGTGGAGCACCGAGGTGCACTTAAAGCCGCCGCTGCTCGATCGAGATGGCACGGAAGGACCTGCGGGATAGGCTTCACTTCCCCTTGCCCTTTAAGAACAGATTGAATGTCGCAGGCTCTTGAGGTGATAAAGATTCACAAAAAGGCTTGTTGGGGGTTAAGGGCCTGATCAAACAGAGCCGGGGTCTTTCATCCAAAGAAGGAATTCAGGCAGCTTATTGTAATACTCCCATAGACAGCTTACAGTGCAGATTTGACCATTGAATAGTCTAAGATGGAAACAGGCATGTCTCTGATGGAACAGTGGTTAGGATTCTTACTGTTTTCTTATAAGAACCAGTTGTAGACATCTATGATAAGCCATCTCCATTGGATTGTGCTGATCAGTATCCTGGGATACGTAGGTTCATTCTGTGTGTAGCAAGGGTTCCTGCCTGAGTGGGGTTTCTAGTGTGTGCCATGTGGTAGTAGTGAACGACCTTACCGCTGAGATATGGCTGGCTGTACCAGTGAGGGCAAGATGCCAGAGATCACCCTGACCCGCCACCCTGCTTCTGGACGCACCTTTATAAACCGCTCAGGCAAATGAGTGGCTGCTAACTGCCTAGCTGTTGCCTTTCACTCCTATAACTTACCACTGCCCGAATCTGCAGTGCAACTGGATACCTTAGCCCTGAACATCTGGATTGCTCTATCATAATCACTACACTCAACAATTCATTTGTTACAGGATTCTTTTAAAGTTATTTGTGATGTCATTGATTGAATTAACATATATATATATATATATATATATATATATATATATATATATATATATATATATATATATATAAAAGGTTGACATTTACAACCTCAGCATTGTGGATGACTAAGTCATCCACTTTCATCACCACTCTAAGTTAACTAGGATGATGCAAATATCTTACTTAAACATGATGAATCAAATTCTATATAGGTGATATTAATTAGTACAGTGATATAATTACATAAGAAATGATTCTAAAGCACTTCCTCCTCTAGTAAAAAGAAAGTAGGTTCTCCTTTTATCATTCAAGTTTGAGGATCTCACACTCCAGCTAAAGCATAACTGTGGTAGTTTGGTTAAAACATGTGTCATGTGCTATTGATTAATTCAGTGCCAGTGGCAAGGTAGCATCAGGCCGGCCATGCAGCCTGCCTGCCAGCCTGCCTGAGCTGTAATAAGGCTAGAGTTAAGGCCACATTAACATACTGACAGTGCAGTGCTGGCCTCATCTCCATCGTGAACAGCTCTCTCAGTATTTCCAGATGGAATGAATACACGGATGTGTAAAATTTTCACCTAGTAAGACCCTACATTTAATTCAGGAGTGCTAGTTTAGATATTGACAGCATTTCTGGCGGTGAGGATACTCAGATAGAGGTGATACTGATGTAACTAGGTAAGATGTTTATACATACTGTATATTATTACAATCTTTCTGTAGCTGCTCTCAACAGAAATATCCATGTCTATGCTCTGAAACGAACCACCATGGCATCTATATTACACAATGTCAGGCCAACCTGCTTCTGACAAATATCCACTTTACCTCAATTAGCCTAGTTTGAATCTGAGTGTCAGCTCATTGACATTCAGGCCAGAAATATATTGCATATTGAGAATTCCTTTCCCACCACTGCCGGGGTAAAGCATACTAGAACATGTATCTCACTGAACTTGAAACACATTCATAGAGTCAAATCAATTCAAATCAATTCTATTATGAGCTTGTGGTCACAGGTGGTAAATTGACAAGCAATATGTTACATATCAATAATACTATTCCCACCATTGCAATGTCAATACATGCCAGCAAATGAGTCCCACTGAATTGTGGATCATTGGTAAAATTAATTCACTTTAAATCTAGTATGGGCTTGTCACATGTAATTTACATTCTGGCAGGGAGTATATTACATATTAAAAATTCCATTCCCACCATTGCGCTGACTAGGAAATAGATTGTGATGAACGCGGAAGCATTTGTAGAATTCAGGCATGGTTTGAGGGCATATGCTTCAGACAGAGATGGAGGGAATATGTATGGGACAGCTTTGTAATCAACATGTTAGAATCCCTACAATTCCTGGCCTTTATAATCAATGATAATGGTGACATGACAAGGGGGATTAACCCGCTGACTGCTGGACATACAGACAGGGCTGGTTATGTCACTGAAATCTGATCTGGCCACAAACTCTACTCTCTAACGCAATTGACATTTCAGGGTACAATCACTGCTTGACCTGTCTGGTTCTTACCTCATGTACAGTGGGGTAGACATCCTGTCATGTCCATCCTCAAAGCAGTGTGACATACCTACTTGTTTAATTGTCAAACTTGGAAATCCAGTGAAATCCTAGCTGCCATGTGCAAGTCTTAACTGTGGGACCTTGGCCAAAGGTGTTCTCATTAGGAGAAAAATGTTATCCTCCATATAGCACAGTGATTTGCATTTACAATGTTTGTAAATGATATGAATACCCATTCATATTTAGTCATGAACCATTCATACAATGTCTGAGATATTTAGAAATTTCTCGATAAAAGAAGCAAATTACTTTGAGTTTTAGTATGGACATTTAGGTTTTTTGTTCTTGGTGTGTACAATAATCCCTCATTTCATGTCTTACAAAAGTTCCTCTATATCATGTGTAATGAGCAATCCATATGCAAATGGGTTAATCAACTGTTATGTGGTTCATCAATTATCTTCTCATCAAAGAAGATTTGTGTAGATAACTGTTATAACTTCTTGATTAGTTGTGATTTGTTTTCCCTGGTTGGAGTTTTGCCTTTACTAATGAGTGGGTTTGTCTAAACAACATCACAGAGATGGCCCCTTACCAATCATGAGATCTCAGACATGGTGACAAAGTGCACTTAGGGATGTGATCAGAAGCATGATGGGGGATTGTGATCCAGCAGTCCAGCACTATTAATTCCAATTACCTTCTGAATCTCTGAATTGCATTGTACACAGCTCTCTTTGTGCGTCCATTTCAATGGAGAGGTATGATATGCTGTGCTACTATTCACATACCAGTATTGCACTCAAGTGCACTTATAAATAATCTCCACTGATTCATCTACCAGTGAGCACACACAGATACCCCTATACTCACCCCCATCCAAATTATCAAACTGAGCTGAAAATTCCTGAAAGGTGTGTTTGGAATTGGTTTGTTTACATGACTTCTCCTCCTTGTGTGATTGTGATATAAAGTTTGGGGTTGGAAGGGAGGGTGATGCTGGGTGTTGAAGTGAATGTCTAGTCATCAAGCACATAATTGATCCCGCAGCCATGTACAAACAGCGGATGCTGCCATAAGGCACTTGATGGTGCTGCCAGACAGACAGACAGAAACCCAACTCCCAGTGTGATCCAATCATAGGCATGTGGGACATAGGTGATAAGGCAAGACCAACTTCATTAAATGTCCTGCTTCAGTATTTTTATTTTCTTATTTTTTGCTTATGGAAAAGAATCTGCATTTGCATAAACTGGCAGCAGCTAGTTCACTGAACTGGCAAGACAAAAATAATCAAAAGTAAACCTCTGGATGCTACTGATGGAATTGCTATTGGAATGTTATCGACTCTTAATGACTTTTGAATGCTAGAGGACGAGATTTGGTTTGATTTGATTTTGAGATGAGTTTTGCACTTGAATTCAATTCATAATTTGCACATTCAACTTAAGATTTTTACAGAAGATTAATGAGTCATCTTTGTCATTTCATTCTTATTTACTTATAAATAATCTTATCAAAGAAACAAAAACTGATTTTTTCATAATTTGCCCAAATTTCTGAAGTGGGGTCCCTATTTGACAACAATTGAAATTGGTCTTGCCTTAAAAGTATGGTGTGCTGTGAGTTAGAAAAATCTAACCTCAGTGTGATCAAATCATTTGCCTTTTGGACCTTGGTGGGTTATAGTGTACAGTGTGCCTGGTGGCAGTGCTCCTTCCAGGGAATTGAGCACTCAATTGCTGCTGCTGCTGCCTGTAGTGGGCAGGTAGGGGACGTGAGAGAGCATGATACCCCTCACATGGAAAGAGGCAGCCACTTGGAAGCATCAGGCTTCAGGCTGCCCCTTCTCCTAAATAAAGCATGCTGCCGTGGATCCTGCCTAATCCTAGCTTAGATGTCATCAGCCTACAGTGGATAGAAAGTCCACTTCTTGCAGAGTTATGCATAATATAGATAGCAAGGAGACTGCTTGTGGCCGGTCTTCTGATGAGGACCAGTGTGATATGCATGTATTTCGGGCTCTTCTGTGTATGGTTGAGTCCATGGATGATCTTAATGGCACCTTGGGGGCATTGTATGAACAGATTATGACTTATCTATTGGCTCATATGCAGCATAGCACTGATCCTAGCCTCCCAGCCCAGATTACCTAGCAGGCCGTAAAAGACTCCTCAATGTGCTCTTGAATTCCTATGGAGTGGCGAACAGCTTCTGTGAAAGCCAGAGAGTAAATATTGACCTGTTGAATTCCCTCAGCATTTTTTCATTCACAAGATGAACCTGGAACGGTGGGTGCCTGGGAAACTTTGAGATTGTCTACGGGTGTCCATAAAACGCTAAAAAAGCACAAAAGCAGTGCCCCTGTGAACATGGGCATGGTTGTTTTCTGATTGTGTGCAAATGTAGTATTGGGTAAATTAGTGTTGTATGTGGGCTATGGTAATTCCCTGAGCCAGCAACAGGTGCCAGTGTTTGAGGGTAATGCTGTGTTTGCTCAGCCAGTCACTATGAGCTGTTTACTTACACAACTGCCATTGTTCTTCAGCCAGTAACACGCCCACAGCACCGCTATTCCTTAAGCATCTTACCCGCTAAATAAATAAAGCCACTCATGTATGTTTATCAAAATGGTTTGCTCGATTGAAACACTGTTTCCATTTGCTCTTTGGGAGATGAGGTGTTAAACTGAGATTTATATTGTAACTGTCAAAATTCAAAATTTACTCTGGGTTGGTGGGAACATAGTTGATTTCTATTGAATTGTTTATTTGCACAAACTGGTGCAAAATCATGGGAATTCAAACTCAGGAACTGAATAGAAAAGTAAGCCTGTTTTGGTATTATTTGAAGATCAGTGGATTGTATTAGGAATAACAGAAATCTTTTCATTACTTCCACATACATGGACTGGTGACTGGTGATTAATGCATTTGCTATATTTGTTCAGCTATTAGAAGTTATATGTTGTATAGGTTAACTCATTGTGAAGTATTACCACAATATATGTAACCAGAGATTTTTTTCCTTTTAAATCAAGAAAAATAGTGACAAGTTTATAACATACTAAGTCAAAATATAGTAAATTATAGTCATGATTCTTTCTTCTTATGTGATGTATTTTCAAAAACCCCAGTAAGGGCAGCGAAGTATTTTGACACCTCTACTAATGTATGTACAGACTTATTTTTGAGATACCATAGGTATACCTTTCTTTAAAATGCCCTTTATTTTTGTTTGCTAATCAATTGCAGTAAAGGGGGTTATGTAGCATGAACATGTTTTAGTTATGAGATATGAAGTTTCACAAGCTAAAATGTCTCTGTTTAAAATCTTAGTTTACATGCAGTTTATTAGCTAATCCAGATAAATCAATTATGATATACTGGTATACTCAAAGAAATAATCATAACATTTTGCTGATGCAAAGCACCTCCCACCCACCTTGTGAAAAGGGACTAACTTGAATCAGCTATACTGTATCCACTAATCAGCTATACTGTATCCACTATGGGTATTCTGTATCCACTAATCAGCTATACTGTATCCACTATGGGCATACTGTATCCAATTACCAGCTATACTGTATCCACTAATCAGCTATACTGTATCAATTAATCAGCTATACTTTATCCACTAACCAGCTAAGTGTATCCGCTATGGGTATACAGGTGAACTTGGATATGACGGATCACTGTACGACGGATTTTTGCATATGACGGACGATATGCTTGGTCCCAGTCAAATGCATATCAAGTATTCATCATATGTATAAGACGGATTTTGCATATGACGGACTAATTTTCCTGGTCCCATTGGGTCCGTCATATCCAAGTTCACCTGTACTATTGCTGCCAATCTCTAGATAATCCCCATTGAGTACCATAGTCTTACGATGGCAGGTCCAGTGTTACCAGCAAGCAGCTGGACGGCCACTGATAATAACAGTATAAAAATCACTTACACCCCATCACAGACTGACTTTATGGTGTAAGATAATGGCCTCTACAAGGCTAATCTGATAATGAGGCATTAAACTATGGTATCAGATGAACAGCCTAGCCTGGTAGTTGGGCCATTCAGGCCACCACACCTGACCACTCCCCATAATGGTCTATAATGTAGGCTTAGTTTCAGCCAAGGAATTCAGGGTTAGCTGGGCATTGCGAGAGCTACCCAGGTGGATAAGGCGTTGTTTCAATTGAAAGCATCTGTACATGTTGGAACTAGTGTGATGTATTGTTTGAAACTGGATATATGGTTGTTATTTCCAATCTGGTCCCGATCGGTCTCCCAGTCTCTACAGCTGAATGGGTTTACAATATTCCTTAAAAAGTTTACCGTAAAACCTTTTGTCTTGTATTGTGTTGATGAATAAATGGCAAACCCTTTGAAGAGCCTGTAAGTGTGAAAAAAGTCTTAGAAAACACAGGTAAATATTTTTTATGTTCATGTTTGTTTTCTGCTAAGTTAGGTAGTATCAGATGACAGTCGCATCCCATACGACTGGGAGTGGCGGGAAGTTAATCAGGCAGGCCGTTACAGTGTTGCAATTTCATCCTCCTGTTGATAGAGAATCACTTGTGCTTATTGACATAGAAATCACCTTTAGAGACAGAGACCTGCGAGACCGGGCATTCACCCAAGCTCTGCTGTGCACAGGTGGTGTTAACCCTCTCATACTGGGAGATCTACTCTCCTGTGTCGTCTGGACCTTTGACACTTTTTCAAATAACTTTGGAAGCAATTATAAATTCACAAAATATTTGAAGAGGGATTATTGGTCGGATTTTGATCAGTATTTCCGCCTGATATATAATCTCTAAAATGGTTTGGTCAGAAACATATCAGCAAAATGGTCAAGACATTAACCATTATGCTGCTGGATGCTAATTTGGCCAATACAAAATGATGGAAAAACCTGAGAAATGACTGAAACCCTGGCACATGGGTACTCATCTGAG
>OZ012684.1:851212-1016212 GCA_963942565.1 Maea johnstoni | reverse complement strand
TATATATATATATATATATATATATATATATATACATATATATATACATATATATATATATATATACATATATATATACATATATATATATATATATATATATATATATATATATATATATATATATATATATATATATATATATATATATATATGTATATATATATATATATATAAACTCTCTGCTTTCCTAGTCTCATGCTTAGGGACTTGTATGGTATGTCTGATATTCAGATGTGTCTAAAAGATATCAAAACAATGAATTCTCAACATAATATAAACACTTGGTTGAAGGGTGGTAGCTGAGTAGCACTCAGTTCTGAACAGCTAACAGCCAAGAGTCTCTTGACCTGGGTCTGAGGTAACCAAGAGTTAAATGATGGGTGCTTGTATGACAGGGAGATAAAGCAATTAGAAAATCCTTGTGGGTATGCAGCAGCAAGAGACTATTAAAGAGTCTACACATAAACGCTCAGTCCATAAGATTGTCCTTGACAAGCGTGAGGTGCATGCACATATTTGACGCAAGAGCCTCCCCATTGGCTCTTATGATCAGCACGGCCTGAAAATGCTGGCTTTGATTTTAGGAAGTAAGACATGAATCCCTTTTCTTTAACCCCTTCACATCCAGAACGCACACATGGTTTGATACTGAAGGAAACATCTTCATATGAAAGCAGTATTTTATGGAAATTAGACTGGAAGTTCTGTTGTTCCCGTAACATAAGCAATCACACTTCACAGCTATTAATCTTTTGGCAAGTTTTCTATTAAGAGTGGAGGTGTTTGGCCCTCTGTGCGTCCCTGATGCAAATGACTTCTGATGCGTGGTAAAGCAAAAGGTAGTAAACTCAAACTACTAAATGTGTCTCAGTCCAATGCTTATTTCATTAATAGATAGCAAAAGGCATCTCTGTAAGATATACTGAAATTTTCTCCCGTGCAGATGTTCCAATGAAAAGACATCTATCTCATAGCAGCAGTGTTGCTTTTGTAGAAAATAAATGTAAAATAACAAAGTAATCCCTTTTGTTTGTTTTATTTTATTGTTGTGATTGGTTACATAATTATCATTCTTATTCTTATCCTTATTATGCTTATTGAATGTAGTAGTAGTAGAAGTAGAAATAGTATATATTCATTGGCGGCGTCATAAATATTTTTAGTGCCATGATCATTATCATTTTATTTGTCACTACCTTTATTGATTTTATTTTAAAAATAATTTAATAATTTTGATTTTACAATAGGTAGTTTTAATTTGAGCAGATGTTATGTCAGTAGTAGTAGTAGTACATGTAGTAGTAGTAGCACTGTAGTGGACTAGTACAATGTGTGGACTATTACAATGTAGTAGTCATACAAAGAGCAATATTAGTAATCTAGTTTCAGTATCAGGTTTAGTCTCAATAATGAGTAGCATTGTGATTAGTATTATTATTGCATCAGTATGGATTAAGGATAATCCTTGACTGCAGTCACGGTGGGTGAAGCAAGGGCCGGCGACTGCTCTCAAGTGAAGTAGTTTGTGAATGTCTGCTCTATTCCAGCAGATAGATAGATATAGATAGATAATCTTTATTTCAAGTCGGTTATAATTTTACATAGTAAACACGAGCTGCCAGGGCTCTTGGCCGACTACAAAATAACAATTCAAAATATAACACACATGGTGTAACAGCAATATAAATGGTAAGTAGATGTTGATTAGTTGATTACAGTTACTTCCACAGGTATCATAGATGCTGACTACTTTCTTAGAAAAAAAATAAAAACATTCTTTTCTTGTTTTTTTCAAGTTAGACATTTATCACATGGGTTGATAGAGGGCTGGTAGCAGACTGAGTGCGCCCCATATATTGCTCCGAACCCCTTGACTACTAGTAATGTGAGCTTCCTACCTGTCTACGACGGAAGTCCGTGCTTCCAATGGTAGAGCGATAATTTTCTTGTCGAGAGGACAATTAGGACGTGATCAATCTCAATCCCAGGCGACGATAACAGCTCGCAAAATGTCTCCATTACCCTAAAAGATTTATGCGAAATATTCATATTTTGAAATGTTGATAGAGCGATGATATTTTCAGGGCTAGACGACTCTGCAAAGAAGCCATAAATCACGCAGGTCCTGATTGGCCAGTCAAAGAAAGGCCCCCTCCTCCTCCAGACAGCTGCTGCTGAAACAGCACAGAGGCCTCCAAAGACTCCAATATATGATAAAGTTCACCGGCTTCCTTTACCTTCCTCCCTACGTGTACCTTGTGTGATTCACGTTATACCCATGGTTATATGGGCCACAGGAGGATTCTGAATGCTATTTCAAATCTTGGATGAAGAATTGTGTTTGGTCATCTAAGTTCAAATGTAATTAAATCTCAAATCTGCAGATGAGTTCCCAAAAATATGTCCATTCCTTTAAAAACAATTGCTCTGGTTGTTAAGGTTGCATCATTTATGTGTATTAAGGATGATCAAATTAAATATACTTTTTTGCTAGATCTCTGCAGAGATATACATATCTTATAAATAGAAATCCCCCGATCTCTATAAGCATCCCCCACCCCATAGATTCCAAAAAGACATGTTTCAAGGCCTTTGTGTAATGTCTCAGGTTGGTTTATTGGGTGCATTTGTTTTGATTTTATTTGAGTAGCTTGTGGGATAAATTTCATTGACTCACTTTTTCTTCTACCCTGTTTAAATATGACAATTTAGCCTATTCAAAGAATTAATCTCCCGTAAGTTCTTTTGATGAGGAATACATTAAAAATCACAAAAGTACCCTCACAGCTGAGTGTGATATTTTTGGGGTAGAAAACTGAAAGGAAAACATGCATAGTGTTTTAAAACGGAGCTGCTGCCTACAATTATGGAGAGTGGAACTTCACATTTCACAGATGGGTATCACATTGCAACAGGTGAACTTGGATATGACGGACCACTGTACGACGGATTTTTGCATATGACGGACGATATGCTTGGTCCCAGTCCGCCGATGCATATCAAGTATTCGTAATAATAATTTTCCTGGTCCCATTGAGTCCATCGGTTCAAATTTTATAACCGCTTCCTTAATTTTTTTGTTAAAAATGAAAAAAAAAGTTATTTTTTAATTTACAGATTCCATAACATTGAAAATAATCTTCCTTCCGAAATACTCTTAGCTATAACCATTCCAAGTTTCATGCAAATCCGTTTACATATGATACCCAAAATACATGTTTGACGCAACCATGTTTAGGTGAAATTCGATACGGAGAATAAGGCCAAAAGTAAAACAGATTTTCACTAAAAGGTGGCAGCACTGCTTATAAATGACCACTGAATCAGGCTTCGTATTCACCGAAGGTGGCAGCACTGTTCAGTACCGACTGTGTCTGGCATTCACATCCATCTCAAATAATCGTTATTGGGAATATGCATGCGTTCCTTTTTTATATTCCTCTTTTGAGGGTTTGTAGTAAAGGGTAGAGGCTTTGTTTCAGATGTAATTGATTATTATCATTTTATTTTTATTACTATTATTTTTATTAGTAGTAGTAGTAGTAGTAGTAGTAGTAGAAGTAGTAGTAGTAGTACATGTATTATTATTATAATAAGTATTATTATTAATAGTAGTAATTATAAAATGATAATAACAATAATAATTATTATTATAATAATAATAATAATAATAATAATAATAATAATAATAATAACAATAATATTTATAATATTTAAAATAAAGTAATAGGATTGTTGGTATGCTTATACACTTTGGAAATTACATATGTGGAATTAAGCATTGATGGACCCTGACTCCCTGAGGTATGAATATGGTGCGATGTCAACACATCTCCAAAGGGTAGGGATTAGGACCTTTTAAACTTTGGAGGTATAAAACCTCATCGATATTTCCTTAACGTTACAGTTTCTAAACAACATTTTCAACAGTAGTCAGTACTGCATGCCTCCTAGGCCGGGAACTATTTTTTTTATTTTTGGCACTGTCAACTCCATAAATTGTGCTAATAAAAAAGCAAACTGCCGTTGTGTGGGACATCCAAGTAGCAATAAAACATTTTTATACGTTAAGGGCACGTCTAGTTGATTATCTGTTTCCCATGTCCAAGGTACTGAAAATTAGGGTCGGTCGGTCGGGTAAAAAAAAAAGGAAAGAAAAAAAGGCAGAAGTACCTATAATAGGGTATCAAATTGTTTTATTTGTGACAGAAATGCTGCCAATGCCATGGCAAGAAGTACAAATATGTGTACATGATGTTCATGAGACACATTTCCCTCTGTATTATTCTTCAGCTTGTTCATACAGAAAATTGTGCAGATTTGAAAAATAAAAACAAATTATTCAGACTTTATTTATTTCATTCAAAATGCAGTTCTCAGAAGAAAAAAAGCTCCTCTGGACAGGGTCGGTCGGAAAGTAAAAAAAAAAAATTTTTTTTTTTTAGCGTCGGGCCCAAAAATAGGGTCGGTCGGGACATGGGAAACAGATAATCAACTTGACGTGCCCTAAAGCAATATCAGCATAACATATCTTAAATGAGACGCAACTTTTTTCAGTTGTCATTGGGTATTGCTTAGTTGAGCAAGAGGCGTTTCTCTGGTCGAGTCTCATTCATCAGATATGCATAAACAACAGGCAGTTAAAAAATCTAAATCTGATTCTCAGTAAAAGGTGGCAGCACTGCGTATAAATGACTGCAATGAATGACTGTAGGCCGCCCAGGCGCAACTACTGAGGGCAAACATCTCAAGTTGTCGACTTTAATTCGGTCTTTAACAAAAGGTGGCAGCACTGTGCAGAAACGTCTGTATCTGCCATTCACGCACATCTTCACTAGTTGTTTTAGGGAGTAGTACATCTGTGTGCCACTTTCTTAAATTCCTTTTCTTAAATGTTGTTATAATAATGATAATGGTAAAAATAATTATTACTAATATTAAAAGTATTATCATTATCATTATTGACTAATAATAATAATAATAATAATAATAGTAATAATAGTAATAATAATAGTAATACTTATAAAAATAATTAATAATACCAATACTAAACCAACAGGGATGTGGGTCTGCCAATATATTTTGAAAATCATGTGTGTGGTCAGGCATTGATAGATCCAGAGGTATGATATTAACACAAGATTCCTGATTGAGCTAATCATTCCCCAACCCCTTATAATTTTGTTCAATTTAGCACTATCAGCTCCAGACATTTTGCTGATAAATAGTATACTGACTCAGTGCAGGGACATCTGAAACAATACTACACTTTCCCCATTTGCCATTGGGTATTTGATATGGTACTAATCTATCTAAGGGCAGGAATGGAATTGAATTAGGTTGGTATCATGTTGAGAAGGTAGTTTTTCCCACATATTAAAGAAAACAGCATTTAAAGATATCCATTTTTTATATATTTTTGAAAAGCTAAAGTATATCTCTGAAATTCATTGAACCTGTCTATATCCTTAATTGGTCAGTCTTTACTGCAACTATAGTCTGTCTGACCCAAGCTTACCTGATCGTTTCTTGTTACATAAAGTTCACATTCCCTATCCAAACTTGGAAAACCTCTTTAGGATCACTGTGTCCTGTATCTATATACCTACTTTCTTTCTCAACTCTGTACAATGTTGATTTTGCTCATTAGGTGCCCAAGGTACAATTCCATGTGAGATTGCTCACATCTGAACTGTTTGCAATGGGCAAATTTTACAATGGGACCTTATGAGCAAAATCAACATTTTTAACAGAGTTAAGACAAAAAGAAGGTATATACATACAGAAGTTAGTGCTCCTAAGAAGTTTGCCAAGTTTGGATAGCAAACACCAATTTTTGTAACTAAAAAGAAGAAGAAACGGTCAGCCAAGCCTGGGTCAGACAGACTATAGTAAGGGAACAATAAAATACACACATGCCAGGGCAACACTGATGTATGTTTTATATCTGCTATACTGACAGTAAATTCAGTTACACTTGATATGCAAATGGCTTGCAAAACCAACTAACCAGAGATGTTGCCCTCAGGACAACTGAGCACGCTCAGGTCTTCAGATAATTACACACTGGACTAAGAACATCATTATCATTTTTCCCATGCCATTCGTTACAGCACCTCATGACGACATAACACGCTTTAATTCTAAAACTTTATTTTCCAATCATTAACACTTACACATGTAGTGATCATTGACCTAACAAAAACAAACAGAGTTCTTGAGACTAAAGCATTAACATATATGTCATGTAATGTTCAACCAAATACATGTATACAATAAATATGGGGTTTGAGCAAATGTAATACACAGCTTCACAGGGGTTAAAATTAACATACAAAAAGTACTTTTGCGGTAGTGTTGCTAGCCCTCCCTTGACCTGGATAGATTCTTACTACCATTAGGATGAATAATGACATATTATAATTGGCACATGAATGTATACTGTACTGCATGCAATATACTTATTACATAGGCTTTTACACCTTACACAGGAACAGTGCTGCTCAGCAAAGAAATAATACTGTATGACAAATAAACAATAGCTTAATTGTATCAGGGTTCAGCGTAGTCACCAAGGTCGGTTGGGTTAGTTTGAACCAATACTCTGCTAGATCTAACAATAAGAGTACCCATACAGACTCTGTATAAATCTCAGCCCATCAGGACCTGGAGGCCTTTCTCATCAGGCCTATAGTCTATGTTGATCCCAGCACACACATTTTAGACCCTTCTTAATGATATCTATATCTATATATATATATATATATTTATAGATAGTTGTTATAGCAATATGACAGATTGACAGGACATCTACCTTCTGTGAGACAGTTATACCACATACAAGAGACAAAAGACAACACTTCTCAAATACACATTGAAATATATATTTACTTACACACCCTTACATCTTTAAGTATGTACCTCATGGGTGGTTTCAATGATGCTGGAATCTGAGTATCTGCTACAACTCTGTTACATTGGTAACCATGCCTACCCACATCACATAGGTGGAAGTGTCTCATTGGGGAAATGTTTACCTAGGTATTTTAAGTTGCACATATGTGGCCTTACTACAAGACAACAACTTAGAAAGTTGCAAAATTTGCCTTGCTATTTGTCCTTATTATTTTTTTTTAGTTTTTGAAATATCTTTCCTTTAACTCCATACTTGTTTCTAATGGCTATTTTCTGGACGATGAAGCCTTAACATTAGCATTTTAATGTTTACATGTCCATATTAAAGCTTCACTGGAAATAGCTCTAAATGCATCTTCATGATCCTTTCAAATAACTAACAACCTGCTACAGGGCTATTCATGTTATGACCAAACACAAAATCCCACGATCATCTCCAATAAAGTAAATATGTGGAATTTCTGTGATAAGAAAGAGACAAGTAATACCAGCAATTCTGTACAAAAATATGACATCTATCTCCCACTGGCGTAAAGTAGGTCTTTCTAGATTTGTAAAGCAAAGTTCAAACATTAAAATAAAGCCATATTTAATACTTTTTATATTGGGAATACTGTGCACTATAAATACTATGAGTAGCATACAATAAGACGCAGTAACAATAGGTGTTTGGCATTGTGATAAAAGATAGGTCAAATGATAGCATATTTAATACTTTTTATATTGGGAATACTGTGCACTATAAATACTATGAGTAGCATACAATAAGACGCAGTAACAATAGGTGTTTGGCATTGTGATAAAAGATAGGTCAAATGATAGCATATTTAATACTTTTTATATTGTGAATACTGTGCACTATAAATACTATGAGTAGCATACAATAAGAGGCAGTAACAATAGGTGTTTGGCATTGTGATAAACGATAGGTCAAATGATAGCATTTGGGGAACACTTTTTTTTTAACAAATTGAAAGGAAGCAGAACAATCCATTCCACAGATATAATATGCTCTTCTCTTATACGCCAAATATGGCTTACAGCGTTGAAAGTGATTATTGTCTAAAATATTAGGATTTCTCACTAGTTATATCTCAAGAGCTTCTCCTGTAAAAAATATGAATTCCCCTTGGTTACTGGCTTCACCACAAACAGCATGCATCAAGCACATGTGACTAGAGGATGACTTGGCATGTCCACATATCAGGAATATGTCCAGATATCAGCAAGTTGACCAAACTTTATCATAATCCTCAACTCATCCCGCTGCTAGAAGTGGTAGGAATTTCCACATGGTTACGTTCACATACAGTAGAAATAAGACTGCTTTTCAAAATCATAAACAATCTATTTCTTTATAACTGCATAATAATTTGCTTCAATACCTGTTTGCGGTATGACATAAAAGGTCTGTATCCTTTGGTGGAAGGATTATGGGATGTGAATTGAACAAGATAGTTACAAGACAGTGAAATAAACACTTTGTTCTCATTCTGGTATTAGTACCATTTATAATAAGGTAACATACTACTCTCTCAGTAATGATTAATACTGACATATCATTCCAACATTCATCATAAAATATTCTTATTATCATAATCATTCTGGAATAAAGAACTCTTTTTAGCATACACCTATTGAAACCAAAACGTTTCAATAAATTGTGGGTTAACCTGTTCCCTGTTTTTCAAAAGCAGATAGAGATCTTTCAACATCAGCCAATGTCAATCCATTTAGAATAAATACCTAAGGGTAGGTGAGGTGGAAGACATATCTTGTTTCAAATGTCTGCATTTTCTGATAAAAATCATTCAGTTATTCTAAAAGAAAAATAAATTAAGTGCTGCCCAAGATTGTGATTTAAGTCTTTCACATATAATATGCTTGGTATGCAAACAGGATGTCCCTGAGAAACAAAAAGAGAGCTGCAAGAAACCTAAATAAGATAAAGTAGAGAACTTCAAGGAATGTGGATTCGGCTCTAAGTAAATACAAAGAGTCTACAGTCTAATGCTTATTATGTTCTTTTCGGTGACAAGTGAGTGAAAATAAAATAAACATTTGATCATAAGTATGATAAAATGTTTATAAGATAAGAATACCCATTACTCAAATAAAGTACGGCCAATACCTCCAACACAATCTTGGTATCATTTACCTTTCCAAGATTTCTAAGATTCTCAGTTAGGAGTTCTAACCTTTACCAAATGTAGCTTGGAAAATCCTAGAGTTTCTAGGATAATTCCATTTCCTTGAAGTCAGATAAATGTGTCTAGAAGAGGGCCACATTCACATACCATGCTTGTACTGTTATGGCCATGAAGTGGACTTTGAAAAACATACTAGATATGACCTCATGTCAATGATTTACAGATAACCTTTAACAGTACAATGTACTATGCCTGACCCACATAGTACACAATGACCCACTAGTCTAGACTAGCGGTCAAAATGTCCAAGTCATGTTGACATATACGCTTGTGTCATAAATATTACCCCACATATATTTCATCAATAGAGATGCTTGCTTTGTAAAATTAATGACTGTATTTTAAACAATTTTTGCTTATAAAACACATACGCTAAGATAGACTAAGTAAAAACACTATATAAACTACTAATACTAAGCATAAAACAAGAGCTAATTACACACTCTTCTAAATCACAATAAGTCATTCACTCTCTCCATCATTTCACATGGTTTAAAGAATTCACAAAATAAACATACAAATTCACAATATAGAAAATTTATGACAGTATAAATATGATAACTTATAACCATGACTAGGATTTGTTCGATTTAAATTGTACATTGGTGCTGAGTGACCACATCATCTTATTTTTTTTATCTCACCAAATAAATACCTCATAATTTATATGTCATTATCAAGTCTTTAGGGATGGAAATTGAGCTACACTGGTAGGTATTAGAGCTGCACTCACCACTCACGAACTCGAGTTGCTCGAGCCCTGGGGCAAACTTGCCGAGCTCGAGCTGAAATGTTCAAATCGTGAGCTCGTCTATGTTAGGAACACAAACGTAACACAGAGCACCTAACACACATTATAAACATACATAACTGCTTATCGCTGTCGTGTCTTCTTTACAATCCCAAATGTATACAAATTTCAAGCGGTGTTGAGTGTTATTCTGACCGTTGTACCTCGGCAGCATGTTTTGAAATTAAATAAACATGGAAATGTTAATAAATCTCCGCCAATAAATATTTATTTCTTAATAGCTGGGGTGGAATATAAGTATTTTTTTGGAAAATCGGAACGTCCGTGAGCTCATGAGTCAAACGAGTGGTGAGCTCATGAGTTGATCTCCCTCCGTGAGTGCAGCTCTAGTAGGTATATCATTATTCTAAGAAATAAATCAATTACAGCTTATTGCACTCAACATTTATCTAATATATTGTAAACCCCTTTATTATCGCACCCTTAAGTTTTTGCAAAATCCCCAAACCAATATGATGACAGGCATCATTTCACAAATATTGTGAGTTTTCTAACTGAAACATAACAATTTAATTGATTACATTATTAGCATTGGTAATACGCGCCGATTAACCACGAATCACATATGATGCAAAGATTTAATGGCTAGTTTACAAAACAGGGGTTACAGTGAGCAAAAACAATCCTGTGCGTGTCCATCTATTGTTCTCAACACAAAAAGAGTTTACTTCCTTTGTGAGCTGCCTCTTTTCCATGGTCTAATATTCATAATTGGACCAAAGCATGGAATCTGTATGTGAGGAAGAGTTACCTGGTCTGAAAGTTGAGATGAAATTGCATTTTCATGTCTGAAAGACATGGTCAGTGGTAGCATTTTGATATGAAAGACACGGTCATTGCCAAAGCTCTGGTCTCAATAACTATATTCCTTATAAGTAGTTATTTTTATTACATATTTAATTCAATGAAGCATTCGAGACCCCTTTGTATAAAAGCTTCAACCTCAGCTTAGGTTTAACTTCTTGTAAAAAGAAATTAACCATAAAGATAATGAGGACTCTGTTGAGGAGGCGTGAATTAATTCTATTAAAAAGAAGTTTCTTACCTCAATTTTTCTGGGAGGAGGGCCTGACCATGTTGTGTGGATTCAAGATTTGAGTGTAGATGGTTCAAGGGTTGATTAAAGTCATTTTTACATAATAATCTAAGTACTTAAAAAGGTTGTAAGTACATTTTTTCCTATTAAGAGGAGTTTACATAAACTCCTCCAATCTGTAATCCCCTAAATCCACCCCTGTAAGTATGGAAAAAATCACCGAGTTTCATTTTATCTGTGTGTTAAACCAGTGGTATGTTGACTAAATTATACCAATTTCTTTGCCTATCCTTTAGCAGGGTTGACCCAACCCCCAAATGCTGACTGCAGTTCCCTGGCCACTGCCAGAGTCAGATGGTCATTGTGCTTGCCAGCTATGACCTGTATACCTATAGGTACCCCTTCCCTGCTCAGTCCCATGGGGCAGGCCGTGGCTGGCAGACCCAGCACATTGACTACCGCCGTGTAGGCAAAATTCATGGGTATGGTGAGTGGCTGGTTGTGGTAGGGTGCTGGTGTGGGGTGGCAGGGGAAGAGGAAGACGGCGTTGTCGCCGAGAAGGTTACTAAAGTCCTCTTTCAGCTTGTCACATATACTGCACAGCACAGCGTTGGACTCCTTGGCTGAGCCCGATAGCTTCTCCAGCATCCCCAGCGCGATGGCAGGCAGCGTGTGATTGGACAGCTGGAATATCCACTTGACCAGCTCCAGGTAGGCATTCACGGGAGTCCCACGACCCATCAGCGAACAGAAACTCTCGCTCTCGGCCGACGACATCTTCGCAGACCACAGCTGGAGCTGGTAGCGTAATTTGTTCAGCTTCGCCATTTCTACCTTAGCACCGATGTTCCCTTCAAAATGATTAATTATCTAAAAACAGAGAAAAGATTATATTTCTTTTAAACCATATAACCTTATATATTTTCTTTATGATTCAAATGTCATATCTAAATGGTCAACTATATGTTCATAAACTGCAGTAATTGTTGAATGAAATTTAATAAATTTTTATGAAGTCAATGCAGAAAATGTTATATCAACTAAAATATAGCTTGCATTTGGCCCAGTCTAGTTTTATACATTCACTAGGCATTGCTCCATCTGTGTTGAGGAGGTTGCAAAGATAACAGGTTACAATATTTCAAAAATGGATAGTCATATAACTGGTATCAGCATGACATGCTATGCAATGAGCAAATAGCAGATAAATGACTTGTCAGGGTTAACAGTTGAAGATGTCACAACCTTCAACTAGGCCTTCCTTCTTTCGTGTGAATGTGAATATCAAACAAGATTGCAAAAACTGACTAATGGAAATTATTGATGCAATCCATTTTAATCTTTGAGAATGTGTATTCTTGCTATTTTACTTATTCTAAAACCTATTCAACATTGCTATATCAGCAGCTCAGATAACCGTTAACATAGGTACACTCACTATCCCTGTGACTATTCTGAAATATCTTTCGTGTTTCTTACCTTGTCCATAGCTCTTTTGATCTGAGAATCAACAGCCGACACAAATACACAGCCACCATCATCCAGCATATAATAAAACTTGATTTTCTGTAGATCAACCTGTAATAAAGAATGCAGTCAAGTTTTAGCAATGCAATCAACCACAAGTTTTAGCAAATGAAGAAATGAACATTTATCAACATCAGACATGAAAAATGTCTAATGTCAAAAATGACAAACAAACGAAAATGTTTATTTTTAAGATATATGTGTATACTAATTGGTTATCAAGATGTGTGCAACTTCATCAGAGCAAGTGCATGCTCTAAACATAAATGACAGAAAAGTAACACTGTATATATGAGCCTAGTAGTTGCCTTTCTTAGGTGTTTACCTCTTTCAACAGTAGTACACAGTTTAAGGAGGCTACTCACTGATTCGTCTAGTTTGAGTCTGTTCACTGCCGGGCCTGCCATCACCTTGAACATTGGGAGGAGGTCCTCTGCGTAACGGCACATAGGACCGGTTCCCAGGAACTCCTTCTCTTCCCCCTGGGCATTGGGAAACTGGCCTTCATTGCTCACAATGCCTGCACAAATATACAGACTTCTTTCAATCAGCTTTACACACAATGACTACAAGAATGCACAACATTTTATTGCTGAATTGAAATCACTTTTATTATAAGAATGCAAACAATGTGATTGACTGATTTCAATCATTTTACACCTGAAACCTACATGAAAGCACACAGTGTGATTGACTAATTTCAATATGTATGCACAATGCCTATAAAAATGCTTCTGATTTAATTCAATTATCTTAAATCCATTACAAAAACAACAAGAGAAGAACGCAGTCGCGTACTTTATTGAGTTTATCCTAGGATAAATAGATGTAGTGGTACGTGGTAAGTGGTAAGTTGAACCCTAAATTATTTGCACATCTGTACCGCACTTGTAGCCTGTCGTAAATGTGAATCTCCGTCGGTATTGGCGTTTGAAATGAAAGAGAGCTTGAGATCATTGATATTTACAAAGAGCTTTATTGTTCACCTGTTCCTGCTTACATATGTAGTGGTAGTAGTAGTAGTAGTAGGATCAGAAGTAGTAGCAGTCGTAGACGTAGCAGTAGTAGTAGTCGTAAAAGTAGCAGTAGTACTGAAAATGTTCCCTGCCCTTTTCCAAGTTCGCCAACTTTCAGGCACAACAACACAGAGATAAAATTCCCAGAGCAGTAAAAATCTACAATAGAAATAAAAATAAAAACATATATCGATTGCCTACCTTGTTGTCCTCCTTATGGTGTCTTTATTTTGTGTTGTACCATCAGTTATAGCCTTTTTCGAAGGCTTCAAACATGATGGTCAACACACTCCAACACCACTGTTCCACTGTTTACGGCAAATTCGATTTCGAAAATCCGTTAGCCCTAAGCATTGCATCTATTTCGAATCATGACTCTATTATATTAATCGCCAAATAAACAAATATAAAATTGACATTGTTATATAGATATGTGTCTTGGCTTTCAGGAAATGTTTTATTCATTACGATCCAACCACGGGAAGTATTTATTTGGATCGTGTAAAATGCAGAGAGGAGACCGCAAAATCTGCCGTTTTCAAAATGGCGGATCTAAACACGTGCGAAGCGATTTCCTTTGCACTTGTTTTACAACGATCGTTTCAGCAACAAAATAAATTAATTTTGAAAAACGAAGTTGATATTCTTATTCCCTGACATCCATTTAGTCTAATTATTATGTTTATTGAATTTAGGATGTCAGGAATAAAGAAATATCGATCGTTCGAAAAACTGGAAGTACTCTCTTCAGTGCCGCTAGCCGTTATAGATCAATCAAGCCATCACACGCACGTGCGAATCGCCGGCGATTGCCAATCATAAAATAAAACGGCGATGATTGGATGATAGTGTCACGCCCATAATGACGTAGCTAGGGCGATCAACGTGTTGTGAATGAGTTATAAAATGGCCGCTACTCCGCGATGTAGCGGATGGAGTATAAAATACTTCTGATGTGTACATTATGTACTTGCACGGATTATTTCATGGGACCTACAGCAGGACACATACCTAAACTCAATCGGGTGAGTACTGACTAAAAATTACTTCTAGCCAGATGTTATACGTAGTGAGGAACTGCTGGGGAAGAGGTTATGTCAAGATTATATAAGGTTACTGATCGCTTGGATCAGGGACTCTACTTCCCTATCAGAACTCCTAACAATACTTCGCAAATAAATAACTATTTTCCAAAATAAAAATATTTCCTAAAATAAAATATCCCCACGAGAAATGTGTTAAAAAATTGTGCAATAACATAACGAAACAAGGAAATTATAACCACCCGACCGAAAAATTGTCACGATTAATATGCAAGATGGCGAACCCCCAAAACAAAAGCTGAACAAAAGGCAACAGCGATATGACTGAAAATAACAGATTCAAGCGTAAAAACTAATAAATAAAATAATAGTGTCAAGGAAGAAAGTATATAAAACGCAAAAATACATGTAAATTCAAAATGTGACCATAGACGAAGGAGAAAAAGGCTTTCTATTGAACAAAAGAAGGCGTAGTCACGTGACTTTCCCAGATGGGGCGAGGGTGAGTACAAAGCAAGTAGTGGAATATTCTTTGTTTAATCGACGTAATAGGGGGGTACATGATACGGAATGGGCTATTTTAATATTGAGTTTTATCAATAGATAAACTCAATAAAAATGCAGTTTAATTCACGTATTTAAATGATATTTTAACATAACACCTATTCATTTCATAATAATGATCATTGATATGGTAAGTATTATCCTCCTGATCATCATCATCATCATTGAAAGCACCATCTTACCCGTGGTTGGTTTGTGGCCGTATACACCATTGAAGAACGCAGGCATGCGGATACTGCCCCCTATGTCTGATCCTACGCCTATAACAGAGCCCCCGGCAGACAGGATACAGCCCTCTCCACCTAAAACACACATACAGGCTCTCAAAATTATCCCACTCAGACTCAAGTCATGTCATTCTTTCGGTATGCTGTCTCTGTGGTAAAAGGTATTCGTGTTTAGTTTTTACCCATTCTGGAAGTAATGCCTATATGTGTCCGGAGGGACATCACTAATGAATGAATATGCAGCCTGTTACAAGATACCTCATCAACTGAGTCTTTACTCATACTAGCTCATGAAATTCACCTAACAAAAAATATAGAAGGCATAAACCTAAAAACTTTCATATGTTATATTTATTAGAAAAGAAGAATATTGCACATTGTCTTGACTGAATATATACCTTCTCTTATTTCCTTTCTAAATTCAATGCAACTTCTAGGTAAATCTAAGCTCTAGAAATGAACCATTCTTAAAGATTCAGTCAAGGTAGTTGGAAAAGACATTTGAAAAAGAGGTTAAATTCAATGTGTTTTGATCAGGTTGGAATTTTTTGATACTGGTCTCCAGAGAAACCAGTCTAGGTTTCTCTAAGCAGGTGGCCTCTCAAGAAGGTTTTGACTTCTAGTAACTATAACAGGTTCTAACCTGAGCTTCCTCCGACGATCCTGCCGGTGTGGTAGGCATTGTTGCAGCGGCCGTAGAGCCTGTTGTGGGACTCCCACCACATGCACAGCTCGCTGCAGTTGGTCACTCCCAGGGGTATGGCGCCGGCCTTCCTCATACAGCTCACAGCCCCCGCATCACTCGACGCCCTCACATCCTTACGACTCACTAGACCTGAGGAGTTAGGCAGGCCTGGAAAATCAAGCAATAAAAAAGTGAAAGTGGATATTCTTCTTATTGGTGACACTAAGAGGTATGGCTCCCAATTCCCTCATACAGTTCACAGCAGCTATATCACTGGTGGCCTTTACGTCTTCTACAAGTGAAAAACGTGATGAGTTTGGCAAACATGGAAAATCAAGCAATAAGAAATTTGGGTGGGTATAGCATATGTTCCGGACAAAACAAATGCATATATAAAATCAAAAAGTTTAACCCCTTAAAATTTTTATCACATATACTACAAATTCTTAAGCTGCCCCAAAATTTAATCATAAGCATTGTCAGGGAATAAATCCACTCAACAGCAAGCAAGTATAAAACTTACCAACGACTCCAAAGGCTTCCTTGGCTGTGAATGGTATTCCTAAGAATGGAGCATTTGTTTCAGAATACTTGTCTGGTACGTCTCCTGAGTCCAGAATCCTGTCTATCTCTTCTGCCTCCTTCACTGCATCCTCAAATCGCTCGGCAACCACTGCATTCACAATGGGATTGACTTCCTTGATTCTGCGGATGTAGGCCTCCACAACAGTGGTGCTTTTCAACTGATACAAAGGAGAAAATTGAATTCAGAGTAATCATATGTGTATGAGAATATGTCGACATCATCTGACATTTTATTCCATATTCTTTTACACTCATTGAAGTGTTTTATATACTTATGGCATATACTAGTGAACAAGGTTGTAGTTTAACAGGGGGGGCAGCCAACCCTAATTTGAGGGTCAATTATTCCAAGATGAGGAGTCGCTTGGGATGAATACTGAAAATCAAATATTCTAAACTGGTGTGGAAAAGTTTCCATTTCCTTTGATCTTTTGAGTATGATAAATAAATATACAACAAAGGATGTATTTCACCAAGTTATTCTCATATGGTTTAATTTTGTAAGCCCCTTAAGCATCCTTTTAGGGGCTAAATCTTAGCATACTGTACGCTGCGTTAATTCTGCGCATATAAAGTGATCCGCTTGACAGCCAGCTTCTGTGGATAGGCAGTTAAAGCTTTGCATATGGATGTTGAATAAAGAGCTATCATATCAGCGTGTATAACAATACTAGCATAGGCATCAGATTTCAAATAATGGTGCGCAGTTTAATAAATGCTGACTAAAGAGGTGCGCAAAGTACACATTAATTAAACTGCCACAATATTAACACTATATACAGTATATGATATTGACTTAACATTTTCCTTTTTTTAAAGAACATAGGAAATGTACAATAACTCACATAATTACCAATCTAACGCGCACATAAAATACAGATGTCAGAATAAGATCTCTCTCTCTCTATGTTGATAGTTCCACAGGCAGGCGCACATGTCTGCATAGATAATTCCCCAATCAATCAGCACACACCTGCAATCAATAACCTACCTGTCTTTTCCTGATCTGGCCAGCAAGAGAGGTAGCGCTCTGTAGGAGTATTGGGTCGCTCAGAGTGGGCAGGGGGGTCTTCTGAGCTTCATAGATGTAGGCGAAGATGTAGTTCACTATTGGCCGCACTGTCACATTGATGATGAATGTGATGAAGTTGAACACTTTCTCCCCTAACTTCACCATCTTTCCAGTTTACAAATCTGGAAATAAATACACTGGTAAGTATAGGCTGTCATGGCCCATAACTGCTATCCTGCTTGCTCAATCCAATAACTAAATTCAACCTTGGGGTACAAAGCTGGTTACTACAGCAAGAGACTTTGAATGAAATTTTAATCCTGATCAAGTTATCCTCTTTGAAATCTGGCCCAGGCAGTTGACTCTTGAGTACAGTGAAAATAAAACATTGCTTCAATGCCTCAATGAAGTGTGATATTGATGCATGGCAAATGTCCAAAACTATTTGTATACTTACCCTCCATATTCTATTGCCGCTAGTACACTACACTTGTATGGATGTACCTCTATGTATGTATACTATACTGACATCATTAAATGATTAATTAGGAGATTCAGCTTGATAATCATTACCATTCAATGGGAGGGGGCAAAGTATCATAAATGTTTTTTTTTGAAGTGGTAGGTGGCAGAATAAAGATCAATTGATGATTTTTTTCGGATAATCATTTTAAGCATATGCACACAAAAATGCAAAGTGCACACAGATACACACACATTACATTCAAATAAGAAAGCGGAGCTCAACACTTAGGTCAGCAAGCCTGCCCTTAGTGGTTCAATAAAATACCTGTAGGGCTGGTAAATGGGGCTAAGATAATGTTATAAGCCCCAAAGAATAGCCATATTTGGAGCAAAATAATAGTGTAAATATTGCTAATGCCTAATGGTGTGACACGCTAAATAAGGTAAATCACTTTTGACCAAATAGAAAGGGAAAGTAACTTTTCATCAGTACAACTTTGTAGGGCAGGTAAAAACCACATGGACTTTTGATGTGAGCTCACTTGTCCAAAAGGGTATGTATATACATGTATACTCTCTTACCTAGGTATCGACCATCCCTGGGATATTTAAAGGAGTTGGAAAAGTGACCAGTCACGCCCAGAGTTCCTTAAGAAAAGTGAAATCGCCTGCCAAGATAATTTCAAAATAACATTGAATGGAGCATAAATTCCTGAACTAGAGCTGTGGTCTGAATCGCGATAAACAAATTGCTCCTCTAAATATCTTCCAAAAGAAGTCAGTGTTACTCATATATCGACAAACTAGCAGGCTGATTTTTTGGCAGCTCACTGCTGCAGACAGGAAGGGGTAAACAGAGGAGTGGGGCTTGAGCTGACTCAGCAGTGAACTACTTTTATTTCACATCAGCCCCAGTTCCAGCTAGGAGTGACGGGCTCCAGCGGCCAGTAATCCACCAGCCTGACACAACAACATAGTACTGGTAAGAAAATATGTTTGCATTCCATGTAGTTTTCTAATTTTTTAATTTCCATATTTGGTAGAGCGAGGTAGTTGTATTGAATGATTCATTGAGTTTAGGTACATAACTGCTATACATTCTTGCATTAGGACACATATCCTATGCTCACATATTCAACAACTCACCCCCCTCCTCCCCCCCCCCCCCCCCCCACAAAAAAAAGAAAATAATAAAATGGCCAGGCACTTCTGTACTAGCACCCAAAAATATTTTATCCACACGTGGCTTGAATGCCGGTATAGTCAAAAAGTGTGCCCCTAGGGGATGGGAAGGGGTTGGGATTTGTGCTTGAGTTACTAGTACTATCATGCTCCCTTATAACCGCCCTCACAGGGATTACCTAAACTGCCCTTTATCATGATCCATTTGAGTTCACAAAATAGTGAAAACCAAAGTGCAAACATTTTCCGGTGATACTGAAATCTTTAAAAGGATAGTAAACCCAAAGATCATTACCTACCCTATTGGTAGAGAAACAACATCAGTTTTCTATCATTACAGGGTGTGACATAGGTTCCAAAACATTACTTCCAGAGCAGGGCAAGCTGCCCCTAAAGTTAATTTGCCCGGCTGGCACATCCACTTGCCCCGCCACTCTGTTAAACAAAGGTGAGTTACATCGCGAGGACTCTTCCCTAAAATACATGCTGCATTATCAATGCCTGTTTTAATTTTTCTGTTGTTTTTTAAAATAATTTATTGTAAATATATAAATGCTTCAACTGAGACCTGCATTTTTCCCCTATTTTCAACGGCATCAAGTTTCAAAGGTGGGGATTTTGTATTTATATGGTGATGTCAGTTAATGATATTGGGGGGGGGGGGGGCGAAGGTCGGGGGACATATTCAAAGTCTTTCTTTTTCATCATTTCCAGCGTTTGAAGTTTTGAAGTGCCAGATTTTAATTTCCCCAAGTCTCCTTATAGAGGTTGCTGCATGTGGAACCTCTTCTGCCAAATCGACATCACTCTTAGATATCATCATAATTGTGCTCAGAACAGACATTTTGAGGGATAAAATGAAATATCATGGTTACTATCCACAGGACGGGTACTTTTCTCAGTATCAATATAAACCTACAAATATCCCTTGGAAGGAATGAATTCATCCATATACCGTATTCTTCTGATTAAGCGCACGGTGCGGATAGAGGTTGGGAATATTTTAGTAGGGGTATTGACGATCTTCCGTTTAACCGCACACCTCAATGATTGCCGATCGGAGGGCATTGGTCGCTATTGCGCCTTTGCGCTCTCTCTGTTCAGTTAGCTTCAGACGTTTGCAGCTACAATCGGTCAATCGCGCATGTGAGATCGTTAATTGGCCAATATTAAGACCATGCGGCGAATATGAACAGTGAGACCGCGAAGGAACTGCTGAAATTGCGGAATTCAGCGCTGGTTTGCAGACACGGCAAGAGGAAAGGAAGAATACGGTACTTTTCTTTAAAATATACAGTACTTACAAGCTTAATATACTAGAATGAAACACTTAATTGCTTTTCTTTAATACTTAGTAACACTTTCAGGATTGTAAAATTGTAGCGATGATTGTGACTTGATGATACATTGTTATTTTCTATTAAGAGTTACACTACACAGTATATCAATATGTAATTGCTTTGATAGTCATATTTTGATATGTCCATATGCAGCAATTGGGTCTCAGAAAGGATTTCAAAAATGCCTGTCCAAAACAGCAATTCAAAAATTTCTGCCTGTCAAAGTTTTACAACTAATCTACTTCAAATCCTTATACCAACAATTAATAGGGTAATGTGTCAAAAAGGGTAATTTGCACTTCAGCCATATCTTAGAAGATAGTTTGTTTGGAAATGTTTAGTTATTACCCCCCAAAAAGTCAAAATTAAAAAATCTTATGAGAATATTTTGCCTGTCCAAAAAGGTGGTTTTCTTGAAACTGACTGTCCAAAACAGGCAGGACGGGTCCTGGCTAAGTTACTGGAAGCAAGTCCATTCATTTACATATTTAAGTGCTGGGGCACAGCCATATTTTTTAGTTTAAATAATGTTACCTGGCGACTGGCGACACTACCATTTCAGCCTACAGCATTAATGAAGACCTAGATCAATCAATAGGCAATATGAATAAATTAAGTTCACTCGTTTTCAATGTAATCTTTATCAAAAATATGACAAGTGAAATATCATAAAAGCTTGACTGGTCATGCTTACCGATTTTTTTTTTATTGCTAAACATTGTTTTAAAATGTTGGCTTGTCACACATTTGCAGCCTCTGTCACATGCTGGTGCGGCAATTGGATGCTGCTGCTGTGAAAAAAAGGATCTCATACAATAGAGGAAATATTCCTCAAAAGTTGTGTAGTCATGATGGAAAACCCCAAGGCCTCCAGAAGTCTGATGCATCCGCAGCCTTCGGATGTCAGATGCACCAGTCCTCCCTTGCCCTTGGCCATGGGTTTTCCAACAGAGCTGCCAGCTCCTTCTTCTTCTTCCTGGGTACTTGTCAACCCCAATTTACTGGGGGCTCTGACAAGGTTGAGGTTTGTGCAATGCGCGACTCAGATGCAAGTTTAAAACTGTACTTAATAAAAGATGGTTTACACCATGGCTACCCATGGTAGGGACGTAACCCCCTACACTTGTACATTAGTGGGGTACCAGTCATGACAGGATATGGTCACACAGAATTTTTAAAGTCACTTGTTACAACTTACAACCCTCAAAAGCATGCTAAAACTCCTATATTAAGCTACACGCCAGAGTATCGTATACTTCCTAAACTAAATATACCACTTTCTTGTAGTCATTTCTATTAAAACCGCTTTTATACTCAATTTTCTGCTGCAAGTGGAAATCTGTATGGCTGTCACATCTAGCGTCAACACTCCATCCTACACTGTTACTAGCTGGCTGCATTTGACCCATATAGATAAGGACCTGAACGCCAGTGCCGGCCAGGTGGGTAGCGTTCTCTAGGGAGTGCGAATGACAGGAAGCACGGCTGTATCCATTGTGCGATCGTCCTGAAGACTCCACTAGTGGAGTATTCAGTATTCGGTATTCAGTATGTTTTATTGACTATACGTTTGCAGTACAAAATCATATCAAAATACGTTTACAGATCAAACTAGTGCACATAATTATAACAAAGGTTGATGTACTAAATAAAGCAACATTAAATAATAATTGCAACTAAATACAAACATAAACCTTTGAAAGCGTAGAATGTTTACATGGTTCTACAAATAGAGATTATCTCCGTGGTTGCCCCTTGGATAAATATATAATGAAGCGCTAACAAGTCGGAAAGAATAAAAATGAGTTTACACGGGGCTATTTAAGGAAGCGTGATTACTCTGGCGTGACGTAGCATACACCTAGCTGGGTGTCTAACTCTTAAGGTGGATCGTGCAGTTGCTAAGACTTATGCCGTGTCTTGATGGCGTGCCTATACATGTGAGTGATATAATGGCTTGATATCAGCCATATCTTGACCATTGATTCCATTGGCACATTTACAGGATGTTTTCCCATGATAACATAGAAGTACTCTAGGGGTTCGTCTAGAACCTCTTGGACAATTGGATCATTCACAGCCTTTAAGACATCCCACATTTCGGACCTGGTACCTTCATATTCGGGACAATGCATCACAATATGTTTTATATCCTCCTTGGAGTGTCCAGGACGACTGGCACTGTGGCCACATCCTGTAATGAGTGTCATATTAAGCTGTCTCATATTAAACCAAGAACAAACCCTGTAGCACCCACCCGTCCCCCTCCTAGGATTATATTGACTGCTGAATCAGTCGTCACTCACTGGCAAACTTAGACAGGACTGGTTCTTGGAAGAACATGATTGAATAATTTGCAGAACAAACAAACAGAAATTCTTGAACAAAACATGTGTATGACATGTTCTGCATATATGTATTTTGCAAAGATGTGTACCAATGTCGTCGTGACGATCTGCTGACCAGGGAACCTTCCTACATGACATCACCCGCTGCAATTGAAGCAAATAAAAATACAGAAAATGCCCTTTCCACTTCTAGGTAACCCAGTGATTGGGCAACTCTCGACGGGGAACTCCCAGAACCAGCTGACTCCGCACACTTCCGTCCTGGCAACTCACACTGGAAGCTAGCTAGATTCCTGGCATTATCATCGGATATTTCCTCTAAAAACCTGACTCACCTTTTCCTTCACCTTGACCGTTGACAAAAGGCCTGGCTAACTTATCAGTGTGACTACTGCGGTATGTGCATGATAAGGAAGGTTGTCTTCATTTCATCACAAGCATGTCGCAGCGCCCTCCTCTGACGAAATGGGAAACTAAGTTAGCTTATGATTTGCATTCCGTTTGACGAACGTTCGTGGAACGATGTCACTGCATGCCATTTTGGTTACCAGTTGGGTTACGGCGAGCTCCGACAATGGTCCATGATACAAAAATAGATATATTTTATTATTATACCTCACAGGATGATTCTTGATTCTGGTTGGTCAAGCGCCATGGATTAATCGTCATGTTTTCCTCCCTCATTAGTGACAAGCTGCTTTCCTTAACAGCTTATGAAATAATTGAATAGTTCATAGCAACAGCTATGAAATAGTTGACTAGTTACCGCTAGCCCGAAGAATACCCACGAACACCCACGGAGTTTGCCGAGTGATCTACCGGTGAAACTACATGTAGTTCAACAAGGCAGACAACGAGTATTTGTCCAAAATCTCTGGTGTTTGTAATTTTTCCTCCTTTTGTGTTTTGTATTTTGTTCGGTATTATAAAACTGGATGATTCTTGATTCTGGTTGGTCAAGGGCCATGAATTAATCGTCATGTTTTCCTCCCTCCTTAGTGACAAGCTGCTTTCCTTAACAGCTTATGAAATAATTGAATAGTTCATAGCAACAGCTATGAAATAGTTGACCAGTTACCGCTAGCCCGAAGAATACCCACGAACACCCACAGAGTTTGCTGAGTGATCTACCGGTGAAACTAGTTCAACAAGGCAGACAACGAGTATTTGTCCAAAATCTCTGGTGTTTGTAATTTTTCCTCCTTTTGTGTTTTGTATTTTGTTCGGTATTATAAAACAAATATGACATCCCTGTGGGGTGTCCATCAGGAATAAGTTACCCTCTAGAGGATTGTCGCCTTCGGGCTACGCCCTCAGGTGACAATGCTCACTTGGGGTAGACAATCATGTTGGCAACCCCACAGGGATGTCATATTTGTATAATGTTACCTAGAGCAAGCTGACTAGCATGCACAGAGCGTTGGCAGCTGATTATGCCCAGTCGTCTTCTCGGCTTTTCTAAATTTTTAGGCAACTATAATTATCATAATAAGAAATCATAAAATTAACTCCAAGAAGTTTTCATAATGGTTTTATTTTGAACTTTAAAGGTGTTGGGTCCTTACAAAACATGTTTTAACATCAGTGCTGTTTCAGAAAAGGGAGGAGCTGAACACATTCGATTTTAAGACGCCTCAAACAACAGAGTTTTTTATGAAGACCCATACCAATGATTTTTTTAATTTCAAGAAGACACAAATTATTTTTAATATTAACCTGTACACCCCTCCCGGATTTATGAACTGCCTCCCCCAACCCCCACCCCCCCCCCCCCCCCCATGATTTTTTATTTTAACTCTATAGTCAGTTAGGGGGTGGGGATGACAACAGTGATTAACAACACAATAAAAAAAAATTCAGACTGTTGCAATGGCCTATGGCTAGGACAGCACATATCTCCCAGTAGCTTATAGTCTGTCTGACTCAAGCTTGGCAGACAGCTTTTTCCATTTTTTTGTGACAAAACGTTCAAGTTTGCTGTCCAAACTTGACAAACCTCTTTTTGAGCACAACCACGCGTGTGCATAAACATACCTTTTGTCTCAACTCTGCAAAATGCAGATTTTGCTGATTAGGTCCCATTGCAAAATTTGCCCGTTGCCAACAATACAATCTCACACGTGTTTGTATTGTTCGCAATAGACAAACACGCAGTGGTGCGCCAAAGAGGTTTGCCAAGTTTGGACGGCGAGCTCGAACGTTTTGTTACAAAAAATGGAAAAAGCTGTCTGCCAAGCTTGAGTCAGACAGACTATAGAATAAGAGAAAATGCATTGGTCGCCACAGACCAATTACCATCTATATAGGTCCCATTGTAAAGCCCTCGACACACCTAATCTCGCCCCAGTGTGACAGGCGAATGAGGGCTCTCGTAATTGCTTACATTATAGATAAGGTTGCTCATGCACATGCACAGATCATAGCTCTTAAGCGGTTCTCGTCAACACCTGGGGTTAAGTGGGGTAGGATTTGTATCGAGGCTATTGAACAAGATCTGCTGGTTGCGTATCCGTTAGTCCTCATCGTGTCAGTACGTAGCTCATCGGTCGAACGTTAGGTAAACAGAATACACCCAGAAGTAAGCAGGAAAATGTCGCCACTCTATGGTAACCGGAACAGTTTACCTGGGTGGGTGGGAGTGAATCAACGTGAGATTGGCCTTACGAAGCTAAGTGTAACCAGAGAGTTTCTATCTTAAGTGATGTAAAGTCCCTGGTGTAACATCACAACGAGACTCCGCGCAAGCACTCTGCTTTGGTTGGGGATGGTTATTTAACATGGTACTTGACGGTCATATCAGTAAAACCAGTACCAAATTTCTAGATAACATTTATATAAGTTAACTTTTAGAATTATCATTAAATGGGGATGTTTAAAAAGAAGTGTAAAAGTCATTTATATATTATGAAAATACAATAACATTAGAACAAGAGAGCAAAAAAACATGAATATAAATCTTTAACTGTTTAAATTTGGAATATTGGAGCAGCGATGTTTGACCAGCCTGACTAACACGCCTGCAGTGTTATCAGTGCTGCACTCCGATCATTAGAAGAATGTCTTTCGGTTATACTGCTTGTCAATTGGCTGAAAGCAGGGTAAATCAGTTCATCCCCTGGTGGGACCCCTACTCACAGCCACATACACGATCTGCTGGCTTGGAATCCTGGTTACCTCGTCTACGTCTGCAGCACGCACGCCGGGCAGTAATCAATGTTGAATGAGGGAATATGCTCATTCCTGGGATGGTTAAAGGGGAACCTTGGGAAGAACAAATCATAGGTTTATATGAAAGTTCATGAACATAGCTCAACATCTGTCATAAACAGGGAAGCCCTAGAGCTCCACACAAAGAGAAATCTAAAATTGCAATTAGTGAATAGCACCTCCTCTGAGCCAAGGCTGCCGCCATTTTAAATCCGGATCATCACCCCCTGATGTGGTCAGTGTTATACGCACAGAGCTAGGGGCAGGAAGCACAGAGCTAGGGGCAGATTGCCACCCAATTGAAAAGCATGGCCGCTGCCAGGGGCTGAGCAGGATGATGCCAATATGCAAAAATCTCCCCTCATGGGACCACTGAGAGAAAAAGAAGGACAACATCATGTTCTTGAAGTGTATTACTTTCATATAAGCTGATATGTATGTGAGCCTTTAGGACCCCTTTAAGACGGGCTTGTTTCATAATGCGCGTGGTTGGTAACTAAATCTAACTTCGGCTGATAATGTAATGTCTAAAACGAATTTTACTCTCCCATTGCCCGCAAAATTTGTGAAAGACGATGTCAAAAGGTGTTAAGTTGTGAATATATAGGGGAAACTTTGAAATTGCTACCTGCGTAAATGGCAACTTTTTCATTGCCTGCAGTCATCGCATAACGAAAGATATTTACCCACTAAACGAAAAGAAAAACATAGGGATATTATATTGATGCCCATCTACCTTCCCCTTCAAAATAAAATTATGTATAATACATTTATACTAACAAGTTTAATCATAAACCCCAGCTATTTGGTCTGCTATCAGTCCCAATAATGAGGTGCTTCAGGCTGAGGGAGGAGCGGAGAGTAGTAGCCTGTAGTTTTTACAAACAACCAGTCGCCGAAGATGCTAAACTGTAATTTCAACCCCACAAAACGAAATTGATTGCATACCTTGACATTCGACGATTCATAGACGCACATCACATTCGAGCCTTAACACAGTGATGTCCACAGAGGCCAAAAGTAGCCTCACAATTTTGATGAAATCTTTCAGGTGAAAGGACTTTTGGAGAATTATTTGAAGGGAAAATGTTGATCAGTAAATTACCAACAACTCTCCACGAAATATTTTGTAAAATCTTTCTCAATTCACAAAGTTCTTGTCAAAAGTATCTAAGATCCCGACGACAATTACAGGAGGAACTCTGAAGCATCAATAGGTTAATCCCCCCCCCCCCCCCCCCCAATTTATAGCATAACAAATATTATGTTAATTTAATAGAAAACCATTTACTGGCTATCAGGACATCTTATGATGTGATATTTTTGGAAAGATTCATTTGCTCAGTTTGTTCTTTTTATTATCAATTAGTCTGACTAGCAGGGAAGAAGCATTCGTAAGTGTTGGTAGCACCTTTTGAATGTGTCATGGATAAGTCATGAGCTGAAATGGTAGCGTAGGTCCTGCTGCTATATAGATGCCTTTATGCCACAAAATATAAGTTTCGAATATCCCGTGATTGCCAACGTTCCCGGTGCGCGTAATTCATCGGAAGTGTTCTTTTTGCTCAAAACGATATGAAACGTGATGACGTCACTTGATAACGTCGCCTGTTGTATTTACAAATGCCAGCAATAAGGGGATTCCCCAGTTAAAAATAGCATGATGGTAATTCCGCACTTTCCAACCTAATGTATATCTACTACTTGTGTCAACGATTGATCGGTTACAATAGAAACGCGTTCCGGGGTTGAAAACTAAGACGAATTCTGATCGTCTGAAAGTCTATTGTACCAGGTAGGCGAGTTGTGTCAGGTAAGTGGGGGTGCTTAATTTGAACGGCAAGGCGCCGCGCTGTTTCAACTTCAGCCGTTCAGGTGTATCTATATATCTGTCGGGTTTTGAACGCTTTGGTGCAACTTGACGACGTACTCACTTGTTTGAAGACGAACGAAAAGGATTAATAAGTCTGCTGAAATAGAACCCTTCATATTACCCCGTGAATATTATAAGGAGAATGAGTGGGACGGGGGGTTAGAATTGTTCTTATGAACGAGGCGGTCCGCAGGCTAGCGTAGCCTTCGTTGCCGACATTAGTGCAGTTGTGAAAAATAATATTTCTGTGCGGACGTATTACTATTTAGTGTCCAGTTAGTATAGATACGCACCGCAGGCAAATAATATAGGGTCCAGGGACACTGGGTGCTAGAAAAATGCAAATTTTAGGCTCTGTACATAGCATAAATCACTTCTCGTTGACAAAAAAATCAAAATGAAAATTTTAAATTAAAACCTGAAGTCGGGAGTTTTATTAATAGTTTAGCACGATTATATTGATCCGACCTCAGATTTCCAGAAGGCTGGATGGCAACATGTCAAAGTAAAGATGTGTTGTTTTAAATAATCTAATGTTGATTTCAAGAAGTACGATTATTGATTAGATAGCGATGGGGAACGCGATTGCACTTGTTCGGTTATTGTGAATGTCGGTGATTGACTTTGGCAGAATGATATTTATATTTAGATCAACCTTAAGGTTGACGCCCCTTACACTGCACCTGACAGCCAGCAATTTGTCTTACTTATCTCATTTATCTATTTCTTACTCAAACTTCCTTTTAAGAATATTTTCTCCACACAGATGCTCGATTATTTTGAAAGTAATTTTTTCCAATAGGATGTACATATTAGCAACTTTATCCAAGGAGTTTGTCCAGCTACAGGCATTTGCCAGTGGATTGAAATCCGAAAAAAATGTGTTCATTAGTTCTCCACCATAATCATGTAAAATAAAGAAATAAACATTTTTCCTACCTTAAATTGTAAGGCAGGGTAAATGTTTACCTGTATTTCTTAATTTTTCCAGATTTGGGAAACGGATGAACATTTTATTTTCGGGTTTTAACCCGGTGGCAAGTGACTGTGGACTAGCTACTGCCTGTAACTAACTCATTTGTGTATTAAAGCCATAACTGAAAAGCGCTGAAGAGGACAATTTGGAGGGTTTTATTTGAAAAGTGTCATGTAAGCTCATTTTGAACCTAAATCATTTTTATGGTGGCTTTATTGCCATTTAATGCTTAGATATTGCAGCATAGTGGTGTTACCAGTATTTTACAATAGTTTGTCAATATGTTGATATAAATTACCAGTCTGAAGATATATATCCTAGCTGTGTTGTACAATACTGTTGCTACTGTCCAATGGTAAATTGCTGTAATTGCAATTGAAACTGGAATGAATGGGGAGGCACTGATGATGTATAGGATATTCCCATATTGAAACTGGAATGAATGTGGAGGCGCTCATGATGTATAGGATATTACCATACTGAAATTGTGGTGCAATCAGATATCTGTGTTTATAGCCAGCCAGAATTTTAGCCCACTCAGCCTGTCTCCCTCCCAGAGATCTGGCAGTACCCCAAATCCACATTGGGAATATCTTAACAGTATTGTTTAATTAGCCATTTTACTGTGGCATAGATATTGCAGCACATTGCTACTAATTTCATTTCTTTTTTGTTTTGTACCTCATCCATGTTTTCTTACTTTGAAATAAGATTAACCCTTCCAATGCTAAGACTATTTTCGTCCAAAGCACAAGGACGCAAATATTTTTGAAAACCATTTAAACCCTGTCATGTTGGCACTCATTAGAATGAGTAGCATATGCCAGGGTTTCAGTTGTTTCTCAGATTTTTTGCATCATTTCGTGTTGGTCTTGTAACCACCAGCAGCATAAAGGTTACGATGAATTGTGGTTGTATAATTGTTATTGACTTGTTGCCATATATTTATGATTGATTTTCAGAAGCCAGTCATCATGGAGCCAGAGAAGAATAAAATCAAGCTCCCTAGGAGTATCTCAGACTCGAGCTTGGGGGTTATGCAGGAGATTAGCGAGATGGTTCAGAACGATGTAACAGACCCACCAGATCCCCTCAAGCCTCGCTACCTCCTGGACATGCCTAAACATAGCATCTGCCTACCCCCACTTAAAGCCTACCCTCAAGACTTCCAGGACTTGATCAGCAAAGCTATACTAGATAGAGAGACTAAAAGCAGCCTTGAAGACAGTGGAGTGTTGAACTGGTGCAGGACAGCCAAGCAGTTATATCCCATTTCAACCATTGGTAAGCGTCTGAATCTGTGTGATCCATTGAGAGGAATTAACACCTTTCACCTAATTTCAAGACACAATTACTGATATCTTACCTAATGATTTGGTATCTTAACCCATTAACACTCGGAGCAGCCAAAAGAGGCCTGCCGATTTTGGATATATTTCACTTACAAAGATATTTTCTTGAAAACATTAGAAGGAGAAATGTAGATCACAAGCCAGACAAGAACTCTCCTTCAAATATTTTGAGAATTTTTGCTTTATTCAAAAGATATTTTCAAAAGTATGACAGTAGCAGACAACACTTTCTAGAGAAACTCTAAATGTGAATGGGTTAACATTATTTTTAACAATATTGCTTGCCTCCCAGGGACCTAATATTGTCAGGTTTTACACTGCCAGTGTCAGACATTCTGCCAATTTAAACAGGAAACTGCCTTTGTATGGAGACATTCAGGTGGCAGTTCAGTCAATTTCATACCGTTAAGCAGTATTGGTATAACAGATTGTTTTCCTATTCTTTGTGTGTATTTGGTATATGGTATGGAGTACTGGTATTCACCCCTATCAAATAACCCATCTTCATCTCTACCACATATTCGGTCTGACATCTTGGAACATAACAAACAAAATAGGATAATTACATAAAAACTGTTTGGAGAAGGATAGTTAAACCTTACGGGAACACTAACTTTCATTAAAAAGGTTCTCCAAATATTGCTTTGATATCAAGATATTTCTATAGGTTTGGGACCATGTGTCCACCTGAGAAGTGAATAGGCGAACTGTTTTAGGGAGTGGTATAGTCACTGAGTCAGTCGTGGTCACCAAATTATTCTTTGCCATGCTGTGGCAGGCAGGATGATACCAGCTATTACTTGCTTTGTTAAAATTGAATATGCTTGGCAAAAGTTCCAATCTTAGTTTTTTATATCTAAAGAAATTGAGGAATTTATTAGAGTATATTGCTATTTTTAATTTTCAAATGTCTATATAGATATGTGTAAGTGAAAGGCAACTACAGTTAAGTATTTATTTCATTTTGTACTTGCTAGATGCAGATTTTTTACTGACCATGATAAATTTACAAGCATTTTTGTCAGTGTATGTACTTTGCCCTATCACTATATACAGGTATCTACCATGTGAATAAATAGAACAAATGTCATTCAAGTAAGCATGTGATTAAAAAACTCAGCCATGAAAAAAACAAATGTTAGATTAGTCCAACCCCACCCAAAGGAATATGAGTATCTGACTTGGGGCTCTGGAATAAAAAAATTCCCCCTCTGTACAGGAAAACTCATAATTCTAGTGAATTGCCAATACCTGATTCAAATATGTTTCTGAAAGATGGATTAGAAATTGAATCCTCTCCACAAAAAAGTAATAATCAACTTGACTAAATAACCTTTCATTTCATTAACCATATATTGCATTTATAAAGAATCATGCACAGGTACACTTGCAAAAACACCCTGTTTTAATGATGGTCTCACTAGGGCCGGCTTAAAAGAGTCCAGACTCCAGAGGGTAAAATCTCAGTTCTACACCTCTTATATATTGTTGAACCCTTGCCTAACCCTTCCAATGCTGAGGCAAAAGCACAAGGATGCAAAGATTTTTGAAAAATATCTAAACCCTGTGATGTTGGTATTTATTGGATGGCTCTCACTGAGTACTCTCAAATGAGTACCCATGTACCAGGATTTCAATCATTTTTCAGGTTTTTGGCATCATTTTGTATAGGCCAAATTTGCCACCAGCAGCATGAATCTTGTGGTGACGGATGGGGTTAATTTGTAGATATAGGGTTTTTACATATTTTAAAGCCTGTGCCATATCCTCATAATCAGACCAACATTGACTGTCTACGTCATCGCTGAACAGAGTAAGAGACCAAATATCCAGGAACCTCACATAAGCTTGCTCCCAGACATTTCTGACTCTTTTCACCATATTGAATTTCATCAAAACATGTTCACTTCAAACAAGCATTTTTGGTATCAAATGTCAATGGATTTGATTGAAATTTGGTACAAATAAGTTAAGAGCATTATGGAGAGAAGGGTATCACACTGTCTTCAATTTGGACTTTGTTATGCAATCTAGAAGTTGAAAATACACTTTTTACTTCTCACTTTTGGAAGCAATTTCTAAAAAGAAATGGTCATGATATTTGTATGGAGCAAAAATCTGAAAAAATCTGATCGATCTTTTCCTCTCGTTTATGAAATTTGATGGTTCCCCAGCCATCATTGTGGGTAGGAGCTCCATTTGAAAGCACCAAATTTTTATAAATTACCAAAAGAACTGACACCATTCCCTTAAATCAAGACGTTTACACCCTGCTGGGAGGGCACATTTGTGATACTTAATGTGTTCCTCATCAAAAGACCTTTAAGGCAATTTATACTTTGTATTGGCTGAATTGTCAAACAAAAAACAGGGTAGGGGAAAAATGGAGTCAAATAAATTAACCCCATAAGCTGCGTTAAAGCGAGACCCCATGACCTCTGTCTTGGATCAGTAGGTGTCAAGCATACATATAGTACTAAGCAAGCAAACAGTTTTGGGTATTCCCCTTTTTCTCATTTTTAAACTAGGACACTTCCTTGATGAGAAAGAGGGTCAGTAACACCTTAGAAGTAGATAACTGAATAAGAGTTGACAATAAAAGACCTACATACTCTCATATTATATATCTTTTTCTCTGAAGCACTGTAGATTTCAGCCTTGATTTAAGGGATACCTGCCTGTACATGAGCAAATAAGTGAAACTGAAACAAATTCTATCATCAACAAAGGAATGTCATGCATCAGATACGATGCATGGGGCTATCCACTGTGTTTCCAGGGCATTAACTGGGAATTCCCAACATGTAATGGTTGAGGTATTCTTTCGCTAAAATTGAAAGTAAGACTTGTGGCGGCACTCGTACCACAATAATGAATTATGCAAAATCCTATAAAATTACTGTTCCGCACAACTTCCTAGAAGTTGTGTTAGTCGCGCCTTGATGATATTGCTGTATAGACCCCTGCCTCCACAAATATATTACCTAACATTACCGTAGCGCAGCATGTGAGTCAGTTGCAGATCTGGGATTTCTGTGTGGGGGATTCACTTTGTGTTAGGGGATTTAATTTCCCAAAAAGTTAGATCTACCTGTTTGGGTTAATGCAAAAATGAATTGACCAATTTAAACAAGAAAATAAACTCTTTAAATTGTAAAGGGAGGTTCTTTAAATCCTTTGAACCTTCTCTCAGGAGAGAGATTAATTCAATTGAATAAATTCGGCAATAAGTAAGTTTTTCAATGAGTGATGAAAGGTATAGGCAAGTTCAAAATGATCCATTCTATAAATATGAGATTCAGTTCGGTACATCAACTAATTGACTATATTCGCCCTCACATGAATCAGCACTGACAATTTCAGACAAAAATACATAGAAGTTCTTTGATGTATTTTGCAATTTAAGAGTTACTTCAGGGTATGTCAGTCAAGTTTTAATTTTCATAGGCATAAATTTGCTCAACATGGCTAGTTGATTTTGAGAAGTATGTATGTATGCCTTAAAAACAAAGCATCCCTTTTCCCATATTCTCTATCTGCCAGGAATGGCTGATGAAAAATATCCTATTCCTGGCATCTGGTCTTGCTGGGTTGTCTAAGTAACTCCTTGAGCACAGGGGTTCAGTCCTAGTACAACATTTTTAGTCGCCACCATGCAACATAAGGTCCCAAAATTGTTACAATGTATCACTATCTTACATTCTTTTATATCAGAAAGATCTGGAAGAATGAATAGACAATACAAATTGGAGTTCACGCGTTTGATGAGTTACCAAAAATGTTCCAAGTTTGAGATGGTAATTTGATTTAGCCTGTCTCATGTTTGAAGCCTGTGTTGTATGCTGCTGTGACCGTTGGACACCCTTTACTTGATGTATGATAGAAGACAACCTATCTTGGGGCTTTTTCATTTCATGTCTGGTTATCGCTATAGTAGGCTGCCTGGTACATAAATGGACTTAGTCAATCAGGAAGTAGATCAATGAGATTACTGTGGATTGCATTTATGGTTTCAGAATTATTGCCCACTTAAGGTATACTAGTACTCATTACCAGGACTGTTATACTGAATGATAGTTAATCATTAGTGTACCTGTCAGAGGATGACAAGTTTGAATAAGATGATCTTTCTCTATCATTTACCACGTTCTCTATAAATTACCTACTAGATAAGATAAAGATGAAATTATGTGAAATGGAACTCACTGCTACATCAATTGTATTTGTATGTACTGTTTATTTGAGTACACTATTTATCTTATTATCACTCTCAGTAGCAGCAGCAGCCGTGTGACAACGATAGCGCCCTCTATAGCAGGTGGGATAACATCAGCTTCATCCAAGCTGTGTGATGATTGTCCTTGCAGGATAGCAAAGTAAAATAAAACTTGGATTTCAATCATATTTTTCAAAATCGAATCTATAGATACTGTTTAATTTAAGTCATTCATATATCATCTTAATTATTTGGTTGTACCTTCAAAAAGTATAGATTGCCCAGTGAAGAAATTGTATCCATAGAGGAGATATAATTTTTTGTGTATTTGTGTTTTTCTGTAGGTGATGGTAATTGCCTGATGCATGCAGCATCATTGGCAATGTGGGGTTACCATGACAACAGCCTCTTTCTGAGGAAGCTGGTCTACCTGGCTCTGGTGGAGGATACGGCGGATGTGTTCAAGAGACGCTGGGTTCAGGAGAAAGAGGAACAGAACAAAGAGATTCCAAATGGTGGACTTCATCTTAATACAGGGGTAAGTTCCACCTTGGCTTTACTTCATGTGATGATCAAGTTTCTTAGTAGATGTGCGAGTGTCTTTTAAGGCTGTGATGCTTTTTAAAATGACTTTGGAATTAATCATATGTACTCAAAACTTCTAAAAAGAAACTCGTAGATTAGGTTCTGATCAACAGAACATTCTCAGATAGTTTTTGACAATTGCTCAGCTCATAAAGATATCATCAAAACAGCCAGGATGCTTTCATTCGGTGAGGTCATGGAAAGGCTATGCATGCTGCTGTGCCGGAAGCTTATCCCCGTTTGGCATGATCCATTGTTGATACCAGGATAGAGCACTCCTATTACAGGGGAACGGTCAACATAGGGGTTTCTCAATGAGCTTTATAGTGGTACATTTCTAAATCAGGGGCTGGCCGGGGCCCTTACTGACTTACTCATCATAAATAGCGGCTTAATGAAATATTTCAGGGCCCAGGAATTATCCAAAATGGGCCATTCTTGATGAATGTAAAGAATAGTGACCAAATATTGTTGTATAGGCTTGTCATTTATATTAGGAACTTCATGACACGCTGACAATAACATATTTGATATTCATTTGGTCTCAATTGGAGGATATTATTAAAAGAAATAGGCATGAATAAGGAAGGGGTTTGTAGTAATTCAGAGAACTTATATGCATGTCATTTATATAAGGAATTTTTTAATACAATGACTATTACATAATTGATATGCATGTGGTCTCAATTGGAGGATATTGTTAAAAAAGAGGTGTGAATAAGAAATGGCTTCATAGTAATTCAGAAAACATATCATAATTGATATGTATGTGGTCTCAATAGGAGGATATTGTTGAAAAAAGGAGGTGTGAATAACAAAGGGGTTTGTAGTAATTCAGAAATTATAACATAATTGATATTCATGTGGTCTCAATTGGAGGATATTGTTAAAAAGGAGGCGTGAATAAGAAAGGAGTTTGCAGTTATTCAGAAACAAAACATAATTTATATTTATGTGGTCTCAATTAGAGGTTATTGTTAAAAGAAAAAGGGGTGTATAAAAAAGGGGCTTGCAGCAATTAAGAAAATCAATAATTAGGTTTTTTTTGCTATTTTTCAGGAATGGGAGGAAGAGTGGGATATGCAGAAGAAGCTGTCGAGTCCCGACAAGAGGAACCCTTTATTGCCCAATGAGCTTCCCTACGCCTCATTGGAGGAGATACATATCTTTGTGCTGGCCAACGTGCTTCGTAGACCAATCATAGTTCTGGCCGACTCTGTAGTGCGCAATTACATGGGTAGCACCATGGATCGTAACAACTTGGGGGGAATATACTTGCCATTGTTGTGGAGTCCTTCGGATTGCGTCAAGTCTCCTCTAGTTTTTGGGTACGAGTCCAATCATTTTGTGGCACTGGTCAGTGTTGCTGACCATGAGGATCCGGCCCGCGCTGTGGACAGTGAACATGTGGTTCCTCTCGTCACGAGAAACTTCGAGCAGTTGGTGGTGCATTTTCCAATGCCAGACGAGGAAGTCCACATTACTGATTTACTGCAGGACTATCTAGATGTCACGGAGATCTGTTACACAACCTCAGATGCTGTCAATTCCGTTCTGTCAGCGCGCCTCAGCTCTGAGTGCTTGAACGACGAGCTTAATCTCACGCGCCGCTTTTTCCAGGAGACAGAGAGACTCTATAACATATTCTCAGATATGGCTATCAGCAAGCCCGAAAAGGAGGCTAACGCCAATCCTGGATGTTCACAAATCCAGGTGGAACATGAGATTAAACCGTGTGAGACCAAGGGGTGTAATATGTTTGGCACGGCTGCCACCCGTGGCCTCTGCTCCAGGTGCTTTCTCCGATACACCTTAGATGACGTGGCCATGGCAGGGGGTAATGACGACACTGTCCTCATGACCGTAGCACCCCTTAAAGAACCCCAAGCTTCAGCTCCTATCACATCCCTGACTCCCATAGTGGCACCAACAGCCAACTCTGGGCACATGTCTGCAGAGGCCAAGGAAAGAGGCAAGCCTGCGTCCATTGAACTGCCGGCCCCATCAGAAGAATGCCGCACTAAGGACTGCAAGTCTATGGCAGCCAAGAACGCATGGCCGTACTGCTACGACTGCTACAATCACAGGGAGATGGTGGGCAGCCTCATCCAGGAGGAGGAGTCCTTGAGAGTGGCATCTCAAAGTCATCCCGGCTACGCGAGATCTCACAGTCTGGACCATCATCTGAAATACAAGACTGTGGATCCAGTGCGAGCAAAGGGAGCTCAGTCCAGTAGCTTGGAGGCTCTGACCCCGACGGAGAATATATGTGTGGCGCCTAACTGCGAGTTCGCTGGACTCGAGGAGTGGAAGTATCTGTGCTCGCAGCACTGGAAGGAATACAGTGCAAAGGTCAAGAAACGTGGCGGGGTCAAGGCCGCCCCAGGTCTGGTGTCAAAGGTCACGGCAGCCGTGACATCATCTGTGTCAATGGCAGCGACAACCACATTGGCGGCCATCTTGTCTACAGTGACAACAGTAACGCCATCTACAGCAGGAGGGATAATGTCAGCCTCTTCCAAGCGTCACGATAATCCTCCCTGCAAGAATAAAAATTGTAACATGTTTGGTACCGTAGAATTCCAAGGCTATTGCTCTCATTGCTATCTCAATGCTGGCAGCGAGAACCACACGGCATCCCTGGGACCCGATCTCTCCACCATGCAAATCCTCCTACAGCTCGGTGAAAGCCCATCCTCGGATTTCCGAAATGCAAGGTTGTTTGTTGCCTGTAAAACTAATGGTTGCAAAGGTGTGAGCGGGAAGGATACTGAAGGTTATTGTTTTCAGTGCTATGTGAAGATGTACCGAGAAAACAAGATTTCAGCTCCATCAACAAAAGGAGACTCAAAAGTCAAAGATAAACCAAGTGCATCACAAAAACCTAAGGGTGCTTGTTCCATTGCAAATTGCCTGGGCATCCGCAGCCAAAATGCGCTTGGACTGTGCTTCTTCTGCCATGATGCCACTAAGAAAGGCAAGACTCCAATCCCGAACCAAGCAGCAGCGGAGCGTAAAGAGACCAGTGGCGCCCCCTCTTCCGCGAAGGTGCATTTCTACACGCAGAACTCCGAGAGCTCCACCATCACCTCCTCTCCCTCGTTCAGCACCAGCAAGCCCTGCATCCACCTGACCTGCAACAACCCCGGCCTCGACATCAACGGCGGCCTCTGCAACGACTGCCACCTGACGCTCTGCAAGCAGGACGCCGAGAGGAACCGCGAGGCCGTCAGCAAATCAGCAGTCAGGAAATCAGCTCTCAGATCAGCTCCCAAGATGGCCAAGAAAGGTGAGACTCTACAGATATACTGGTTCAATAATCAGCATCTTCATCTGCAGACGCTGTGTGGTTTATTTGAAACTTATGCAAATATCTTTATATAGAAACGATATTTTGACTTGAAGATATTTTTCAGGGCTAATCTAATAAATAGTAATAGTAATGATGACAATAATGATAATAACAAAAATAGTAATAATAATGATGGTGATGATGATGATGATGATGATGAAAATAATAATAATAATAATAATAATAATAATAATAATGATATTAATAATGATAATAATAATGATAATAATACTATTAATAATAATAATAACTATAATAATGAGAATGATGATGATGATAATGATAAAACTATTGATGAAAATCATCAAAATCATCAGCATCATAATAATAATGATAATAATAATAACAATAATATTATAAATAATGATAAGAATAATGATAATGATAATAATGATGATAATAATAGTAGTAGTAACACTAATAGTAATAATGATAATGATGATGAAATATTTTAAGTTGATATATCGGTTAAAGTAGGTATGATATTATTGCGTGTTTCCTATTTCAGTGGCAGCTATTCCCCTGGAGATTGAGAAGAAGAGCCGTTGTCTGAACCAGGGATGTACCATGTACGGCACTCTGGACCAGCAGGGCTTCTGCTCACAATGCTACTTCGCCCTGGTCACCAAGGCAACAACAGGTGAGTCAGTTTCTACAATATGCAGTAAAAAGAGCAGACAGTTCATACCTGTACCACCCCAGGCCCCAGAGGGTCTGACTGGTGTGGTTATATTGTTTTGACAATAACTTCTTTTAGAAGAATATTTAGTAATGACTACTTCAGCCAACCATAAACCATGGTCTGTTCTCCTGTGTTCGATAACGAAGAGGTTGGTATTTGAATATCACTTGAAAATAGTAAATATGAAGGTCCTACATCTGCTGTGGGCCCTGTTAAAAGGTTTTCACATTTATTGCCAAAAAATCAATTGGTCCAGGTTTTCTGAGAATGTACATTTCAATATTTAGTGAGTGGCACCCATGAAACTGTAGACTGACAGAAAAATATTTGTATTACATGAATGAAAGATTGTGTGCGTTATATTCAATAATAATTATATTCAAAGGCAGAAAAAGTTCTTAGTATACACAGGTCTCAATGTAGGTTTAGTTCCTCTGCTTTGGTAATGGACTGTGCCTACTGGGGAATGAAAGATGCTGGCTGTACGCAGGTGCTCATTGTACAGAGTGCTTCCTCTAACAGGCTCAACTGCAATATTGTAAAGCAAGTGGTACTCAGGTTTGGTAACGGTAAGATTTTTTAGAATAAAAATGTCAAGATGCAGTGTACTGATATCATTTCTTTCTTCCAGGTGTGGAACACCCTGAGCATATCTTACAGCCGGTGGCTCCGGCTGCTGCTCCGTGCCGCGAGACACGGTGTGATGCCTACGGGGACCTGGCATTCCAAGGCTACTGCTCAAAGTGCTATCGCCGGCAGCAGCAGACACAGTCCCAGCAGCAGCAGCAGCAGCAGCACAGGCAGCGCAAAGATGTACCCTTGCAGTACGCACCAGGAAAAATCACTCCCACGTACCAGCCAAACATACCCCCCACTGAGTCAGTGCACCAACAGCTAGCGGCGGCAAATGGGAAAAGGGAAAGACTTACATCCTATGAAAAACTGATGGCAGAACAAGAAACTGCAGCAAGGAATACCACTGGAAAGTGTAAAAACCCAAGTTGTAAAAACCTGGGCAATTCCCGCAGCCAAGGGTATTGCAACAGCTGCCATGCACTCTTCTTGGCTGGCGTGTTCAATGCAGGAAGAAATTAAGGCTGTGATGATAGTAGCACACTCAAAATAACCCATCTCCTAGTGTAGCACTCTTGTCCCCTTCCTAGCAATTGTTATCCAATTCCTGTGGTCTTGGTGTTTCAGCTGTAGGTTTTTATTAACTTAGCTGCTTGAGCTCACCTGAATAGGACCACAGTTTACATTTTGCAATGTTTGACCTCAAATGACATATTCTTGATCAACAAACTGATAATTTGATTTGTAAATACAATGCACGTCTGCTTAACCCATTAATGCTCACAGCGGCCAAACAGGCCTGACAATTTTGGAGATATTTTTCTAAAAAAAAGCATTTTTTAGAAAATATTTGAAGGAGAAATGTAAACCAGTGGTCAAACAACAACTCCCCTTCAAATATTTTGAGAACTTTTCCTTTATTCCCAACTTATTTTCAAAAGTATGAAAGTAGCAGACGATACTTTCTAGAGAAACTCTGAGTGTGAATGGGTTAAAACACTAGGCTAGGGCAACTGGATGGAAAATTTCATGTTCCTGCAAGATAATACCTTTGGTAGAAATTTTGCTTATGAAAGTAGGTCGACAACTGTTAGTGACAGCAATACCCTCATACTGGTTCACTTGCTGTCTCTAGCCTAGTGCAACAGACATGCATCATATCTACAAATCAAATTACCTTTATTGAACAAGAATATGTCATTTGAGGAAAAACATTGCAAAATAGAAACTGTGGTACTATCCAGGTGAGTTCAAGCAGGTAAGTTAAGGAAAATCTATAATAGAAACACCAAGACCACAGTGATTGGATAACGATTGTTAGGAATGGGACACGAGTGCTGAATTAAGAGATGGTTTATTTTGAGTGTTCTACCATCATCACAGCCTTAAGAATTGAGTGAGGGTCTGGTAGAGTTTGCATTAGAAGTGATGTGTTATCATCGGCCATACCCCAAATACACTGATGTCTAAATGCAACTTATCACTGGACCCTTACTCTGATTTGAGACATTTTTGCTTTATCGCATTAACCTATTCATGCCTCTAGCACCCAAGGAAAATGTACTGTGTGACTATTTTTATCAGAGCATTTTTTTCATTTAAAAATATTTGAATGGAAATGTTGACCAAAATCCATCCCACATATCTGGTAGCCAGGTTGAAGAGGTTCCTGTCGAGCATTAAGGAGTTAGTATATACTGTGCTTAGCCTGATGTTTCTCAGATGACATGTATGTGAACCTTATGCCTTGTCATTGGTTGGGAGTTAGTATATACTGTGCTTAGCCTGATATTTCTCAGATGACATGTATGTGAACCGTATGCCTTGTCATTGGTCAGGAGAAGCTGAAAGGTGATCTAGAAGTGATATGAATCACAGCATATGGTCAGAAAGACTGTTTAAATTGCTTGCTTATGTAAACAGAAATGGCCTGAAAACAAACTATATTGATAGTTTCAATATGCTTGTTTCTGTAAAGAATGGCCTAAAAACTAGTTATATTGAGTAGTATACAAGTTTTTTTCTTGTAATGTATTCAGTGTTTTGCAAAGCCTTCCTTTGTTTATCACAAATGGTTATCATGTATCAATTATGCACTTAAGTATTTCATGTACTCAGATTCACATTTCTATATTAACTTGTTTATGAAAACTTGTACTGATGTTTGATGGTATTTAGCCAGATATTGGATAATATCTCTTTGCCCTCGTGTAACACTTCGTGCCATTCAAACGTGTACTCACTGTTAATCCATTCTGTGATTTTTTATGTATAAAGTTTTGTATCAGAATATATGTAGTATTGAGAATCGTTCAACTTTTTTAAGCTTGAGCGCTTGCAAATGTTAGTTTCAGATTTTAAGCTTGTGCACAGCTTCTGTGTAGGTAAAGGGAGCGCACGCTTTTGTTTACGCAGACAAGGTGGCATTCACATAGTGTCTGTCGCTAGAGTTGCCCACTTTTTCCTGATGTAGTCATCAAGAGAGGAAATAAGGTGTGAGGAGGCAGCAAAAATAATTAAAAAAACAAGGTTACATATCTAATATTGTGAAGGTTCTGTGGGGGGTAATTTTGCCTTTATTGCCAAGAACGCACAGTCAGTATTTTGTTATGATGTTGCTATTTTTCCGGGCGACCATTTTTCTTTGCTGATTAATTAGACTTGCAACATAACGAGTCAATTACTTGAGCTTTCGATTGATTGACACAACACTAAATATATATATAGAAAAACATAACAGCACCAACTTGAAAACCTCGAGTACCTAGACATCTATCTATTGAATTCTAGAAATAAGACTAGTCACAAGATGATGATGAAAACTTGTTCTAAACATTAATTTAGATAAGCTTACGCTGCCTAAGTATTTAGCACTGTGAGTTCTTCCAATGCTATTTGGATCTGTGATAGCGTGTCTGCAGTTAAAAACAATGTTACATTTACTGATCTGAATTTGAATGACACTGCTTGTACCTGTATTTGATGTACCATGCATATTGCCTTCTTAGATGGAAAATGAAATTTAAGATGTCTTAATTTTGAAATTGTTTCATAATTTGTTTTAAACCATAATAAAATTGTACATAAGTAGTGACTGTTATTTGTATATAAGTAAAAAAAATTGCCAGAATTTCATCTATCTCATCATTATTAAGAAAGGCACACAGCATATGCTTTATCTAATAGGTAATAGAGAAGTATATATGATATCCCAGTTGGTTTGATATATTTAACATTAGAGGTTTAACTCAATTATCAATCAATGTATGTGAATGCTTATGATGCTGTGTGATACACACACATATATATATATATATACATATGTATATATATATATATATATACATATATATATATATATATATATATATATATATATATATATATATATATATATATATACATATATATATATACATACATATATATATATATATATATACATATATATATATATATATATATATATATATATATATATATATATATATATATATATATATATATATATATGTTTGTATGCATATGTATGTAACGAAATTTCAGATATGGGCTGTACCTGTCACGTAATTGTAAAATATCTATTAAAAATTATTTTACATATACTTCGGCTTGTTTCATATTTCCAACTCTCATGTCGATCATGTGTAAATAAATGGAGGACTTTGCCCTTTGTACATCGAGGAAGTGGGCTCCATGTTGTCATAATCTAGTTTCTTTCTTGAATAAGATTTCTAGTCTCGTCTAAATATAGATCTGATTTTATAAGTAAACAAGGGTGAGGATGAATGCAGTACAATCTATAGAATGAATTGATAACCTTATCATTGAACTCATTAACTTTGAGCACAGAAAAGGAAGATGTGTTCAATACTATGCTGGTAAGAAGTGAAGAATAACACAAACAATCACACAAATCCATTAAAATGCAACAGCAAAATTTTATTAGTAACCCAACGTGTGAGGGAGGCAGTCAGACAGGGGAGCTCTAGAGAGAGATATTTGCCATGCTACTGTACAGTACGGCAGCAAATACTACAAATGGCACTGGCACTAAGTGAGGCAAGCGACGCATACTACTGGGCCCTGTGCCTTGTGTCAGAAACAACTTCCTCTACCATGCTAACTGAGGAACCACTCTGACCTACATACAATGCATTACAATCAAGATTTCTGTATACCTCAGTTTTGAGTCCATGTCTGACAGTCACATACTAGACAGTTGACATAAAAGGTCAAAAACTGATTCGGATTCCTGTGTAGGATTATAGAGTACATACATGAGCAGCAGAGATGTCAGCTGAAACCTTTTTAAGGGATCTTTTTATGGACCTTCACATCAAATCTGCAGTACATACATACATCTCTTGAGAGTAAGATAGGCTCATACCCTTACTGTGGTCTCTTGTTCAATCTACCAAAAATTGCAATACTGAAAGTGACTCATCTCTAGATAGATCATATTTTGCAGATTGCAGTCCTTGACTCACGCTGTAGTGTGGATTGGATCTTTCATTTCACAAGTCTACCGAGAGCACATACTAGTGAACAAGACAGGGTGGCAGGCCTGGTCTTACAATACAGCGATCCTGGAAATCTGACATGACTAGGGTTACGATCCTCCAGTCAAACTGGGACAATACTGAGATTGGCTCCAATATGATTGGTTCCATGTAGTGTCCTTGTGTGTTACATCTCATACATCTTACAATGCTAAGTTTGACGTTCTCCTGAGATCTACCTCTCATATTCTACATAGAATTCTCACCAGGCCTGGAGGAGGAGGCAAGTGGTCTATTGGAGACCGGTTTAGGTCTGCAGTATATCCACCAGTATCGTAGTATGTAAATAAGACTTGCACACTAATTAGAATCTCACATGGGATCTAGAGCGTACCCAGCATGTATGTCAACTAGCCTCATGCCCTTACAGGGACCTCAATATGCATACTAATATGTAGTTTGTACTAGTATTGTGGTAAGATAGGCTTACACCCTTTTCAAGAGCCAAACCTGAGCTGTTTCTTGCCCTATGTACAGGCACTACCCAATACATATCCCTGCCCATGCCATCGTACACAACAAATTCAGTAATACAGTGTTGCTATATAGTCTCTACTCAACAGTGTGACAGAAAGAGGGAAATATCATTGAACTGGCCAAGCACATTGTGTTTTACACTAAAATCTGCAGGCTGTGTAAACTACCACACACGGCTATACCTCAGGGCTCTAATCCTATAACTAAATGCTAATCTACCCACTAATCCTAGATAGATCCTAGTTTGTGACATCATGTAGTGACTAGTATAATCCAATACTGGTATTAGATGCTCATATCTGTGTGCAATAAGGATAGAAACCTCTACTATCAAGACACAGAATGATCAATCCAGAATGTTTGAAATCGGAAGGGTCATTTGGCTAGCTATCAAAAATAAAACAGTAGCCTGGCCAAGTCACACTATATAACATATGTGCCATCAATGTCAGCAAGCCAAATAAGGCATCATAACCAGCACTGTACCACACACCAGCTCTGTGCTTATTGGATGGGAATTGATGAGACATATGTTCGAAGTGAAACTATTCTCCCAGGCCATACTCTACTGTAGAAAGAGCGTCACATGGCACAGAGGCTCCTCAGATTACACAACAAAGAGCTTCCACTTTAAAAAGCTATGTTAGCAATAATAAAATCAAGACCTACAAACAAATTACATCAGGAATGAAGATCCTCTTATGATATTTGATAGCAGCTGCAGATACAGATGTGTGCCAATGATGATTAAATAGGAGAGCATGTAGTGAAGCAGAGATATTAATGATTATAGTCAGTTACAGTGCTCAGTGTCGCACTCACATACGCCGACCGTCCTTGTATTATGTTCCAAAGACGTAATTTAAGCTGCCCTTTGATCTAGTAGCACAAGTCTGCAACATACATGCCTTCTCCTCCTCCTCTGATAGTAGTGATAATAATGCTAATGTGGTTTATGGCTTATATTTATAAAATACACTAAATGCTGTACATACTCTGAAGGTGCCACAACTACAAACGGTTATCATGGTATACTTTTTGGCATCTTACAACCAGACCAAGCACAAGAAGCAAGTCAAAAACTCCATTAAAAATACACAGTTTACATCAAGTGACTACATAGTATGTAGCTATGTGGTAATGGCACATCTGTTAGCAAATGCCACTTTAGGTCGTTAATGTGTTGCTGTATCTAGTGACCTAGTCATCTAAAATAATAATGATATAAATGCCACCTTCTATTATATAGATCAGAATCCCACCATTATTAATTGCTTCAGTCTAGACATAGGAATTGATTTTAAAATGCTCTTACAAGGCGCTCACTCACTCCTTTTCTGAAAACAATGTAAATAAAAGCTTGAGGGCAAATGCCATACCAGTGAGGTAATAAAACAAGCCTTTTCTCAGTAATCATCACTACGGCACCTCTACAGTAACATCTGAATGACTTTATATTCAAGGAGGAGATGACCCTAAATAATGGCAGTTTCAAGAGTCTTTCAAGTTATTGCTACTAGGGGTTGTGAGAGATTTCTCATCATCCACATAACATATGACCATCATTCCAAAAAGTTTGTCCTAGAAATCTCCCGAGAGAGAGAGAGATCCTAGACAACTCTACAAAGAGGTTTAGTAATGATCATACTGAATGACGGGTACAGTCAACTAATAAGCTTTCTGAAGTACCATAAGGATTCCACAACTGACTGTTGGAACACACTCAAACTCAAGCCTGTGAGAGGAAATTGGTGGAATACACCCTGAAAAATCCTTATGATGATGGGTTTAATACCATAGCAGTATAACTTCTTCTCCACCCAGGACAGCTAAGAAATATAACATTACAGTTAGTCTTCAGCTTACCAATATAACGTACATGTTATAACCCTTCAATTGGCAAGATAGCTGCCATATGATACAAGATCAATCTTCGAGGTCCTTTCAAAAGAGGACTGTTTTCACAGAGCCAGCGTCTAGGACATTATATACCTGTGGACTGTTAAAGTCCCCTGCAGTTAAGCATACACTTGACATATAAGATTATATTGTTCCCTGTTTATCTAGGCCAATAACTAACAGGGAAGCTGCCTGAATACATTTGACACAGTTAAAATAAATGACTCAATGTAGCTTCAAAAATAACGGAAACTTTAGAAATAAAACATTTGAACATCTGAAATACTGCTTTCATCAATGGTAGGTCTTTTCATCTCATAGCTTACTACGCAGACACAGTCACTGATGAGGCTACTCAGTTGTTTATCAATAGTATAATCTAATGTAAAGTTACAATTCAAATTATCAATGGCAAAAGAATCTCTGTGAATATAATTAGCTGTATTACATCTGCAATAATTGGTTAACTTGAAACACAAATTATACAAACATAAAAGCAAGTAGGGGCACACCAGATCTGGACTGAAATTAATTGCCTTCGACTTGTAGTTGAATCAAGAGATGCAACTTGGCAAAGTCAAAAATACACCCCAGTGAAACTATTGAAATGGGGGATGCAGGATGCCTGAAGTTACATTTCTCAAATGTCAATAAAACCCTTCCTAATAACCCCAATTTAATTCTTAAAGTCATAATGTCCCTAGTTACTGAATACAGATAAGTTTTTTGTTTGTATACTATCATTTACCATGTGGTTAATATACGAAATGTCAGAAGCATTACAAGCCAAATTTTGTTTGAAGTTTAGGAACAAGTCCAAGTTAGTTTTAGAATTACAGATTTTCTTTTGATTTATAATTTTTCAGGGGTAATATGGAAGTGGTAGAGGATTGGTTCCACTTGATCCACAATTCCAGGAGTTTTTCTTTTCATCCAATGTATCGCATTAAAGCACTGACTTGGTACCTTTTAGTGGTAACTGGAGGGCTACCTTGAAAGTGTTTACAATACGTACAATCATCAAGTAATGTGCAATTATAAGTTTCATCTTGTTCAATGGTACACAGTATCACAAAGCACAATAAATTAGACACAACATAACCAAACCTCTTGAAAAGACCAATCAAAATCTTTCATTGTAGATGAACGTACACTCCACATAGCAATGTGCCTCAATCAAGGTCTCTACTCAGGTGTTGGTTTCACGTCCAGGTTTAATTATAAAGTTGTCAGAATGTTACTAAAGCGTGACAGCATGAAGGATATTTGAAAGCAACATGTTAACACAGACTTGAAATGTCAATACAATCTCAATAACCAACTATATACATTTCAAGAATGCCAAGTAATTGACACCCTTAAACTTCATTTTAGAAACGATCAATCATATAAAACTCTTCAATTTCAACTTTTCACCCAACCATTTTCGATATATATGTTTTAATTTTGGAAATCAAATATCGAAGATTAAGGTATCCATTTTCTTCAAAAATATCTTTTTGAAAAATGAATAAACATAGAAGGATTAGAATTTTCCAAAGCAATGTTGCTGCCTGAACCATAGCTAAATTAGCATCATCACTATATAAAATGGCAAGTTATGGAAAGATCATCTTCAATGAAGATACAAACCAATGTATTTGAAACATCTATTACTTAACAACCTTCCTTTTTCAAAGGGTATGTCATTAAAAGAAAGTTAGCGATCCACTTTGTGCCGAATCAACCTTTACAAGTAAAACAATTGAGGTGAACTCATTTATCTTTGTGTAAAACAGTCAAGTATGCTATTGAAAATGTTCGACCTTTGTCATAAAATAACACATCAAGATACAAAATTTCAACTTTTGGTAAAATATAACATTTTCAACCACTCTCCATACGTTTTGTTATAAAAATGTGGATGAAGTTCATCTTTAATCTTCTGTCTCTGTATAATGTTAATTTTTTACATCTGAAAACAAAAAAAAACATGCTTAGAAAACAATCTAGGATGTAGCTTACAAAGTTCAAAACACAAGGAAACTATTTCTTGCATGTATTCAGAAAAAGCATGGTATCTCTAAGTAACTTACTAATATTCACATAGAAGTTACAATTAATTTATTTACTAGAAATAGCCATATTTAGAACTTCACATATTCACATAGAAGTTATAACTAATTTATTTACTAGAAATAGCCATATTTAGAACTTCCTAAGTAATTAAGAATCTTTTTTAAATTTCCTGAGGTTTTAATGTTTAACCCAGTAACGCACAGAGCAGTCAAAAATAAGCCGGTAATTTTGGTGAAATCTTTCAGGTTAAAGCATAATCAGAAAAATATTCGGAGGAGAAAAGATAATTAGAACACTTCCACAAAACCCTCCTTTTTACATATCTATATCTATATATATATTACATATATATATATATATATATATATATATATATATATATATATATATATATATATATATATATATATATATATATATATATATATATATATATATATATATATATATATATAAATATATATATATATATATATATATCAACATAACAAGTCCATGTGTCTCACCTTGTTCCCAGTGTGGGTGGGGGGTTAGTTGAAGAAGAAGTCGGCTTTGAGGGAGAGGTGATCGGAGGGGAAGACAGAGTTTGGGATCCTCTTCTCCTTGGTGGTCTCCGTGAGCGAGGGGAGCTGGAGCACGCCCTGCGCCGTCACGCTCGAACCGCTGAACCAGATGTAGTCTCGCGTGTCACAGAAGTTTGACGTCATCCCGGAAACCTCAGGCTCTTTGCCCTACATAGGAGGAAAATGGATTGGAATACTGTAGGACACCTTTCTTTTCAACGGTTTCAACGCATCCCAGACAAAAGGACTGGTCCCACTTTATTCTGATCTACTTAAAACGGAAGATTTGGGTTACCTCGGACACTTTTACTTTATTCCTATTTGTCAAAGATAAGCAAGGATGTCTGGAAATATTTTGTTGCAGTAATATTACAATTTAAGGTCCTCTAAAATAGAAATTTCTATCCTTCAAAACTAATCAAAGGTGGCCCAAAATCTAACCATTTCATTTAATATGCCATAGTAAAGGATCCCTAAAAATTTGAAATGATTTCATTGCGCAATTCCTGGGATATCTTGAAGATAAGTTTGGATGTGGACACAGACAGAAACTGTGCTAAAAATAATAAATCTCCCCTAACTAGGAATATCTAGAAAAATTACTACAGACAACTGAGCCTTATATCTAGGTATTACCAATTAAAATGAGATGCTATTTTTTTACCTGTAGTGTATAGAGCAGTTTCTAGAATAATTACTACAGATAACTGAGCCTGATCTCCAAGTAATAACAATGGAAATGAGATGCTATTATTTACCTGTATAGAGCAGTGTCTAGAATAATCACTACAGATAACTGAGCCTGATATCCAGGCAATAACAATGGAAATGAGGTACTATTGTTTACCTGTATAGAGCAGTATGCGCTGCTGAGGCTGGAGGAGGGATGCTGGAAACCCTGCCACCAAAGGTTGACAAGAGAGGCTTTCTGAAAAATAAATAAAAATAAATGTTAGGTTTATAGTCTTGTTCCATTTTTATCAATGTTCACACAACTCTTACATTTATTCCCCAGCAGGCCTGTTCAATCTTTGAACCATTTCAACTCCCTGGGGAGCATGCAACCTTGGCAGCCATTTCGGCGCTCTTAGGTTGAAGCAATCACATAGCCATTCTGCCTGTAATGCCAGGTACCCTATTCACAGCTGGGTGAACTGAGGCAATGTGAAGTTAACTGTCTTGCCCAAGAACAGACCAAAGTGACCCGGCCGGGAATCGAACCGGCGACCCTCTGATCGATGGTCCAACACCTAACCAATTGAGCTACCCTGTCTCCATAAAAACAACAACAGAGCAACACAATGAAACAATGTGGTAAGTTACTAACATAAACACTTTCAAAGGATTCATTGAATTGTTCAATAAAGACCAATCACTGGCAGGTGGCATCTAATGCTATCAGGTTCTAACTGCACTTACATAAACTATATTTCTTTAAAGATGTTATTGTGAATAGCCATAGAAAGTGACATGGCAACAACCATGGTAAAGAAATAAACTATAATAAATAAAACCAAATATACAAGAAATACAAAATTTGCAAACACTAGAAAGAAAGAAGTATATCAAAGAACAGGGGATGAGGGAAACATAAGTGAAAATATCTCCTTACTGATCCGTCGGCACAGTTGACTGTCATATCTGCTTGTAAAGTGTTCATGGCAACGTCGTTCAGGTAACTGTCCCTTAGCAACTGGTAGGCAGGTGTGTCTGGGCGGGAGTTGAAGTCGCCGCAGACAATGTGGGGATTGGAGGAACCACCAGCGTAGGAGGCAACTTCCTTCACGACTAACGCACTCTACAACGGAAAAATAATTGATCAGTTAGAAACAACATGGCAGTATTGCATGGTATAACACTAGAAAAGGAGCAAGCCCCTTGTAAAACAGACAAAATATCTCATGAATAGCCACGAAATATGACTTCCTAATTAAATAGTTATTCAATAATACAATGCACAACATAATCACATAAACTTGGCTGATGCTAGATCCATCAAATTTCATGTACACTTTATTCTCAGTGAAGTGTACAAAATTATAATAAGCTTGCCATCCTTTTAAATCTGAAGCACTAATATGGGCTGATAATTTTGAATATAAATCAATAAAATCATCATATAGGTCAATATTTGAAATATCTTTGAAGAGGGGTAGTTAGACAAAACATGAATAAAACTGAAAAATCAACTTTTCGTCAAATATTTTTCTACATGTTGCCTTTCTCTAGAAATATATTTATTGACAGGCCATTTGTAATTTGGAGCTGTGAATGGGTTAAAAGGTGTTTCCAGTGACTTGATGCCTACCTGTAGGGCCTGTATGTTGGGGATGCTTTCTCGTGTCCAGTGAATGTGGGTGTTGCCCACAGTGAGGAGAGAGCCTGAGGTGTTGCAGCGTAGCCGCGCGATGAGGACCACGTCGGGGAAGTCCAGGTAGCCCTGTATGGCCTTCCTAGTGTCCTCGGCGAGTCCACTCTCCCCCACCTCCCTCGCGACCAGATCCCTGAGCACCAGCGACGCACCGTCCGCGACACTGAAGCGTGAACTCCTGTAGAATGTGGCGCATCCCTCTGGGTAGTCCTCGCTGGCACGCTTCACAAATGTACCCTCATAGCCCAACCTGAAACAAACAAAGCAAATTAGCACTGAATGGAAATACATGTAAAACCCTTATAGGCTCATAGCCTATCCTGAAACAAACATCTGGAGCAAATAAGCAGTGAATGGAAATACATGTAAAATCTCAAAGCCTAAGAGGAAAGAAAAAAGTCATTTTGCCAGAAACAAAATGATCAAAATTATTAGGGATGTCATCGATAGTCGACAAATCGATAAATCAAATTTTCACTTTGTCAATTAAATCGAATCGAATGGTTGGGTATCAAATCGAAATAATCAATATTCTGTAGCCCAATAATGGCGTATGATTATTAATAAAAAATACACTTTTCCTAGACATCTTCCTGCTTAACTAACAAAAGTAAAACTCTGACTAAATATTGAAGTATTTTCTATGGCTTTTGTAAGAGAAATTGGAAGAAATGGTGTACTTTACTCAGGCATATGGCCAAGACACGGGATATCAATGACATTCCTATAAATAATTGTGCCCTACGAGCACATTACGGCGTATTGAATCGAATCGTATCGAAAATATATCAATTAATCGAATCAATAAAATGTCATATCAATGACATCACTAAATGACTGGAAATGGTTTTAGTGGATACAACCATTATATATCAGTTTTACTCTAAAGAATTACCATATATAAATTCTACTTTCCCCAAATAACCCTCATATTTTCAACTTTTACTTGAATCAATAGTAATATAATATCAGCACAATATAACTCCAAATTTTGAATTTCCCCCAAAATCACCCCTACTAAACAAGACAAAATCACACAAAATATGATGTTCATCGTTTTCTGTAAACAAACCATTAGATTTCATGATACTACGCAAAGTTGAATTCATCGTAATCCCTCACTTAAGTCATTAGCTAGGGCTTTTGGCGACCATAAATTAAGTGAAGGTAGCCATATCATCATATTCGACTAGTAGTTAGTTAATGACTTCTAATTCTTCTGTTGAACCCAAGTCTAAAACAAGAACAGGACTTACTGTTTAAGAAGAGGCTGAAGTTTTTCCGTGTAGTAGTCCACCTCCACTTCCTGTAAGCATACAATATCTGCGTCTAGGTATTTGAGCTCCAGGAGCATTCTCTCATGTCTGTTGTTCAAGTCCAACACATGCTCCGGTGCATAGCTGTAGTTGCCCTTCCGTAAGTGGCAGTTCGCAAGAATATTATAGGACACCACACTGAACCTTTTACTCAGATCTGAGTTCTCCGCAGCGCAGGCCGGATTGGCTACGTAGCGCCTCGAGAACAGAGAGTCTTGAGTATCATTGTGTACATTGTTCATTGTCGCCTCTTTTTGCACATTGTTTTGAGATGGCGCTGCTGCTGTTGCCTCTGTTTGGTCCATGGCCTGCTCGGTCTCGGCAGAGTGGATCTGTGTGGAATCGGTCTGCTCAACAGGAGCTGCTGTTTGCTCTGGTGCCGGCGCGGGATCCTCCACTGCAGGCGGCTGGGCAGCGGGAACGGCATCAGCCACCTGCACGCTCTCAGCACTAGGAATATCTTTGAGATCTACAACTACATAGTCTTTTAACACATCGCTATCTGCTTCCTCAGGGACCCCCGCCGAGGAAGGCTGTGGCACTTCTTCGTCTGTGTCCATTGCTTCTGCCTCTTCAGCAGGGGGCGCCACTTGAACCACAGGTGCAGGCTCTTCCTGCCTAGGGGGCTCCTCGGGAGTGAGGGGTTCTACTATTGGTACAACAGGCGCTGCAGGAGCTGGTGCTGCCACTGGCTGTTCCTCCATAGCTACAGGTGCCGCCACCTCCTCAACCTCCATACCATCAGAGATAGACTCTGGTGTCTGGACTTCAGCAACTGGTTCCTGTGCAACAACTTCTGGCGCTACTTCAGGTTTCTCTTCTTCCTGCTTGGCCACCTCAGGCTCTTGTTCTGTGGGTGTTGCTTCACTCGGCTGAACTGCAGCCTCCTCAGAGACAGCTGGTTCCGGAGCAGATTCCTCAGTGACAGCTGCAGCAGGCTCTACGTCTTCTACAGCTGGGATAGGTACCACTTCTGCTTCCTTTACAACAGCCACTGCTTTCTGCACTAGTGCTGGCGAAGCAGCCTCATCAACTGCAGTGGCAACAGGCTCAGGAACTGGTTCTACAGACACTGACTCTGGAACTGGTTCTGCTGGCACCGGATCTGGAACTGGTTCGACTGACATTTGTTCTGGAACTGGTTCTGCTGGCACAGGGTCTGGAACGGCTGGTTCTGAAACAGGCTCTGGAACTGGCTCAGCTGAGACTGACTCTGGAACTGGCTCAGCTGAAACAGGCTCTGAAACTTCTGGTTCTGAAACAGGCTCTGGAATAGATTCAGTTGGCCCTGACTTCTGTTCTTGTGGAGCAGTGACCACATCTTCAGGTGGGCTTTCATTTGGCACTTCCACTGCTACTGACTCCTCCTTTTCCTCCTGTACTTCTTTCTGTGACTCCTCTGCTGCAGGAGCGGTTGCAGGAACTTCCTCTGGTGTGTCTTCCATGGGCTGCTCCACAGCTGTCGCGGACGTCTCCTCCACTGCAGCATTCTTTGGCTCTTCCTCCAACTTTGGTGCCTCTGCCTCAGACTCACTCTGAGCTGGGTCATTAGCCTTAACTGGCTCCTTTGAAGCAGGTTCTTCAGCAACACCATTCACGGCATGTGGATCTACCTTGGGTTCTTCTTGTTGAGGAGCTGCCTCCTTGGCCACAGGCTTCTCTTCTGAAGTGATGGTTTCTGCTGAGATAGGAGAGGGCTTCACAGGTGCTTCTTCCTCCTCTACCTCCATACTCTCTTCTTTTGCTTCCTCAGCAGGTGCTGCGTCTTCCTCCTCTGCTGCGTCAACTTCATCTGCCTTGGGTGCCTCAGTGAATTCCTTTTCATCCTTGGCCTTCTTCTGTGTGTTCTTCATTTCATCCTCTTCAGCTTGTTCACGTTTTCGCTTTCTGCTACTGGGGGCCTTTTCCTCAACTGCATCAACCTCATCCTCTTCTGCTTCGGGCTCTTCTTGGGGCTCTTCTTTCTGAGCTGCGCGGCCTCTCCTGCCGCCCCGTGTTGGGGTCTCTTTAGCAGGCGTGGTAGCCGCACTCTGCCCCCTCCTGCCTCGTGGGGTTGGAGCTTTCTTTTCCACTGGAGTGGCCTTCGCGGCAGCAGCTCTTCCCCTCCTTCCTTTAGGAGTGGCTACAGCCTCTTCCTCCTTCTCTTCCTCCTCAGCAGCTGCTGCTTTAGGTTTAGCAGCTGCACGACCTCTCCCTCTTTTAGGAGCAGGCTCCTCTTCTACCTCCTCCTGCTCTTCTTCCTCCTCCTCTTGCTCTTCTTCCTCATCCTCCTCCTCTTCTTCTTCCTCCTCCTGTTTCTTGGCGGCTGCCCTGCCGCGGCGCCCCCTGGCTGGTGCTGGGGAAGCCTTGGCGGCTGCTTTGGGAGCTGCTTTGCGCCCTCTAGGGCTCGCCATCTCTGTTGTGGCAGCAGCAGCAGCTTTACTCCGGCCACGTCCTCTCACAGCCACTGGTTCTGAAAAACAAACCATCAAACATTTTAATAAGCCATTCCTCCACATTGAGCATTGTTACAAATTACACCCTAAAATATAAAGATGAGTTCCTATGGCCGGTTTATGATCGGAGATGTTGAAAATGTCTAAAAATTCTAACTGTGAGTAGCCCCAAGGGGCTAGATAGAATATCAGCGCTTAAAAAAGTATGAAGCCCTCCTTTGGCTCTGCATACCTGGTTGGATAATAAAACTTTAATTCAACACAATACACTGCATTCTTTTCATGTTATCAACTGAGGCTATGGGGTTGGTCACTATTTGAAATTTTTTATTATTAATATCAGGGCTAGCAAAACTATTTCAGGGCTAGTAAACGTTACGGTAACTAGGCCTGCTGGGCTTGTAAAGTTTTTTCTTAATGTTGAGCCCTGGTTTGGCAAAAGTTTGGAGTTCCACACCTGTTCTGGTTAGACCACCTGGCACCTGGACATGTCAGATGTCAATGGATACAAAATACATTTGTTCTTTCTGTAATGTGAACCTTTTTGCATGATAAGAGCAATAAACTTACACTTAAATCTATCTAAATTAGTTTATTATTAATATCATTATTTTTATCATTATCAGTTTTATTATTTTCATTATCATCATTATATATCTTCCCTTTGATGTTGAGTTTTATCTCTGTGAAGTTCTTACCTATGACGTCGGCATCTCCTCTGCCTCTGGTGCTCCTGCTGCGGCCTCGAGAAGTGGACTCCTCTGAGCTGGTGCTCGCCACTGATGACCCTCTGGTCGGCCGGCCTCCTCTGCAGCAAACAGAAATACACCAATAAGCCTCTTCCTCAGCAGCAAACAAACATTTAACACAAATCAAAAATAGATCAAAAAGCTTTTTCCTAAGCAGTCTAATTTCTAAAAATATTAATGTAAAAATGTTTCCTTAGAAGCAAGTGATAGGACATAAATCAAAGAAAATGTGCATTCCAGTGACTGTGTGACAGCAGGCCTGAGCAGGGTGTCTGGGTTTAAATTGGATACACAAACCTTTAAATACATAACAGGAGAGTGGAGACCCAACTTCTCAGTTCAAGAATTTTTGATACTGTTCAATTCAAAGCATATAATTAAGAGTTTAACTTCTATGTGGATACAGACAGATAATTCAAATATACCTTGCAATTTCAAAATAAGTTGATAGATTTCATTGGTACATTGCTAACTGACGCATAAGAATGATACCCAAGTTATGATAGATTTTGATTCTAAACCCATTCTCGTACAACCAATTTCAAAGTCCAAATTTTGTCTTTTTGGATAAGACTACTGGTGAACCTCCTAAACAACAAGTGAACCTACCTGGTTGCTTTTGGTGATGGGCTGGGGCTCTGTTTGCGGCCGCCTGTCTTTTTGGTACTTGCGCTCCTTGAGGCCCTGGTGGGGGTGGCTGCTGCTGCTGGAGGCTCGATGCTCCTGCGAGTGACGCGGCGCTCGGAGGCTGCTGGAGCAGGGTCATTACTTCTCCTGCGGGGCATCTTGATGATAATATGAGGGCACTGTCTTTAAAAGGTGTCCGATAGAAGTCTGGGGGAACCTGAAAGAACATTTGAGATGATTGAGGTCAGTCAAGAACGGTTAGTCAATTAGGCTTCAAACTGCTCTGCAGTTGGTTGGAGAGCAAAGGGCTAGATAATGGGTCTCCTATTATATAAGGTTTCAGTGAGGAGTGTCAGAATGTTCACACACAGGGGCTTAGCCAAGATTTAGGAACTGGATGCTCTAAATTGGAGATCAATTTTTCTTTGGGCATCCCATTTTTAAGAGAGACCAAAATATACTCAGAATACATGTATCCAAAAACAAAGACATAATATCCTTATATACCTTTTTTTTGTTTTTTTAACACTGAAAAAATCTGATAGATGTCCAATCCACACCCCTGTTTAATTATTATAATATCCATAAACAGTTTCATGGAAATAACTTCCTTATACAATTTCATGGAAATTACTTGTGACATTTCAGAAATTGCTCACAAAAAATTGGGTGTCCTGAGGGGGTGATTTTTTGAGGGTTTGAATGTCCAAACAAAGCCCAGATACCCTGTTGGCTAAGACTATGGTCTTAGCCAGCAAAAATCAACTCAGGACACTCAAATATTTCTGTCAAATTAGACTGTGAGTGAATTTCTTAATATGTCAATTTAACACATATAATTTTTTCCACCTCAATATAATTCCCATGACATTGTATAAAGATATCATGCCTTATTTTGAGAAATCTATACATCTTTATCTCCAAATTTCCCATGCTTTGTGAATTTATGTTATTCTCAAGTTATTTTCAAACAATCATGAGTGGAGATCTCTTTTCAAAAAGTGTCATCTGCGCAGGATTATGAAACTTTAGAAACCAACTTTGGGATCGATCAGTTAATCATTAATATTTCCCATGAATAACCAGGTCATAAGTTTATTGCCAAAATAGCCAACTTAGGTTATAGTCACCACTACTTAAGCATTAATGAATATATGGAGGACAATGTTTTCCACACATGAAAGTAACATGTATATATAGTTTAATATAATCAAATAAGAACCTAGCTATTTGATGGCCATCCAAATGATAAAAAAAAAACATATTTTTCAAACAAAGAGATTTGAGTGGAAATTACCAATGTAAACCACTGTTACATTGTGGATAACAAGCTCTACTCTTTAGCTACAATATTCTGAATGAAAGATTTAATCTTAACCTTGAAAAATAGGACAGGGTGGGTAAAATGCAAATGTTAAAGGTGTCTTTAGATGTTGCTGTCCTAAGATGACCCCTGACCAAACATAAAAAACACTGAGACTTTAAGTAGGCCAATGCTTTCATTGTTATTGCAAGTGATCATATTTCAGTTTATAAGCGCACGAAAGGATTAGAAGCCCCCAAGAAGAAATTCAAACTATATAATTGCCGTTAGTAAGATGCATATCGCCACAAGGCTGGAAAACAAACAAAGGGTACCATATGATTGTACTCACATGTACCCTATCAACTAAAACGCTAACCCGGCTAAGGACCAAAATCAAAGTGTAAGTAAACAGATTTTCCGTGTAAATACTAAATGGTGTGACTCATAAGTTGGTTAAGGCACAAACTGATCAACATGTGTATCAACGCACTAAACATTTACGTCGCTATAGTCAAATATATAGGCAAATCTGCAAAAATTACACGGATAGGAACTAATCTTACCTTTAGAAAAGCAAGGAGGCCGCCATCTTATACGCTTCAAATATTTGCTAAGTTTTGATTGGGCCAAAAATAAGAGCATGTGCGTCTCATAAACATACAAATATTACTATGACATGTGAAAGAAAATGAATTTAACAATTAAAAAAATCATATTGTTTGTTTCAAACCCAAATATACAATATGTAACTTCATTACATGATGTTGATGTATATATTTTTCATTTTTAAGCCAATCAAGTCAAGCAGCGGCATTTTCCCGGTAGCAAGCACAGAGAAGCGCCCTCTATATGTAGGTCACAAACTATAACAACATTGGTGACCCACCGCCTCTGGCGGAGTCACTGAGATAGGTACTTGAACTCAGCAGCGGCTGAGACGGTAGGGGGAGGCAGTAGTTCAGTACCGAAACCCTAGTACCTTTCTTCTGATTTCTGATATTGTATAGCGGGAAAGGAGCTAGGGAATTGCAGGGGAATGTCAGATCAATAGTACTATGTTTAAGCCATTCACCTGGAAGATTAGGCTGGAAGATTAGGTAGAGGAGGGAGTGATTACTGATACAGGCAAACTTGCGTAATGCGGACTAATGTCACATATCCGGATTATGCATAATCCGGACAAAATCCGGATTACGCTAAAATCATAGATTAATAGTGCAGAACTCAATTTTTATGATATTAAAGTGAACTTTTATTCAAAAAACATGAAATAAAACAAAATATAGGAATGACAATGTGTTTTTCTTGTTTGATTCTCTATCCCTTAAAAGTCTTTAATTGAAAAGATTCATTATAAAATTCCCACGAGATTGTGGGAAATGGTAATAATGATGTACATGTACGTCTTAGGTGAAGTTACTACACTAAAAAAACGAATTGTCCTTTAATTCAATAACCCTAGTCGAAACGGGCCTTTACCAACCAGAAAGTGGTCAAGGTTGTCTGATTGGTGGAGCCCATATACCTAGTCTAATAGCCTGTCTTTAGACGTCTAGAGAATTGTTATACGTTGCTGTTAAGAATACGCTAGCAGAGACATTCATGTCTCTGATGTTAGAGAATCAAAATGATAGTCCTATTCATGTGATGATAGCAAATACAATTTTGAAAGAAATGTTAGTATAGATATTTTGAGATGTATTGAATATTCAGTTTTTGGAGGGTTAATTCGGGCGCTGGAAAAATATGATAAACTACAATAAAACGGCGATAAAACAAGTGACAAGTCTTGTTTATATATAGTAAACAAACATAACAGAAGACTATACATATATCTATATTTACACTCCGTTATTATGTAAAAATAATTATCACTTACACACACCCCAAGGTTTTCTCTAATCACAATGTGAGTTCTACTTCTTTTTTCGTTTTTACCTGCACCATCGTAGGTGGTCATGTATGTTTAAAATTTGATTTTGTGAACGCACTCCATCGTGTTGTGGTTTATATGTGACCTCGCATTTATGGACCGTCCATGCATTTATCTTGTGAAAAGCTTTGCCATTTATCGCTAATACCTGAAAATTATCCTTTTAAAAAAAGATTGAAAATTAAAAACTACTTACAGTATAGTAAGGTTACAAATATCTATAGAGGAATTTTCTGCAGCGAGCTCTGAGGTTTGAAAAAAAACTGTAAGAAGGTCATGTATTTTTTCCTTTTTAAAAACCCTCTATATCTGTAGATTGTAAAATACACGTAATTTTATTTGATAATTTTGTAAAATAATTTATTTCATATTAACCCTCCCTCAATAGGGTAGCAGTGTAAAAAAAGTTCTTTTTTACCCAGCCTTAACAAGCCTGTTGTGCAAAACGCATACTTGCACACCCCATAGTTTTCTCTAATGACTAATTTGCACTATCGTAGGTGGTCGTGTATTTTTGTTTTGTTTTGTCCACTTGCGCTATCGTATAGGTGCTTCTGATGTTGCTTGCTTCTTAACCTCAGTCAAATGGGAATGTCAGCTTCCCTGGCCAGTGTTCAGCGGCCACCAGGTGCTGCAGGCTTTTTGAAATCAGCACCCTTAATAATCATTCTTTTAAACTCGCATTCTAATTTTATTAATTCCCGTGATTACAGAAAATTAAAAAAATGTATACAATTTATGTCTTACTAAGTATCATTTTCAATTGAAAATGGTCTTACCTAATCGAATAAAGACCAACATTAGAAAAACGGCAACTCATAACTATTTGATGCAATGAATGTGTTTTACTTTATTCACTACAGGTATCGCAGTAAATATGTAATTGATAATGTAGTTAATACTTACTGAAAAATGTTTAATTTAGATTTACAAAATGTTACCTAGTTCTTGCACATGTGTTAAATGATGGAATGTTACAACAGTTCGTATGTGAGGATTTAAGAGTTGCGAGGTTACGTAGACGTTGGACTTATCTATGTGAGTAGGAGTGGAAGACTGCATGTGGTCGGGACTGACCCCGGGGGAGGGGGGGGCACTTGGGTATTTAGGGGGGTGCATACGTTCGTTATCAAAATTAAAAAATACCCCTAAAGCACTGATTTCTGTCCAAAAAAGCGCCCTTATTTTAATAAAACGCTGATTTTTCCCACTTAATAAACACCCCTTTTTTTATCAAAACACTGACATTGGATGAACGGGAACGAGTATTCTAACTTAAGATTTTATAATCCTCTGCCACTAGTTTAGCGGCAGCAAGTGGCGGCAGCAAACTCGGAAGCCCAGTCACTTTGGTAGTCACTCGGCGTCAGAGCCGCGTATATTTCGTGGATTGTAAGGGAATTTTGACCCCAATACTTCGTACCTGGGTACAAAAAAGTACCCTTCTTTTACAAAATCGCGGACATGCAGAGGTCTTAAAAAAGACCCCTTCTTCCGCGAAATACGTAACGAAGGTTCTTTGGACTGTTAACATTGCATTTGACTTAGATTATGATTATTTTCCACTATTCACCAGCAAACCACATCACTGCCACACGAGAATGGTTCGACCATCATTCTGTGAATTATAACAATATTGAATTTCCTTAATTGCCGTCATTCAAAATATTAAACATTTTCCATTTTACCTTTCACACTTTATAATCTACTCAATATCTTACCGATTTTAGAACATCAACAACCACTCTTTGCACACTACCCGGGGGGGGGGGGGGGGCTGTCAGGTACAGAGGGGGGGGGGGGGGGGGGGAGGGCGCACCCGCGTTACGTTTTTCGCAGAAGAAGAGGGTCTTTTTTAAGACCTCCGCATGTCTGCGATTTGTAAAAGAAGGGTACTTTTTTGTACCCAGGTACGAAGTATGAGGGGTGAAAATTCCCTTACAATCCACGAACGTGACGAAGTATCCGCGGTTCTGACTCCCGAATGATTGGGCTTCCGAGTTTGCTGCCGCTAAACAGGCAGAGGATTATAACAGAGAATTATTTTGAAGATAAGGGTGCTTTTTAGGAATGAAATCAGTGCTTTAGAGGTATTTATTAAATTTTGATTACGAGACTAATTGAAATGACTTTATGGCTTAATCTACTCCACATTCCGGGTACAGCTTGTTTGGGAAACCAAGGTTCTGAAAATGACCTATATGCCCCAGCGTAACCTTATCCCAAGAGCTACACGTTTATAATTTAAAAAATATTAGTTTTGGGAAGGGATGTCTGAATAATAAGAAGCCATTTATTGGTAATCAAAATACTACTACCAAAATCTTGAAAGGTGATTGCGATTGTCGTAGGTGAAAAAAGGTTTGCTTAGTCAAATTGCTCTGCAAATGATAGGAACGTCAAGTCCGCATTGCTTCAATTTGTTTTACACACCCGGGGGTCTATTTTAAGGCACGCAGCATATGACCATATAGATTTCATTATTACTATTATTATCAGTATTGTTATTATTATTATCCTGTATTATTATTATTATTATTATTATTATTATTATTAGTAGTAGTAGTAGTAGTAGTAGTAGTAGTAGTAGTAGTAGTAGTAGTAGTAGTAGTAGTAGTAGTAGTTAGGGATCGTCCGATTAATCGGACATACCGATTAATCGCTCATTCAACCTCTGATTTTGATGATCGATTGCAATTTTATAAGATCGATTATTTTGAAAGTTTTTTGAAAAAAATAAATTGTATCTAGAAACAGTCTTCTGTTCAAGTGAGAGACACCACTTAAGCCTGCACAATCTTAATTGATATGAAGCAGTATTGTAACAAGTTAAAGTAAGGGGTTAAACAGAGTTCGATTAGCTCCTTTACAAAAATGGAGCCAAGAACCCTTGAACAAGCCAAGACTACCAAAGGAAAACTGCACAAAAACAACTTTGATTATTAATCGATCATCGGTCGTTCAGATGGACCAATGATCGATCTTGAAAATTGTGACAGATTCCGAACACTAGTAGTAGTAGTAGTAGTAGTAGTAGTAGTAGTAGTAGTAGTAGTAGTAGTAGTAGTAGTAGTAGTAGTAGTAGTAGTAGTAGTAGTAGTAGTAGTAGTATCATTAGTATTAGTATTGTTGTTGTTGTTGTTGTGTTTGTTGTTATCGTTATTAGTAGTAGTAGTAGTAGTAGTAGTAGTAGTAGTAGTAGTAGTAGTAGTAGTAGTAGTAGTAGTAGTATCATTATTATTATTATTATTATTATTATTATTATTATTATTATTATTATTATTATTACTATTATTATTATTATTATTATTATTATTATTATTATTATTATTATTATTATTATTTCACATTCCCCTGGAGTTAGACACAGAATGAAGGAGGAGGGAGGTTCCTCCCATTTACTGAAATAATCGATGAAGGGACTCCGGTATATCTAGGGAATCATGCGGAAGTCTACGTCTCTGACTCTTCTTTTATATATAGAAAGCATAACATGCCAGAACAAGACTTAATTTCTAAAAGTACCTCCGTTGATCTAGTCGTAGCGATATGGGTGAATTCATGAATATTATTTGAACTAGAAATACTAGTATTATAACTTTTAGGTGATCAGAAAAGTTAGATATATTTTTAATATGACCATACTGGCTACCTCCGGAGTTGAATATTCCATTTTAACATAATGCAAGAACTTTTTATGGTCTACATACTTCAGAAATAAACCACATAAATAAACACACTTTATTTTGGAATGCATTGTCATTGCAGACAAGTCACTCGGGACGTTCCAACTGTGATATTATCTTTTGTAGTGCCAAAACCTGTTCTAAAATGCTAAACATCAGAACAGATGTGTTCCGGACTGATTTTATATGATTATTTCATTTTAACATTGTATATTTCTCTTTGTTCATATTGTATGGTCTCTCGTAGGTCAAAGTTGACCGTACTTTGTTTTATCAAGTCTTGTATGTATTATTTATCTATGGGTGAGACCTTAACAAAATTTTCTTATCTTATCTTATCTTATCTATGCACTGGTTCATTTGGTATAGTGTCCTTGTTGCGCTTCAAATGTTCTTTGCACAGGTGAGGAAGTTCCCCTGTCATAAAAAAACTCACGCATTTTTTCTGTCTAAAAGGTCTTTAACATATCCCCAATCACTGTAGACGAATAATATATATATATACGTTTATTTGCTGTAATGTAGGATATTACAAAATTCGTACAAATATATCTTGAACAAATAAATTGCCCTATAGGGCTATACATGAAATGCAGATTATTACAATTATGGAAAACAAGGGTTAGTACCCCAGGAAACACAAAATAGAACATGAACGAAAAGAGAAACATATAGGCATCGTTTCTCAGTAGGAGGGAAGCTCCCCTTTCTAAACTTAACACCAAATAAAATTAAATTAGGTGTAGTAAGCACCAAAAAAGAAAAGAAAATTAACGGAGATGGTCAACTAGACTCATCAGACATTAGAATTACACTAAAGATGCACTCTTAGTGCGCCCATAAGTAGTATGTAGTATAATGTAGTATAATTTTTTTTTTTTACTTGTCTTCTCTATATAGGGTAGCACTGTGGAAATAAGTTATTTTATATTCGCACAGCCTGGGTGGGTTGGTTGTGTAGAGCATTGTTTTTATCATTTAACCTCATCGGATAGTTGTTTCGAATGACCTGCCCCCTGACGGGGGATCCTATAATTTCATTTTTGAATTTGTTTACGTCTTCCCCAGCATCATTGTAGGTGATTGTGTAATTTTTGATTTTGTCAAGCTGCACCATCGTAATGTGGCGCCTTTGCCGTGAGGTGCTGCCGCCCCACGGCAATATATCACACTAAGTCTTCCTCTCTCGCGTACACAACTCGTTATCATCATCAATATAGGAATATGAAAGTCAAAATTTCAACAAATAGAATTTTATTTCTTGACCAATTAAATTAAGGTGCATTTTTTCCAAGGGATGAGAATAGACTAGCGCCAGTCTCACAATCACTTCATGGAAGTGTTGGCACGCAGTGGCTCAGAGGACTGGCACCAGTCTATGATGAGAAGCGCCACCTGGATATAGGTCAAAAAGTGTATCAGCACCGGTCATGTTGCTTGTCAAGGTTTCAAGGTGCAAACAACTCCACTCAATTTCCCTGTCCACACTGGTGGTATTTTTGTCAGCATCCTCCCAGGTAATAGACACTCGTTTAGATGGAGCCAAAGCTGGTTTGCAAAGGTGATGTCAATCTGTACTCTCGGTTTTAACCAGCTTCTATCCGGAGCCAGCGAACATTTTAACCTAATTCGTTTTCCACAGCTCTCTCCATTTACTGTTTACCTCAATGACTCAGCGAGAGGTGTTAAACATCTTGCACATGTCCCACCCCTTCCACACTGGCTATTGAGAAAGCAGTAGTAGTAGTAGCGTGAGGGAAGGGATTAGGGGGATTAGATGTTGATTGGAGTCCTCACCTGTATAGAATTGCACTTGAGAGTAATTCAGGTGTGCGGATGTGGCAGGTGAATGAAATGGAGAGCTGACTTCTTGATGGAGGAAGGCTAAGAGTTTTATGCCAAGTCATAACAGCCACAGTGGTATGAAGAAGTTTGAGTGAGTGATGTTGTAAAGTAGGGTCGAAATCTGTAGGAAATTTATAATGCTTCAAATTTAATTGGATCAGGTAGGTAGACAATAGCTATGATGTGGGGGGGGGGGGGGGTCTGGTTCCTCTCATTTCACTCTTTGATTAGAGGCTACTTGGTCTCAAGACGGTGAGGCTGATCGGTATAGTGCACCATCAAATCAGCGAAATGATGGGAAATATGATATACCACAGATATTATGCTCATTGTTAACTGATGAATACTACTTGGATTGCAAAGTATGAAACTATGTTTATTGAAATGTTCTTTTTTATATTTTTCAAATGACTAAAATTCTTTAAAAAATAAATAAATGAAAGTATTTTGGCTTGTTTTTTCTTAAAACAAAATTTGTTTCTGAAAATATTATGAAATACTTATAGTTTTTTACCATCAAACTTTGTGAACTATAGATAGTGTAATGACTAGATTGGAGATGGCTATCAGGATGGCAAACATATACAGGTTTGAATATGCTTCTCTGCTGGTAGATGGATAATCAGGACAGAGCCTTGTGATAATTTCTTTTTCTCAAAATAATGGACCAAAGGAAGTTTCAGTGGTTTGGAAAACTATCTGTAAATGTTTTAGGCATTTATAGTCAAAGTGAAACTTTTCTTTGATTTTGGCTGAACACTAACCCCCTTACTTTCCTTTACAAATAAACCTTCAATATTAAAATTCGTTGGTGTTTTTGTGATTTGATATTGTAGATCTATTGTAAGATGATGCGTGCTGCAGCAATAGATCAGCCTGGCGGCCCGGAAAAGCTTTATGTTGGAGAAGCACCCATTCCAGCACTGCGGCAAAGAGAAGTCCTCATCAGAGTCATCACAACTGCCATCAATAGGGCCGACACTTTACAGGTAAGTGCTTCCAGCAACACTACCGGCGGCAGATCTAGGCTTTCAGCAAGACCTCTATATGACAATACCCGTGAGTTAGGAGTAGAGGGAACAACATATTCCTCAGGTGCATCTTGTCAGGTTCATATAGTATCAGACTTTTTCTTGCTTCACTGGATATAAATTGAAATTTGCTTAAATAACAAAAAATGATTGCTTAGCATTATAAATTGTACAATATTTCAAGGTAGGGTCAGTCTTTTTATTCTGCTAAATATTTCACCAGGAATATCCCTGATTTAACCTTTCAATAACTTTCAAAAAAATATCGTCCTAGAAAGATATTTATAATATATATAATAAGGCATTTTCATTTTTCAGTAGCCAGCTTCCTATCTTTGCATATTTAATGTAAGGTCTCAATGCATTCATCATCATTCTAGCTTGAATTTGAATATATTTTAAAGTTTAATGGATATTTGATAGACATAGAGACATAGCCTGATTCTCAGGTTGAGTTGAATAGGTGTAATGCCACTACATGTCTAGATAGTAAGCATAGTTTCCCTACTTAATTATAGATGGCTGCACAGTCATTGGGGATTACTGATAATGTTTTCTCACCTGGCTCCCTTGTGGCGATTTAAACACACCTGAATCTGGGCTGAAGTCAGCTTAGGGTAGAACGCATAGCCTAGGGTAGATCATTGACACAGCCCTTTAGCACAGACCTGTAGCAAATCTACCATACACATATCTTGATGTATGAAATTTGATTTTTACCGAGTTATCAATTATGAACTAATATTTGTGATGAAGGTTTCTCTCATGTATTACGTGTTGTTTTTGTGTGTTAGCGGGCAGGTAGATATCCGGCTCCTGCAGGGGAGAGTTCCATCCTGGGGCTGGAGGCGGCAGGAGTCGTGGACAAGCTGGGACCCGGAGCCACAAAATGGAAAATAGGAGATAGGGTCATGGCACTTCTTCCTGGTAGGCACAACTTCATAAATAAAGTATTTACTATAATCTTCATACATAGGGTTTTCAAGTCTATGTCAGGCTTAGATTTGATTATGAGGGGAAAAGGAAGAAGCCCTAATATTGTACTCATTTCCTTGGAAAGGCTGATGAACCTAGCCTAATATAATGGCAGGGTGTCATTTGGACACCACCTGAACCCTTGAAAACACCCACCATGACACCCAATGTTAGTTAAGGTGGTATGTCATTTAAAAATTCCCTTCCATCTAGATGTGAGTACAAATACCACACACTTTCCTTATTAATATATGTATATATTTTGGATTCATATCCCACGCATAATGGAGCAGCTAGATATTTTATGATTTTGACACCCAAATTTTTTTCTTCCTATTTTTGGTATAATGGAAATGCATTATTTTTCATTCTTCTCCCTTACTGTGATGCAGTTGAATAGTTTGTCTAATTGCCTATAGGTGGGGGTAATGCTGAATATGCGGCCGCTCACGAGGATCACATGTTGCCTGTCCCTGAAGGGCTGAGTTTCCTGGACGCCGGGGCCATACCTGAAGTGTGGCTGACTGCCTATCAGCTCCTGCATACAGTAGGTAGGTACCTGCTCATCCCCACACCTCTGTACACTGAATTAAACCAATAGCTCACCCAATTTGAATATCTATTATTAAAGCTATCATTGATTCTGATAACAACTTGAATAAGACCTTTAGGTCATGAATGGTTAACAACAATAATTTTCATGGTGCTTAAATGGTCATGCACTTATATACAAAGAAGTGTTCTGTAAATTAGAAAAAAGATTTTATGCATTTATAATTTGTGAATCTGTGAAAAGGGAATAGAAACCTCAACTTCAAAATGGAGATATATACATATTCTTATTTTTACTTTTAAAAATCTCTCTCGAAGTTCTTTAACTTCCATTTTTAAAGTTTTAACTTGGAAATATGTATAGTTTTTTTTAATGATTTATCTTTGTCAGGTCAGCTGAGGTCTGGAGAGACGGTGCTGATTCATGCTGGAGGAAGCGGTGTGGGCACCGCAGCGGTGCAGCTCGCAAAACTGGCTGGTGCGACGTCATACGTCACTGCAGGATCCTCAGAGAAGATCGAGAAAGCCATAAGTCTGGGAGCCACTGGTGGCTTCAACTATAAAGAGGAGGACTTCAGCAAGAGGGTCCTTGAGGCTACAGGAGGTAGGTACCCATTGGCATCCCTTAAAAGGCATTGGTATTGGCACAATATATGATAAGCCAGGGTGCCTCAGACGTCTTTATCTATAAAGAGGAGGACTTTAGCAAGAGGGTCCTTGAGGCTACAGGAGGTAGGTCCCCATTGGCATGCCTTTAAAGCCACTGGCATTGGCACAATATATGATAAGCCAGGGTGCCTCAGACGTCTTCAACTATAAAGAGGAGGACTTTAGCGAGAGGGTCCTTGAGGCTACAGGAGGTAGGTACCCATTGGCATCCCTTTAAAGGCATTGGTATCTGACAACACAATATATACGATAAGCCTGGTGACATAAAAAGGACTTCAGCAAGAGGGTCCTGAAAGTCACAGGGGGTAGGTCACTAGTGGTACCTGAACCCATTCACATATGGAGAAAACTTGTGGCCTGATACACATAGAAATATATATGAAAGATTTTTCTAGAGGAAATTGTTTTGACCGCTGATATTTTGATGTTAGGATGTATAACACAATATACAACACAATATATATATTTGACATTAATATATATCTGTAATTATAATTGTTTACATGCAAGAGTATAATATAAACATAAATATGTTTTCCATGAAAGGTAAAGAAAAAATCAGTTCAAATATCACTTTCAACTTATTATTCGGCAATTGATAATTTGTTGTTATGTTTGAAGAGTTTGGACCACTTTGGATGCAAAAATGTCAAGCAGCCCCTCAGGGGTGTTCACTTTATTTACAGTGTAATTCTAAGAAAGTCGCCATTATGCTCTTTACTAGAAATTTGTAAGTATGCTGGGATTTCATTAAGGTGGAAACACTGCATATCTAGTCTGAAGAATTCTTGATTCAATGACTATTTTTCACTGCCGCTCTGCTTCAGGAAAGGGTGTTGATGTCATTCTGGACTGCGTTGGTGGATCATACTGGGAGAAGAACTCTCAGGCCATCGCTACCGAGGGGCGCTGGGTGCTCTTTGGCCTGATGGGTAGGTACACCTTTAACCCTTTCAATGCTGAGGCTACTTTCATCCAAAGAATTATGACATAAAGATTCTTGAAAACCATCTAAATCCTGTCATGTTGGTATTCATTGGATAGCTCTCAATGAGTATTCTCAAATGAGTACCCATGTGGCAGGGTTTCAGTGATTTTTCATGTATTTTTGGCATCATTTAGTATTGGCCAAATTAGCCACCAGCATGCAGCATGAGGGCTAATCAGTCACATGAGTCTACAGACTCTACACATCCTCAGACTAATGCTTAAATATCTGTGTAATAAGGCAATTCTTGAAAAATATTGGAATGAAAGTTGATTTCCTTGTTTGTTTGACAATCCTCTTCAAATATTATTTAGATATTAATCTTTTTGATGATATACGTTGTAAGTTTTCAGCGGATGTGTTGATGCAATTAATTTATTTTGTGTACATTTATAAGTAAATACCTTATGTGGATTGATGAAGTTAAACACTAGTTTACAAGACAATTCCAGTTAATTTTTCAACATGCCCTCTTAATATACCCTCAATTGTTATATTGATTGCAATTGACATAACCATGTTTAATTTTCAATTTAGGAGGCCCGAAGGTGGATGGGAATCTCCTGGCTATGGTCCTGAGGAAAAGGATCAGCATCCTTGGTTCTACACTAAGAGTGAGATCTGTGCAGGTGAGACGTAGATAGGTCACTTTTCAATTTATAAAGGCAATTTTTTTTTCTGAACTCATGTTCCATGCCTCTTGTGTCAAAAAAGGCAAAGATTTGGTAGTTGGCCAAAAAGGTCTATTTGCAAGAAGCTGCTTGTTGATAACACAGTCTGGATGGGTCATGGTTAAGTTCCTGTATTCCCTCCAGATATAAAAAGACAAGCAGAAGATGTTGCCTTTTTTTGCAATTGACAATTTAATGACTTTTGTTCATCTTTTTTCCAGTACAAAGCTGACCTCGTAGAAGCTTTTAGAGAAAACGCCCTGCCTCATTTTGTAAGTGGCGGCTTGAAAACCATCATCCACACAGAGATGGCGCTCTCGGAAATAGCAGCCGCCCATCAACTGATGGAGTCCAACGCAAACACAGGAAAGATCGTCATCCGAGTCAGCAAGCATGAATCACATGACGAATTGTGATTCTCACCAATCACAGCAAAATCTTAACCACTCAGTTTAAATACTTGAGATTAAATCATTCATTCATATTTCCCGTAGTTTTTTTAGAATATGGAATTTGACTATCATCAACTTTTCTTCCATATTCAGGCTAAATTATGACTAGTCAGTTGTAAGTGGTTGAGGAAACCTGAGAACCCAGGAAAAACCACCACCTAACCCCAAATTTTTGGCAACTTTCTCACATACATTTTCCTTTAGGGAGTATCATCTGGGTTTATGTCATTTTGAAGATTACTGTTAATAAAGCATGAATTTACAAAATCATTGAAGAAGATTTGGTGGTTGGGTTCGGACTAATATTTCTTTGGTAGATTTTCATTTGAAAACATTGTTTAGCATAAAATGATTGATACACCGTTGGAGAGTCAGGATAAATTATCTCTTTTAAAAAAACTCTTTCAAAAGATAACATCGATGGCCCTAAACTAGAAACCAAAATAACTTCATACCTTCTCATAAATACCTGCTTTTCATTTATAGATATCCTTCAAAATAGAGAAATCTCTAAGGTGTAAATACCTTTTTGTTTCTTGAGTTCTATGTAACTTAGACACTCCTACTAGGTTCTAATAAACCAGAACTGAACTCATGCTTATATGAAGTATTTTATCTTTTAATGTGAGAACCCATTAGCAATGATCTAGCAACTTCCGATAACCCCAATTTCACTCAGGAGTTTCTAAAAAAAGCTTCTCTAACTACAACTAAATCATCCATAAGCCTCTGGAATACTTGTAGTCATAGCTTGCCGTCTCTACAAGTGAAACATAAACTCATATGAATAGTACATTGTTTGCAAGGGTGTTGAGGAGAACTAGGTTGAAGGGTTCTAGCAGCACTGGCCATGGATTGTTGGGATCTTAGGGCGCTGTCTCAAGTCTAACTATTGAGCGCTGCAACATCTCAGGGTTTACTCCTACATTTCAATACTTTATAGGGACCAATGCCATTTTTCAACCTGTAGGTCAAAAGAAGTGACTCAAAGTTTCAGTTGCCCTAAAGAATCTTTGACTTCACATAAAATTCATTTGCAAGTTTTAAGTATTAATGTTTATACAAGCATGTGTGCCTAGCATGTGGGGATAGCAAATTTCTTATGAAACAGCAAAGTTCCTGTTTCGCATGGTCTGGCTATTTGATAGGGCCTAACTGAAGTATCCCGGACCCATCCTTATTAGGAAGAAATTGAGGGAATATATAAACGAAAACTATTGATTCTGGCCCCGCAGGGTCAATACGATTGTAGTAGATAAATTTAACCCTCTAGAATTTTGCCTTTTTTTTTCTTTTTTTTTTTTAACCTTTTTTACGTATATTAATTGAGTTAGAGCCCTGCGGGGCAAGATTATAGAGGGTTCCATATACATATTATAGTGTTAGGGCCCTGCGGGGCTAGATTATAGGGGGAATGAGTATATATATGGGGTCTTTCTTCCTTTATAGGGTGGGTCCGGGATACTTCAGTTAGGCCTTTGATAGGAATGATAACTAGCCTAGCTCCAACGGCACATTAACAGATCTGACTTTATGGTAACATGCAGGTAAAAAAAAGAAGATTAGAATAAATCTATGGCCTATGGTTGGTTAACACAAAAGAGTCGAGCCACTTGATTCTCACCATCTCTATTTAGGAGGACGGGAAAAAGTCCCCAGCGTCATCTCCAGTTCTTCCTTGAGAGAAACAAACCTTATTGATCTTTTTTAAACAAATCATGAATATATGTGTTGTATAATCTTGGATTTGTGTTTGGTCTTCTAAGGTATAATCAAGTGGGTAAGAGTGAGTTTAGGGAAAACTCTTGTGCCGTTTCGAGTAGTGTCATTAGCGTCCACTAGGTGGCACATGAGGCAGTTTTAGATGCTTATATTAGAACATTGCCATGTAGGGAAACACTGAAGTGGAAATCACGTAAATCCTGTCTCCATCTTTGGCATTTTCAGTTGCCATGGCAAGTGGGACATTAATCATGAGGTGCTTGCAACTCAGAATCAGAACAATGTTGATTAATTGAACATCACTTAATCATTGATGAATCCTACTCGTCATCATTTGTTTGCTGTATCATGCACTCAGTCAGGTGTGGGTCACCAACTCATGTCAATCAGGAATGTCTGATAAATTATGCGATGCGCCACATCTGTTCGCCTATATTATAAGTGCCATAGATTTTCTATTGTGCTGCATAGATATAAATGTCATGCATATAGAAAGGGGTTTACTTCGATCGGAAAAGTAAGACTCAATTTGAATGTGCATGTAGTGGATCTGACTTTAACATTCCTCATATTTCATCATCAATGTAATTCATAATTTGTATTCTGCATGTTATATTATTCACGTAAGGTATATTACTTTATTTAGTGTTTTCATATTTTGAAATCTGAATTTTGTCACTTTTTCCGACGTATAGTGGCTAAGTCGAGATTAGCCAGTTGTAAGTGGTGGAGGAAATTTGAGTACCTGACAGAAACATCCGCCTAATCCGAAGTCACTGACAACCTTCTCGCATGCCCTGGCTGGTATTTGAATCCTGGCAGTGGTGAGAGACAGCTAGCTAACAATGGCAATCTCTTCCACCACACAGCAAATGTTCTTTACTCACCCACTTCGTAAGTCTAAAATGAAATAATCTTTATTTGATAACTAAGAATTTGGGGTAATTCAGCTATATCTTACAGCACACTCACAATAATGTATCTATTTCAAAGATGCTATGTCAATCTTTACTCTTGTTATCACTGATTCTATCGTGTCATTGAGAGGGAAAGGATACACTGTTGCAGATTTCAGAATGGATTTTATAGTGACAGAACGCATTATCACTGTGCGAGAATATATTGTTAAAGAGATGGAGATACTTTGTTACTTTCCTATGAATGTTATTGTTATGATGATGGGATACATTGTTTTTGCAATATGGATACTATGTTAATTATAACCAGACTCAGGTGATGTTTATGTAACAGAAAAAAAAATGGTTTCTGGATTTGAAAAACTTACACACTCAGGTAGTGTATGTTCATTTGATAGAAGATATACATATCAGCTATGAATACACAGGACAATAATAACGGATCTATGTACCAACTTGTGATCTTGTTGTTATCTCAATATGTTACTGAAATAAAACTACTGGTCTGTTAACATATCATTCTAGTTGTTTGTGATTATTTATTTTTATTTTCTAATGAACTTCCTGCTCATGAAAGTAATGCCTATCCATCAGAGGGTAAGGTACATCTTGGAGTGGGATGAAGGGAACGGGAACAAAGATAACCCATGAGATGGCCCACTGACTGAATGATGGCCACTTTGTCATTAGCCAGATGTGCTATGCTGTTTGCTTATAACTCAGTTTGGGATCAGTAAATCATGAACATCCTGTTTGGAATATGCAAAGACATATTTTGCTAGAAGGGACTTATCATCATAGCAATTGCGCTCTAACTGTTAACCCCGTTATCTACACAAAGTCTAAAGCACATGAACGTATTTGAGGCGCCCCTGGTGGCAATTGGACATACTAAAACACTTATTCTAGACAATCTACACTATCGCCTTTGGACTGCGGCATGGCGAGCATCGGGACTGGCAATACGTTTGATTATATTATTTGGATATGACGGACTCAAAGGGACCAGGAAAATTAGTCCGTCATATACAAATGACACATACTTGATATGCACGAGACTGGGACCAAGAATATCGTCCGTAAAAGACAAAGGTCCGTCGTACGGTGGTCAACAGGAACTTGCTCCAGCTCAGTAGATGGGCCTTTGATTTTTCCTTTTTTTTTTTTTTTTTTTTTTGATGGGTCTTGAGATCTTTCCTGGCACAAATCAATGGTCAATGACGCTTGAATTGTTTTCCAGGCAATTCAAGCGTCATTGCCCATTGATTTGGGCCAGGAAAGATCTCAAGACCCATCACAAAAAAAATTAAAGGCCCATCTACTGAGCTGGAGCAAGTTCCTGTGGGTGGTCCGTCATATCCAAGTTCGCCTGTATTACTAGTATACAAGTGTCATATGACAAATAGTACGTTCAAGTTGGATTCTTAAATCACTTTTTCTCCTCAGATACTTTGAATTTAGGCTCAAAATTGAGACGTTTTTGTCATAAACGAGCTTTTGCATGACAAAATCGCATGGTGACCGCAATAGTGTGTGTGTGTGTGTTTCATCTTATTTTGATAAGCACGAGACCAGGACTGTTTGAAGAGAACTTGAGGAATTTGGTAAATATACGATTTTCTGTTTCACTTTAATGATGAAAATATGTTTTCTAAATAAAGATTCTCTTTGAATTGATTTAATACTGATTTTCACATGCCAGACGCCTCTTTGGCAGACACTCAAATTACAAACTCATGCCCTTTTAGCATTCATTAGACAGTTATATACACGTGAATGTACGTCCATGCATTTACAAACTAAGGTTATCGTTCCAGTGACAGGTTAAAGTATAACATTTCACCAAGGCTTTGCTTTAAATCCCCCTGTCGAAGGTGCCAATTTACTCTAGAATACGTTTAGAAAGAACACAACCAAAGGAGCATGATGCAATGTTTGAAGATAGATAACGTCACAAGTTACTGAGATTGTGTTTCCTCAATACATGTATGTTGAGGAAGGCATGTAATGTGGAGTAATCAACATTTAGCTTTAATTGTCAGTATGGGAAAAGGTGATAAGTATGAATGGCATTATGTGAAATAGACATCTTATTACATCGTATTTATGATATTACAAAAAACCTGTTTTAAAATGTAGTATTCCTTGGAATAACTAATCCATATTAAATCTTGGCGCATGCGCTCTCAGCATAGACCACTGCTAAGCTTTTTATATAAAAGGGTTCATTGAAAATATGGTAATGTAATTGACATGGATTTATAATTTCAATAACTTCAAACGGCATATTTTACGTTGAGAGAAATAAAAATGAATAGTGTACTATTTTTGTGATTCTCGCAATCTACTTTAAATGCAGCTAATGCTATGAACATTTTTCAATCTATGCACTACAATACCTTCATCGTATTGATGGAAAGAAAAGACCTTCGCATTGCACCAGAATGACCCATCAGGTAAATCGATAAACGCCATTAGGATTGGTGCTGGTAAAGTCTTTTGTTGTATTTTCACACTTGTATCGTTCTTCAAAATCATTAAATGAAATACACTAATATTACCATGATCAGAATGAGTTTGAAGTTTATTTTGACATTAATCTCTAATTAGGTGTTCATTTCAAAATCATTGCTGTACTAGTCAAAAATATCCTCGATTTTATTGCATCGAGTAATGCAAAGAGATAGAACTCAAAAAGAAGTTAAGACTGACACCAAAGAAATACCTATATAGTCAGATATTTGAATGACTCGACACATTTTATTGCCATCGATCCACTAAGCGACCGAGCTCCTGTAAATGTAGTACGTGTTCTTACTTCACGTGAGCGTCACTCATCAGGCAGTTATTTTGGGCCGTAACATTGTCATTTATGGACTTTCTGTAGCCATGTATCCGATCAGAATGTTATCATATCCCTTGTGTTGCAGGTGGCTAATCTTGCCATCGCAAAATGATGCAAACATATTTGCTTCTTTGTGCTTTGGAAGAAAGTAACCTCAGCATTGGAAGGGTTAAAAAACGTTTTACTTCATAGTGGCATGTACCTACCAGAGATAAAGTAGACCATAGAGCTTCCCTGGAACCTGGAACGTATCATTTTGCTGCCATGCTGATAGGATTGGCGTGGACAATATACCAATATATTTATTGAAAAAATATTAAAACATGCAAACAGAATCTTTATCACCAAATACAATGGATGAGAATGGATGTATTGAAAGGCAGAACAGGTTACAGATACGGACATTTATATTCAAATGTTGGATGTTACTACATGTATACAGTACAGAATCTCCCTCGATAGTCCAGTGAAATAAGGAATTGTAAACCTACTACGTGATTTCTCTCCCCTGGCCACCACCCGGGTCTGATATCAGCTCAATGCATTAGAGAGAGAGATAGACCTACGTTTATGGTTAGACGGTGGTTTTCACCGGACCGTCAGGTTTCCTCCACCATTAACAATGGCTTGTCACGATTTAGTCTTAACATTTCTGAAAAATAAACAAAAAATGCACAGCATATGATATAAGAATCCTGTACCCATGTGACCCAGCCATTCTCTACAAGCGCAGCCAATACGCATTACTTATATCCTTCTGATATGACAAACTTTGTGGCAATTTTTGAAGGTTCATTAGCAATTGGTATTTATAATTCTTATGGCTTATCATCAAGATCTGTTCATATAATCCACAGCAGTCAGACGTATGTTTACGTGTCAGCTATGTTTGCAAGTCTGTGTCCAAGTCCTCCAGGGACCAGTCTAGAAAACACGGCGCATTTGCCTCCTCCATCCGTCTCAGGTAATCCATTACTTTCTCCTCATACATAATGCACGGGTATTCCTCTATTTCTGTCCTCCCTTTCATTTCCTGCCTTTCATCCTGTTTAATGGGTTTCTTTAAGGGTTTTCTCGCATTTAATTGCTTGCCCACCAGCTTACTACCCCGATCCATTGTTCCCTTTGTTCTACCTAACTGCACGCAATCCTTTGTTTTAGGACCCACAGAGGTTTTCAGCCCTTTGGATCTGCGTTCACATGTCGTAGGTTCACTCTGATCAAAATCTAACGTTAAGAAACCAAGGCTATGGTATTCCTTTTGTCTGGGTGTGGATTTCTTTGTCTTTTTACTAGCTGGCACATATTTCTTATTGGCATGATATTTTTGCGTTCCTTGAACATTGGAGTTTGAAGTTTCAGTGGTTTTGATATCATGGCACCGCCTAGTAGATGCCGGAGATGTGGACCCAAACACCATCAATTTTTCATGGTTTTCATGAGGTCTTTCTCCCAGCTGAATGTTGATTGTAGGAGCATTAAAGGAATTTCTCCTACCTGTATTTTTCCTCGTTACATTGTTACTTTTGGTAGAGTTGGAATTGGCCTGCTTTGTAAATTTAGTATCACGGTTGCAGACGATTTTGTTTGAATCTAGATTCAGATTTGATGTATAATTGTCCAGTTTTGTTGCTAACACATTTTGCTTATTTGGTGATTTTTGGCAGTTATCACTATCTTTTTGATAAGAACATGGACTTGTTTTTCTTATATAATCCAAACTGGATTGGTGTCTCACAAATGCATTTGAAGAATTGCAAATGCTTGGAGGACGCTTGGTTTGAAAGAGTTTTTGTTTTGTTCTTTCGGGTTGGGATCCCATTAAAACGCGGGGATCGGGGGATGGCGATCTGGAGTCCACTACTATTGAATTGGCGTTGATGTGACCCTCAGACTGGCTGTCATCAGACGCACTCAACAGATGATCTTTGGGAAGAGTGGACATTTGCGTTATGACGTCACTTCCAGTAGCGTCAGGAACCAAATCCGGCTTTGCCACGGACCAGCATTCTTTCCGCCCTGCTTGGGGAGTAACTATTGTTATCTTGGTAACCGGTGGTGTCATTTGAGGCTTTGTCTTTGGAAACTGGTTGGAATATCTCCTTTTCGACTCTATTGTGTGGTTATTATTACTGCAGGCAGGGGCGGATGCGGGTCGTAATTTCCTGTTCCTTCGTTTCTTATTCCCATCTTTGAATGAATATGCTGAAAAGGGCCTCCTTGCGTTAGGGGAACGTGGGTTGTCAGATTGGAAGGAATAGGAACTCTGTGATGCCCTTGATAGTAGAGAGACACTACGGGATTTTATGACTTGTGCTTCACGCTGAAAGCTCTTGCTAATCACGTCCCTCTCAGTATTGATATGGTTGATCACTTTGCTCAGTCTCGTCTGCTCAATTCTATTGCGTATGTAGGCACTCTTCTCCTGGTCACTGCCAAACACTGTTGGACGTTTAAACTGAAGCTGTTCGCTAAAATCCAGGCTAAGAGTAGAAATTGATGTGGTACGACCTGTATACGGCTGTATCGCTCTTTGAGGCATAGTGCCGCCTTTGTTGTAAAGAGGCATATTGTGTCGTTCTGTTTGGCAATACGTGTATTATACTAGTTTCCATCTAGCCCATAGTATCACGTACTAGTATTGTAGAAGGTTTTGCCTGAAATGAATAAATGATATCGTATAAAAAACAGATAATAATAGTAAGGGGTGATAACTTACTAAGCCTATGTCATCTCACCTGAGAGTGCTATCATTGCAGATTTTTTCTGTGATGTGATATTGTAGAATTAAGCTGAAAGACATCGTGGCTAAACTTAGAAATAAAAGTAAATAAAAAGTCAGTTCTTATGATATCAGATAAGTAGGGGTTAGGCAACGGTTACTTGATTTATTGGTTCCCGGATCCGCCAATCAAAGTGGAATAGACCCGAAGGGAAAATAAATGTAATCCCCCACTTTATTTTCTGCCTTGCCGCCGAGCCGTAAGTAGGTACTCCAAGCCCACAATGAATTTACCATGGATGGTAATAAAACTACAAGAATATGAATACCAGAGCAATACAACATTACAATAGCAATGCAATACAGTGTTGTAGAAATGCATCATCTCATCAAAAAAACATTCTTTTCATAATTAGAAATATGGTTAAGTATGTATTTCAGTACTAGCCAAAAATCACTTTATGTTTTTACCCCCCCCCCCCCCCCGACTGTTTGCTTACTTAGATCTCTGTGTGTTAATCTTTAAAAAATCAACTTTGATTTTTATTACCTCCCTCCCGACCCTGTAAAATTGGTAACCGTCGCCTTATTTTCATAAGACTGGTATGTGAAAAAAAATGAAATATCGCCCTATAAACTAAAGGTGTGTTGGCGACATTCTCGTATGTACTCATATCCACGTGCCAAGCAAAGATGTCAGCCATTCTCAAAGCAAATTGATTATGTGGCAGATGTGTCGTGATCGTGCCTAAAACGACTACAGGTACCTTAAAGGGTTACCTTTTTGACTAATTTTCCCCTATCCTGCTTTTATTTGGTTTTTGAGCATATACAAAGTATATATTGGCTAGGTATTTTGGTGAGGAACACATACAGTATAAGGAAAGTACATTCTTAGCAGAGTGTAAAATTTTTGAACGAAAAACTGAAAACGAAAAACTAAAAAAACAAACAGCAAAACAACATGCATAGTGTTTTCAAAAAGAGTTCATATCCACAATTGTGGACCAGGGACCATCACATTTCCTTAATAAAATAACGAAGAATGGGTATCATACTTTTTTGCTCGGATCAAATTTTATAACTATTTCTTTCGGAAATGTTGTCGAAATGAGAAAAAGTACATTTTCAACTTCTAGATTGCATAACTTTGGAACAAAATCAAAATTGGAAAAAACAAAACAAACAAACAATAGTGCTAACCTTCCCCCCGCACTACGTACCCTTAGCTATGTACATACCAATTTCAAGGAAATGCGTTCATATTGGGTACCCCATAAATGCCTGTTTAAAGCAACCCTGTTTTGGTGAAAATTAAGATGGAGAATAGAGGCAATAACGTTTCCTTTCCGGATGCAAGCCTATGAACGGTTCTGCGATATTCTGCCTCTTACTCTGGACAGTGGTGGCTTAGACAGTCACAGTTGGTTCGAAATATAGCCGACGATAATCATTACATCGTATTTCCATAAATGTCAATCAATTAACTAAAGTCGTAAAAGTTCTGTGCCATACCCATTCACTGCAAGGGAAAATGTTTCCCTCATGTTTACGGCAATACCATGGTAGCCGAGCCGCCAGATGTGTTGCTCCTAACGCCTTGCCTGAGCAGTACAACGAGTTGCGTCTGCGATCATTTCTAACGTTGCATATTTGCTTTTATGCTTTTACATGCAACGCCAATGATAACCTTTCGACTCGATCTTCATCTGATATTATAATAATCTATAAACAAAGGTTGCCGTTTCCTGTGAATATCATGTTACTAAGGTTGCCCAGACTTGTTAACCCGCTTGCCTACAGGCTAGAAAAAACAACCGGAGGTTTTGAATACACCGTTGACCTTTAGTGTTATATGTCAGGGCAGATAATGCCAGAGAATTGCTACAACAACAACAACAAAAGCAGCAACGCGTGGAAACCCAAAGCTACTCAGCATATAGATAGATTCACACTGTTCACGTGCTTTCCCATACCATGTTAGTGAATCACAAATATTATACAATAATCATTAGATGAATCATTATCATGAGTTGAAACGTATATTGGTAAATGAATCATTGCTACGAGTTAAAACATACACTCATGTAGAAATTTGAGAGGCGGGAGAATTAAAATGGGATTTTATACAGCAGGTGGTATATGAGGCACACTGGCACAGCATGGCTTAAAATCTGCCTTTTGTCTTTGTCTCAATGGTGCATCCATGCATGTTTTCGATATTTGGAATGTGACATTTGTGTTCAAGGCCAATTAATTTGAATGGAAAAGTTGACCTTGAGATGACCTTGAAAACTGAGAAAGGTGCATATGCATATTTTAGGGATGCCTTTGTGCCTAATTTCAAAATAAAATTGAAATTCCGCGATGAGAGAAGTTCCAAGCAAATACTCGATCAAGATTACATTTTCAGCAATAGTGGCACCAAAATTGCATTTTCCTAAAGAATGAATGAGGCTCAAAAGAAAATCTACATTCTCTTGAAAAAATGGATTTAGAAACAATTTAAGATGCCAATTACCATCACCAATAGAAAGGTCTTTTAGTGTAGATATAATTAAAAAAAAAGATATTTTATTCCTCGACAAAGTTGTCCTTGCTACTTTCTCGTTCATCTAAAACCCAGATCGTTCTAAGGAATACGAATTTCTGTCCCTGGCGTAAGTTCTGAGACTAATCCAGCTCATACCATCATAGCACTGAAAGCTGGAACCTCCTAGCTGAGCACCTCTGCCATCATCCATAGCTCACAACCATACGTGATAATTCACGTTCTGAGACTAATCCAGCTCATACCATCATAGCACTGAAAGCTGGAACCTCCTAGCTGAGTACCTCTGCCATCATCCATAGCTCACAACCATACGTGATAATTCGCCTCAAATTAATGCGCAATGAGGTCGCGGTCTATTGATTCGTTGGATTGATTTGATTAATCATCCGTGATACAATTGATTCTCCTTAAGATTTCTTTTTATATATGCAGGCAAAATCAGATTGGAAGGGAATCTGCAAGATCAATGGTGATTTGTAATTGAATGTTTATTGACAGGACGTTAAGTTCCATGTAAAAGGGGATCCTCCGTGGCCGTGACATAACTCGATCAAAATCATTTATGCAGCCTAACGAAAGCTGATGGCCACATGCCCGTATATATGTGTGATTGTTGACTTCTGTTTTACACTTTTTAGGCTAGATACAGTAAAGACTAGTTACAAGCTAGATCATATATGCTCCTTAAACCAGGAACATCTATTCAGCTTTTATCTCGGCTGTGGTAACTCAACTAGACAGCTGTTTGTAATAAACTAGCAATGTGATTGGATGTGTCAGCTTGATACCCATCAAGCCGAGCCATTCTAACAGGTGTACCGCAGTAATTCACCTGTTAATGGCCCTTATGTATGTGACAGAGTACCCACAATAAACTAACCTTATACACGCACATGTACTTGTAGTATTGATTGATTGAATACAGAGGAGTGTGTGTGTCACGTAACACGTACATAGCATGCCCACACATCCACACATACATACACACATACATATAAATATATATATATATATATATATATATATATATATATATATATATATATAGAGAGAGAGAGAGAGAGAGAGAGAGAGAGAGAGAGAGAGAGAGAGAGAGAGAGATGCATTCATGTCATATACCCCACAGGGATGTCATATACTTTATCATACTTTATATAAACACAAAAGCGGAAATAATGGATAAACATCAGAAATGTTGGATGCATAGTCTTTTGTATAATTGGCAAACTCCGTGGGTGTTTGCGGGTATTCGGGGCATTGGGATTAATTGAATTAAGGCCCAGTCACACTAGGGTCCGACTATCGCACGATTTTAAAATCGGATCCGATTTTGCTTGTTTTAAAATCGGAACTGGACGTTCCGATTTTGAAAATAGACAAGTTTGCAGTCACACTATTGCGATTCATCGCAGCCGATTTTTTTATTGCTAGAAAAATGCGTCAATGATTTGTCTTGCGATAAAGTAGTCGTGCGATGTTTGCAGTCACACTTTTACGATTCATCGGAGCCGATTTTATTGCTAGAAAAATGCGTCAAAAAATTGTCTTGCGACTTTTCAAAAATCGGCACTGATTTGCAAACAGGTTCGCAAATCAGTACTGACTTTTTTTAGTCGGATCCGATTTTGTATTTGGCCTAAAAATCGGATGCGACGAACGCACGATAGGTGAAAAAATCGGGTCCGACCTGCCGATTTTAAAATCGTGCGATAGTCGAGCTCTAGTGTGACTGCGACATATACGATATTAACCCAGTACCGACTTTTTAGACGCAGGCGATAGGTGAAAAAATCGGGTCCGATCTGCCGATTTTAAAATCGTGCGATAGTCGGACCCTAGTGTGACTGGGCCTTTAAATGAATCACGCTGTAAGGGAGCACAGCCTGTCGTTAAGGAGTGACGATAACTCTATGGCCCTTGACCAACCATGATCAAGAATCTTCACGGATATAAAAATCACTCCTGTGAAAGATCGCCTCAACAGCCGAGTGATCTAACTCAATGGTCAACAATTGCTCGTGTTGTGGTAAGTTTAAAATTTACCAGATAGGCGGGGATTAAACGGTGGTTTCCCCACAAACTCCAGGTTACTCAATCATTGAAAACTGGCTAGTCACAGACTAAACTTAGCATGAGAGTCAAAGTTATTCCAAATACATTCTTCACCACACATACACATGTTATATGACATTGAGTGATGAAAATAACAGTCTAATTTATGACTGTAAATGGGTTTTGGATACTCATGGCTCAACTAATGCATAGACAGGGGTGCACACTTATGTACGACTGGAATGCACTCTTCCAGATTTAGTTCATTTGTCCTAGGTTACCAGTGATGGTTTTCCCAGTAACTCTTGTTTCCTCAAAAGTTAGCAACTGTCTAGACATGATTTGGCCGATAAATTGACAAAAACGAAATTCAAAATGTTCATATACATGATAGATGTTTCCCGTACCTTAAAACTCCTAATTTCCTTGCCACCTTGGGCACCATCTCATCTACTTTTCCTTCTGTTTATTCTGTTTCTGAGCGGTAAGTTTCTGAGTTGTATGTTGTAGACTTACATCAAACACCTTATTGACGTCAGTCCCAATTGAAACAGAAATATGCGAATAACTTAGGTTTTAACAAATGAAACGACCAACCGCAAACAAAGTCATTTTCAACCCACAACCTCATCAAAACCCACTGCTTATTATTAGTGGAATACACGTGCAAAATTGCAGTTTCTTGAAAAAGGATTTTACTTCTCAAAACTTAAAAATCAAGCTACACCTACTGACACGTAATAAAAAGGGTTTTACTTTTTTTACATAACTGGCCATGGCAGCAAGCTAAAGATTTTTAGGAATACGAAGTTCAATCAATGCTTATAACAAGCATAGCCGTTTTTGACTTTATAAATCTACATAACAAAGTTGCAAAACTCTTCTTCAGTTTATAGTACTTTGCTCACCAAATGCAGCCCCTGATGTGGTGGTTTCCGATAACTTGGCCTCAGGAACATTGCTATCGAAAAAATACACCTTTACATATTTCAAATTTCTATTAGATATTTACCCACTTTGGTCAAATCGCATAAGTATCAATACATTTGTCACATCCAAGACTGCGTCCGTATCAAGCTGTTTCCTGGTATCACCAATAAGATAAGAAACAGACAAAACTATGGCCATCGAATCACGGTGCTGAATAAAAACATAATTCATAAATTAGAATAAATTCCCTACTACAAACCCCTACTTATTGTTAGAGCCAAAGTTACCTATTTCTTTCAGGCCGTATCGCCATACCTTTCTTTCACGTTCCAGCCTACCCGCCCCGCCGCCTCCAGGTCGAGTGTTAAGCATGTAATGCGGTTAAACTCCTCTTCCGTATTCCAAGGCGCTCCCGGGAAGGCGCTCCAGAAAACTGTAAGGTACTGCATACCATAGGCGGCGATGGAGGTCAGATCCTCTCAACCAGAAATTGAATTAAAATATGCTTCATTCCACGTGTGGTTCCTTACCTCCTTCATCGTCCTCGACTTGTTCCCGGATATATGGAGATAGGAATGTAAAGTGCAAAAGGGAACCAGAGCTGGCCCATAGCGTGCCAAGATCATGTTACGGTAGCGGCACGTGCTCCGTGTAATTAATTACCATCTCTGAGATGTAAACGAGACTGATGTTAGCATGCACATAATCAGGCCTCCCAAGCAGAAACTTTCCTCGAAAACAATCACTCCTGCATCTGGAGCATGCACACGGTCCGACACGCTTGCATAGAGTTCCATAGCAAAGCGATTTTTGGAGAAACATTTGACAGAAATTCGTTGATTTTCCGGGGTTCAACAAAATCCCTATCCTATATATTTTCGAAGTTTATTGAATTTGAGTAGATTCGTTTTCAGACCATGCGCACATTCCATAAACATGTGCTAATGTGTGAATGGGTCAAACTGGTTCCCGGAACTGGTTGCAGTGGGTAACCAAACACCCGAATAAAAATACACACATCCAACTACAACTATTAACACACTCAACTCATTTTGGTCTCGATATTTTTGAAAAAAAATCTTATTCTTCTGCATTTCAGGATAAATGGAGATACACCCGTCAATAGACTGGAATAGCCGCTGAAACGGACGCCTAACCCAAGTCACTGGTAACTTGCCATAAACGAGATAGGGAGTGAGCTTGATTCTGTATCTTACCATGTTTCCATTGATGGACGGCGATCTCTGTTTAATACCACTTCTCCCTTTTCAAAATATAAACATGTCTAAATATGGTTGACCATTCCTTGTCAAATACGCTTGTTTAATCTTTCTTATCAAAAGTCGTAGGAAATTTCAAAGTGTTTTAGTTTGAAAATGATACGGTTTTGGTTAACGCATTTGAGAATAAAAATAATCATTCGACAGCTCAACGAGATAAGGATTGAATTTGGAACTACTATCTTTGAAATGCTTGTTTAGAATATGTAGTGATACTTAACTAATCCTAGCCTGAATATTGTTACGTATAATCAGGGAGAATGGACAACAGTATGTATGCCCATGTAATCGCAGCGCGTCGAAGCGTACTCAAGTATTTGATTGCCATATTTGTCAATAGGTGTCGCTCCGAAAAGTGAACAGTGCACTGCTTTGTGGAAGTATGGCCCTTATTGCAGTGTATATCTTTTCAAGAGATGAGCACAACAAATTCATACTCTGACGAACCCACCCAAACATAACAAAAACATTTTAGAACCATGCACATTCAAATCAAGTTGCAGCTGAATCACAAAACAGCAACTGCACTTTGCATCTATTCTGTAGTGCTGTCTCTTGAGCAATACACTCCGTGTTAGTAGGGTCTACTTCATAAATGTTTAGAAATATGTTACTTTTTAGGTCATTAATGGTTAGGTTTATATGCAAAAGATCGTGAGCAAATTTGAAAAGAAAATGGTTTTGTTTTGATTTTATGACATTTAAAAGGACGAAAATATATTTCGATCAATAATTTCTTTTCAGATTTTTTCGATGTCCTTTCTGTGTGTGTGTGTGTGTGTCGGCGTGTGTGTGTGTGTGTGTGTGTGTGTGCGTAGAGAGTCACATATGGGGGGTCATCCTTTCTTGCACAATATTAGGAAAAACCTGTTCCGTGAGATAAAGGCATACCGCTTGACCACATGTATTTGCCACAGTCTGAAAAGGAAAAACGATTTAAAAGCGTGCTTTGCCTGTTTTCTTATCACACACCTACAATCCTCTATATAAAAACACGCTTTCAAATCGTTTTTGCTTTATTTTTGCAGACTGTGGCAAACACATGTGGCTTGACGTGTGGGCTAACTGTTTCCTCCACGCTGTGTTATGCGATACGCGGCGCCCAGGCGGCGTGCAGGTGAGAGGTGTTATCAGCCGTCGTCGCCTCGGCGCTGTCATAGGAAACTAATGGAGCAGTTTTTGTAAAAAAGCATGTCATCCCTTTACGTGCAGGTTTTCATGATACGTATCATGCCACTGCACATACTATCTCTCTCTCTCTCTCTCTCTCTCTCTCTCTCTCTCTCTCTCTCTCTCTCTCTCTCTCTCTCTCTCTCTCTCTATATATATATATATATATATATATATATACATATATATATATATATATATATATATATATCCATCCATCCATCCACACACACATATATATATATATATATATATATATATATATATATATATATATATATATATATATATATATATATATATATATATATATATATATATATATATATACATACAATAGAACCCCTCTAATGGGGACACCCATGGGACTAGCCAAATGTCCACAATAGGAGGGGGGCATTATAAATTCAGAGCACTGGACGTTACAGTGTAACCATTTTTGCAATACCACCAGGGATTTAGTGCGTGTTTTATCTATATCTAAGAAAACAGAGCAGTGGCATTACATTGACAACACTGTCTTCCAATATTTGACAAACATGTATAATAGCAGAGTATAAGACAATGGATACTGCGATATATAGTCTGTTTCATTAAAGTAAATGTTATGATTGTATAGCGCCATAAATCTAAGCATAAGATGTTGCCTATTTGTATATACCTTACCTATTTTAAAGCTTAGTTCCTCTAGAAATTGATGTCTGGAGAAATGACATTTCCAGTAATACCTTGGGAATCTAGAATAGTTTTACAAAAGGAGTGTTGTTGGTAGTGTCCGGATCAATCTTCCTCCCTGAAATATTGTTCCAAATATGCTTTCTCTAGAAAGATTTCTTGAAAATTGTCAGGCTGCTTTGGCCAATATGAGCATTAATTGGTTTAGCACCATGTTAAAATAAGTTAAACTTATTTTCTACCACTTCACAAAGCCAGCCAGCATTCTAAAACTCCCTACTCCACCTCGTGACAGTCCACACATGAGGCATTAATCAGAAACTGTTCGATGAAGGTTTGAGTAGTCCTCTTGATGTACTCCTGTATATGTTTTTCTTGAATTAAAGACCCTGGTATAGGCACATTAAGTCCCCTGTTTCATTGCAACCATTCATGAACAATCTTGTTAACTTGTGTATGGCTGTCCTCTTTTGTGCATTCCCTTTCCCGATCTGGGGAAGCATTACACTCAAAAGCCTTCATGTACTCAGCTTTCCTATTGAGCATACTGGATATTTGTAATTGCGGATTTGGGTAAACCATACAGTGCACTAACTCTTTACAGCTGTGTTTCTCACTGTCCTTAGGTAAAGGAATTTTCTGATCAAGACTGACCTCCAGTCTTTTGTCTGTTATATCTATGGTAGACCAGAAAACATAAAACTATTCAACCGGTATAATGGTTTTTGCTTCCTAACAGCTTCCACACATATTGATATGAAGCAGCAGCGATATCTATGTATAGACAAAACTATGGCAATTGTCAGGCAAAACCTAATTCAAAAGGATACATCTGAATAAATGTATTCCCCATTTGATAGTTATATGTTCAAGACGGGAGGTAACGGTTAATGGTTCTTGAAATCAGGACAACTAAAAAAAATAAGTCTGCGAAGAAAATGAGTGTCCACTTTAGTGGGGTAGATAGTGAATTTAGGACCGCGAATAGTATCCTCATTTAATGAGTAGTCCACAATAGAGGTGCTGCATTACATGATGACTAAGAGGAAAAGGTTTTGGGACCAAAATATACACTTTAGTGAGGGTGTCCACATATATGTACATGCAGCAGGAAAAATCATAGCTATTCATATTTTTCTGCTATTTTCCGTATTTTCTGTTGCTTTACAGACACAAACTGGCATCGAGAATAATCCATTGATGTAACGCAGTCGATAAATCAAATGCTATTGATCGATTTTAGGTTATGCTGCAACGCTGTTCACAAAGATAAAGGCGACCAAACTGCTGACGATTACAGACAACAATGATCGCAATTGTTTTGGGATATACCTCAACTTTACACTCGCTTTCTGGGTCCGGGGGGCTGCACCAATAATCGGGAGGTAAGAGCATCGTACTTCGATCGACTGCTCGCTGTATTTGGCTTCTAACAAATCTGGGGTTGGAATCCAGCTCCAGGTATGTAATAAAGTCTTCAGTGACTTGCGGGTTAGGCGATGGTTTTTCACGGGTACTCCAGTTTCCTTCATTGTTTGCAACCGGATCATGATTTAGCCTCGACATGGCAGAACGAGCAATAATAGACACAATTCCAATTATATTATATATTTAGATGCGTAGCAACACACGCTCCCCTAAAAAGTTGAAGGGAATGATAAAATGTTTGCGCATTTTGGAGTGTCATGTGGTGGGTACTCATTTGTATTCTGTTTCACTTGTTTACAGTTTTTTTGCGAGTGCTTGTGAGTAAAAGCTGTTCAGTGTTTGAGCCCACCTGTATTGTAACTTGCTAGTTTACAGTTGAACCACCATATCTCAGGTGAGTAATACTCACATGAGTGACATGGCATGAACAGCACTGACATCAAACAGGAGTTCATACTGCACGACACTGACAGACCATCACGTTGTCTTTCTTTGCTCACGCGTACATCTATGAATACAGTTTGCCCAGGAAAACATCTCTTGTGTACTAGCCATACCCTGGAAAACATGACCTGTCAGCATTGTGGTGTGATTCAGTGTCTTATTACACCCTCTCACCACGGCGTGCTCAGTAAACACCACACTCCACTACCTTTTAGCCCAGCCCACACTGCCGGGGGGCTGCTGGCATTGAAACTGCAATCATAGTATGTAGTTGCTAGGACAACACTAGAAAAACGATGCGAAACCAATTTTCTCCCTTAACACCTTTATAGATATAGGATATAGTTGCATTGGATAGAAAATATGAAATATAAATGTCACCGATTCTTCAGTGCTAGGACAACACTAGAAAAACGATGCGAAACTAATTTTCTCCCACTCTTTTAATGTAATGTAATGAATACACAGAGAGTAAACGAGAAAAACAAGGCACCCTAGCCAACCCCTTGTCTACGTTTTAAACTGCGATCATACATAAGGTTAACGTATTTACCTGATATCCTCTTGTATAGAGAGGAGCACGTCTGGAGTGACGGAGACGGAGACCTGCCATAGCAACTTAACACAACTAACATACCTGTCAACTCTACTGATTTGAGCAGTACTCTACTGATTTCAGACCCCAAAATTGCTGTCTACTGATTGAGCCCCTGATTTGAAAAAAATCTACTGATTAGCTACTGATTTTGCTGACTTTGAAAAATCCTCCATCTTTTTTTCAGCAAGTAGGTCAGTCTGCTCGATCCCTTCTATCCAGTGTATCTCAACTGACCCACGTACAGTGTGTAGTAACTAGTAATTGATTGCTATCAATAGGTATTCATAGCTAACCTCTTACTAATTGGAATCAACATGCAGCCAAGTATTGTTCTCTTTGATTAGGAGGCTGAGGTGCATTGCGGGCTAGCATCATCCGACACAGGGATATATCCATGCAATTGTGTAGCTAAAGGAAGTGGAGGACTGGAGGGACACATTTTGCTTGTGTAATGATACTAGTAGTAGTAGTAGTAGTAGTAGTAGTAGTAGTAGTAGTAGTAGTAGTAGTAGTAGTAGTGGTGGTGGTGGTAGTAGTAGTAGTAGTAGTAGTAGTAGTCAGTGATTCAGATATCAATAAAATTGCCCCTCTTTAGCATTCTAAAAAGCAGTCTAACCAAGAGCTCAGTGGCCTAGCCGTTTGTTGGCCTACCCTATGTTATCTAACATAACTTTTGCTGGGCCTAAAACGTCGATGGGACCGCCTCGTCTTAACCCTCGTCACTGTGGCACTCTTTAGAAGGTATCAGTGATAAAGGTCTGTCAAGGGTGTGGATGGTAGGTTTGTGACGTGGCTCAAGATAGCCCACTTATACCTTAGGGCACCTGGATATCCAGCCTTCTATACGGATTCAATGTTGTGCAATAAAATGAAATTACCTGAAAATCATATTTGCTTAAGAATTATGTCAACATCAAAGAATAATCCAGGATTTTAATGGCCAAAAGTAGTATACTAATAATTAACAATTAACCCTATGATAAGGTTAGTTTTGATAGTAGAGTTTACTCAAGAGCTAAATTGCAGGTATCATTTTACCTGTTGACGTGGTGGTTGTCACGTGTGTGCTATGGTCCAAAGTATCCCAGTTATCCCTTACAGCATATGGATTTGTGCAATAACAGGAAATAGCCAGAAATAGCCGCCACTGTAGAATTATTTCAAAAGAAAGTGTAAGCCAGGAGTCAATAGGGCAAAAGTAATCCGGAAAGTTGTGTACTTATTAACCCTGGGCATGCTGAAGCTTTGTAGAAGGTATACACTTGCATCCGCAAGTTAGCTACAGGAGAGCTGATTACAACGTAATATTCTCTTTATTACTTTAACAAAAGTAGGCCTCCATTCAACATTTTAAATCCTTACTGAAAGGGCTACTCAGATGATTCTAGAATTTGATATGAACTTTCCACCAACTACTTTCTGAATGATGAAGCCAGAGACAATATTCTATGTATTCGAGTTCTTTTATAATACATTATGATACATTTAGATATAAAATACATTTAGGGACAAATGATAGACAATAAACAGTTGCAAACGTATACTGGGAAAAGTAACCATTATTTAGTTTTAATATCTATTTAATACATTTTTGACATATTTGATATGTATCAACCCTTCCCCCAACATATACACATAATATACTGCCTTGTTAGTGTTCACAAATGTATATAAACTTGTCTGTGACCAGTTGAAATTGTAGTACATCTCTTAACGACACTTCACTGAAATCACATTGTAGAGGGCGCCATTTTACTCACATTTAGTGTGGGACCCTGCTATAGGACGTCCGTTCTGTTAGAATTTTATTTCAGGGAGGTTACACTTCAAGGTTCATTCATGCAAAATGTGATACTGTTAGTAGTGAATGTGACGCTCCTATGAATTGTTGTCCTTGACATCTTTATTGGTTGAGGTGTTAATGTTGTGTTCTCAGTTTAGAATCAGACAACATTCACCCTGTCGAGAGGCTAGAATAAACATAGCGGCAACACTGTATATCATATATTTCTGCTAAAACAAATTATCCAAGGGGAATGCAAACAGATAAAGGTACATATGTAAACCGGCGACTATCTGTGTAAACCATGCACCCTCACATATTTACGCTCCTATGGTTGTCGCCTTTCTGTCACCACAAAACTGCTATCGCCAAACTTACAGAATCTGTCGCCAAATCTTGCGACAATGCGACAGCTTGGACAGCCCTGAGAAAGCATCTCATGAAAAATCTACAATGGCTGACAAGGAAAATTCACCACCGCATGAAAATGCTTTCAGTCTTTATAAAGAAAAGATTTTTCCTAATATGCTGAAAATGGAAGTATTTGATCTCGAGAGTATAAATGATGTAGGTGTTGTGAATATATCATCATTCTGCAAGTGTGATGTACATGTGCTACATACAATGTTAATATATTTGTATGGTTATCAATTTTGCAACTCCTGTGAAGTACATGTATAATAGACCACTCCTAAGCTAAAGTACTAACCTGACCCCTAGTGGCCAGGATTGTAACTAAACAATATGCTGCGAAAAAGGCCCCAATAGTGAACCGCGTGAAATCTCCTGGTTTTGGATGGTTGAATGTTGACAGGTATGAACTAAGGAACTTAGGAACTCAACAAGAGCAACCATTCTGAGTATAACGTTTCACACAATATTGCTTTATCATATTTATAACATTCATATTTCCTCCAGTGTCGAGCCATGTGAATGTGCCGGATTCATTGACCAACCATTGCAATGCGTGTAGTGTGTCGACGGCCCAGCAGTGAAGTGTTGTCATTGGCCTATAGGTGGCACGATACGGTACTCATATCTCTAGTGGTTTCAGGTATACCGGTACTCTAACACGCCATGCATGTTGTGGCCCCCAGTTAATAAAACATGACCAAATTTGGCCACCAGGCTTAGGGGCAATTGCTACATGGTCTGCTAAGAAATACACACCTGATAATGTGAACAGTCTGCTCTGGTCCCGGGCGAGTTATCCCCCTCTCGGAAGATTTCACTCCACAAAAAGTCCCACTTGTTCCTGATACATTCTCAAAAACCCCTCTGAGATATAAACAGCTGCAAACATTGCTATTTCGAAAGGAGTTTATTTGACTATATGGACCATAACAACTGTCCACTGACTTCCTTTAAATCGCTTTTAAACATTATAGGTGGAAAGGGCGCTATATCAAATACCAATTATTATTATCATTATTATTATTATTATTAATATTATTATATAAACATTCCCTGTTATAAACAGTTTGTCATGGCCACGCGTAGCCCACATCCCATAGGTTCCAGCAAACAACATGTATGTAGGATTAAGAGCCTAGGATATAGGCTGATGCCCACATCCCATAGGTTCCAGCAAACAACATGTATGTAGGATTAAGAGCCTAGGATATAGGCTGATGCCCACATCCCATAGGTTCCAGCAAACAACATGTATGTAGGATTAAGAGCCTAGGATATAGGCTGATGCCCTACATGGCGGCGTGGCTGTGCACTCACCATGACAGCAGCCTCCGCTCTATTTACCTACTGCAGGTAGGTAGCAGGTAGGGCATGCTGCTGCGGCTCACTCACACACAGGTGAATCAGAGAGGGAGGGAGAGCGAGGAGTGTGGGAGTGCTCCGTGCCATGCCGAGCTACACTCCAGCAGCTATGTCTACAGCCGCCCAGCCCATCATCACCAAACACCTCAAGATACTCCTGCTCTCGTGCCTTATAGGACTCCTCTTCCTGGTGCTGGTCACTCAGCAACTGCGGCCCACGGTCTACACACGAGTTGCCGGGAATGTCACCTGTGATTCTCAGGTGTTGCCGTCGCTGGCAGCAGCAGCAGCAGCGGCTAGCAGAGGTACTGGAGCTAGCAGGGGTTCTGGTAGGAGTGATAGCAAGGCAGCGATAGGGAAACAACAAGGGATCATACCGAGAATCATTCACCAGAGCTGGAAAAGCAAAACGCTCTCCCCGCGCTTCAAACTCTGGTACGACTCGTGGGATCGCTGTTTCCCTGGCTGGGAGCACAGGTTATGGACGGACGAAGACAACAGGAAGCTGATTAAAGATGTGTACCCGTGGTTTCTCGGCACCTACGACGGCTATAAGAACCCCATCCAGAGAGCAGACGCCGTCAGGTATTTCTACCTGCACCATTATGGGGGTATCTACGCCGACCTGGACGCCGAGTGCAACAAACCCTTTCCGCACCTCCTCAACTACAGCCTCATCTTCGGCGCCATGGCCGGCTCTTACGGGGGGTACACTCAGCCAGAGGGGTACGTGGAGAACTCCTTCATGGCGGCGAGCCCGGGACACCCCTTCTGGTTGGAGGTAAGTTGTGTAGATACACCTCGCTGGGTACATAAGGCTCCGTATTTCCCTTTACAACCTTCGTACACTACACATATGTGAAAGGCACATCCCTTTTATGAATTAATTATATCCAAACAAACCGATACATGGCACATTTATATTCCTGGTTGATCCCTCTCCTACAAGCTACTCACACAACCCCCTTTGTTGCCACTTTGTGGAATGGTCCTAATCAGAACCCTAGACGAACAATCGGGTCTCTGTCAAAAAATACCATCCTCCCCTTCCTAGCATTTGTTGAAACCAAATAACAAGTGTTTCATGCTTTTACTAAGATTGGCTGAATGCTCAATGTTTAACTCTAATGCTGCTGCTGACTGAAACCCTCTCATATGGGTACATATTTAAGAGTACTCAGCAAGAGCTATCTAATGAATACCAACATGTCCGGCTTTAGATGTTTTTCAAATATCTTAGCATATTTGTGCTTTGGACGAAAGTAACGGAAAGTGGTCTTAGCATGGGGGAAGGGTCAACTTATCAAAGCGTGACGACACGTTCTGGTATCATATCCTACGTGCCTCGAGCACTGTAAGATTAAACCCACTGAACCCTGCCGCCGCCACGCAAAAAGACTCGTTATTTAGGCGAGATCTCGCTGCAACTGCAAGATGATGTTTAAAAGAGGAAATACAGTGGAAACCCTCTATTGTGGACACCCATGGGAACAGCCTACGTGTCCACATTAAGAGGGGTGTCCATAATAAAGGGGCTGCTCTGACCGTGAATGCGGAGTACTAGAAGGAATAGTGTCACCATTATGGGGCAGTCAGCCATGGGCTACTGATAGTGGGTGTTGGATCCTTATTTGACCCATTCATGCTTGAACGTCCCCTGCAACAGGCTCAATGGACACGCCTTCAGGGGCTTAGCCAGCAAGGTCTCTCGGTATTATTTGGACACCCATTGCCTCCAAAACATCACACAGGAAGACAACAACATTTTTGTGAATAATTTTCTAAAAAAAAGATTGGGCAGATACAAGTATACCTTTCAATACTAGCGTGCCTTAGATGGTTACCTATGCATACCCTTTTTCTATCTGGGAAAGCATTACACACACACACACAAAATCCTCCATCTCTTCAGCTTTCCTTTTCATCACATTTGAAAGGCAGATATGGATAAACCATACAATGCACTTAACCTTCTACAACAGTGTTTCTCGCTCTCCTTAAGTAAAGAAATTTTCTGATAAAGACTGAGCTCTACCATTTTCTTTGCAGACATGGTGATCGTGAAGCTCTAGCTAAATTTGCAACAGTAGCAATATCTATATGTATAGACAAACATACATATGGTAATTGTCAGGCAAAACCTATTCACAAAGATGGATATAAATGCGTTCTCCATTTGATAATTCTATGAACAAGAGGAGAGGAAAAGGTTAATGGTTAATGAAATAAAAACAATTAAGTTTAACCCAAGTCGGCGAAATAAATGAGTGTCCACTTAAGTGGGGTAGAAAGTGAACTTGGGACCACGAAAAGTTTCCACATTCGAGGGAGTGTCCACAACAGAGGGGCTGCATTACATCATAAATAAGTACGGTTGTTGATGCAAAGCATCAATGGTCAAAAGGCGGGGCTAAGTTATTTATGAACTTGTGAGGGAACCGGATGTATAAAGAACATTAACATTATAGAGGAAAATAATTTATAATGACTAGATTTGTATCAGTTTTGTAGAAATGAAACAAATAGCGGAATTCTAGGCGCAAGCTGGAGACTTGGGTGCGAAGCTACTTGGGTACGCATCAGTTTGGTTACGAAGTCTCCTGATTTCATTCTGTACACATAGTATTTTTTTTTCTTTGGTAATTTTCCTTCCTATACTGAAAAATATACTTTATGTCCGCTTAAAATATTTTATATATTTGAAAACTTCATGCTAACTTAAAATAAGGAAGGCACGATTTTCCGCGGCAAAGGCAACATTTATATCATAACCAATCAGAATAGAGAATTATATTCAGTCCGGCCTCAGGATTTCGAACATGGCCGTCCGGACTATGAACATCTCAAAACAGCTTCCCAGATAGGCGCGGTCTGAGGGCCCCGCCAATAACAGGGAAACGTTTTGGGAGCGAAAAAAGTGTCCACTATAGTGAGTGTGTATACTTCTCACGGTTTTACTGTATACATCAAACCAATAGCACAACTCTCATTGAAATGGTTTGGGAATTCCTAATTCATCCATAAAGACATTTCTCAAAGCGCAATAGCAATGACGACTCTTTCCAAACAAAACTACGCACATCAGTGTGGTTACTTTTCACATCCGGGTTGTTAACATGACCAGACACACTTGGAAATATCTTGATGACAAAGCAATAATAAATACTAGACGTCTAGTATTTGATTGAATGTTTTAGTTGCTGTTAGATCTAACAATCACTCCCCAAATATTTTTTGAAAATGCATATGTTTAAAAAGTTATGTTCAAAGTTGTCAGATCCATGTGTGTCCTCTTGATGTATATGCAATTCCACATCTGCGTCCGATACAGATCTCTCTGCATGCATTGCACATGTGTAGATCCCACGCAAGCATAGGAGTATAGGGTGAGACATAGTAGCTCTATCGCTCGTGGCCAGCAGAATAATCTAACGCCCCACGTTATGGAATATTGAGGACATACAGGACAATTCGCTCAAATCATGTATTCCTACGAAACTTGGTACAGAGATTCGTTGGATCACCATCTCATAAATCTAAAGGATGAGGTGTTTCATTCTCCCCAAAAGGGCGCCCTCTTCAGGGTATTTTAGACAACTGTTCAAAAATCAGATTTTCGTGTAGCAATTACCGAGAAGTAAAACGACAGAAAAAAATGATAATGCTGGAATATATTCTTTAGTATATATATTTTCTATTTTCAATTTCAAAAATAAGATTCCATTCTTTTGTTGTCATTCTAGGGGGCGCTACTCTGACAGGTTTACCTGTGGCACCTTCGTATTGTGGGAAGTTAGTAGAGAAAGTTATAGAAAAAATCCCCAAAATTAGAAATTTTCCAAACTTAACACCTGGGTGAAACACTCCCTGTATACTGGTAAGGATGCCTGAAGGCGCACATTTAATACACATACTGCCTGGTGAACACTTATTAAGTTTTTTTTTATTATTGCTTCCCTGCATAAGACGTTTCTTGTGGTCTAATCATTAGCATCTTGTGATATACTGTATATGGTTGACTGACCTAGTTAGCTCTGGAGGGCATTATGAGGTGACATTTAATGCCCTGCGTCACAGGGCATTATGGCGATTTAATGACCGGTCACATGGTACAAATCCTGATTGCTGATTGGACAATCTAAAGCAAGCAATAATAATAGTTTTTACTGCATTGTGAGATAGGCTGATTTGTTTTGCAACCATGCCCACTAAACAGGGAAGTGACTACCACGATTATAGAACCACCCTTGTGGGTATTAATACCATCAATGCAGTGGTCCTCTAGACTTTTTGAAGAATTGATATAAATATGGCATACCAGTGTTGCCCACTAGCAGTTAGTTGGTATGGAACTGTATAGAATATCACTGCGTGCAAACAAAGGTATCCATACAAGCGATATAATGCACCACCGCATCCACCAAGGGCATCTGATTACCAGGGCGCCAGAGCTCCCTCAGGTGATGCTATACTTCTACAATAGAGGTGCATTGATCAATGCACGTGGTTGTTATTTTCCAGCCACATATTGTTCCAACAGTGGCACGATGCATAAAATATGTAGAACAGGAATCTATAAAATCGACCGTAAAGCTTATTATTACAAATTCCTAAACTAATAGTGCAGGTAGGGTACGACACTCTATTAACTGCGATGCAAATTAAAGCACATGCAATCCCGCTGCTGCGTGACGTCGGCACGCTTTGATGTTCTCTAGCGCGTGGCAGCACTATTACAACCCATCCATACAGGAGAGTTCTACCCAACGCTGTCGCCCTCAAGCATAGTTCAGACATAAACCCTACATATTTTCCCATTTTTGATATCATATGGACGGTAGGGTTTAGTCCCATCTCTTATAAAGTATCTTAGCAGATTTCCGACCAAAACTAAGTCGGAAGCATTTTGCTATAATCTGGAAAACTTATTTTTCCTCTTTTCAATCACCGACGGCTAGCTCCATGTATTGCCGTCATAAATAAAGTCAACGCCGTCTAATTGGACTATATCAGACTCTTTTCACCTCCAGCCGGCGATAGAGTTGGACAATTTGTAGATGTCTGCCCTATTGGTTTTGTAAAAGCCGGAATTATTTACAGAACAGATTTAATCAGAAATTTGGATTAGCGCCAATGCAACAAGTATATTATTAACTTAACTGGTATGTATTGTTTCAATTACGAAATATCCAGAATATTTGCTGGAAGAAGGCATATGATATGGTAGTTAATGACACTTTCAGGACCAAGAAGTCTAGCATTAGTTCCGTTTATGCGTTTTATGCTAAACCATCTCTGCTAACATAAAATAAGAAGATGGCATTGAACCTTACATGTGCTACACAGAACATCCACAATAAGATATCGTTGTATATTGTAAGGTTCAATATTATTGAACTACCTCAAGCAATGCTACTAGCTAGGTGGGAACATCTTGACAATTCCAAATAATTGTGTTAAATGTTCGAACTGGCTGTTTTATGAACATTTCTCCTAGAAATGAATATTTTATATATATATTTTCGTACAGAATATACAGTGAAACCTCAGTCAGATATGTCAAAACTTGATTTGGGACAAAGACAAAATGCGTTCACATAAGTGGTTTTGCACATCTTAGAGGTCTTTTAGGGTATTAGATACTGAACGGACTTGGGAAGTGTTCATGTCTCTGAGGGGTTCACAGTGGGAGGTTTGGCTGTAGCGCCAAAGTAGTCAGCCCGCCGTACTATTTACGGAAGAATGCAGTGATGAAAGGTGACTGGTGGGTTTATTTGTGAGCATAGGGTCATTTTTATATTTTCACATATTTCAACCCCCCCTCCCCCTCCTTTTCCTCGTAATCAGACCAGCTGTGACTGTCTAGAACATCATTGGGCAGAGTATAATACCACATCACAGAACCTCACATAGTCTTGCACTCAACCACGTACAGTTTTGGTTGAATTTCACCATAGCTTGGTCGTTTCAAACATTAGTTTTGGTATCAACTATTGTCGATATTTGTATCATATTCTACCATTTTTGATTTTGTTCCAAAGTAGTAAACACACACACACATATATATATATATATATATATATATATATATATATATATATATATATATATATATATATATATATATATAGAGAGAGAGAGAGAGAGAGAGAGAGAGAGAGAGAGAGAGAGAGAGAGAGAGAGAGAGAGAGAGAGAGAGAGAGAGAGAGATTTTCATCATTTATGCAAACCAGAGACATATGTACCTGCAAACCCTTCGTACTCCTACTAAAGCAACCAGTGCAACTTTGATAATCAATATCACTGGGTAAAGAAACCCCTTCGCTATACCTAGATGCAGCCGTGGTAAGTATCGACCACAACTCAACCGTCAAGCTCCAGCACAGCAGCAGCCGGTTTCAGTAACGCGATATGTGATTCCATAAATGCAATTTTAGGTTACCTTGTGGAAGGTTTGTCTTATCAATGCCGTTACACCCAAAATATATATATATATATATATATATATATATATATATATATATATATATATATATATATATATATATATATATATATATATACATACATATATATATATATATATATATATATATATATATATATATATATATATATATGTATATATATATATATATATATGTATATATATATATATATATATATATATATACATATATATATATATATATATACATACATATATATATATATATATATATATATATATATATATATATATATATATATATATATATATATATATATATATATATATATATATATATATATATATATCAGGCTGCCTTAAATGCCTTGCTTTATCATGGAATACTAGCGATTCACTCTTCTATCCAGCAACGGTAGCAACGTCTAAAATAAAATATTCTAAGTGAGAAGGTACACTTCAAGACTACGTAAAACCACATTGTCTTGAACAACTCCTGATTTGATCGCTGGACCCTACGATGCCAATGCCAGTTTTCCGACAGGAACCCTGATTGTTCTTCGTCATGTACTGGAAAGTCGCAATATGATCTTAAATGAATACAAACAAGTTTCTTTTATTCATCTAAGGTATGATGGGAAAATGTGAGGACAGCATTTTCTACTCCATTCTGTTCGATTGTCTTCCGTTCAGCTGTAACGTGGTTTGATAAGCGGTTTCCCGCACTGACATTTGTTCCCTTCTTCATCAATTCCACTGATTAGTCACGATTTTGTAGTGAACAGAAGAATAGGTGACGATGGAAATTATCTTCTTGCCCATTTGTCAGTCTCTAATGTATGTTTATTGACTGCTCAAAGCTTAAAAAGATACATATTCATAGGGGCCTGATAGAGAATTGATCTAGCCTTAGATAGCCAGCAGGCCGTCTGGGTGTCATTTTGGACATCCAAACCCTCAAATACCACCCTTCAGGACACCCACATATTTTGTGAGAAATTTCTTGGAATGTAGATTTTAAGCTCATAATTGAATGATTTTTATCTCAGTATAAATCCCATGGCATAATATATTGATATTATACCCTATTTGAATAACTAAATACATGTTTATGGTTGTAATCTGAGTACACCCAAAGTTACAGAGTTGTTTCACACAATTCTGGTAAGTTCTAGAATTGTGTGAAGGGAACAATAAAGTGAAGTACAAGATGACCTCTTATCCTGTGAATGCAGGTAGCAAGCTACACGTTGCCAGAAAAAGGCTTCATCTCAGACTTAACCTCATTTCCAATTGGGTGTAACCTTAGATGAATAAACACAAGGACTTTTCAGTATGATTATTAAGAAATTGTGCCTCACAATTCTGGTGGCACCATCGATTTTCTGAAGTACGCACTATTATGAATGTGGTTCTGAAAGTGGGTTCTGAAAATGGCCTATTAGTAATATCTTGTTTTAAAAAAGGTGTATCATATAATTCAAAATCATGGACTCATACCAAATCATGTTGATTAGCAATGTGTTGCTGTTTTTCAGGTGATTCACCTCCTGTTGAGGAAGAAAGAGGGCGGAGGGATTGAGGATACCACTGGTCCCATAGCCTTAGCAGAATCCATCCACAACTATCGCGTACGACTCGGCACGCAACGAACAAGACATTTAAAGATCTACAAGCCCGAGTTCTTCAATCCGTTCAGCTGGCTGAGGCACAATCCACACTGCCAGTCCTTCAACAAAATGAACAGGTCACAGCTGGAGAGGTGTAAGAATGACTACAAAGATTCCTATGTTATACAGTACCACGCGCAGTCGTGGAGATATGGAAGTGCCTTCGGACCAAAGGAACCAACAACGCAGGGAACTTCAGTCAAAGCACAGCATCAGACAAAGAAACCGTGAATAAACATACCTCGAAGAACCAAGGGCCTTACATTACACAAATATGACATCCCTGTGGGGTTCCCACCAGGAATAACTTCCCCGAGAGAGGATTGTCGCTCGAAGGCATAGCCCGAGCAACAATCCTCTCGAGGGGGAGGTTATTCCTGATGGAAACCCCACAGGGATGTCATATCTGTTTTATTATACCGAACCTATTACAAAACACAAAAGGGGGAAAAATTACAAACACCAGAGATTTTGGATAAATACTCGTCGTCTGCCTTGTTGAACTAGTTTCACCGGTAGGTCACTCGGCAAACTACGTAGGTGTTCGTGGTTATTCTTTGGGCTAGCGGTCACTTTTCTTCGGGCTAGCGGTAACTATTTAACTATTTCATAGCTGTTGTTATGAACTATTCAATCATTTCATAAGCTGTTAAGGACAACAGCCTGTCACTAAGGAGTGAGGAAAACATGACGATTAATCCATGGCCCTTGACCAACCAGAATCAAGAATCTTCATGTGAGGTATAATAATACATACTGTATACTGCAGTTCAATAAATGAAGACTCAAGGGATGCACAAAGCATATATTTAACTGATGTGATATTTACAGTATACAGTTTACTAATAAACTTACAATATGATGTTCATACTGTAGAGAGCGGTCAGGGTGTCCACATCCCGGAGGTTTTGCTAAGCACTGTGTTTATAATGTACTTTAAAAACCAAGTGCTGAGACTAAGCATGTGTGAGGCTAATAATAATGATAAAATAAATTATTTATTTTTGAAAGAATGGAATGTCAACAATGTATTTTTATATTCTATGTACAAAATGCATAGCTATTTTTCATATCAAATTATTTTTTTGCTAAGCAACAAGAATTGACTGTTATAGTTACTGAACATTGATGTGTATGTTATAGGAAGTTGATGTAGTAGATTTTGATAGCAGTATTTCTGAAGTTTATCATAATACAATCATCTGGACGCAAATGTTCATGCAGCGCGTAGCGCCCCCAAAAGTGAAACGGCAGCAGATGTAACTAATTGAACCTCAGAATAGCAAGTTCATAACACTAGGAAAATTGGATTGCGAAACTGGCGATGCCATAAAGTTAACGACATGTAAAGGCGTATTGATATAATCATTATTTTTTATTTATTTGAAAAGGCATTAGATTAAAAGATCAAATACAATTTTTCAGCTATTTTGGCGCTCCTTATTGGGTTCTAACGTCATTCCGGCTATCCCGAGCCGGTTTGGAGTAGTTAGATAACAGGCGCCAGATTTGATTTGGCTATTTTACTGGCTCGCATGAGGTAGGTAGGTCATAATCAGTTTCGGGCCGTATGTAAATATGTGGAGTCATTGATAAAAGTGGCCTGGCGGTCTTTTTCAAAGATTTACTACGGTATTCAGTCACGTAAATGACAGGACTAAACTCGGAATGCAAGGAACGACCCAAAATAGAGTTACGGGATTTCATCAATATAGCTCTCTTTTCAAACCATCCTGTCATACAGATGGCGCCGTAGCTTAGTGGCTAGAGCGCCTGCCTGCAGAGCAAGAGGTTGCGGGTTCGATTCCATCTGACCGCAACTAGCATCATCTTTTCCTGCCCAGTCCTTCGTCTGGCACTTTGAAACATTTCCTACTCTAAATAACGATGTCTATATTTTTATTATTTTTATTTCACTTTACTAAAATGAATTGTTGGTCAAATCCACTGATCCCAGAGAGAAGGTCTGCCTGAATTGGCGTTCGCTATAAGGGCCGATTTGATTAGTGTATGAAATTCCCTGGTTATAATAAACATTTCCACAGTTGTGAAGTTAGGAATTTCTTCGAGAAAATCTATAGTTTAATGAATGTAAGTAATGCCTAGCCTTCATATAAAAATTGAGCTCTGTGAAGTTTAATGGGTGTAAGTATTAATTTATATCTGTTGATGAAGGAAATGTTCCATTAAGTTCCCTATGACTTTGGTATTGTCACTTTCATGCACACTTGCGGCACATGACTATTACTTTATGCAACTCCCACCCATTTACCTTCTATCTGCCCTTTCACACATCTCTACGTGCTGATCAGTGCCCTATCCAATCCCATGTACCTTCCACCTGCACTTTGGGCTTGGATCCGTGCGCCCGCCACTCACTTTTTGGGCGCACGGATCCTTATTACATCGACAACTTCTATTCCTCCTGCGGCCTTAAGCGCCTAGCCGCAACACTTGCCTCCCCCCTTCTCTGTAATTGTACTGTCCTCCCAGTACCTCTTTCAACGGGGCCCTATCTGGACCAAGCTCATCAAACCCTCAGTCAGCAACACACTTGATATCATAATTCATACATATTCTATTAAATCTTTGATTTTGATTCATCTCAACCATTAATTATGAATACAGAGATATTAACATATACATGTGAACTTGTTACTCTTTGTGTTCTACCATATGTAGCGGAGTGCTGTGGTATCACCCCATTGGTGCCTATGAAGGCCTCTTGCAAGCACATACTGACCAGGGGCCTATTTCACGAAAGTCGGATAATGGGTTAGCCAGCTAACCTCAAGCTTACCACAGGCTAGCCAGCTAAATTCGGTTTCACAAAGAATCCTAAGCCAGCGGTTATCCTGTTGCCATGACAAAATAAGTCTGGACGGCTAGCCTGCTAGGGAGCAGGCTATAGTCTGGCTGACTCGAGTTTGGCAATCACTTTTGCCACTTTTTTGTGACAAAACGTTCGAGTTTTCCATCCAAACTTGGCAAACATGTTAGGAGCACTACTACGTATATGTGTAAACATATGTTTTGTCTCAACTGCGCAAAATGTTGATTTTGCTCATTAGGTCCCATTGTAAAATGTGTCCATTGCCAACAATACAATCTCGCGTGTTTGTATTGTTCATAACAGACAAACACGCGAGATTGTAGTGTCGGCAATGTGCACATTTTACAATAGGAACTAATGAGCAAAATCAACATTTTGCGGAGCTTATACAAAAAGTATGTTTTTACATACACATAGTAGCGCTCCAAAGAGGTTTGCCAAGTTTGGATAGCAAACTCGAACGTTTTGTCACAAAAAAGTGGCAAAAGTGATTGCCAAACTCGAGTCATACAGACTATAGCCGTTCAGGATAATGTATAGGCTGCACTAAATACGTCGAGTTTTTCTTAATGGTGACACCAAAAGTGACATGTTTATCTATTTCTAAATGTGCTTATGGAAGCATTATAGACAGACCTTTTGTTGCTGTCTCACGTTAAACACAGACGATCTTCTGCTGCTGAAAACAACAGACCTAACAATGGTGCGCGTGCCGTTGGGCAGTGTCACGTAGAGGATATGGCGCCAGTTTCCAAGCACAACAGACAGTGAAGGTCACGGCACGTGCGGATAATGATTGTTGAGCAAGAACATAAGCGGCCTCATGCTGGCTAAGTTTAGCTAGCTAACTTTTTCTTCGTGAAACCGAATTTTCAGTATAAGAAAGATCTAGGATAAACTTAGCTAGCTAAAAGTTTAGCTAGCTAACCCATTATCCGACTTTCGTGAAATAGGCCCCAGGCCTAATGTGGATATGAAGGTCTCTGTCTGGGGAAAGATTGTGGACAGCTCAAAAACACTGCATAGATCCCATCCCAATATGTTATAAAGCAAAGGGTAAAATATGGCGAAAAAAGAACTACTTATAAGAAAGTAATTTGGTAGAGAGGTTTATTCAAAAGTGCACCCATTGACCTTGATTCTACAAACTCAGGAGCAGAATCTGCAAACAACAAAGTCAACTTTTACCAACTATGTAGCACCGAAGTAGGTTTTCTAATGCTCACAGTTTCCAAGTCATATATAGAAATACCATGCTGCATTTAGAAACTGCAAGAGACAATGTCAAAACACTACACAGAGAGCATACTAATAATCCTTGTAGCATGTTAAACATCGCCAAATAAATATGTAGTATTGATATCCGTGCTGTACATGGAAATCTACCAGAAGTGTCAGCCATTTATGAAAAAGATGTCATTCATTTCCTTCATCGTAACTTCACATTTACCCCTAACTTCTGTTTCGCAGACCGAGACAGAAATGAGTAGCGTTATCATTGCCCTGTGCAGGAACATCACATGGAATTATCTTGGCAACAAAATACAATCCATGGATTGTGAGAAATATTTGAATGAAAGTTGTTCCTCTTGGGTTTAAGAATCCCAATCTTTTAAATCTATCTCTACTGAGGAGTTCTAATCTGTTGTCAGAACGTGTGTGCACACCAGATGCAAATGGGTTACCGTATGGTAGGAGTTTCACTTTATCAAAAAATAAAAGTCATTCAACAATGTTCCATTTCATTTTCATTCTCTGGGTAACCAAACATATAACATTACACTGTACTTCTCAATTTGCATATACAAATATTTAACACTTGTACTTCACTGTTCCAATTTATTTGAACAGTCAACAGGGCGCATGCAATCCAGGGGCAATTTGACTCCAGCAAATCGAAACAAATCTGGCTTTTAACGTCTTAAGTTTTATCTACCTCATCCTAGTCAATGATAACACGGCATGCTGTTTGTCCAATCCACAGGTTATTACAAAGATGATTATTGTTGATTATCACCCAATTTCTGAATTGGTAAATGTGATAATTGTATCCAACAAAAGATAAATGTTTACCCTAAATTCCTTTGTAGATATTGCCACTAGATTCCTTTACAACTTATTCTTGATAAAAGCATCTTTCTGAAGATAACAGGAGTGTAGATCTGAACACAGTTGTCATCTCTCCTTGCTCTATACCAAAGCTATCTTACATAAGTATCTCAGAACCACATGACACTTTTCCGTGCATGAATACACATATCGACAGACAACTTGTGTTCCAATATGCACTAGACTCCAAAAATCATGGTCAAGTAGTTCATCAAATGTGCATTCTGCATATTGTTATAATCCCACTATTTGTTATCAAAAATACATAACTCCCTATAAAATTATTTTTGTAAATGACATTTTTGATACATATGGCTTTGCCTCTCAATTACCCTGGTTGATCCTGTTCCTTCCTGCAATGCCTGTTCCTCATGCTCATATCTACAAGTAGCAATTAAATGGTGTCTTTCAACCAACATATGCCTGTTGTGCCCAGACCCCCCCCCCCCCCCATAAAAAAAAAAAAATTCCTTATTATTTTGCAGGTGAGCCCAGATGTTGAATTCCTGGGGCACAGCAATTTTGGTGGACAGCGCCACAATGAGTAAGAGTATTGCCACTAGTTCACACTACAATGTCAACCTTCATAACAATAACAACGACCTAGATCAGTCAGTCGGCGCTAACAATACAAGGATTTTATGCATTTTATAAATGCAATCTGTATTCGAAAGGCCAATAGAAACATCCAATAGGTTTATTGGGCCATACCCCCCCCCCCCGAATATTTCCAAAGTTAAACAGGCATTTAAGAGTTTTCCTTGTTGCATGCTTTAAGTCCTCTGTTGTACAATGGTGTGACAATGCAACAGTTGGAGACCCCTGTTTTTGTAAGACCCTCCCAACTAAAACTCCTTTGATAAATTCTGAAGGTACTTTTTTATAAGTAGCTCAAGTCCAGCTGACACTGGTCAAGATCCCCATGCCTGGGTGGTTTAACCACACACACCATCTCTGTTTTGAGCAGGTAAGATATAGGATTTGCCAGCATGCCAGCTTTAAAGGTGTCATGAATTCTGCTACAGTAAATCCCAGCTGTCACACAAGTTTCTACAACCTTCTTCGTGCCATAGCTGCTACATAATACTAGCTAATGCTGTATCACAATGCTGTGATGGATTTTGACTGTACAATAACAGCTTCAATGGTGATATTGCAGTCATTTAATTTATTACCTTATTGTCTTTACAACAGCTTCAATATTTAAATATCACTGCAAAGTATTAATCTTTTCCAGCTTGTTATTATATCTTTACAACAGCACCATTTTTGCTACAGTAAATACCCATGTCTGGGAAGTTTATATGCCTTCACAGCATTATAAGTTAACGTAAGCTGTTACTGTAAAAAGTCCTAGCTATCTTTTCATATCTTTATATTTCTTCAAACAGAACAGAAGCATCTGGAAGAGTACCTTCTTAGCTTGTAAACATACCTTAACAACAGCCTCATTTCTGCTACAGAAAGACATCGCTGTTCAACAATTCCTTACAAGCTTGCATATATGTACTTTCACAAAAGTAGCATTATCACTACAGTAAGAGATTGCTGTAGGACAACTCCTTACAAGCTTGTTTATATACCATTGCAACAGCATTATTTTCCTGCTGTAATTTATTGCTGTTGCACAATTCCTTACTAGCTGGTATATATACCTTAAAAACAGCATTATTTCTGCGTAAGATATCTCTGTTGCACAGTTCCTTACTAACTTGTAGAGTATATATGTAATCACATCAGCCTTATTCTTGCTACAGTATGTTATTGTCCTAACGACACCTCTGCGTGCCCCTTCACACCCCTTTACGAGAGCGTCACTCCCGCCACTGTCAGATATTGCTGCAGGAAAGTCGCCGCCTCTGCGGGCAGCCCGGCGGAGATCAGGGGAGTCAGCTTGCCCGGGTGGCCCGCGGACAGCTTCTGTAGGCTCTTGGCCAGGTTCAACTTGGCATCTGGGACGCTGCTGGCAAACGGGTCGTGTTCCCTCGTCCCTGCGAACACCAGCTGGGAGTAGGCCGTCTGGTAACCTGCAAATAGCATCAGTAAGCGATCTTAACAAAGTACACACCTTGTTAAACCTAAACAAGAGAGATCAGAAGCATTCTTGAGAGGTTCTCTTTGGATTAACATAATCTTTTGTGTAAATATCTGTAATCAAATCTTATCATGGTATATGGCTAGGTAAATCCAAACCTTTACCTATGTAATATCTCTTTATTTTTTATGAACTTTTTGGAAGGAAAATACTTTGTATTGTCTCAGATGTATCATGTTAGTCTTAGTTCAAATGCAATATTAATTTTACAGTATTTGGTCGCCACTTATTTCTTGCATTCTGAGCACGCAAATATTAATGTATCTAACGTCATTAACATATTGATGTTATCTCCAATGGTGCATGACATCATTGCTAAAAAGGAATTATCATAAGTTTGATGATTTAGAAGGTACTTAGAGCAACAGCTGCCATATGTGATATGAGTGAGAGGAGAGGTAATGATTACCAGCAGTGTCCTCGATGTCTATAAAGTGCTCGTTATCCGGTATGCTTTCATCCTGGGGCAGCTCAAACAAGCCGATCAGGGCCTGAAGCAGCGGCGTCCTGTGGGAAACAATACAATAAACTATCAGCAAGAGTACTAGGACAGAACGATCTCGAGTAATGTACAGCTGGTCGAGTCCTGTGGGGAACAATACAATAAACTACCAGCAATAGTACTAGGACAGAACGATCTCCAGTAATGTACAGCTGGTCGAGTCGGCATTATCATGTCAATACAACTCGAGTCAAAGAAAAGTGAAACTGACACTTGAGAATGTTGTAAAATTCTCATTAATTTGTCATAAAACTGGCAACGGGCAGGTTCAAACAAAAGCTCCAGGAGCAGCGGGGAGCTGACATCAGCCATTGTGCTCACTCGATTCTCGAACCAGCATGTGCCGATTATACCCAGGCAATTAAAGGCTTCCATATAAGGTAATAAAAGCTTAATAGGCACATGTGTTACCAGCGGGCCCACCCACCCGTGAATGCTATTCACATGTGGCCAGACTATAGACGGTTCAACATTCTCCATGATTTATAATGCAGAATGCTGAATTGAAAGCAAGTAAAGATAGCAGGTAATAATAAAATAAACATGAATAGAGGGAGCTCCTACTTAGATCTTAGTGTTGTTGTAATAAATATGAACTTTGAGTTAAGTTTGTTTACTTTTCAAATTCATTTACTTATCATGGAATATTAGTAACAATAAAAAAATAACATAGAAGTTTGTCTTTGAATGTGAAAATGCTAATGCCTTAAAAAAGGATTTACATCCCTGTAGACAGAAATGTGAGAGATAAATTTTCAAAATCTGAGGCTAGCCACAGCATTTATCAAATCTTGAAGTTTACTGTATTTACCCCATGAAATAAAGATTATTATTATTATTATTATCATTATTATTATTATTATTATTATTATAACTAGTAGTAGAAGTAATACAATTTAGTAAGTGCAACTAGTATGAATGTAAATGAATCCCAGCAACTTCCAAAACGACGCTAAGGCTCGGAATTGGGATCAGTATCATAATAATAGTGATGCCAATCTTGAGCCCAAAAATAGTACATAACAATATGTTACACCATTGTTCCCAGGGTTCGACTTTCCAAGGGGCCCGGGGGCATATGCCCCTAGATTTTGCTGTGGGTCCCTAGATTTTTCAGTCTAGAAGCTCGAAATAATATGAAAAATAACCAAAAATCCTGTTTTTGACCACTAATTTTCATCAAAAGACCTGTTCGGGCCCCTAACCTGAAATCTAAGTGTCAGACCCTGTTTTCTCCCACTCTGAGGTGTGATTTACAGTTAAGGATAAGTTGTCCTCAATGGGCTGTCTTCAATGGGGTTAAAGGTCAAACTCGTGTAATTGTCCAATCACATCCCTCAATATCAGTCAAGGGGTCACTGCTGGTGGGTCAAAGGTAGACCTAACAATGGTGCGCGTGGTATAAGAAGCGTCACGTACGTGATCTGGCGCCAGTTTCTAGGGAAAACAAACGGTGCAAGTCACAACAAAAGCGTATTACCATTGTTGAACTAGTGCACAGGCGACCTTTGGCTGACCTAGTTTACCTAGCTAACTTCACGGTAAAGCGTGTAAATGTCTCCTTTATATATCGTGGGAGAAACAGGTTCTATAACTCGTGGATGGAAAGAGGAGGTATCTTGCACTCGTGAGTGATTTTGTGTCTTGGGACTCGGCAAGCCTCGTCCCAAGACACAAAATCACTCACTTGTGCAAGATACCTCCTCTTTCCATCCACTCGTGATGGAACCTCTATGTTCCTGTGGGCAACAATACAATAAACTACCAGCAAGAGTAGATAACAATATGTTACACCATTGTTCCTGTGGGGAACAATACAATAAACTACCAGCAAGAGTAGATATCAATATGTTACACCATTGTTCCTGTGGGCAACAATACAATAAACTACCAGCAAGAGTAGATAACAATATGTTACACCATTGTTCCTGTGGGGAACAATACAATAAACTACCAGCAAGAGTAGATAACAATATGTTACACCATTGTTCCTGTGGGCAACAATACAATAAACTACCAGCAAGAGTAGATAACAATATGTTACACCATTGTTCCTGTGGGCAACAATACAATAAACTACCAGCAAGAGTAGATAACAATATGTTACACCATTGTTCCTGTGGGCAACAATACAATAAACTACCAGCAAGAGTAGATAACAATATGTTACACCATCAGCAATAGCAGGGAACAATATGCTAGAAACTCAGCAATAGTATAGAACAAGGCATCCCACCTTCACCAATAGTTGGGAACGATACAATACAAGAATCTAAAATATATTCTTACCTATATCTTTCCTAATACTAACATTGGCATTAATCATCAACTTAAATGAATCTATAATATATTCTAACCAAAATCTTTAATAGAAATAATAACTTGTGGCATTTAGCATAAACACAAACTTAAAATAATCTAGAATGAATTATTACCAGAATCTCTCGTAGTCTCCCTGCAGGAGCTGAGGCGCCTCCGTCAGCATCTTGGTCATCCCTACAGCACAGATCTTCCTCTCCGTGGCACCAGACACCTTCTGTACCTCAGCTATGTACAGCTTCTCCAATACCATGCCAAACATCCTGAAACATAGAGAATAACAGGTTATAAGGCACCAGACACCTTCTGTACCTCAGCTATGTACAGCTTCTCCAATACCATGCCAAACATCCTGAAACATAGAGAATAACAGGTTATACGGTCTGTGAGATCTGTCAAATAACTCAGTGGCACCAGACACCTTCTGTACCTCAGCTATGTACAGCTTCTCCAATACCATGCCAAACATCCTGAAACATAGAGAATAACAGGTTATAAGGTCTGTGAGTTCTCTCAGATAACTCAGTAGCACCAGACACCTTCTGTACCTCAGCTATGTACAGCTTCTCCAATACCATGCCATACATCCTGAAACATAGAGAATAACAGGTTATAAGGTCTGAGTTCTGTCAAATAACTCAATAGCACCAGACACCTTCTGTACCTCAGCTATGTACAGCTTCTCCAATACCATGCCAAACATCCTGAAACATAGAGAATAACAGGTTATAAGGTCTGTGAGATCTGTCAAATAACTCAGTAGCACCAGACACCTTCTGTACCTCAGCTATGTACAGCTTCTCCAATACCATGCCAAACATCCTGAAACATATAGAATAACAGGTTATAAGGTTTGTGAGTTCTCTCACCAACTCAGTGGCACCAGACACCTTCTGTACCTCAGCTATGTACAGCTTCTCCAATACCATGCCAAACATCCTGAAACATATAGAATAACAGGTTATAAGGACTGTGAGTTCTGTCAAATAACTCAGTGGCACCAGACACATTCTGTACCTCAGCTATGTACAGCTTCTCCAATACCATGCCAAACATCCTGAAACATATAGAATAACAGGTTATAAGGACTGTGAGATCTGTCAAATAACTCAGTGGCACCAGACACCTTCTGTACCTCAGCTATGTACAGCTTCTCCAATACCATGCCAAACATCCTGAAACATATAGAATAACAGGTTATAAGGTCTGTGAGTTCTGTCAAATAACTCAGTAGCACCAGACACCCTCTGTACCTCAGCTATGTACAGCTTCTCCAATACCATGCCAAACATCCTGAAACATATAGAATAACAGGTTATAAGGACTGTGAGTTCTGTCAAATAACTCAGTGGCACCAGACACCGTCTGTACCTCAGCAATGTACAGCTTCTCCAATACCATGCCAAACATCCTGAGACATATAGAATAACAGGTTATAAGATCTGTGAGATCTGTCAAATAACTCAGTGGCACCAGACACCTTCTGTACCTCAGCTATTTACAGCTTCTCCAATACCATGCCAAACATCCTGGAACATATAGAATAACAGGTTTTAAGGTCTGGGAGTTCTGTCACCAACTCAGTGGCACCAGATACCTTCTGTACCTCAGCTATGTACAGCTTCTCCAATACCATGCCAAACATCCTGAAACATAGAGAATAACAGGTTTTAAGGTCTGGGAGTTCTGTCACCAACTCAGTGGCACCAGATACCTTCTGTACCTCAGCTATGTACAGCTTCTCCAATACCATGCCAAACATCCTGAAACATATAGAATAACAGGTTATAAGGTCTGTGAGTTCTGTCAAATAACTCAGTAGCACCAGACACCTTCTGTACCTCAGCTATGTACAGCTTCTCCAATACCATGCCAAACATCCTGAAACATATAGAATAACAGGTTATAAGGACTGTGAGTTCTGTCAAATAACTCAGTGGCACCAGACACTGTCTGTACCTCAGCAATGTACAGCTTCTCCAATACCATGCCAAACATCCTGAAACATATAGAATAACAGGTTATAAGATCTGTGAGATTTGTCAAATAACTCAGTGGCACCAGACACCTTCTGTGCCTCAGCTATTTACAGCTTCTCCAATACCATGCCAAACATCCTGGAACATATAGAATAACAAGTTTTAAGGTCTGGGAGTTCTGTCACCAACTCAGTAGCACCAGATACCTTCTGTACATCAGCAACATACTGCTTTGCCAGGGCTCGACGCTAAGGCTAGCCCCGTAGCCCCGGGCTAGTTATTGAAAGTCAGGGCTAGTAAACTCAACCTGTGAGTAGCCCTGAGGGGCTAGATAGAATTAGAATATCAGTGCTTACAAAAGTATAAAGCCCTCCTTTGGCTCTGACTACCTGGATGATAATATAACTCAATTTACCAAAATACACTGTATTCTTTTCATGTAATCAACAGAGGCTATGATATCAACAGAGGTCACTATTTGAAAAGAGTTGTCATTAATATCAGGGCTAGCAAAAATATTTCAGGGCTAGTAAAAGTTTCGGTAACTAGCCCTACTGGGCTTATGAAGTTTTTTCTTAATGTTGAGCCCTGTTTGCCAAACATCCTCAGGGCACGACATTTACTTTTGCGGTGACTTGCCCAGTAGGGCAAGTGAGATCCATCCTTCACTTGCCCTATTTCAACTTTCATCTACCCTTGAAAAATTGTATGTTTTGTAATGTTTCATTTAAAACCAAGTAAAACCTGGTGCTGGCATGTGAAAATATATTTCCTAGGACAAGCTTGGATGCCAGACCACGAAACTTGCACCCGTTCTCATAAGTAAACCTGAAATATATACAGTGTACTTGCCCAGTGGGGCAAGCAAGATACCTTTTTCACTTGCCCTTCACCTATAACTTACAAATTCTACTTGCCCGGGGCAATGGGGCAAGCACCAATGTCGAGCCCTGATCCTGAAACATAGGACAATTTACACTTCAACCACGTCTTAGAAGATGGTCTGTAAGGAGATGATTTGATTATTTTTCCCCAAAAGCCATAATTAAATATTCTTCTTAGAGATTTTTGCCTGTCTGAAAAGTACTTTGTCAGGAAACTCCCTGCCCAAAAGACAGGCTGTCAGGCCTCGTGTGATACCAGCTGGCTTCACGCAGACATCTTGCCATACACCATTTTCACAAGGATAACACATGTTTCTGTACTAAGGAAAGAAAGTAATAGCATATCTCTATTATCTAACCAGGGTGTTTTGACTATTTTGGGTCAATCTAGAGAGTAATGTCTTACTTTGGCTGTATGCTGTCTATGATATCAGGCAGAGCGTTGGCCCCGTACTTGGCTGTATACAGGGAGAAGAACACCAGCAGACCTGCAATGAGAAGAAAGTCATTGAAGTTCAGGATGAAAAATAGCCACATCTTTCAAGGAGCATAATCAGAAATTTTCTAAAGTACGCCCTGAATAACACCATTGATCAACATGTCTAAATCAAAAGATGTTTTGGTTAAAATGCCACTCTCCCTGGTTCAAAAAGAATTGTCCTTCCTAAAAATATACACCTGCTGTACATAAGGAGTAGGGGAAATACAAGTCTCCTTTCATATTAGCTTGTCTTACTACTAGGACCAGCAAACAAAATTGTATTTTCTACTTTTTATGTGCAAATGAGCACTTGCCTGTAGACATTGAAATACCTGATTATCTTGATCATCTTTTCAAGGCCATAAGATGTTTATCATGTCATGCATGTTGAATTGTATATATATGCTATTTGCCCTAAAATTTGGCTGTATTCTAGTTTGCCTTTTATTCTTTAATTTTCCCCTAAATAAGATATTGAAAAACTTTCTTCAACAAAACTTTATCCCTAAATAAGGGCCGCATATATGTAACATTCTACTTACTTTTGATATATTTTGTTGTTTTGGAGCTTGAAAGTCGTTGGAAGAGTAGAATGAATAATTGTTTTATGTACTGGCTCAGCATTTCCCTGTAAAGAAGATTTGTCATATTTAAAATAAACGGCAGTTTCTTTACACTCAGTATACAAAAGCTCCAAAACTTACACTATTCAAGCAAAGTGCAGAAGCACTGAAAGGATCTACCAACAACTAAGAACATGCCTCAAAAATAAAGTTTCACTCTTCTTTTTTCAAACTTCTTTGTGAGATTTTTTCTCTTGAGAAAAAAAACATAAATACTTATACAATCAATTAACAAGAGAGACATGCAATGTCTTTGAGAGGACTAAGATGGGTTAACGGAGCCTAATTTATTGTCTTTTGAATTTTAAACCTGAAGACCAAAAGTAAATTTGGCTGTCTTTTATTATACATTTACAAGTATTATGTTATGGGCTGAATAGTATGTCCACTTTACATTACATTCTGTGTCTGATGCGTTTGTGAGTATCAGGTCAATTAAAGTGTGATGCTTTGTAGTATTTTTTTCTACGACTTGTTGTAACTGAAATGCATATTGTATGATGTTCACCAAACCAAAAATTATTTTTTATCTGTGTCAGGATATGATACTTTGATTTCGATATTCGAAAATGATTTACAATACGATAGTGAGTGGTTTTGCAAAGATAACAATCATTATAAACTTATACTGCATTTGTAAGCGCAAAAGGCATAAATAGTTCAAAATTTGGATTGTGACTTACGCCATTAGTTTTATTATTTATTCAATAATATGATGCTTACTAGTGTTAATGAACGGTTTCGTTAAAAGATAACAGTAAGGCTGAATTGCTCATGTTCAAGAAGATAACAAACCATAACATAATGTTAACCCCAGTGTGAGAATTAAAGGACGGACACCATTTCAATCCCATGGAGGAAATTCCAGAGCAACTGGCAGCATATAGCGCACACACTCTAAGTACTGCTTTATTTAGGCTAGGTACCCATTTTGCAGCTGGGTGTACTGAAGCAATATGGAATATACTGTCTTGCCCAAGAACAGACCAAAGTGCCCGGAGCGGCCGGGAATTGAACCAGCGACCCTCGGATTACTAGTCCGAGACCAAACCAACTGAGCTACTATGTACCTTCAACAATTTCCATCTATCAAATAACTGTTATACTGACGATTATCTTACATCATTCTTCTGATTAAAGAAAATCATATAATAATATGTTTTTACCATTAGTAGATGACCTAGTGTTTTACACAATAGAAACCAATTGTGACTTCGTCTAGAATCTAATGATATCAGGTGTAGCACAGTGTTATTTCGCTACCAAGACTTAATACACAGTTCTGCCATTAGGTGGCAGTTATAGTCATCGATGCCCATGTCCAGCAGATCACATATTGCAACCTGGGAGTATCTCTCTGATTGCAACATATTCCATATTGCAACTAATGACCGATACAACAGCCATAGTAAAATATATATTCATGTTCATGCAGAACGCAAAACACATATTATCCAAATCATCAATGTGCGATTTTAATGTATGCAGGGCAATTTTGGCAGCCTATCTTGGTCTTGTCCAAATGACTACGTTCATGTTGTCTCAAGCACGTTTAAAGAATTTTTTTAATACTCTAGACAGAATCTTTTTCTAGAATAACAGTCACCAACAATTGATTTCTGCATAAGCTTGTGTAAAAAGCTATTATTAGCACAAACATAAGTTTTAAGAATCAGGCGTTGTCCATACTAACAAATAGATTAATGATAAGGACTACAAGGATTACCTTGAGTACAACAATCTTCTTTCTCATAATTCTTTTTTCTTATTTCATGATATAAATATTAAAATACTTATTTCTTAGTTTCCTTTATTTGCTGTATTTGATTTCATTTTCCTTTTTTTTTTCATTTTATTTTCCATTTTATTTCAATAAAAATGCATACTGAGTCAAGGCAGTAGCTTACGGCTGAGTGCGTAAAGTCTATTCTTGTTAGTATAGACACTTCCACGTGGGAAGTTCACTTGCCAGTCCATCACTTAACAGTTGGGAGGGGCTACTTAGATCAAAGCCAATAGGATCCCGACATTGTGAACTCACCTTGAGATATCTTGAGATTTCACACGGGAGTTGCCGAAGCTGGTTATTTGGTTCTCTTCTCCCACTCTTAAGAAGAGTTGAGGAATTTACTGTGTTGGGAGAAGGGAACCACATCGTAAACAACATTGTAAAAAATAACGCCAGCTGCTGGCTGTGAACCATGCCGGATAAGGTTCAAGTAGTCCAGCAGAATATTGACTCAGAACTAGGCCTATCGAGTTCACACATTCAGGTAGACAAGGTCCAAAGTCCACTTGCCAAAGCGGCACGTGGACTGCCCATCCTCCATCAATCTATCTGGGCCTTTCTCTAGATCAAGTAAGGGTGTTGGCTGCTACCACATAAAGAAATTAGCTCAGATCTTCTTCAATCACCTAGCTACTATTATACCCCTGTCTTGTAAATACATTTCAAGTTCCTTTACAGGTAGTGATAGAAATGAAGATTCCATCCCTTTTATTTAAAAATCAAGAATAAATGAGCTATGAAACCACCAGTGTTTAGGACTGGCTCTGTTGTGAAGACATGTAGTCCAGTGCCACTGAGATACGAAACTTGACACAGGGTAATAAAGATACCCCTCAAGGACATGGCTTGCGGGCTAGTTCCGATAAGGCCTATTGGCTTTAACCTCCTACATAACACTCTGGCTGGTCAAAGGTTGCCTGTTGTCAGTGTCTTAGCCAGCAGGGTGTCTGGGTGTCAGTTGGCTACCCAAACTACAGTAATGGAAGGATCCCTGCCCAAACCACAGGGGTATATAAAAGGAATAATTATGCTGAACTGGATGATGGAAAACAGTAGCCATTCAAGGTAAGCAACTATACATTTCAAGTCTGTGGCTTGGTCATCACATCACTACCTCCTTCCACCAAATTTGTTAGATATCAATCTCAAATAGGTTTTCTATAGTCACAAAGTCACTGGTATTCCTACAGGAAATAACATGATCTTACATCCTGTGATGACTAGTTTTGTTTAAAGTCTAAAAAATGGTTTGTTTGATGTGCTGTGCAGACGTTTGTCTTTTTCCTTGTGGTAATTTTTATATGTATATTAAAAAAAAAAATAAAAAATTTGAAGGGATTTTAAATCTCAATTAAAAAAATGGGGCATATCAAATTTTGAATACATTTTTGTGCCCTAAAAACAGTGGGAAAAAAGGGACTGAGAAATTAAAAAAAAATTGTTTAGACCACGGCTGCAATTATCAAATGGTCAATGCCTGAGTCTTAAGCTCTTCATCCTGTTGAACTTGATCAAGTCTTAAACTATAAATAAATTTATGATATGAATAAATAGTTAAATTTAAGATATGAATAAATACTTAAAGTCATCAAAAATGATGTTTTCAATGAAGGTTAGCATGGCCATGTTGGTCTTATTTTACTGGCCAGAAGCCCATTTCTGAAATCTTTACTGGCCTGGGGTCAGCGGGCTCAACTAACCTGTACCCGATATCTAAATATGCCTCTCCAGCAGGGACTGTACCCGTTATCTAAAGAGGCCCCTCCAGGAGTACGCACACCTTATCACGGCAAGCACACCTTATCGACGGCAAACACATACATGATTTACGATGTTAAGACCATTGCGGCGACACAAAACTTCAAAGGGAACGATGAATTATATATATATATATATATATATATATATATATTTATAAAATACATTAGAGAGCAATAACAGTTTGCAAAGTTCAGACAAAAGAGCTTCCACAAGCTAAAAAATAAACCAAATACAGGGATACGTCAATGCCTTATGTTAGGTAATTAACATTCAGCGGTATGCCTTTGATAGAGGGGTTACGTTTGACAAGTCATTATATGCTGCTACATATTTGGTCATTGCCTTATCAGGGGGGTGGTGGGTCGGTATGCTGATACTATATAGGGCATTTACTGATATCTATGAAGAGGTACTATGATAAGGGTAGATTTATAAAGCAAAGCAGCGAAACATAACTTCAACAGTATCAATGCATATTGACAAACAAAAACAGATTGTGGCGTGGTTCATAGCCGTGATTCATAGCCGACCTTATAGATAGATAGATAGGCCTTCCGCTTCCTGCAGCCAGCGTATAGATAGCAAAAACACGTAGTCCAAATCAAACCAAATCTTACTGTATTATTATTGCAGACAGAAAGGTACATATACTCAAAAACATTTTCACATATAAAATAGAGTTCCTAGCTAAAAGTTAAATAAATACAATTAAAAAAACTAACTATGCGTTTTTTGCCTTATATTAGGAGATTAATGATAAGTGGTTTCTATTCCAAGCAGAAAAGTACATATACATAGCAAAAAGCAGTTTGCAAAGTTCAGACCAAAAAATGCTTCCACGGCAAGTAATTAAAACAAAAACAAATGTTAGGGGATTAATATTCAGTAAAGAGGGATAAGCCAATGCCTTGTGTTAAGTAATTAACATTCAGAGATAGGGGGGCTACGTTTGACAAGTCAATATGCGGTATGCCTTTGATAGAGGGGATACGTTTGACAAGTCAATATGCTGCTACTTATTTGGTCATTGCCTTATCAGGAAGGAGGTGGGTCGCTATGCCGATACTATATTGGCCATTTACTGATATCTATGAAGAGGTACTATAGTAAGGGTGATTTATAGAGCAAAGCGGCAAGAAACATAACTTCAAAGAAAACAGTATCAATGCAGATATGACAAACAGATAGCAAAGAAAAAAACCAACAATACCTAATTAACAAAGCCAACATGTAAAATTTAATATAGTGCATATCAATGAAACAAAAAAAAGAATACATATAGCGCATTATTTTTTCAAAAATCAAAACGACAACATAGTTACAAGGGCAGACACTAAAAAAACACACAAGGCAATCATAAGATAAAATCCAAGATGTCAGCCCCCATGAAAACTGTCAAAATTATCTGCCTGCGATTCCATAGAGAGGACTAAAGTACTTAGTCCTCTCGAAAAACACCCATGTTTATCTGTTTTAAAAACACATCCCTGATATGATGAGCACTATGGGTGTGATTAAAATTGAAAGCATGAAACTACCATTTCACAAATCTTTGCTACCTACCAACTACCTAAGAACATACAGTTATTACATTATATTAATGTTTACCAAATTGGTCTTATTGATTAGAAGAACAAAATTTTTACATTAATGTTTACCAAATTAGTATTAATGATTTGAAGAACTATTATTATCATCAAGGAGTATTATCATCAAGGAAATATTTGACAAGTACAAGACATGCAGCTTTCTAGACATAAGGGAGTCGCCCCCAAGGCTGAGCTTATCTAACATCAACACATGGTCTGGTAGATTTCATTTAACTGAAGACAAGGATTTTAGAGAGGAGAGCATGTATTAGAGACTACTCACGAGGGCATGTGTTCCACCATGGTATTCAGAAGATAGAAGCCCTGATGGTCATTGGATTTTGATGCTATTAATTTCTGGAAGATGCCCAAAAGGCCATTCTGCAATAAAAAAGCAAATGCCAAATTCATAATTACAACTGTTAAGAGATGCTTTATACAACAGCATAAATTCAAATAATATTACGTTTCCACAATTTCCATAATTCTATCTGATAGAAAATAGTTTATAAACTTTTAATTGATGGGAAACTTCAAAACACTTTTAACAACATATTTTAGGTCTAAAATTTACCTCTTTAAAAAATCTCAAAAAACAGAGTCTTTGTTTTAATTTTTATGATGTTGAAAATCACCAAATAATTCTACAACTTGGAGAAAATCTTTCCAACACTTATCTAAATGCAAAACCTGTGTATTACTTCAATTGTGCCTCAATACTATCTCAAAATGCATTAAGAAGAGAGGTATACTCACAATCTTTTCTACTTCGATATTTTTTGATCCCTTCTCTATGTAGGCCTGCAGGAGCCTGACGAGGGGCGGGATGTTCCCGGGCCGCTCCCACAGCACGGGCGTCAGCAGGAATGGAAACAGCGCCATGTACGGCTCAGGAACGCTGTCTGTGTGCATCTCAAGCAACAGACTCAGGATTTGGAAAACATAGGGAATAAACTCTGAAAAACACACGAGAACCAAAATAATTCACAACATGTACGGTTCAGGAACGCTGTCTGTGTGCATCTACAGCAACAGACTCAGGATTTGGAAAACATACGGAAAAAACTCTGAAGAACACATGAGAACCAGAAAACATCACAAATTACACTTAAGCCATTTAAGGTCTTACGATTTCTATACCGGTGCCACCTATTGGACAAACTAAAATAATTTATAACAATTTACCTGACATCAGTGGAAAAATTGAAAAGAAATTGATTTTTATTCAATATTTACCAATTCTGATTATACCTGCCTATTATGAGTTTTTTGTTTTTGGCTACAGTGATTTCCATATTCATTGAATTTGATGTTTTGACACGTTTTCAGGCATGTGGTAATTCATGTGTATAAAATGGGGTTCCCTTTCTCAACAATATCTTATATAAGCATGGGTATATACGGTATCAATTGAGTAACTCTTTTCTAACATTTTCATAAAAATTTGCCCCCAAAAAGCCCTATTTCACAAACTTTGACCATCTGTGGTTCGAAAACTAGCATGTAGTGTAGACAAAAATTGGTGAAAATTAAACTAGGCAATTCTGACTTATATCAATTTTGGGTCAAAAACTTGTTTCTCAAATTCCTTGATTTTGCCAAACAACTCCTATATAACAGCAGAAAAATAATTTAAACAAGGCAGAACAGTATTTCAGGCTGTGTCAGTATCTCTGAAGGGATAAATCTACCAAAGAAAGACACCAATTTTGGAGAAAGTGATGTTTGTGACATGAATTGCATTAATTTTTCAAAAATCTGTGAAAAAAAAACTAAGCTGATGACCCCATGATTTTAAGTTGTTTTGATGATCACTGTCCTTTGTTCTTTCCTTTGGCAAAATTTGAGGAAAATTAAACTGAGATTTCTAAATGTGTCGTAAGACCTTAACATTACATGATTAGTAAATTCTTAAAAAATCATATGAAAATGTTATCTTGTACAATGAAAACATGGCATGTTAGTGTTGGAAACCATACATTGAAACAGGTAATAAAAAGGGTTATCTGTGAGGGCATATAGCATACCTTGAAACAGGTGCTAAAAGGGTTATCTGAAAGGGTATGTTGCAAACCTTGAAGTGGGTAGTAAAGAGGGTTATCTGAGGGTATACAGCATACCTAGAAACAGGTACTAGAGGGTTATCTGTAAGTGTATGTACCATACCTTGAAACAGGTATTAAAGATGGTAACCTGAAAGGGTATAACCATACCTTAAAACGGGTACTAAGGGGGATTATTCATAAGGGTATACAGCATACCTTGAACATCTTGTAGCAATAATTCCTGGAATGTCGGGAAGAAACCTTGCTCGAAGCTTGAGACGGCACTAGGATCGGCCTTACACGTGCTTCTGATGGCAATACACAGAGATTCAAAGAGGTAGTGGTTGAAGTGAGGCTTGCTGGGGTTCTGAAACGAGCAGAAAAATGGACCTTAATTCAGCTGATCTAAAACCTTTTGAGGCCATTTTCTTCTGGCAGCTTGTATTTTCAAAAGATAATATGTTTCATATTTTATAAAGGTTCATGCCTGTCGCCATCAAAAAAGGCCTATTTTGATTTCTTTCATCAAGCAAAAGTATCTCATGGAAAATATTGCAGGAAAGAGAAGTTAGTCACAGCTCAAATTAGAATTATTCTTCAAATATCTACAGAAGTCTTGCGTTATTATCCATTGCTTTCAAAAGAATCAAAGAGCCAAACTACAATAAAAAAAAACCAGTACCCTTTGCTGCCGATGCTTAAAAAGACAACAACAACAACAAAGAATGGTTACATCAGCACAGTACTGAGCTGATAATTTAAAGTTTTACCACTAAAAAAAGACTTCAATCTTACCTTGCTCACTATAACAAGTTTTTCTGTCAGCTTTCCTACCAGCGTGGGTACATAGGGAACAATGTTGTCTTGCAACATAGAGAAACTGCGCATGATAGCTGCAACAGAAATAACATGAGTATTGTGAATTTTTTTTCCTAGATTGGAAAAATAACACTTAGTGTTATACATTGTCTCACTCCATGGAGGAACTGCTCATACTAGTTGTCAAATATTTGCTTAATGAGAATGCTAAACATTTGGTGCAGAACTAGAGCATTTCCAACCGCTTCTATGATGATCTATTGTAGAGAACTACAAGTTATAGCTGATATTAAGAGAAATGATGAACATGAAATTCAGGACAGTATTTCATACTGTTTCATATGGCTCTCCCAATTAGGTCTCACAATGGATGTACCGGTTTTCGCTAGTGTTTCATTCATAACCGTTTTCAAGCTAAACCAATTCCTTTTAAATCAGCACTGGCAAACTCAAGTCCTAACAATTGGCATTTCTTTTTAAATAAATGGGTATATTTGGTGTTGTGGTTTGAGAAAAATAAACTGGAATTTCCCCATCAAAATTTCTAACCAGTACACAGGCTACTTCTCTATCCAACTTTGATATCCATTGCACTGGAAGTCAAGGACTCTGTTACCTTTCATGATATATTCATTTTCCTGTGATCCTGGCAGGTCCATGGCGTTAAAGAGATTGGTGAGGAGAGTGTCCACCTGACCTTGTAAATCATTTGCAGTTATACTGAAAAATAATGAAATATTTTGAAATTAGACCCACTATCATATGTTTTGCTTAAGGTCTTACGACACTTTTAGAAATCTCAGTTTAATTTTCCTGAAATTTTGCATAAGGAAAGAACATAGCACAGTGATCCTCAAAACAACTTAAAATCATGGGGTCATCAACTTAGTTTTCTTTTCACAGATTTTTGAAAGATTTATGCAATTTATGTCACAAACATCACTTTCTCCAAAATTGGTGTCTTTCTTTGCTAGATTTATCCCTTCAGAATACTGACACTGCCTGAAATACTGTTTTGCCATGTTGAAATTATTTTTTTGCTGTTACAAATGAATTATTGGGCAAAATCAAGAAATTCGAGAAACGAGTTTTTAACCCAAAATTGATATGTCAGAATTGGCTAGTTTAATTTTCACCAATTTTTGTCTACACTATCTACACAATGCTCTTAATAAGAAGACACAAAGAAAATGATAGGTCATCAGGTTAGTTTTCGAACCACAGATGGTCAAAGTTTGTGAAATAGGACATTTTTGGGGCAGATTTTCATGAAAATGTTAGAAAAGAGTTACTCAATAGTTACTGTTAATGCCCATACTTATACAAGATATTGTTAAGAAAGGGAACCCCACTTATTACACATGGATTATCACACATTATTCCTGAAAATGTGTCAAAACAACAAATTCAATGAATATGGAAATCACTGTAGCCAAAAACAAAAAACTAATAGGATACTATTTATAATAGGCAGGTATAATCAGAATTGGTACATATTCAATAAAATTCAATTTCTTATCAATATTTCCAGTGACGTCAGGTAAATTGTAATAAATTATTTTAGTTTGTCCAATACCCAATAGGTGTCACCGGTATAGAGTATCGTAAGACCTTAAAACAAACATCAAATAATTGTTTCTAAGCAAAACATATAATTGGAAGTCATACAAGTTATAGGCTACATCAAATCAAATCAGGGTGTACTGCTTTTGAGAATATGCTGATACAGCTTTCTTGTAAGAACACAATGATATATCACAATGAGAAACGAGGAAGGAGGACATTTGGATTATCATAGGTTTTCTGTAATTTAAGGCTTAAAATGAAATGGATGCAGAACTCAAGATAATCAGGGAACCATATTTGTTCGTAGTAAGATGTGATAATACAAAGTTTTTCTTATGTTCTTGGGATGATATGAAACTTAGTGGTGGTACGGTACTAAGTTTGAATGTGCAAGAGCATTTTTGGCTGGAGATTAATATGGGCCCAATTTTTTCAAAGCCCAAAAGAGGAGATATGCAAGCTCTAGAAATATCCATTGAAAAGCAATGTTCTGAATGATTAACAGAGCTGAACAGAAAGGACAATTCCTAACATTAGTGACCGTGTACTTACTTGGGACCTCCCTGTGCGTTTCGTGTGGTCAGCAGCCTCTCTATGGTATGAGCAGAGTAAGTGTGGACCACGGTGCTGGTGGAGGTCAGATGCAGGATGAGAGCAGGTATACTGCCAACCAGGATCTCACAAGACAGCTGGTTTCTGAACGTCATCAAGTACTTCAGGCAGTCAGCTTTCAAAACGGGATACTCATTCACTGAAAAGAACAAAAGAAGGGGTTTGGACTCATTCAGAATTGGGGCTTCATTCGTATAAGAATGCAACTGTTTTTGATAAATAAGAATTGTTTAAGAGCACACAACTCTTCTGCCCTAGAAGGTGTCTTGTATCCTTTTGAGTTATGGGCAACAGGGCCTCTTACTAAGAATCTAGAGGCCCAACTATATATTCAATTATAGTTTTCTTTAGTTGAAATATACTCATGAAAGTCCTGTATCTATTTCATTGTTCAATACCAATACAAATGCTCTGGTGAATAAATGTCAAGACTAGAAGGGAGCCAGCAAAGCCCCTGTCAAGAACATGTTTATAAGAAACTACAGTGGAAAATTCCTAAAACTGGCCTGTCTTTTGCATTATATACAAGTGTGATGTTTTCTATTTTTATATATCATTTTATACATCAAAAACATAGAACAGGTGTTAAAGGTTTCAATCCCTTCACCCATTTGCATCCGGAGTGCACACATGTACCTACAGAAACTAAGAATATAACTCATCAAACAGTGAACTATCTGAAAAAACATTCGCAAGGAGATTTGTTAAAAGCAACTAAAACAAGTGCCCCAGATGTAAATGGAGTAATATGTTAGGCCAGTCTATTTAACTTAAACTTACCATGAGGTGATTGGAGATCTGGGGCAATATGAGAGTTAAAGAAATCTGTTATGTTCACCAAGTCACTTGTCTGTGTGATGCCATGCTGCAAGCAAAAAATAGACCAGTAAGTACAAATACTCTATATATACGTCAATCAAATACATTGGATATACTGGAATATAATTTAGAATACTTCACAACGCATATCAATCTATTTAAAGTAAGAACACATTCTTTGTCTATATCAATCAAATATACTGCATATATTGGAATACCATGAAATATTTCACAAAGCATACTTATCTAAGTAGCGTACATTCTGTACTACCATTTAATTGAAAATACTTCCAAATTTATGACAACACAAATTAATTGAGTTATCAGAGATATGAGTGTCTACTTCAAATGCATTCATTCCTAGAGTGTCTAGGCTTTCTTCAGAAATAAATCCAAAGAGGTATTATATAGTTGTAAAGGTACCAAAGATAACTTTTCACATTATTCTGCGAGATTTACTGCATTAATAACTCTACCAGCAGTGAGAATCAACTTTGAGTGAGAGACATGAGTGTCTCCCAGAAACATGCATCTTGAAACCTTCTACCTCGTCCATCTATTCCTGATAGGCATAGTTTTGGTGGATCTCTTCACTAACCTTTTGGGTCTGAGCCTTTGCAGCAAGGGATGTCACCAGATAAATAGCAACATCTTTATTTTTCCAGTTCAGAGCAGGATTTTTGGCATATTCCTGAAAAATAGAGTTTGATAACTGAATACAAATGTCAAGAAAATTTTATTTTTCATATCAATTGAAATCTATCGAATTCATCAGAATACAATAGGATAAATATTTATCAACTGAAGTTTTCTGTTTAAAAATATACATATATTTTCAAAATAATTAAAAATATTTCCCAACCACAAATCTGCGGTCTAGAGAAAAATATCATACAACAAAATAAAATTACAATAGTAAACCCAAAGTTTTTCATTACAAATAATTGCACCATATGTAATGTCCCATTTCATGTTCTGCATTTCAACATAGCTGATATATATTCTTTCTTAAAAAAAATACGAAGCTTTCAACTTACCGCTAACATAGCCTGAACGTATTGTGAGAAGATTTGTATGACTGGTCCTTCGAATGATTTTGAGAGGGCTTTGACCAGATCGCATGCTGCTCGCCGGCGAGTGTCGATATCCGAGCCCTCGATGTCTCTCCTGATGTACTCCTCGGGGTTGTCCTCGAAAGCCTCCTCGTCCGCCTGGCGGAACTCCATGTTGGGAACGATGACCTTCTCACAGATACTCTGGAGGGTGGCCGGGTCCTCGAATAGATGCTTGTAGCCAGGTCGCTCAGCCACCGAGGCCAGGAACTGAATGGCATTACTCACCAACTGCAATAAACACAACACTATGATATGCATGAATTAAGCTTAAGCCAGCAAGGCATCTTTGGGACATCCTAACATGCATCAGAACACCAAAATATTTTGGTCAGTCTCTAAATATTTCAATTAAGCCCTGTGAGTACAAGTTGTAATTTTGCCCTCATATGCCTGACGTCAAATAGTAATGGGGGATTATCAAGCAATCCAATACCAGGTGCTTCATAATTAACAATCTTGAAATGTTTTGGTCAACCATAGTCCAGGGGTGTCCAAATGTCGCACCAGCGTGCAACAGGGGCTGCAGAACGTGCGACAAACCAAAAACTTAAAGCACAGGGAAATTTTTCGCAAAACATGACCAATTGAGCCTATGAAATAATGATCACTTGAATTATTTTTGATACAAATTGTATTCCAAAATCAGTGAACTCCATTTAGTAATGCTGTCTATTGATTAGTCTGGTCTTTTACTATTGCAATAAGGGCTAATATAGTAGTGCCACCAGGTGACAATATTAATAGCTAATATCGAACCAAGGTCACCAAAAATTTCAGTGCTCCAGGACCAAAATATTTGGACATCCCCGTAGTCATGTGACATACCAAAATGAACCTTGAATCAAACATCTAACATTCTGATAGCCATTTGCATCATTTTCGTACTTTGAAGTAGGGACTTTTAGACTAGTAAGCAAGTATTTCTTTAAATGAATTTCTTTAAATGAAACATATACCTACACAGGCAAACTTGCATATGACAGACCACTGTATGACAGACTTTTGGCTATGACGGACGATATGCTTGGTCCCATTCCCATGCAATTTTCCTGGTCCTATTGAGTCTGTCATATGCAAGTTCACCTGTATGTGTGTGTGTGTATATATATATATATATATATATATATATATATATATATATATATATATATATATATATATATATATATATATATACATATACATACATACATACATAATGGGTGTGTGTAGCATTGGCAGGATTAAAAGAATATGCTTCACAAGTATTAGTATATGTATATTCTAAATGAGTGTTTGAGGATACTTAACATTTTCTTATTAGCTGCACATGCATATTTTTGTTGGACTTTTACAGGAGTATCTTGTTGTGACCTTCAAAAATGACATAGCCCCGAGTTTTTTTAATTGTCTATTTTTGAGCACCCAGTTTCCGTTTGCTGGTTAAGGCCATGTATGAGGCAGCAGATACTCTCACACTCACCATATCATACTTGACTTCTGAGCCGGTGGTCACAAGGAGATTCCATATAGCAGTAACGAAGGTGGGCAAGTGTGGGCCAAACTCCTCATCATACTTCTGCGCATACAGGGCCACGTTGTCACAGATCTGGGACTTCAGCTGCTCCAGCAAGCCTGCCTCTTCCTCCGCCTGGAAAACACAGCAGAAACATCTCATACACATCTCTGAGGAAACTAAATAATTGGCGAGTAATCACTCTCACAGCTTGTAAAAATAAGAATGACATGAGCCTTATTTTGTGGATACATTTACAGGTAGTATAGCAAGAACTTGTTTTAATATTGAGAATGTGTCACTTACTTGACTAGATCACAGACACTGATATCCTTTATAAGCTCATTCTGGTTTGGCCGAAATAGCTGTCCAAGATCACTACTGCTTTAATATTGGCAACCCTAGAATTGTATTATCCATAATAATTACTTCACCATATATTCTTTGTAGTTAAGTCGTATTATGCTTATTACATGCAATTCAGGATTTGCCTTATCCTAACTGAAAATTCTGGTTCCAACAAGGTTGAGTTGCGGCTTTGTTATAACATTTCATGTTTTATTTCTAAGATATTTTCAAAAGTATCAATTATCCAGATGACGTAAGAATGAAAGGGTTGAACAAGGTGGCCTTGAGAGGTTAAAGGTCTGCATCAGGTGCTGAATACATACGTCAGTCTGCAGCAGCTTGTTGTCTGTGGTGAGCAAGGTGTGGAAATGTGTCATCCAAATACTCATGTTGTCCTCAAAATGCTCAGGAATATCCTAAAAAACAACAATCAGTATAATGCAGATTGAACTTTTTTAAATAGTGATATGAGCAGTTATTTTAAGTCATTAATGCTCACAGCGGCCAAAAGGAGTCTGACAATTTTTATGAAAGCTTGCAAGCAAAAGTATAGCTGGAAAAATATATGGAAGAAATGTTATTCAAAACATAAATACCAACACCACTCCTTCAAAAAAGATGTATAATCAATCTTAATTCCAAAGTTATTATCAAAGCTATCATAGGTGTAGGCCACAATCTTAGGACCTCTAAGTTATGAATGGGGTAAGGTAGGGGCTTCTCGCTTTCTTGATAGGACTCCCATTAAAAGCATCCTTAATCCTATATGTTCTAGAATACGCCAATAGTTCATCTACATGCATTTTGAAAAGTTATGAATCCATTCAGGCAAACTGCCCCTTGATACATAGATAAATCCAAATGATTAAAAAATGTCCATGCTTAGCAAAGAGGTAATGTCTATGGTAATCTTAAAGGTACAGAATAGTATAGGTTTACTTACCTGGAAGTTAAGACTGTAAAAGAGCTTACAAATAATGATCAGTGAACTGAAGATCACTTTCAGTGCATTGGGGTCACTTGAATGCTTCTGTGCTAGTTCCATCGTCGCCTGTAAAAAAGGTATAAATGCTCATTACTACTTACATGCCATCATTGTAACATTATTCAAATAAATTAAGTTTACAGTAGTTACTTACCAAAATTCAAAAAATGAACTTTTGATATAGACTCCAGGCTTTTTTATAGCTATAATATACTTTGTCTCTATTTTTCACAATGAACAGGGAGTACTACAGGTGGCCTGGTTTGCTCATGAGTTTCTCACTTGCCTGAGATGCCATCTATAGGCCATTGCTGGAACTAAAACCTACTGGTTGGTCAGAAGGGACTTTTAACCCAGAGAGCCCTAATATCCAAGTCCCTCTAACTTACCACAAATAGTTGAGTCAGGGGTGCCGCAAAGTTCTCCAACACAAACTTGATTTCAGTCCACAGTTCCTGTGATTTGAACTCGTGCCGGTATCTGATAAAAAAAATTCAATACAAAATAAAGCAGAATACCAAAGATCCATCACACTTTTTATTCTATTTTCAGACTCCTAAGTCTCAAGTGCCCCAACTAGGCGTTTGTGAGTAGGCGTGACATGCAAATATATTGAAAATAAGGTATCAAAATAGCCATACAAAAGATGTTTCTTAGCCCTAAAACAGCCATCATTTAAATAAGTAAAAACACTGCCTGTGATATTTCTGAAGTAGTAAAACCATGCGTCTCATTTCATAAAGCATCAGATTTTAAATTCCTCAGAGACCTTAGAGTTTGATATTTATGTGATTGCTATAAGACCACATTTTATGATGAATGGGGAACTTTTTAAGAATACATTGAGAGATTCAATTTCAAACTCATTTGGTAATAGCATTATATGGACATTCTTACCATATATCACCTCACCTTGGTTCAAGTCTAATTAGGTGTGATTACTAAGTTTACCTTTTAAAGATGGAGTGAGCAGTGCATAATACCTTTGTTTTAGGTCTTATTAGGTGTGATTACTAAGTTTACCTTTTGAAGATGGAGTGAGCAGTGCGTAACACTCCATTGATGATGTGAAAGTCTCCGCTCTCAAACTTGCTGACCATCTCGGTCAGGAGGTCTGGCCACTTGGCTGGGAAGTCCTCACGACCGATAATACTGATGGCATCGCTCAACTGGAACGCAAAACCACAACCTGAGATTCTACTAGAAACATTGACAAACAGTCCTCACGACCAATAATACTGATGGCATCACTCAACTGAAACACAAAACTACAACCTGAGATTCAACTAGAAACATTGGCAAACAGATACTAGAACTACTAGAACTAGAAAAATTGACAAACAGTCCTCACGCCCAATAATACTCATGGCATCACGAAACTGTAACACAAAACTACAACCTGAGATTCAACTTACAAGTTACAACACTGACAAACAGATATTGAGCTTGATGGAGTTTCAATAGCAAGGGAAGTAATGTTTAGACGAATAACCCAGTCATACTGAAAGAGTTTCTCTAAAAATTCAAAGTCTGGATATATAACGCTTTTGGAAATACCTTGGGAATCAAATATTTTTTTTACAAAATATGTGGAGGTGTAGATTATGCTCTGATTGAGGTTTGTTCAGTTAATTATTTTCCCAGTATACTTTAGCCAGACAGATTTTATCATAAATTGGATGCTGCTTTTGGCCACTGTGAGCATCAATAGGTTAATCGAAGATGAATCATTTATTTCGCGACACTCTTTGCGGTTATTGACTATGAAAAAATAATCACACAAAATAAAAGATTATACTTTTCAATATGTTATATTCCTGTATGATACTGAAATTGCTGGAAAATTGTTGAATGACAGAAAAAAATGTTTGTCTTCTCACCTGTCTCTGGATCTGTTCTGGACTCTTCAGCATAAGGCCCACAATCAGCTGTTTGATGGTGGCTCGGTCTGTGGCGTGGATCTTGTCCCCAGCATCTTCTATCTACAAAATACCATACACTGAAAATAACTTCCATCTCACTCAATGCAGACTGTGGGAAAGACCTCTGAAGGGCTTGAAAATAACTATTATCGCTTACTGTAACTAACTGACTAAGAAAACAGCTATAAAATAAAATGCACTGAAATGACTATTCTCGTATAGGCATAACTTATAGATAGAGAAAACCCATAGTGCAGTGTGAAATTCTTAGTTTTCCAAGGTGAATTGGTAGGCATACCTAAATTCAAACACGCACAATCCATTTTATTTCAGTTGTCAAATAACAATAGCTTAAATACCTCCCATATCTCATTTTGAATTGTTTAAGGATGTACGATACTGATCAAAAGACAATAAATGAAAATACATGTATTAGTTTATACTTCAAAATTGATACTTAATTTGTTTGCATATTTTTAGCATATAACATTTGTACCTGGAATATTTGCTTTAGTGCTACAATTTTTGGACCTGCTGATTCATCTACATTTTCACCCCCAAAAAGAATGGAGGGAAACTGTTGTACACCCAAGGCTTATGCTGCATGTGTACTTACCACCCTCCAGTTTCGCTTGATGTAGTTCTTGAAGGTGATGGCTGCGCTGACTCTGATGTGTGCCTGGATGCCATCTTTGTCCATCAGATGAAGCAGCAACAGAGGGTAGTTCTGGTTGCACTCTACAGACTCCAAAAACTTCTCAGCTGAAACAATAGCAACAATACATGTAAAGAACAATAACAACAGCATATTTATGAATTGCCTATGATTGTCTATCTTTCTTAAATACAAAGGGGCCAGAAATACAAACATTTCTTTTCATTTCAATGAAAAAATCACCACATGGCAAATTAAGAGTTTGAAATCTCAATTGAATATCCCAAAGATATGGTTAGTATGAAGCGAAGGTAGGTCAACTTCTATTTAGAATATTCAATAACTTATTTATAATAGGCACATTAAAAAAAATCATGGCAGTATTAATAATGAATAAATTCATAAATATCATACCATAAATGTTTAAGAGTTACTCTTGATGATTTACACCTTGAATATGTGAAGGAGAGTTGTTGAAGTGTTTTGAATTTAATTTCTTCTTAAAAAAAATTCCTTTGTTTTGCCTGCAAGATTTCATAAAATTAACAGGCTACTTTTGGCTGCCATGACCATTAATGGGTTTCAATATTACTCATTTTGTTTTTGCTCTTCAATGATCAATGCATATTTATTCTGGGTGTAGCTGAATGAAGTTCTTCATAATTCAGGAACAAGACCAAGTGTACAGAGCTTCATTTCATAACACACACCACCCTCATATCTCTATCCTTGCTGACCTCTCAGACCATATGTCTGTGTCAACCTTAAGTGGATAGATGGCACTGCAGTGTGCCGGTGAAGGTGGTTGAAAATATGGCTGTACAAAAAGCCCCTTGTGTGGCAGCTGCAAGAATTAAATGGCCAGCAGCTGGCCATATCTCCTAGTGTATGTGTAATTATTGCTTCGTATACTAGTATATGTATTATGGTAAAACAGAGTAAAGCCTAGTAGCTTTAGCTAAGCTCTCTCCCTACAGCTTTTAAACATTATAGGTGGAAAGGGCGCTATATCAAATATCAATTATTATTATTATTATCATTATTATTACAGCTACTCACCTGGCCTCCTCTCCACTGGGTCTGGCTGGAGAGTCTTCTCCAGGTACGCAGCCAGAGTCTGCAGATTCCCATCATTCACCTCCATTTTATAATCTGAAACATAAAAAAATCAGAAGTAAATAAATAAATATACATTGCAGAGATGAACACTATCAAAATTCAATACAGGCATATTCCAGACTGGATGTAACTATTAGTTCACTTTATGAATGATTGTCTTCAATTGTTGGAAGGACATCCATCTTTCCTGTGATATTAATAAGTTATGCAACTGGACCCGTCATCCCAAAAAGACACCTTTTCAAATCACGCCATGGAGATTTTTTCAATTATCACTTAATATCGGAGGTAATCGGCATTAATCAAATATATTCCTAAATGAGGTACATCTTTCAAGACGTGGCTGAAGCATTAATTGCCCCTTAAGACACTTGGTTATTAATTGTAGTTGGTATAAGGATTTGGAAGTAGCCGAGTAGGTAAATCTGACTGTACAGCAGGCAGAATTTTGTGATTGCCGTTTCAGACTGGCATTCTTAAAATACTGTCTAAAACAATGGCTGTGGGTACTGGCTCTGTGCAGTATCTGGCAGGGTCTTAGCCAGGATTTAGAAATTGGGTGCCTAAAATTGGCAAATGAAACACTTTTGGGCGTCCAAATTTTTGAGGGGTACCACAATACACTCAGATTTCAACCATAAACATGTATGAATTTATCAAAATAAGGCATGATATCCTTATACAATGTCATAGGAATAATATGGAGGTGAAAAAATTTGATCATATATGCTTGAGATTGATATTTTAAGAAATTCCTCACCAAAAATTTTGGGTGTCCTGAGGGGTGCTTTTTAAGGGTTTGGGTGTCCAAAAAGACACCCAGACACCCTGCTGGCTAAGACTATGGTATCTGGCATACATTGTTAGGCAAAAAAAAGTGTTTGGTTCCTATTACGTCCTAAAAAATATAGGTAGGGAAGGTAGGGATTTTAATTTTTTTTTTTATTATTTATATTCACGATTCCCTGGAGTTGGATGGCTTCGATAAAGGTTTGCCTTGTTGTAATTGTCTTTATATGCATTAATTGTAGGCCCCTGCTTCTGTTCATCCAGAAATTTATAATCTAATGGTTGGAGAATTGATATTTAGGACGGCGAGGCAAATTTTTGGGTAGGAACAGTTCATTTTTCAGTAGGATTGGCAAAAAAAACTTTAGGGTAGGGGACAATGGCGAGCAATGTGGGGGGTCCCCTAGACTGGTTTGCCAGTCTTTTTCATAAAAATATTAAGATTTCCCATTTTTTGCATAGTTTCTATTTACCCTTCTGGTCTTAACCTAAAATACATGATGTAAACAAGTCAAATATGACAAAATATATCATATGGGGGATGTCTGCTAAATGTATGATGTGTGCAGTTTATACTTTGCACGAAATTGTGACTACCATCCGCCAAACATGAGCGGACGATGTCACAAGAATCATGCGGTACGGCCGCCGCCATCTTGTCAGTTCAGCAGACATCCGCGAGACTCTCGCGAGAGCCTTACGGTCGTCTGCTGTAATGACGTCATAGAGGAATCCCAAAGAACCCTGGTGCGCAGTTAGGATCTCCCTCTGTCATCTCTGCAAGTTTGGTGAGTAGCTTTTACGTATTCGCCACATCGTGGCGATCGCTATCTGACCCACACAAACTCACGCTTCAGGCCACATATATGTGGCCTTGGTTGGAGAGAATGGAATGGCGCCGCCACATATATGTGGCCGCGGCGCTACCAGGGTTAACAATGTTAGCACACAGCTATGCGGTTTGGACCAATCAGAAGCCAATATTGCAGTGTACTTTTTCTCAAAAAATACATGAGTATTTTTAGCCTGCCTCCAAGCCGGTCCAAGGCCATATTTAAATGTCCTCCCTTGTGAATAGATGGCACTGTGGTATACTAGGTCAGTTGGAAATATGACTGCAGCTCAAGTGTGTCCCCCTTGAGGATTTATTCAGTACTAGACCTGGAGTGAAATCAACTCAGGTCAGATCAGTGAAAGAGCCAGATATCACAGACTTTTGTAGCAAGTCTAGAGTATTTTATGAGATTCCACACTGCCCCTTTGTATCACTATGACAAGTCATAGGCTAATAACAATAATAATAATAATAATATTTAATAATAATAATAATAATAATAATCTTTATTTCACGAGGGTAACACAGTCAAATACAAGATTTGATTTTCGCTGTGGCCCTCAGATTTAAGGATTATACATTCAATTCTTCAGGCCACAGAGTTGAAAATTGTTCTTCAAGGTATAGTTTCTTGAATGATGAGAGAGATGGTGCCATTTTCATATTTAAAGATAAGGAATTCCATATTACTATGCCTTGGTAAGTGAATGAGTGTTTAAATAGCTCAATTTTGATCAGTGGAGGAACCAAATTATGAGATGTATTTGATCTTGTAAGGTGACCATGTTGATCTGAGCAGAACTGAAACATATTTTTCAGGTATATTGGACTCTGTCCATTTACAGATTTATACACAGGGCTCAACATATAGCAGAGTCCCATCTCCCGGGAGATCTGAATTCCAAAAACAGCCATGTCGGGCTACCTTAAGTTGGATTCAGGTAGTCCCGCTGGACTACCTGAATCCTGGGGACGTTCCCCACTAAAATGGAACAAAATGGTAGCGAAAAAAAGAAAAATATAGCATCCCTTAAGCATGCAACCTACAAATTAGAAGAAAAAAGCATAATTACCATCCCTAACATGGAAAGGGGGAAAAAGAACCTTTTTGCCTTTTTGGAATAAATGGCGGGGCTACCTAAAATGCTGGCGGGACTACCTGATTTTGGAGTCAGGTAGCCCCGCCAGCCCACCTGGTCCTTCTGGGGACCGTTGAGCCCTGATACATTAGAATAGCAGTATTAAATTGAACTCTGTTAAGGAAAGGTAACCATTTTAGTGTTTTGAATAGACCGCTGCTTGGATGAGAGTAATCCGCATCAAGTATATATCTTGCAGCTTTCTTCTGGAGCTTAAGCATTCTTGTCTGAATTTCGGAGCTAGAGTGGCCCCAAATGGTATTACAGTAATCAAAGTGAGGAAGTATGTACGCATTGAAACAATACAAAGGGACTGAGAGGCATCCCATAGAAACCACCTGCAGAAAGACATGCTGGCTTCTGAGAGATGAACTGAAGATTTAGAATGTGTGTGGGTTGATTACTCATAAGACTTGTATTGTTTTGTGTTTCATTAATGGATGGATAGAATGCCCCCTGTAGTGGTCAGCCCAACTCCTGAGGAACGAGATTGAAAAGGGTCCCACTGTTTTAGGGGAAATTAATGATTTTATGGACACTTTGTGCTAAATGTGTTTGAACACATCAAACCAACTCCCGCTCCTCATGGTTTCATTTCTATAAAACACACTTTCCATGCTCTTATCAATACTTACAGGATGGACATTATGTGATGACCTAACATACTTATGTAACAGGCTTTATCAAACACCGCTATTGTGCTTACTTTGAACAGTTGAACAAGGGGGGGGGGGGGGGGGGGTGATGATAACCTGTAGAACTGTAGAAAAATAACCAGAAATCCTGTTTTTGACCACTTATTTCTATCAACAGACCTTTTCGGGCCCCAGCGCAATTCAAAAGCCAATCAATATGTTTCTTGATTAATTTTTTGCTAGTAGTAATAAAAATGTTCCATTTCATTTTTTATTAAGGTGAACTTCATTTTCATGGAATGTATGTGACTAAAGCAAATTTTTTACCAATCTTGTTTGGTGAGAGATCAATCAAACCATCTAAACCCTCCCTGTCATGTTGGTATTCATTCGAAAGCTTTGCTGAGTACTCTCAATTGAGTACCCATTTGCAAGGGTTTTAATTATTTATTTTTTGCATCATTTTGTATTGGCCAAATTAGCCTCCTGCAGCATAAGGGTTAATAAATTTTCAATATTTTCTAATGGAAAGTAACAAAAGTAACCTCTGCATTGTAAGGGCTAATAGATTAAAAAGGAAGTAATAAATCAAGCATCACTTTAGTTTGGTAAAATGAACTAAACTATTAAGATTCCGGTAAGTGCTTATAAACTAAGTTTTTATCAAGTTACTATGAAGAGCTTCAAAATATTTCATAGCATTGTTCGGGGATTTGGAGAGGTCCATTATGTCATATCTGCATGATGACGTGAAGAAGTGTCTTGGTGACGAAATATCCAGGATCCTGTGTAGTCTGGCTTAAGCCAGTTTTAATTGCTTAACTGCACTTAGTGACACCAATCATAAAAATGAAGAGAAAAAACACTCTAAAATGCTCATAATCCAACAAACTCTTTAAACTGGCGCAATTAGAGACTGATGACATCTTAAAGACACCAATAACCTTACCTTACCTTAAGTTACTGATGTTTCTGGTTTTGTAACAAGACATACATGATAATTAGGGATGGGGACCATTGAGAATTCTACGGTTCGGTTTTCGGTTTTGCTTCTACGGTTCGGTTTTATCACGGTTTCCTTAACGGTATATTAATGACATTTCTTTGATACGAAACTACGCAATGGAATGCGTGGCTGAACTTGCCTGAACTTGTAAGTTCCTATATACTAGTTCCCTGGCCAGTTTCTCTCTGCTCAGAAGGTTTCTGAGCATAGTGAAAGTGGCCACGGACTTAAGAGAACAGGAAGCGCCATTCATCGTGACTTTGAAATGGCTATTTGATCGGCGCACTTGACAGACATTGTGAGGCCAGCAGGAGGTAGGTGATGACAGTTTTATTACGTCTCCAGCATGCATAGAAAACCGAACCGCATGGAGTGAGGTCCGGTTTCAGACCGGTTAACCGCAATGCTCAGGCCGGTATCACATGTGGACCGGTCTCCGGTCCCCATCCCTAATGATAATGTACTGATCATGTAGGAAGTAAGTCCACAGAGACAGAGTTGACTGACATTGCTTTGACTGCTGAGCAATCACCAGAATACTTCACATCTGCCAATTTCTCAATTACCAAAGGACTGAATAAATCACAGAAAGAATTTGGAATTAACAATTTCACCTAATCCTAAAACTACTGTGGCAGCAGTGAAAAGTTATACCTACACCATACATGTTATTGTACTGATGTGTATGTAGGTCTAATAATAATATACCACCTCAGGCTCAGACTTGATTTTCATTCATTCATACATGCCGGTCAACTGTCATGTGTTTTTTATCGATGCCAAACCATTGGTCTAAAGATTAATTAGTTCTAAACATCAAGAAGTACAAACTAGATATAATTGCAATTCTTCAATGCGTGTTAATCAAGGATTATAACGCTGCATGAAAAGGAAATGTGACAAAAATTAAGAGCATACTCACATGTCTGCACTTTCGAAATGGCGCCACTTCTCGCAATCTCTCGTGCAATTTCCCGTCAATTGTCATGTGACTTCAGCAGACCAAAATGGTGGAGAACCCTGGATCTCACCTTGTATTTCCGGGTATTGATTGTCATCTATTTTTCCGCCGACAGCTTCGTTAAATAGTGAGGCCATGGCAGACAGTTGGCAGAAATATATAGACAAAGTGCTGTTGAACAGTGGATATATCAGCCAGGCTGCTATCCACTCTATGGACAGCGGCCAGGTGTGGGCTGCCAGTCCTGGCTTTGAGATCCAAGACAAAGATGTCATGTTGTTAGTGGAGAGATTCGCCAATCCCGATGCCCTGCGCACTGGCGGCGGCTTTCAGTTGATGGACTCTAAGTTTGTGTGCTTACGAGCTGAACCAGACTTCATCCTCGGTCGGAAATCCTCGACCGGGTGCTCTATTTGCAAGTGCAATCGGTGTGTCATAATTGCCATCTATGAGGAAGGTGTCAACCCTGGTACCTGTCATAGCTTTGTCATGAAACTGGGAGACTACCTGAAGGAAAAGGAATTCTGATTTTGTGAGCAGTTGATGAATCTGCAAAGAACGTTGATAAAACACCTTTAGATCTTCCAGCCTAGGATGTTGTGTGAACTTGGACATGATAATAAACTGATAAAAGGCACTTAATTTACACTGAAGAAGAAGATGATCTTCAACAAGAGGGAGTAAACAACTTGACATGCTTTCCCAGAAATCCATGCATCTCTGTGGCCTGTGACCATAGGAATGATAGGTATTTCAGGAAGACAGACTTAATGTTTGATGCCTCTGCTTCTCCAAGAAAGATGTTTACAACACATGACATTTAGCCATATATGAGATGGCTTTGGTGCTAATACTCATTGCCAAATAATGAAGATAATTAAGGTTGTATTTCAGTTTTGTGTATCCTTTAAAACCAACAGCAACCAGCACACAAGCGTCAGGCCACATGAAGCTATTTACAACAGGATAACAGCATAACCCTGTTTTCTATTAGCAGTACCAGTTTCTCAGAATGCCAATGTGAAATCTGCTTCTTGGTGTTTCAATATTAAGCTTCATCCTAATTCCCTAATTGTATATGACAAAGTACTGTAGAACCACATGCAAAGCATGTGTAAAATAAGTTCAGAAAGGTGTGGGGGAGGTATTATTACACAGTCAAGCACAATATGAATTCAAAAGGTAATATTGATAATGCAGCTGACTATCATATTACCCTTCATAAGCCCATTGTGTTCAGTCTTTTAAAGGTCATCCAGATCCACTCCCATCTATACAACTATTTAGACTTAAGGGAAAATTGAATCTCCAATAACAAGTTGTTAGTCAGTGACAGCTTTCACTGTAGTTTCTACCATAGAATTCCTAAAATGTATTTTAGTATTGCAGTATTAAAATGTGTACACATATATACATGATTAAAATAGTGTCACACATACACAATAAGTCAAGAGAGGTTTTTTGGTGCTATAGGCATGAATGGGTGAAATAGGGTGGCCATTTTGCAATGATGATCCTCCAACTAGAGAGCTGAAGATTGTTTGAAAGTAAACAGTATGAAAACAATCTAGATCAAATGAAACAACACAGGTTTTTAGTGATATTTTGAGGAAAAATTGCCTTTATCGATTAAAATGGGATGGAGTTGGCATACAGTTAAGTTGCTCATTTTCGGATGATAACAATTTACACTTTACTTTAAAATATGACAAACAGCATAACGATATGGTATTATAGTAATTCATTTTTTAAATTATATATTTCTTGTATTAAAACAACATGTAAGCATGTAAATATATGAGCATACTGCTTAAAACACAAGGTGCGCAATGTGCTGGGACAACCCTTCAGAGTGCCCATAGTGGTTAAAAAATTCAAACCTTTCTGTTCTTAGAATTATAATTTACCATTTGACTTGCCATCTTATACTTGCTTAATGGATTCATATTTAGAAGTTGTTATGTAGTCATTTAGGATCATATGAAATCGTATTTGATATGTGATATATGTTAAGTATATCTATATGTACATGCACCTCTAGTTATGAATATAACTTGCAACACCTCATTAAGATTTTATAAGTAAGTGGCTTGGGGTGTACGTCTTGTAACAAGTATCTGTGAAGCACCCAGAAACATGAATTCACACATTTCAAATTCATGGGAAATTATTGATTGATATACGACTCCCAGTGGTGGATCCAGGATTTCTGTGTAGGGGGTTTATTCTGTTTCAAGGAGTTCAATTTAAAAGAGGTTCATTCATCCCATTGATTCTAAGCAAAACTAAAGGAGAGTGACTATTCAAAGGCCTAAAAATAGGTTGTTTGTTTCCTGTAACCCTACCCTAACAAGTTTTTATTCAAAAAAATCCCTACCCTTAAGTTTTTTCCGCCCTCCAAACTCCCAATCAACGTAAAACATGCATTAAACACATATTTTTGACCAAAAAAATAATATATATTTTTTTACCGACATACCTACTAGAGCTGCACTCACCACTCACGAACTCGAGTGGCTCGAGCACTAGGGCAGACGAGCTGAGCTCGAGCTGAAATTGTCAACTCGCGAACTCGTCTATGTTTGGAACACAAACGTAATACAGAACACCTAACACAAACTTTCCTATTACTGCTTATAGCTGTCATATTTTGTTTACAATTCCCACTTTATACAGGCATTGTTGAGCATTATACTGACCTTTGTACCGCTCTATAGAAAGCAATATGTAAATGTAAATATATTCTTCTATAATAATAATAATAATAATTGGAATTTATATAGCGCCTTTTCCATTCATAAAATGTTCAAAAGCGCTGAACATTGTCATAGTTTGAGTAATAGTCCACAACGCCTCAATAGGCGAGCCTGAAAAGGTGTGTTTTGAGACACTTCTTGAAGGCCTGACATGATGTAGAATCCTTCAGGTGTTGTGGAAGCGCATTCCATAATCTCGGTGCACTAATGGAGAAAGCGCGATCTCCAAATTTGTGTCTACTCCGAGGCTCGTCCAGAAGGCCCTTTGCTTCTGATCGTAGATGGCGTCTGGGTTTATAAGGCACGAGCAGCTCCTTGATGTACTTAGGTGCAAGTCCGTTAAGCGCCTTGTATACCAGCAGTAGGACCTTAAATTGGATGCGGAATTTGATTGGTAGCCAGTGAAGCTTGATGAGAACAGGTGTGATATGTTCATACTTCCTGGTTCTCGATACTATCCTTGCTGCACTGTTTTGTAGTCGCTGCAGCTTTGCAATCAAATCCTGTTGTATTCCAATTAGGAGAGCATTGCAGTAATCCAAGCGAGACATCACCAGTGACTGCAAGCACATTTTTAAATGAATAAACCATGCACATTTTAACAATTTTTCACCAGTAAGTATTTCTTCCTTAATTGGTGGGCTGAATAATGAATAATTATTTTTAAAAACCGCGCATCCACGAGCTCATGAGCTCATGAGGGAACATGCTGGTGAGCTCATGAGTTGATCTCCCTCCGTGAGTGCAGCTCTAATACCTACCCTATTTTTTTGGACCGTTACAGGAAACAAACAATTTCTTTTTTTAGGCCTAAGCAAGAAAATCAACATTTGAGTTGTAAGGGGGGATTTGTTTAACCTGTAGAACCCCCTTTGTATCCACACCTGAACTTCTCCAACTTGATATGTGTTTCCAATGACTTCTATATCAAGATAGTATTTTGTGTACTTGTATAGAGATACACAGCCTAGATACCATTCTACAGGTATCAGCTTAATACAGCCATTGAGAAAAGAAATATTCTTAGAGCAATAGAAAAGAAAAAGGTTCTCAAATATATATATATATATATTTATATGTAGATTAGTTATCTATTTCACTCTCAAGCGTGTGTTAAATCTTCTTGTATTTTGTATTGATTTATGTTTTATTAGTTCAGTTAGTTTCCTGTGATAGCCATTTTTGGTGATTTTATTGAGTACTCAGTATGTGTCTATATAAATCTTGGAGTGATTTATATCAGTGTATTGCTTGCACTATAAAGTAGGACTTTCATTTATCCTACGGATATTATGACATGGTCTAGAAAAGCATAATATATGTGTTGTAAGTGTTGTGAAAGGCACTCATATATATATTTTGGTGGGTAAACATATTGGATTCTTTTTATAATATCTGATATTTAATATCATGATCCTTTGTAACATTCCATTTCCCCTTATTTGTAGACAGGATATTTGGATGATTTTTACAATTCATGTTTTAATAAAAAACTTTTTTTGTTGATATCTTTCTAAAAAAAGGGCAGAAAAAGGAAACAATATACAAAGAAGAAATTTTACTTTGAACTTAACCAAAATTTGTCTTCTTTTGATCTATTTGCAAATTTATGGTTTATTTCTGTCATTCTGTGTTATTTCCAAATTGATTATTGCTCGTACATGAATTTTCTCTGGTAGACTTCAATCAGAATGGATTAATATAGGTTGAGACTATACATACCACCATAGCTGATTTACTTACTAACAACCTTGATTGATCTATTTTGACTTTATTATTATCATAATCATTATTATTATTATTATTTATTATTTATTAATATTATTGTTATTATTAATATTAATATTATTATCATTATTGTATTATTTCAAATTTGACTTCATTTAGCTTTTAAAGCATTCTAAATTGGTTATTATAGAGAAATAAGCATTAAATGAAGTCTCAAGTCATGTCTATCTAGATTGGATTTCATTTTTTGGTCATCCTGATTATAGAGGTGTCTACACTGTTTAGAATTAGCACTTGTGAATGAAGAGCATGATAGACCTCATATTTAGAGGGTATATTGTTCACAGCCAACTAAACATGTAGTTTCCAAACAAGAGTCGATAGGTGGCATTTCCAGTCAGGTTCTTAGTCAGGATCTACATTTTTGGGTGTCAATTTTTTCAAGGGTGTCCACAACCATAAAAATGTATTTACTTATTGAGGAGAAAAGCAAAGAAGTACATTACCTAAGTACATTGCCTGAGTTTTATATGTCTATGAGAAAAGGTATAATATCCTTATGGAATGTCATGGGTTGTTATATTGAGTTGCCAATATTCATTTATTGCTTGAAATTGACATTTTTAGAAATACCTCACAGAAAAAGTGGGTGTCTTGTTGTGTGGTTAAGAGAGTTTTTGGGTGTACAAAAGACACTCAGACACCCCACTGGTTATGTCCTTGTTCCAAACTTATGTTGATATAAAGATTTTTTTATTCGTTTTTGAGTCAATCGCCATGATAAAGTGACATCAAAGTTATCCTCAGAAAAAAGTGCAATAAACCCTGCACTCTAATGAGATGTGAACTATTTAACAATTGTACCTTGCCTTTTATGGCAGTAGCAGTGTGAGAAGGAGTCCATATAATGATGATATCACATTTTATACATGCAGAAAGGTGTTTTATTTTTAGCTTTTTACAAGCGCACAAACAGCATTTACATAATTCTACAATTTGTTTCATTCTGATCTTGATTTAGTTCAGGTAATTTATTCTTACCCGTTTAGTGTTGCTGATCTCTGATTTATTTTGTTATGTTTGTGTACAAGTTCTTTCAGGAGTTTTTAAGCCTGATTGCTTTGCATTCTTTTTTGTTTCCTACCAATCACAATTATGTATTGAGAAAGTATTTCTCTGAAATAAAATGTTAACAGCAAGTTGCTTCGTTTGTTATTGTTTTGTAATCCATTTTTAATCAGACAAGACTACACACTTTAGGTCAATAGAATATATGGTAAGGGCAGGCAATACTTCAGGAATCCAAAAAGAAAATGGCTGAAATAACTGGGAATATTTCAAAGCACTTGTAAGCGCTTGCCTGCGTCTAAGGGCAACCGGACAGGTTCCAATAGTGTGACTGGGTATTTTGAATGTGCGTCATTTATGCAGTTAATTATCTTACATCCAATTATGGGTGGATTTTCTGTGGGACTAGCTCTTGCCTCATAGTCTTTCATGTCTTATGTTAGAGATATATATACTCCCATCTGTATTGGCCCTCATCTCTCTATTAGTATTCTACACAAAAGTTGACTGCAACATGAACAGCATAGAGAATAAATTGGGTTCTCTCTTATGCTTGATATGTGTTGCCAAGCCCAATGCCTTTACCGGAATTATAATTTATACCTCTATAGTGCATAGACCTAAAACTGCAAATTGAAGCAGATCAGAGTAAACATATATAGTTTTTTGGATAAAATGTGTACTTGTTCCAGTTTATCTTACCTGTAGTACATTTACATCTCATGAAAGATCCAGATAATCTTAAGACACCTATGACCTCCTATGTTTATGGCAATGGGTCAATGGCTTAACAAAAAAAGGTGCATACAACTGGCTTATCTTACCCTACAGAGATACTATTATTATGGGTTTTTACATTACACCATTCCTGGTGTAATTGACTATCAGGTTAAATAGCATGGGCAAACAGTTGCACAAATTCACCATTTCGGAGGCTTGTAGAGTGGTTATCTGTGGAGTAGAGTGCATGCTAGGCCTGTCCCTTCCCTGCAAACAACTTGTACAAAGTGCATGATAAATCATGTATGTGGAAGCTGGGCGTGTTGTGATCAGACATTGACTTCACACATGCAGGCCATTGTTATAGCCCATTGGCTGATGAACTTCTTGAGTATTTCCACCAGCTTTGTTTGGTTGTGCTTGGCCCAGGATGATCTATGGGACTTGCTAGTGGGTGGTAACCACTGCAGACCTGGTAGTTACATCACCTCCTAGGAGAGCAACACTGTGACTAACTGGCTTACTGATACATGTAGATTACATACACTTCATACATGTCTTGGATGTGATATCTGAACAGTAGCCGTTCCAATGAGACTAGTACACCAGTTTCATGTGGATGGAAGCATTGTATGCTGATGTGTTCCTAAAGAGCAATTAAGTGCATACCTTTGTTCACAGACTGACATCTTTACTCTGCTGAAACCCAATACACGTTTACATGCAGTTGTCATAACACACATGGTAAGCTGCTGCGGTGTGGTGTATAGCTCTGAGTGTGAACTTGGAGTGTACTAAATGCTGTTAACCCTTGTGGAAAAAGATCAAGTGAAGGGATTACAATCCAGCCACGAAGAATGGCAAATAAAGCACTAATTGTAATTGCCAGGTGAAAGCCTTATTTAGAGGAGCCAGCCTAGTTACAGCTTATTTAAGGCCAGTTAGCCTCCAGGTCACCTATTACATGTATGTGTACATGTAAGATGCTTAGTACTGTCTGTGCAGCAACTTGGGACAGCTACGTCCAAGATGTGCTCCTAGGTTCAGGATATGTGCGGCAAGCAGGAATATTGGAACATTCTGGTGGACATCTTGCCAAAAGTGTGGGTTTTCAAATTGACACCAAAGAGTTTGAGCACATCATTGCATCCATGCGTGTACCGGACCTTGGTTATAAGCATGGTATCTGGATTGGAGGTCATCACTTCAGAGTGAGGTTAGCTGACGGTCAGCATGGAATACTGGGCAAGGATTCTGACGACGGACTCCGAGGATGCTCTGTGTGTAAAACCAGGAAATTGCTCATCATTGGACTACATGATCAATCCTCAACATCAGTGCAATGTAATGAAGTTGTCATGAACCTGGGAGACTTCTTCAGGCAAAAAGACTGGTGAAAAGTGAACGTTTAGAGAGAAGTCATAAAACCCAAGTTATTTGATGAACAAAATGAGTCGGCTTTAATAATAGAGGGGATGAAATATGCATCAGTAATTGCAACCTGACCTGTGGAGGTTGAGAGTCACTGACTCACCTTGTTGCTATGGAAATATGGTGCTGCCACCTTTTGCCAGGACTTGCAACTACAATGAACTTGAAATGCACTGCTATTGATGGCAAGTGCAGGAGAGTGCACTAATTGATTTTCTGTGGCAAATACACTGCTAATGGGAAAGGCAGGTACATCAGACATGCAAATCTATGGTGGAACGGTTTGCTGCAGTGCGAGACCTGCGTAGGCATGCAATCAGTCTTCTAGAAGAGAGCCGTCATCTTTCAGGGCTACCTATAATTGCTATTCAGTGGCAACTGTTTTCACTTGGTGTGCTAAATAAGGAATGGACTGTCCCCTGTAATGCTCAAGCTGAAAAATATAAGGATCTATCCCTACATATTAGAAATAATTCAGAAAAGATATTAACAAAGTGAGCAACAGTTAACCAGGCACATGATATTTAGGGATATGAAATTGATGGCCATTGAGTGACTGTAAAACAATTTAGTTAGGCAATTTTTCATGAACACAGTTTAATGAATAAAGAAAATTATCTGGATAGCAAAATGTATGTTATCTTTTGCAAACTCTACATTTCATTTTTTTAAAACCTCAGAAAGGAGTAATTTGATAGTGGGGTCTATTAATGGAGATGATTAGTTAAGATGATTTAAGAGATTTCTTTGCACATAACACCTAAGCTGACTCTATAGCATGTAAATCTTACACACAGGCCATATTCATACAAACTGAACTGTAAATGTCAGATTCCTGGTCATATGTCCAATAAGAAATAAACAAAATGAAAAGTTGTAAATTGTTTCTTTTTTATTTATTAGTTACTATCAACATATAATGAGGTATAAAATGTACAATATCATACAACATGTTTAAAGTTCAAATAAACAACATATTTGCAGAGTATTCTCATACAGAGGGCCATCCTGTGACTGGTATGAGGAACATGTATGGTTCCTAACATTGAGGGCTCACCAAGTAGGCAAATGTTCAAGGAATCTCTCTTAGGTCGGGATTACTACCGCCATGATACCAAATGTAGACATTGAATTGGGAAAATATTGTAGCATTCAAGATTTTTTCAATTGGTACTGCTTACCAAAATAAAATTGACTGGTCTGCTATGTGGCTGTCTCCTTACAAAGACAGTTGGTTATTTACAAGCGAAATTTCTGGGGCTGATAGTGTGAAATTTAACAAATTTAGGTCCCTTGGAGGCAGACAGTATCATTAACAATATTGTTAGGATGTTGCATTTGTATATATATATATATATATATATATACATACATGTATATGTATGTATATATATATATATATATATATATATATATATATATATATATATATATATATATATATATATATATATATATTTATATATAATTCCAACAAACATACATACATATGCGAGTGTATAGGAAAGGCCAGTCCAAGTCAACATTTTTGGTTTTACTGAATCGCCGACCGATTTTTGGCCAAATTCAAAAATATATTTAAAATTCCAGAATTCTATTGTTTTTTAAAATTTCGCGCCAATGTAAATCTGATGACCCTTTACGAAAAAACTACCTACTCACCCACTGAAAGGCCTAGGTTTTTACATTTTCAGGCCACCATATTTAAAGAAAACATTCAAAATAAACTTAATTATAGCATACATTGTCTAAACCGACAACCATTTTGGCACCGCTCTGTGGTCAGTGTCCATAATGCATTGCACAAGAAGGCCGACATCCTGCTTTGCCTGATGTAAACACTGTCCTCCGGGCCGAGAATTTTGGTTTTTCTTTTTAGTTTTTTTTCAAAAAAAATCTGTAAAACCAAAAATGGACTTGGACTGGCCTAACTCAGCTGACCAGTTATGGCTTTTATGATGATAATATCATTCTTTAGATTAGTTAACAAGATGTTTCATGATAGGGATTTAACACAACATATTTTAGGTTCTTGCCTTCATTGGAAAAATATCAAATTACCATTATAAGTAGGAAAATTTACCAATGACACATGAAACCTTTTGCCAGGAGATGAATAATCCAATTATTACCAAATATATTCACTATTCTTTATGACAGTATTCAGATAATCAGGTATTAAGGGTGGATAGGTCCAGATTCTCTAATCTACATGTGCATTCTTAAGAACAATTCCATCTGTCTCCTCAACAAAATAGTGATTAATTTATTTGATCATCTGACATTAAAGAAAGTGATTCAAATGGGCATTGTACCAGAAACAATATATGATTCTATACTTCCTGATTGTACTTACTCCATAGGTTATTACCCTGCAATCTGCACACTCTCAGCTAACCAAATACAGTTCAAATATTGTAACTGCTATCAACATGGGAGGGGCAGTTTTCACAGCAATGCATTATCAGCAGCCTCCCAAACCTATACAAATATTTGAAAAGAATGGCATGTACAACATTAGTACCCAGCATGGCTACCATGAATTTGTTAAAAAACAAAAAAAAAATTCAACATAGTTGCTATTCATTTTGTAGACATACTCTCACAAATATTATTTTTCAATTACCAAAGAAGGAACTACAAATGAAATGCAATATGCATTGTTTACCTATAGATATCCAGTTTGCTCCTGGTCAGTTGCTACTGTAAACAGCAAAATAAAATATTGGCAGTTGTTTCCTGTGCGTATCGGTTGAGCATTCCAGGTTTGACACAAGTTTTGGCAGCGAAGAGCTTAAATCCATACTAGCTTGACAGCCACAAAAAGTCGCTCCCTCTGCATGTAAAACAAAATCACCAAGCCTCAGCAATAAAAAAGGCACATTGCGGTCTTGAGATTCTGCAAGATTCCATGAGCCAAATAGCATAACGTCTACTGCTAGGAGTCAAATTTCTCTTGTTTTGGTTGCTTTTTCTTAATTTTTCTAGTCCTTTCCCATCGCACTGTTTCTGTCTCCAAGGATGTCAGCTCTGCAATTCTAGCGTTGAACGACGGGGAGCCATTCACAAGTGGATCAGAATATTTCGGTTCAACTGCAATGGAAAAAATAACCACAGTTATGGAACAGAAGATTCTTTTTTATATTTTGTGAGTTTTCACAAAATTCATCTGTATCTAAAAAAAAGAAAGATAAGTGAGTGTGTAGAATAAATTACTCCCCTTGAAAAGCAACATTGAAAGACAATTGCATTTTTTACACTTAAAAGATGATTTCACTAGTGTGTTAGAAATAGGGCTGCATACCGCTAAGGGTGAAGCGGTACGGTACCATAACCGGTATCGTCGAAACGATACGGTATTTTATCGGTACTGCTATCGGTATCTGAACTACGCTAAGTACATCACCGCTACAGTTCCATCGGCGCTACCATTAGTGAACTTGTGATTCTTATCACTACCACGTAGTGGCGCTGTATTATACAGCGCCACTACGCGGTAGCGATAAGAATCACAAGTTCACTAATGGTAGCGGCGATGGAACTATCGCCGCTATATTGTACCTTCCAAGTTTACAAGTTCGGCAACCGTAAGTATAACTTTTTACTGAATTATTTCGTAGTATTGAATGTTTGACATGGGTTTGTGTTTTGCAAAATACCGATAAGCATACCGTTAAATATTGAAACGAGTATTCCCCGGTATTTTGTGAGACGGTATTCGGTACGGTGCTGGTACCGGGTACCGGTGTACAGCCCTAGTTAGAAATCCCTGTAATTTACTTTGAAAGCTAACCAAGAAGGCTAAGCAAAAACACAATTACTGTTAATGTTAGTTTAGAAAGCCAGGCCAATCTATCGCCATTTGAATGAGTGATTCAAAAATGAAAACTTTGATTAATTGATTCTCTGAAAGCAATTTTAGGTGAAAATATCAGATCAAAATAATGACCAAACATCTTGCTTTGCAGGTGAAGCATTTAGATTCAAAACATGCGTGATAATGTAACAATTAAGTCCAAACAAACAGTGACTAAAGAAGTGAGTATCCGCACCCTTACATTTTGCTACACCACAGTTATTTGGCAGAAAACTGCCAATCTGTTGACCAAACCTAGCTACAACACTGGCCACCAATTAGTGTGCCAGAATTGAAATGCAAATACACAACCTTCTAGCTACTCTTTTAAATTATGAGGCAAGCTACCTAGAGATGAGATGAAATCTGAGGGTATTACAGTCTACAGGATTGACATACCAGCTAAACAGGGAATCATTTTTATCAGGAAAACAAGACAGCAAGTCAAGCTGAGTTGTCTGCCTATAAAATTCCTTGAAGAAACTAGAAATAGAGACATGCGAGTATAGACCTTCAGGTTCTAGCAAGAACCGTCAACATGTACGTGGCAATTTTAGGTATGGGGAGGACTAAGGTGTCGTGTCCTACTGCACTCTTTCCTACTGTGAAAATGGGTAACACCAAAACTAACGTCACATGTCGAGTGATACCCATATCCAGACCTAACAATAAGGCGTCCTACTATAACTATATATACTGATGTCCATGTATACTCAACATGCCATACGGTGTGGAAACATCTAGGAGCTACTCAGAGCTAGCTGCTATTGTCTTCTCACCTGCCTCCTCCTCCTCCTCCTCATCATCATCATCATCATCATCATCATCACCATCATCACCAGTGTCTACCTCAGACTCCACTTCTCTTTCAAAGTGCACTTTTAATGAGGCCAGCTTTGTGGTAAAGCTGAGTGTTCTGGTCACAGTTCTGGAGTGTGGATATGACTGTGGCTTCTCATTTAGAGCCTGCACATTAAGAGGCTTCAGTTGATTTATTCTAGGTGTTTCTTGGTACTTAACAACTCCTCGCTTGATAGGGGGAACTTCACTGAAATCTCTTGAACTTTTTCTGCCTTGTTTAGAGTTTGCACTATGGTGTTCAGTTTTGAACAAGCTCTTTTGTGGACTCGTCTCTGTAGCAGTATCCCTCCTTTTAAGGTATTTTTTCTTGCAAACTGATTTTCCAGGTGATAAAAACAAATTTTCAGTCATTACCTAAGTATGAGGCTATGAGAACACGGCCCTAGCACAAAGAAAAATGCTATGGTATATGGATATCTAATCTATGAAATACTCTAAAACATGAATCAATGATAAATATTACAGTGTAGCCTATAAACATAAAAATTGTTTGTGAAAAGTTATTGTAATGTAAAGAAGTATCTAAAAAAACACACCTTGTCTAAATCATACTTTGAAAATTGATACATTACATATTTATAATTATACGTAAACCGACACAATAATTTTACTGAACATCACATAACTACTAATTTAAACCACAAAATAAACTATCTACAATTTCGAACTACATTAACAACAGCAGCTTTCTAAAGCAGAGACATTGTAATTGGAACTCATAATATACTGTTTTGAAGTACGTGACAATGGGGCAAATATAACGGTGAACTACATGTCTTGGAACAAATATTGATGTAGGACTCTATAAACATTAATGTTTGTAACAAATCTAAATTATCTTGAGGTGACGTAATGGATTTCACAAAGTTTTCAGGTTAAGCCAAGCATCTTTGTACAACAAAATAATGTTTAAATCCCTCTGTGTTTTGAACTGTTTTCATCTTTGAGCGAGTTGCAATGATACCTTATCACATTCCAGGCCTTAAAACCAACAAAGGCTTAAGTCAGCTAAAATGAAAATTATATCGGCCACAATGAAAGATTTAAATATATGAAATGGTAAATTTTGGACAAAAATGATTATCCATCTAAACAGGTACTTGCAAGACCCTTCTATAAAATGACAAATGCTGCATCTCTATAAATTTCTGCATGACTTATTATTTATATGTTTTTTGTTTTGCATGTCCCAAAAACTTCCAAACAACATATACTAGATGTGCTATAATAGTTAAAGCCCTGCAATTAGGATTTCCATTTCAGTAAAGTTCCTATACTGTATAATGTCTGATCGCACAAATCTACCTACTTAGGATAGTGCATTAATATCAACTTCTTGGTTTATATATGGTTGGCTCTGTCTTCTTTTGGTCAACTCACAATCTGATTTGGACAGGTGCAAGTTAAAAGGGAACTTGGGGAAGAACAAATCATAGATTTATATAAAAGTTCATGAACATATAGCTGAACATCTGTCATAAACAGGGAAGCCCTAGAGCTCCACACAAAGAGAAATCTAAAATTGCAATTAGTGAATAGCACCTCCTCTGAGCCAAGGCCGCCACCATTGTGAATCCGGGTCATCACCCCCTGCTGTGGTCAGTGTTATTGGGTAGCAAAGGAGCTTAGTGGCGCATAAGATAAGCACAGAGCTAGGGGCAGGAAGTGATCTCTGCCACCCAATTGAAAAACATGGCCTCAGCCAGTGGCTGTCAGGCGCTGGGCAGGATGATGGCAATATGCAAAAATCTTCCCTCATGGGATCACTGAGAGAAAAAGAAGGGCAGCATCCTGTTCTTGAAGTGTATTACTTTCATATAAGCTGATATGTATGTGATCAGCCTTTAGGGCCCCTTTAATAACTTGCCCCTTACATTTTTTTTTGTTTTTACAAAAGATAGAGGTACTCCCACAAATTTATTATTTCTTTCATAACTGGGGTATATGGCACACTTCCTTGCATGGCCCTGGTGAACCAAAACATGGTTTGCAAAACAAAGAAACCTGATAAACAAAACAAGTGCAAGGGACCCTTGTTACAGATATAGAGTATGTGCATTTTACAAATAGTCTACTATATCATTGCATTGGCTCATAAAGCCATCAGCAATGAAAATCATATTTAAATCTATGAAATAGAAATAACGGCATGTGCTTGATCAACACAACAATTTCAATACAGGTGTTTTTCTACAAGGTACGCTTTTATTTCCATCTTAACATGCATTACAGTGCCACAAGGCTTGATATTGAGGTCCCTTTAAGCAAAAAGATAGTTGTCTGAACAAAACAATATCTTGAAAGAATTAAATCAATAGTTATCAGAATAAATTCAACTTGACCCTGAGAAAGAATCTGTAACAATTATACCAAATAGAAACAATGAAATCCAAAATTGCTAGCTAAAAGCTGTTTCAAGAGCTCATGGCTTTCATATCCCATTTGCCTATTCATATCATTAAGATGAAGTTCAAACCTTAATGTCAAGCCATGCACGTGTCATAGTAGTTACTGAGATAACTAGTGCTATCATATTGTAGTGGGAATGTACCTGTTTCGTCCAGGCCAGAGCCTAGCTCAGAGCTACTAGGTTCCTCTGGAGGCCTCTCATGGCCTTTAGTAGCAGAAGGGAGAACAATGGCATCACAGACAATAAAAGACACACATGGCAACGTTTCAGGGCTGCTCTTAGCTTTACAATGATTAGTTGTTTTGATATTTTAAAACTTGGAAAATTTCCTTCTGTCCCCAGATATTCATATACTTACAAGCAATTTCAATTATGTGGCAGGATAGATGAAACTGAATCCTTCACTCAAAATAGTGACTGGTGTCAGTCAAAACTGCTAGTAGGAATCAGGATTGAAATTTAAGATTATCCCTGGATGCTCCCTGGGTTTACACATACTACTTGAAAGGGTAGAGTAGAACAGTTATGGGCTTGAAACAAAAGAAGGGACCATTAAAAGAGAATACAAAAAGCCAAGAAGCCAAAGGAATTTTGAAATCTTTACATTAAAACAGAGTATACAAGTATTTTCTAATATTCAGATTTGAGGTGCAATTTTTTTTAAAACCCTCCATCGAAAGTGTTTTTAAAAATTCATATTATCTATTTTGATATTGATATTTTTAGAAGTAATGAAATAGAAAAATACAAGAAATACAAATCTATATCTCGCTTACCTTCTTTTTGATGTGTTCTATGATTTCCTGAGATATTGTGTGAGGTCCTGTTATTGGACGGTGCATAGGATGACTGTTGCAGGAATGATGAGCGGGAGATGATCTTTTTGGGCTGATTAAGGCCGGGTGTGGAGACCGTTACTGACATATCCGGGGTATTATCTGTCCTTGAAGTGTGCGGCGGGAGCTGTGTGTGGAGGCCATCAGATAATGAACGACCATTGGGTGGTTTACCTACTGCTGGAGGGTTCCATAATCTGCCCATCGCAATCAAATCATCTTCTTTTGCTGCAAGAAACACAAGATTGTTAATGTTGAAAAGATTTCATACCCTTATAATTAAGCCAGTAATATACTGCAATGCGCTGTGTGTATCGAATACCTCATTTGAGTGGCCCTTTACGTAATCCACAGGGGTTCTCGCTTCAAAGAACAAGGAAACCTTTTAAATATTGTACAATAAAAAGATCCTAATAATAGCAGAAACTTGAAAGAAGCTCAAGAATGAACTCATTCGCATGCATAGTGCAACAGCTTTGAACATATATCAACAAATACCGGCAATATTGGAAATCAAATTAAAGAGGAAAAATATAATCCAACAAGAATAATGAGTTGGGAGTCCCAACTATTCAGGAGTCAAATATTTCCCATAAATCAAGATTTTTTAATGTATGTAACTATGTTTGCTCGCTCCAGATATGAATGAATGGGCAAAAGCCACATTTATAACAATGGTAGAAGTTGCTGAAAACCAATGAGGGGTTATCATTATAGTATAAGAATAACTGGTCAGGGCCCGACATTAACTTTTGCGGCGACTTGCCCAGTAGGGCATATGAGATTCAACTCTCACTTGCCCCACTCAAACCTTCACCTGCCCTTGAAAAGTTTTATGTTTTATAATGTTTCATTTAAAACCAAATAGAACATGGTGCTGGCATGTGAAAGCATATTTTCTAGGACAAGCTTGTATGCCAGACCACAAAACTTGCACACATTCTCAAAAGTAAACCCGAAATATACACAGCATACTTGGCCAGTGGTGCAAGCAAGATACAGCTTTCACTTGCCCTACAGCTATAATTTACAAATTCTACTTGCCCAGGGCAATGGGGCAAGCACCAATGTCGAGCCCTGCTGGTATGTGCCCTAGTAAACTGAACTCAAACACCAATCCTTACTCACAGTGATTTCTAGTTGTTGTTGTACCATTCACCCGCTGACCAGAAGCTTCAGACTTGCTCATGAAGTTATTTCTCATACCAGATGGCTTGAAATAGTTCCCCTTAAGCTTTGCCAACTGAATATTATCATCTCGGTGCTTCTCCGATATTCCCTTCTCACTGTCAAATAATATACCTAGAGCTGAAATAAAATAACAGTGAACATCATCATTCCTCATGTCTTTATTGGAATATATATGTTGTTTATGGTTTTAGTTTATACCATCAAGTTCACTGGTACTAATAGCCATGATAATACTGAACTTCTTAAACTCAATTTAATTGCAATACAGTAATGCATTAATTTACTAGTCTACCTCAAAAATACAAAAAAAATAGATAAATAAATAAATAAATAAAGAACGAATTCAGACTAGAAAAGTGGAAAGCTATTTCATAGCAGAAGTTGGCACTCAATTAGTTTCATGAGCCATGATGTCAGTATCCATGGCAATAGGAAAATCAATGCTGCACGTTTATAGTCTACTCAGCAAAACAAACAGTGGTAGCACCAAGTGAGGCAGCAACTATATTATCAGCGCATTTCTCCTCCAAGCTGAACTATATCATGTCAAAAATAATCGAGGGTGATTATATATCTCAAAGCTAGCGCAGATTGTCATGTTAATGTATGAGTTCACACCTCAGCTATGACAGACATGAATTATACAGAACATGGCAACTCTTACTCAGCTCATAAACATCATGAAAATGATAGTTCATGGCAATATCTCATGCTGAGAGCAATTGCTTGTCATCCATATAATTAACTACATCCCAGTTAATCTAAACAAACATTCACCTCATTGTACCTGGCTAGTATAGTCCATCAATGAATCTATAAAATGGTAACCAGCACATCTGGCGTTGATCAGTTAAACCAGATGCAGAGGAAGGACGTCAGAGAGCAATTCCTCAAAGTAGTCTATCAATGAATCTATAAAAAGGTAGTCCAACAAATCTGGCGTTGATCAGTTAAACCAGATACAGAGGAAGGTCAGAGAGCAATTCCTCAAAGTAGTCTATCAATGAATCTATCAAAAGGTAACCAACAAATCTGGCGTTGATCAGTTAAACCAGATACAGAGGAAGGTCAGAGAGCAATTCCTCAAAGTAGTCTATCAATGAATCTATCAAAAGGTAACCAACAAATCTGGCGTTGATCAGTTAAACCAGATACAGAGGAAGGTCAGAGAGCAATTCCTCAAAGTAGTCTATCAATGAATCTATAAAAAGGTAATCCACAAATCTGGCGTCGATCAATGAGAAGCTGCTGTAGGGGTAGGTCAGAGACCAAGTCCTGTAAGAATGACCTTTCACTGTTAATCCAATCAATAATGCATAGCAACAAATACGGCTATACATAATAATCCGACTATTGATTAACATATCCGCATCAGCACTGGTCTCCTGTCAACCAAACTGCACATGTAGCGAAACTGTAAGCAGTGTTCATTAGCTCGTTAGAGCAAGTAGCGTGTTCCTAATAAGAATAATTTCCCAAGGGAACCCTTGCTCATAGCCAGCAGTCAACCTCTTTTTTCTTTATCATCAAAGCCAGAGTGTGCTGGCAACACACACAACAGGCTACACACTGCTACATCAATATTTCAACAACTGCTCAGTGCCAGTGAGGCCAACTCTTTCGTGTGGATATTGATTTTCACGACTGAATATTTTCCTACAAGATCTGCCGACACAGTCATATGAAAACAAAATGCCTACAGAGTTTTTCAGACCACCCTTGCTCTTTAACTTTTTGATATGCCTGTTATATTTTACAAATATTAAGACCTAATTGCATGAGACATTTCATGCATATGAGTGAATTGTAATTTCAGGTATTAATGTTTATTCCGAAAAGATAAATAATGCAATCCAACAAAGTATAAAGCACAGCACTGCATAAACAGTACATGTACATAAACAAGGATAGGAACAACTGATTTACATCAACCATTTCCTGGGGTTCATTTTTAAGTAAGGTGTGCCCACATATTTCTTCACCGCTTGGTTTTCCTGACACAGAAGCAGGCTCAGTGAGTGTGAGCAAGACAATTACTCCAAGACTACCGTGAATATGCGAGTGCCAAATCCCAAACCCCAGAGATGGTCTCCTACCTTTTTCAGTCTTTAGTGAATGGTTTCTACTTGATGGTCTTTTCTCCCCGTCCTTCGGTTTTCTCCTCTCCGTAATGGGGTCTCCAATACTGCTGTGCCGGTATTCATCCCCCGATATGCTTCTATTATTGACGTCATTTGCATAGTTTCCGAGTATGTCAGCTGATGAAAATGGGCCGGTTGGAGTAGTAGTGGCACTGGAGAGAAATAGGGGAGAAATTGGCATTAGATATTTATGCACCAACACGGCCAGGTAGTAATGTAGTTATATCGAGGGCTGCATTTTGTCTACCACCTGATTTATACATACCTTATTATATAAATCATATTTAAAATAATGTAGTCGAAAAAAAGAACAAAAATAAAACATACAATCTGACATTTTTTTTTCAATTTGCTAAAAGTGGAATCCATACGACATTAACCCATTAACACTCAGAGTATCTCTAGAAGGTATCGTCTGCTACTCTCATACTTTTGAAAATAACTTGTGAATAAAGCAAATATTCACAAAATATTTGAAGGAGAGTTGTGGTTTGGCTTCTGATCTACATTTCTCCTTCAAATGTTCCCAAGAGAATGCTTTTGTAAGTAAAATATTTCCAAAATTGTCAGGACGCTTTTGGCCGCTCTGAGTGTAAATGGGTTAAATTAAATTGTTCTCACCTAAACCACGTTCAGGTCTATGCAACATTACACAACATTAATATTCAAGTATGGAAGTACTTTAAAATCTTTATAAAATATCTCGGTCTTTGCTGACAGAAGCTGGCCCTGAAAGCTGAGTGGTCTAACAAAAAAGGTATTGCCACTGAATGCTTGCTGTTTATCACAACTGCTCCCATTTTCATCCTGGACGAGCACATGTGAGAAAGCTACCAGTGACCATGGTCTTAGCCAGCAGGGCGTCTGGGTGCATTTTTGGACACCCAAACACTCAAAAAGAACCCCTCAGGACACCCAAATTTTTTAGTGTGGAATTTCAAAAAATCTCAATCTCAAGCTTTAATTAATTTTTTTCATCTCCTTATCATACCCATGACATTGTTTAATGATATCATGCCTTATTTTGATTAATTTATACATGTTTATGGTTGAAATATGAGTATAATGTGATCCCCCTTAAAAATTTGGACGCCCCAAAATTTTACAACTGCCTATTTTAGGCACCCAGTTTCTAAATCCTGGCTAAGACACTGGCAGTGACACAGAGTTAGGTGGTAGTTTCCTCAACCCTTTAAAATCAGCTAGTCATGACTTAGCTGTGGTATTGCAGAAAAAAAGAACGATAACCAAAAAAGTCCCAACATTACATAAATGAATGAATTAAATAGGCATTAGATGTTGATCTCAAAGTTGATACTCCTTTTGGTTGATACTCCTTTGGTTGTACACATCGATATGTAGGATTTGTGAAGTAGAACCCCTCAAACTTGCTAAGTCAAACACTGCATCAGTTGGATCTGCTTCCATTGCTGAATGGTCATTCATATTATGTAACGCATACTTAAAGATTGATGTCCCTCACCTTTGCACATTGTTTGGTGTTTTAAGTTGTGCTTGAGACATGTGCCAAAGTTGCCAGTGACTTGGGGTTAGAGCATGTTTTTCTCCTGAGTTATTCTGGTTTGCACCACTACTGATTATTTAGCATGAGATGGGAGGGCTCAGCAACCACCTAAATTGGCCCTCAAATCCTAGGAATAACTACCGTATTACCCCGCATACAACACGCACCCCATATATAATACGCACCCCCTCCCCAAGTCCCTTTCCCATATGTAAAATACAATGCCCTGTTTATAACACGCAGGCGTAGTTTGGGAGTGGGTATCTTGACCCCAGTACCGTAACCCGCGTTGACTCGGGTACTTAGAGGCTTAAATCGTACTGTGTTTATAGTGCTCAGAGTCACTGTGCAAGTGATACTAATTAACAGAACGGGAAAAGTCTATTTTCAAACATGATCTGGTACGTCCAGGGTATCAGAATGGCAATCATCATAACGTCGTCATGGTGACAGGCCAATAGACAATAGGAACCCACCAAAGTATTTTCGACAATGCCCCACACGTCTATAGAATCGCTGTAAAAATGTTCTGGTTTATGTACCCGTTGATAACACGCACCCCCTCCTTAACGTAGGTTCTGCAGTGTATAAAAGTGCGTGTTGTATGCGGGGTAATACGGAAATGGTGCAATCTATGCCTAGTGTGGCTTGGTATTGGCAAGGTGCTATATCTCCTAGTACCTCTCCTCTAGCTCCCAATTGTGCCCACCACTAACTCAAGATTCAGGCCGCCCAGCTGGGCAAGTTGATCATAACATGGTTAACTTGGCTGGCATAGGTGCTCAAGTGGTTCGGAATATACGGCAATGGGCTATTGCAAGCCCAGGGCATGCAGAATATGTGTCAGAAAACAAAATTCCAAAAATGGTGCAAATGGGTATTACCATACCTTAGGTGCAATTTTTGAATCCTCTTTTTACTGATGTGGAGGTAGATATTAAATGGCAGACGAGTCACTATACCTAATATGGAATCTTTTTTGAATCCTCTTATTACTGATGTGGAGGTAGATATGAAATGGCAGATGTGCGTTTGATTTCCTCAGAGACATTCCTCATGTTGGACTCCCTTTATAGAAGGTAGGACTGTACTCCTCAGGCTCAGAAACATCTACACACTGGCCTCCAAAGGCTCCAAGGTGAATACGCCACACGGGATTAGCAGTGATTATAGTATGCATTACACATCTGAACGAAAAACTTTTGTTACTGATTTAGCAGCAATAGTAAACCAAGTCCTCTTAAATCCACTACACTTCAATGCACCTTATTCAATACACTTGGGACGAACATTTTAGCCCTGTTGACTTGTCAGTCAAATATCTCAGTCTCTTTAGAAATATTTCAATCTGGTTTGACAAACTGTTTTTGACATCTGTTTGTGCCTATAGTTTCTTGAATAAGCACGTCTCCAAGGAAGTTCAATGATTATGAACCAGTCAAGTAACAACCAAACAAAGTAAATAGATTTAATGCACTGTGAATGGAGATGATGTAAGAGTATATGCTGCCATTCAGGTGTTCTAATAACTAGCCCAGCTGTTATCGTGGACAAGGACTAAATAAATACATGTAGATACTTGAGATGCCATGGCTTAATACATACAAATATAATAATGCTGGGGAATAGGTATGCACCTTATAGTGAGGAGATGTAGTTCTCATCTGATGTCTAGGAGGAGTGCACTAATGGTGAGCACTGCTATGCTAAATATATGCAGCTACAGTTCACTATACAAAGGAAGGGTAGTGCATGGGTTACTGCCCATTTGGGCCAGCGGTGACTGCAGGGTGGCTATTTTGATACCGACCACCTTTCACTCGGTCCTCTCCTCTTATCTTTCCTCCTGGCCTTGGACTTCACCCTGAGTGGGAAGAGCCACGGACATTGAGGGTTCATGAAGCTGGCCAGCACATAGTGGCTCTTAGGTGCCATATCCTTGCATCTCTGCCCACAGAAGCCCAGGGCGCAGCAGTCTTGGGAGGTTTTAGAACCAGGCGCTGGCCACTTGACAGTAGTGTCCATCATTGCACAGCTAACATACCAGTGCACTCCACAGACTCCACACACTGTGTGCTTCTACCCAACTTCATATATATAATCACTATAGGATTCAATCCAGCTCAGGGCAAGCTTGGATAATTGACAGCAATCTCCCGTGAATCAGGCTTACCTGTGTTGACGACGACGCCGTCGCCCCACGGAACGTGAGGCCATGATTAGCTCAATTACTATAAAGCCTACATGCAGCAGAGGCTAAGTCCATCTCCAGATCATCATCATCATACACCATGCTTTACCTGCGAGCACCCACCGCTCAGATTGTTTATCAAGAGACTGTGTGACTGAGGTTCTGGCTCCCTCTGGAGATAGGAGTAGGAACTAATGTGAACCTTGGTGCATATAGGTGCTTCACTCAGGGCTACATTCCCAGCATATGTTCTTCAAAATAGAATGCACTTAGCTATAATAATAAAATCTCCTTCAAATTAAAAAAAATCTCAATTAGTCATAGTAATTGCAATCAATAATCTAAAATAATCATTGGCCCCCGCCCCCCAAAAAAGTGAACCTAACATGATTAAATCATTTATCATTTGAATCATGATTCTCCAGATGGTTTGCTCTGAAAATGTTTATTTTTGAAAATTTGTCATGAAAATAGAGATACATGTACGTCTATATATTCAAGTAAAGAACAAGTTTCTTATTCTGCAAACAAAAGAAAGTTCCTCCAAAACACATATATTTGAAATATTTTCTTCATGTACAATGATAAGTTTATTTAGCCACATGGGCTTGACAAGGGTCAATGGACAATTTGGCAGCAGGTCAAAATAGATGAAAAGCCTTACTGACACTGTCTGAAGGGCGCCTATAGTTTTGCACCCTTATCAAACTGATACCCAGATCCTTATACCCGTTTTCTGGAGTTTTTTACCCCACTAAATGTGTTTCAAGATCCTATGTTGTATGATTGAAAATAAGCAATAAAGCAAACATTTAGGTTCCTATATACATCATTATAAAAACTGTGAAATAATATATTTTCTGCTTGGTTTTCAATAGGGGAATATAAAGCTAGCTACTCCAACACATTTTTAAATAAATATTTTAATATCTTGGAAAACCCATCAAATACTTTTTTTGTTTGTTTGTTTTTATCTTGTATTTTAATTCATTCCATTTATCTTTAAGAACAGAAGCATGTACTTAAGGCGACCCTTAATTGATTTGTAGTTTCCCGGATCTTTCCCGGACCATTTTTGCAGAGTCGGTAGGGAGGTAAATAAAAATAAAATAAAAATCCTATTTTTTAATTTTTTTTCTGAACCCGAGCATTAATGAGTCGGGAAATAAAATAAGGCTATTAGGTCAAGTTCGATAACTAAAACATTCTTTTCAGTTTCAAACTTTTAAGTGTGAGGTTTTCATGTCATTTTTTTTTATTATTTAAAAGGCATTCTACTATCAAAGTACACATTTGTATAAATATATATATATATATATATGTATATATATATATATATATATATATATATATATATATATATATATATATATATATATATATATATATATTTATAAATATATATATATATATTTATATATATATATATTTATATATATATTGACAACAACAAATCGGTTGCGGCGAGGTTTCTAACTGTTTTTTTATTTCTCATCGGACACTTTTAAGTTGGGTCGGTCGTCTATAATAAAATAAAATAAAATAAAATACTGATTTTTTTTGTTCAGTCGGGTGGTTTTCTTTTAGGTTGGAGGATCCGGGGAAACTACAATTCAATTACGGGTCGCCTAAAGGGCATCAGATGGGAATTTGAAGGCATTGGTTTGGGGATAGAATCATTGAGGGTATGTAGCATATTGTCAAACCTAGACCAACTATGTTTATTGATAAAGATGTTTAACAACTTGCCATTTTTGCCTGAGAGGAAATTATACGTAAATTTCTGAAAGTAAAGTTATGAGATGAGATTCATAGTCAGAGGGACAAAATATGTGATAGCTAGTCCAATGCATCTACGTACCGTCTCCTTGGTGATAAGTTAGGATGCCTTCTGAATGCTAGATGCTTCTCCTCGCCCAGCAGAGTAATCCCACAACAGGCACCATATATATTACGGAGGACATTGTTCCTCAGCAAATGATCACGGTAGTCAGGCCTTTTGGGCATTGATAGCTTTAAAGTCACACTCATTGGTGAGATCACGCAAACCAATATTTGGCTATCCAGTACTACCTGGTCATCATTTGAACTCTTGTTTCATAGCTTTTAGTCCAATTAGTGCTGAATACTACTGGAAAAAGCACAATCACATGCATGTGGCTACATGTGTCTTAAACAGTCTGTACATAGCTGTTAGCCTTCTAAAGCATAAGTACTAGATAAACAACTGCTCAGTGAATAATGAAGTGTAACAAGAATAAAGGCATGTCATTGCCCATGACCTTTCTGCTTCTCTGTTGCTGTGAAACCTCTGCACCATGTGGAGGTTTAAGCCTGCACCATTCAAACACAATGCATTTACCTGAAGGTTGCAAACAATACACCAATACATAACGGTGGCTGGGCTGGGCAGGTAAGTAATACTAACCTAGCAACTGAAGCAAGGTATTTTAAGAGTCATAATAGCAACAAATCATGACGAGTGCTCCAGTG
>OZ012684.1:810012-851012 GCA_963942565.1 Maea johnstoni | reverse complement strand
AAGAATAAGGTATAAATCAGGCATGGGAAAGATATATTTAGTGAAGTTGAACTTGTCTGTGACCATTCAATGCATACTAATGACCAATTTGACTACTTGATACACAGTCAAACCTATCAGATATCTTTCGCCCATGCCACTGCACAATGGGGCATATCATGTTCAAGAAGGTTTTGCCAGAATACTCAACTTGCATGGTCACTGTTTAAATGAATAATACAAAAAGATCTTAGACCAAAATAAATACATAAATGTTCTGTTTGCGGTTATATGACCTAAAAGAAAAAGATGGGCCATTGAAATAAAATGTGTGATTGCCAGATGGGCAACCTCTCATTTCAGAAACTACACAATAAATTATGTCAGCTTACTAACAACTTGGCAACAAATTTTAAAACAAATGTTTATGTTTACATTAAGCAAGTTATGACATTTCTAATGGTCTGCAGTATACTTGCCATATTAAAGTGCTGCTAGCGCAAGCAGATGTTGATGTTTTCAGCAATCCCTATTCTTCATCAGATAAATATTAAGTCATACCCTGCGATTAGTTACTGACTGAATAGGTTAAAAATATTTAGGTCAATTTATTTGGCAAATACAAGTTAAAAAAACATAAACAAATGATGGTCATAAACAAACAAGTTACTGGCAAAAAATTCTTATATATCATATAGTATGTAGACAAAAGTTGTTCATAAAAGTATGCTTAGTTACATCAAATGCTCTCATTTAAGATAGATATACATGTTCACACATATTCTGAATGCAGGATTGACTGAATGAAACACTGCTTTGACATAAATACATATCTCTATATACCTCTCACTGACTCTTCTGATGATACATATGCCAAACAATAGCATATGATATTAAACCAACAACCCTTCTTAAAATTTCAACATTCTATGCTTTCAATTTCCACCAGCTTTTCATTGAAGTACCACAGCAAAAGACAAGTTACCTTTTTATGGAGACTTTACATTAAATGTATTATGTATTGTACCATCCAACTACTACATTCAATCAACAACATTCAAGTAAATACATAAACATGCATGCACAACTGCACAATCTATAGGGATACACAAATAAACAAACAAAATCACATTTTAAAAACGAGTCTTACGTAAATGAAAAGCGCCTTTGGATGCATGGTAATATGCCTGGTGTTGGAGTAGCTCTGAACCTGAGTGTGAGGCTGTCATATGGTATGTTTATATCCTCAAGAAATGACCTGCGGACTTTAACTTGTGGCAGTCTTACCGCCATGATTGAGATTCTCTCGTATCCATGCTGCCATGCCGCTCTCTACGCTTCTCTCGGCCTGACTAACTGCTTTAATTGCAACGCCCACTAGTAATGCAGTGGCCTAATGAAACAGTATCTCTATCTACTGCATAATGTATGAGCATACTTAATTATCAGTAAACCGGCTACATTGAAACATGTGTAATGTGTATGTTTATCCTAACACAAGTATGACGCTTAGTCGCTTCCGCATATTCTCTCCTTTCGCTGCATATCAGATCTGGCCCAGATTCCATAAATCTTAATAATCTCCCTGGAGCTTAGCCCCATTTTGTTTCATAGGTTCCGTATTGATCCCATTAATAGGATCCTAGCTCTTCTGCCAGAAGATTGTCATCATCAAGTCATAGATCTTGTCAACAATCAATATCAAAAGTGGAGTGATCTTTGAAGGCATCTTTCAATATTTTTGAAAGAAGTTATAAAAAAAGAGAATCATTATAACATGAGATCAATCATGATAACAAATCACTTTCTGGCACAACATTATGTGTCCATCAGCAGTGAAATAAGCATATCATGAACATCATTTGTTTTGAGTCCTTGAATGAAATCGATGATAAAAGTCTTACAATATTCTGAGATTTTATATTTCGAAAGAGAATAGCTCATTCTGATAGTAGAAAAAAACACACGTACACACCGATTCTCAGGTTGTCATCTGTTTCATCAAAAAAACAAAAACAAAAAAAAAATCAATAGCAGCGGAAGACTAGAAGAATCAGTAAAAATTAACTGCAAATTGAATTGTTGTGAGAAGAAACATGATAAAAATTGCATGCTATTCCGAAAGTATGCATTTATATATATACTGCTGATAAATTCATACCACTCCTTAACATCTTTCTTCTGCCCCAGGACTCGGTTGAGGTAGCTGCGCCACTTGGTGCCCTCTGTTGGCACTGCATGTAACCAAATATCCAGTCAACTTCTGTAGTGCAAGAGTACAGAGACCTATCCTATGCATGTCTGACATTAAAAAGGATTTTTTTTGGATCCTGCAAATCTAAATATGTTCATTACGTTGGACATATGTTCTACTCACAGTGCGCAGGTTCTTATAAATCTAGAACACATGTTTAAACATATTTCAAATGAATGATTGATCATCAGTTGACTACAACTGATTGTAATCGTTGTCTTACATTTCAGCAAATTACTTCTCAAGGTAAAAAACCTTCATTTGATAGATTTAGGATAAATACTTGAAAATTAATCCGATGTTTAACTTTGTGAGAAATATGAACTTAATTTTCACAACTATTGTCCGTCCAGAAAAAAAGGTTGAAACTGCTGGACGAATGTAAGACCTAAGAAAGTCTAGTTTTTCTCTAAACCAATCCTAGCAATTTTTTACTCAAAAAAATCCTGACCTTAATTTTTTCAGCCCTTCCAACTCCCAATCAACATAAAACATGCAAGAAACATTCATGTTTTGAAAAAAAAAAAATCCCAAAAATCTTATTTTTTACCTACCTACACTATCTTTTTCAGACTGTAACGGAAACAAACATTTTCTTATGCCTAAGCTAACAATTAAGCATTCTTTTATTGCCTTATAAATGCAAGTAACTGGCATTTCTTGCATTGTAAAATCTGGTATTTCTTGCATGTAATCACCATCATCAAAATATATAGTATTGGCAAAAACAACCATGTGTTAACTAATGATGTCCACATGCTGGTTAATTTTGAAACTCATATCATTGGGGCAAACAAAGTAACGACTAACGAGTACCAGCAAGTCTTGAAAACAAGTGTTTACTTGATTGATAATTTGCAAACTGTCCAAAATTAAAATGATTTTTCAACTATTCTTCAATCAAACTATTTGTCTATTTCTTCTCTCAAGTTCATAAAAAAAATTACAATCAACTAATCAAAATAAGCAAAAGATCATCTTTTGTAACCAATCGATAGTGCTAAAGTTGAATATCATATTAATATAGATACCACAGTCTGGATCTATTTCTTACTATGAATACCTGGTATGAAAAAAATCCAGTTACTTGCACCAACTATCAGTTTGGCTGTAATTTTTAATGCACTATATCTCCCAATATCAGGCTATAAACAAGCTCTGCAGATAACTCCCTTTTCTTACATGCTTAATATATTCTGTCCAATGAAATGGTAGATGCAAAAGTACTTCTGATTCAAGTTAAATATCAGAAATCAATTTGTTTACAGAAACCCTTGAAACTAAATACCCGGTGTCAAAAGCAATTAACCTTTTATAAATCATGTTCATTTTGAGTAGTTTTGTTTAAGTATATAACTTCTAATATCTTCATTAAGGGTAATACCTTTTTTATGTATTTTCAATTTAACACAGCATATGAGATTTAGAAAAAAAAAAGTTATGAACTTGAATGGACATAAACTTTTGTGCAATATATTTTCTAGAAAAGATAAATAACATATCTCCATTAATATAAAATGGCAGCATATTCTTTAAGATGTGTTATTCATGGGTGTTTAAGATAGAGTGAGTGGTAGAATAAGAAAGGTCACAACATGCAATGTGCTAAACCCTATTCCTTGTATCATTTGTTCAAATCAGCTAGGAGTCACAGTTAATAATACGTTGATACAATCATGATCATGAACTGGATTACTGGATAACAACTTTTTTGTCCTCTAAATCATACAAGGCAATTGCTTTTGTTTGCTTTTTTTTTTTTTGAAATACATTTTAATTACATATGTGTCACATACTACCAGACATCACTAGTTCACATATCTTCAGTAATCTTTAGTTATACCTTCAGACATCAACTATTCTACATTACAGAAAATGTGCACATAGAGTACCGTAGGCACCACTACACTTCCTGGGTCCTGGCTATAGCAGCAGGCTATATGCATCCAGCAAGTTCCGTATGATTTACATTTTTTGTTGACCACCTACCTTGGAAAAGATGTTAACCTGTAAGGAGTTACTATGGTATATCCTGCTACCCGCTTCATCTTCTTCCTGATATCAACCAAGCTGTTCTGAAATGTCCTGGTAATGGCATCCAAGCCAGCCATTCCCTCAACTGTACTGCCCCTAACACAATTGCTCTGAATGTTTATCAAAACATTACCATTGTGATATAAGCTGGGCCTTTGCTGTAAATCAACAGTATTTGACTAGCTAATCCTGGCTCATATATCCATGGTTGATACAGGTGTAGTATGTTTAAGGATCTTGACCTGACTGCATGACCACTTGACCAGTATACTGGAAGTATGACCTTATCAGTATCTCCAGTAGTGACTTAGAAACATGTCTTGATGTTTGAGTTCACTACATGCCAAGTGTGCTGTTCTCAATGTGCCAACAGCACACCTAATCAGTGACCCTTCTGGTATTGTTTAAACAAGCAATTACACTGCTATTAATAGGAGAGTAACTCCTGGGAATTGCAATGTGAACTGGACCGGTTAATTAGCGTTAATAGATAGGCTTGTTCAAGGGTGGACTTCCAGTCCAAAAGTTAGGTAACAAAACCTCTACAAGTTTCAACAGTAAGACAGGCAGGAGCTTAGGATGCCTGCACCCGTTTGACCACACTAACATTATAAGTTCTCTTCAAAACAATTAACTAAGTGGGATCATATTTCTGACCTCTTTAGCACTGTAACAGCGGTGCTCAAGAGTGCTCAATCTGCAAGAATTATGTTCCCCAAGTTAATATGATCATCCTCAAGGTATGATATTGAAATATATATACATGCACAAAGCACACACACACAAATGTATGTTGAAGTTAATTATTCAGATGTCACATCATGTGGGTCCTAAAACGTTAGATCATCAAATGCAAAATTGCATAAGTACATCGTTTGTTTATTGTCAGCAACACCAACACCATTGCACTTGTTGGCCCTAAATTGCAATCACAATCTGAATATGGCTCATGGGGCATTGTCATTAGGTGATATTTTATGTGACCTTTTATCCTACGACAAGCACAAATGAAAAAAAAGTCATTGTGGATATTTGTAAATCATTTGCATAAAGCAATAAACATACGAGATGGTGCAGAGGAAGAAAGCTTTTGATGCTTTCCCGAGTTTGCCAAAATGGTGTGCAAATTCAATTTTGTGACCCAGAGCTTAGCATTTTTCATAAGAAAACAAGTTTCCAATTATTGCCTTATTATACTTTATTTGACCTTATGGTTGCATAATAAATTGCACTGAGTAATCCTAGTTTTTGTACGTAGTGACCTCCGTTCAGTGAAAGGACTGATCAAGAAATCTGCACTTACCATTTTCCTTGCACTCTTGGTAGTGATGCGGATGTCAGAAGGGGAGCTTGATGTAGAGTGTGACTGCCGTGCACCAATCTTAGTCTAACCATATTTTTGGAGTACACATGCAGAGCAGGGAAGTACCCAGAGGGTTGCATTGTAGGCACATGTGTCAAGAAATCTGCAATGGTTATCACCCACCATACTAGCAGTAGCAGCTCCACCCTAAATCACATATTACATTCAGCCCCCAAAAGTTAATGGTACTCAGACAACTCATGTTCCCTGTAGCATTTTTGTAGCATCATGCATAACTTCATTTAGCACAGTGGTTTTCATAAAAGTGTCAAAAGAAGGAGCAGGAATACTAATGCAACTTCTGTTTGGGACAGTAGCTGCATTTACATCAAGCATGCACCTAGCAACACCACTGACCTACATACATACTACAGTACATACAGGACCAAGCCATTGGTGCCCTTTGTGACCACTGACCACACTCCACTGCACTCAAACACCTTGGGCCTCATCTATTGTAACTAAGCAAGCCAAAATACTAAGCAATTAAACTTAAGAGTTGCGATCAGAATTTAAGAAATCTGTAACAAAGATATGTAAATGTAACAGGTGCAATTTGGTTGCAAATAATGCTGGCAAATTAATTACCTTTATATTGTTCCTATAGATCTCATCATTATACCAGGTATCTTCTTGCGTTTTAACAAATCACTGCTATATTGAAATTATCTAGAATCACATTCATGGGTAGATCATTACGTAATTTGAGATGAGTTACCAGATGTGATGAATTGATGATCAATATAGCAATCTCAAAGGAGTGGCCAGAAGGTTAGTATCTTGCCATGAAACATGCCTTGTTTGAAAAAAGAGACAAGTACCTACCTAGGAGTGTCATTGATAAGGAAAAATTTTCGATACGATTATTGGAATTTTTTTTATCGATTCCAATTTTTTCCGATACGATTTTTCAATTGGATTTTTGTAAAATTTATTTATTTTTAATTTTTTTTTTCCTATTTTGAGGTGAAAATGTTACACTTTTGAGGGCATATTACCCCTTCAGACCCGGCCTACTTCATCTCCCCACTAAGTATTTTATCAGTCATGGCCGTTAACTTCATTATTTATTGTTTAGATGAGTGGCAAACAGCCAGGAAACAGGAAACTGTGCCAGAATAGGGGCATTTTGCCTCACGTGTGACTTCCGGTTGGAGGAGATTGCCGATTTGCGATACACGATACGATACACCACCTTTTACCGATACGATAATTGGTTGCTTCGTTTTAGCGATACGTATCTATGGGCGGTATCGATGACACTCCTATACCTACCTACCCTATTCTTTTCGTACCATTACAGGAAACAAAAAAATCTCTTAGGCCTTAATGTTTCCCTCTCTGTCATTGGAAAAAGAATTTTGAAGTGTTAAATGCACATGAATGTTGTTAATTCTAAGTAAAAAATTGAAAATGAATAGCGTCAACAAAAAGAATCTCCCTATAATGCAAATGCCTAAAGCTTTCTGTAACTGTAACCTCCTATGATCAATTATTCAAATTTTTTGGTGGCCGCAGTCAGAAGATAGTTCGAAACAATTCCTCAAGCGGTGCACTATATAGTTCATCTGAGATGAGGCTGGCACCTTGCTTTTAAAGTTTAATGGAAAAGCTGTTTCAACCAAAACTTAACAGATTCCTTGGCAACACCCATCACTATCTTTTGACAATTGGAATTAACGAATGATACTTTAAACTCCAAAGTCAGACATTAACTCCAGCAAGAACAAAGGCAATGGAATATTTTCTTCTGATGCTCAAGATCGATGATTTTGCTATGAACTTGGGTTCAACTTACAATTGGGCTTAACAATCAATCAGACAGGTGAATGTTTCTATCTGCAATGTTTGGATTTGGGAACACATTTGTAAAAAAAGAAAAACACAGTGCTGTCCTTACCTTGGCCAGACTATAGTACTGAATACATCAATTAAGCAAATTTCATTTACCTTTCATGTCTTTGACTCTCCAAAAACCTAGAAAACCCAAGACAAGCTGCCCTTCTTGTATCCATAGTCAAGGGCCCTAAAAGGTAAAAAATATTTTTAGTCAATAGATTTTTCAGGGAAAATATCCCCGCACTGGAGTGACCAGACACAGTAGCCCCCTCCAGGGTGTTACCCAGGATTTGGGAACAGGGGGTCAAAATTGAGGATTTTTTTAATTTAGGGGGTTGAAAGTTAGTTACCCAATTTACAAGAAATGTCCATAGCAACCTAATATATTGACGTAACAAAACAAAGTATGCTTTTCTACAACATTTAATGTACCTTTTGTCTTCTATAAGTTAAAATGTTTTCAATATTTCCTTGGACTCAACAAATACAGAAAATCTTACAAAATACAACTGGGCGTCATTTTGCCAATAATCTGGTGTTTGGGAGCCAAAATGACTCCCTGGCCCCCTCCCAAATGAAGGTTTTTCAAATAGTTTTTTCTTCTTCCTCACTTCCCCAATGAAGGATGCAGTAAAGACCAACAGCCTTCTTGCTATGTACATCATTCTCCTGTCCTGCAGGGTTGCAACTTTCTTTCTATTCTACCTTCTTTATTTTTTTGATTCTTTTGATTTGAAGCAAAACAAACTTGGTACAGCATTTTTTCTCAAGAATCTCCAATGTGAGTTTCTCCCAAGTAATTCTGATTCCAATTTGTAATCTAAGTCATAGTCCTCTTCAGGAAATGGTCAGAACACACAAAGGCATGTTTTAGACTAGGTGGCTTAGCAAGTCTAAGTGGAATAAGCTGCAATTTCTGCCTCTCTTTATCACATGGAATCTTGTGAAAGCTAACGCCACTTCCTGGTCCAGATCTATTACTATTAGTACAGCCAAAGGCAACACAAGAAATTACCATTGTGAGTTTGCAATTATCAGCTTATGCAGGGGCCTGTTTCTCGTATCGTAAAGTACGAATCGTTCGTAATTTACGATTCGTAAATTTAGGAACGTTTTTACGAAGATCAATTATTGCGTTTCTCGTAGCTCTTCGTAAATGAATTCGAAATTTCGTAATTGATGACGTCATTTACGATAAAATATTGTTGTGACGTCCTTTTGTTGCGCATTTAGTCCTATTGTTGCGTACATAGTCATATTGTTGCGTATGCCACTCACTATGGGAGTGGCATCAGTGACCATTCTCCTACCCAGAGATCCCGCTACGCAATCCAACCGGAAGACGGTATCGTCGCCCTGGCAGAGTGATCAGTGACATGAACGTCAGGGGTGGATGGGGCATTTATCCCGCCGTAGCGTACTATTGAAGGATACAGCGATTACCTTCAGCCCTGCGTACAAAAGCAACAACATAATAAAACATGGACATACTACCATATGTGTGCGTGAAAAGGGTAGATAAATTGCGTTTTTATGCAGTATTGTTCGTCGTTTAAATTAACAGCTTAAATGGTTAACGGTTTTTAATTATCGGGGAAAACCGAGGAAGTATAATTATCACTTTTTCTGAGAGGAGCTGTATTAGACAACCATTTATATTCAACAATAAACTCAAATCTAACATTAGCCCCCCCCCCCCCCCCCTGTTCCTTTTTTCTGGAATAGCCTAAGCAGAATTAGGGGTGTCCGAATATCTTAGTGGCGGAGCACAGTCAATGTATGCATGTATGTATCAATATTGTATCATGGTTGCACTACTATATTAGCCCTTAGAGTAATAGTTAAGACCATGACAAATCAATAGACATTATTTCTAAATTAAGTTTACTAGGGTTTTAAATACAATTTGCATCAAGAAAAATTCAAGTGAAATATATAAAAGCGCACATTGGTCATGTGTTTGCGAAAAATTCCCGGGTTAGATAGTGCTTTTTGGCTTGTCTGCGATGGACCAAGTGTGAAAGAGCATTTATTTTCATAACCGTTTTTTTTTTAAATAAAAAAAACACTTCTATTTTCACGACCGTTTTAAGGGGAGGGAAAATTTAAAGTATATATATATATTCACGACTGTTGTTTTGGGAGAGAAAATAAAGAAATTTTTATTTTCACTACCGTTTTTTGGGCGAGAAAATAAAGAAAAAAAAATTTCACGACTTTTGGGGTGGAGAGAAAATTTAAAAAATACTTTTTATATTCACGTCCATTTTTGGGGGGAGAGAAAATAAAACGATAGATAGATATACGTGTACAGACAGACAGACAGACATATAGATAGATAGATAGATAGATAGATAGATAGATAGATACATACATACATACACACATACATACATGCATACATACATACAGATAGATAGATAGATGTTAGATAGTGATAGATATACATACGAATAAATACATGTTTCCATTATTGATATGGTCGTTTTACTTTGCATAAATAATATTCCATGATATACACGTACGTGGTCTATATTGCGAATTTCGCAAATTATTAGGCTACCTTTACTACGAAAACGAGCCAAGCAAACAGTCATTTTCACGGCCGTTCCTTTGAGGAAAAAAGTTAGAACTTTATTTCTCCTCTTTCTCTTCCCCCCCCCCCCCCCCCCCCCCCAAGAAAACAATGGTCGTGAAAATAAAGTTTTTGTATTTTCTCTCTCCAAAATGGTCGTGAATATCAGTAGTTTTTGTATTTTCTTCCCCCACCCCCAGTCGTTAAAATATAAGTTTTTATTTGCTCATACACACTTGATGATGCATCGTACTTGTCGCATGTATTGATATTAATAAACGATATATAGATATAACTTATAAACATTTCAAAATCAAAAGTATCTATACATTATTTATGAATGATTGTATTTTTATATTGATTCGTAAATAATTATGAGATCTAATAAATATTCAGAAACCACTTATTTTATTATATTTAAACAATTATCCATAAATAAATTATTAATATTTATGTACGTGTATGTATTAATTAAACATATTAACATACACAGGTTATTTATAAATATTGATAAATTATATGTAAATAAATCACGGGCCTGCTCTGATGGTCGTGTGGTCAAGTGCCCGTGTAGGTGCGTGAGATTACCCCACGTTGCCATGCAACAAGGGTCCAAAACGTCATTCGTAAATTTACGATGACCTCTGAGGTCCTCGTAAATTTTACGCGATTTTCGTAAATATTTACGAACGGCTCAGCTTCGAGAAACAGAAAAATCGTGAATTACGATTTTCAACAATGAAAATCGTAATTTACGATACGAGAAACTGGCCCCAGGTGCATTCACCTCAACCAAAAGCTGGAAACAGATATCTAAGAATTTAGAAACCCCCAAGTTTATACCCTGTGTGCATATGCCCACAAGTTACAGTGACATCCTGGCATCTGCAGGACATGTGAGATATGGCTGGCCACAGGGAGGAAATGGGCTACTGGAATACACACTATTTCTGCCCAATGGGGCCTAATTGCCAGTAATTGGACCTGCTACTAACTAGGCTGCACACCGGAAACCGGTTGCAGACCGTAACCGATCATTAGGCTGCCTAATGATAATGATACGTCCCAAAATAAACCGGTTTGAAAAACCGATAAAGCAGCTATGAGGAAACTGCCTTACCTTACTGTTGACATCGCTCCGAGCACTTCCTAAGCCGTGATTCAATGAAACAACGGCTCGGCATTGGTATCAATACTTTCGTATTTAATTCTTAATGGATAATTCGTTCAAATTTAACATTCTATGGCAAAATAAAACTCATAATAATCAAATAGACGATTCTGTTTTATTCAAAGAATTTGAAATCATATTTCATGGAAAAAAAACAACAGGTTTTGAATACGAAAGTTTGGCTATTTTTCAGAAGTTCGTCCCACGCGGTATCGTTAAAAAAAACGTTAAGAAACCGTATCGTTTCAAAGTTATCAGTATCATATCAAATCGTTAATTCTTAACGGTGTGCAGCCCTACTACTAACTCTCGTCCTTGGGGCGGAGGAACTGAGACTGGGTGGCAGCAGGTTTTCGGCTTACTCCTCTCACCTGGCTCTCCAGCGCTAACTTAATCCCTTTAAGTTCTGGAGGAGAGGGGGGAAAGCTTTATAAGTTTATTCAATAAAGGTCAAGTACAGCTTTATTAATAAATCAGCATGTAAAGAAAGAAGTACATATAAAAAATGGCTTTTAAATGCCCTTTTTGACACTTTACTATGGCTTAAGATAAATAAAAAAAAAAAGTGGATATGAAACCAGAAACTTAACCAATGGCTGAAAAGTCATGCTCTGCGCATGCTCAGTTGATGGTGGCGCACATGATTCTTTGTAAAATGTAAATGATGAGAGCCCTTATTAGTCCTTGTCCCCTCGGGACCTCACACTGATGCCAGATCAGAACCCCCTGCGTGTCCAACCCTTTGAACACTATAGCACATACAGTGGTTAGTCTCTCACTACTCTTCCTGGTAACTACACTTCTCTTGAGACTCGGGTACATATCCATTTTTCTTTTTCATCTAAGACTCTGGTAACCAATCTGAATGCACCCAGCCAATCAGAATTACCCAATCATTTGAAGCAGAGAATTCAGGGCTCGAAATTAAGCTTTTTTCCAGGGAGCCCAATTGCATCTTCAAAAGCTACCTAAATATTATATATTGTCCATAGGGACAAGAACACTTATGGGCTCCCTGCAGAAAATTGAGGGAGTCCTGGGCTCCTGGCACCCCCTAATTTTGAGCCCTGGAATTGAATTTTAAAATATAAATCATTGATTATTTAATTTGAGGTGCATAATCAAATGTATCAGTCTCACTCTCAGTGACACCTTAGATGAGGAAAAGAATGGATATGTAGCAACAGACTAATTACTATATACATATGGGCTATAGTATAGGGATTAAGTTAGCGGTGGAGAGCCGGGTGGCGAATTAAGCTGAGGACCTGCTGACAACCCGTCCGAGGCGCTTGCGCCGAGGACGGGTTGTCAGCAGGTCCGAAGCTTAAGTCGCCACACGGCTCTCCACTGCTAACTTAATCACTATTATAGCATGATGAAAGAAGATACAATAAACTTGAAACCCTAAATTTACATGATTTTGGCACTTTCACGAACTGCTCTGATACTCGCTTTGACAGCAACCATGGGGTCACTGAGTGCAGGCTGGAATCAATATCCTGTGTTGTACAGAATTTATCTGGCCATCCATGTATTTGGGTATTTTATTTAACTAAGTACACTTTTTTTAATCACATCAACTTGATTGCATCACTAAAATCACTCTCTAATTCTTTAGAAATGGTTTTAAAAATCTGAGGTGGAGCGCAAAATTCCAAAATCCCAACCCGGGGCTTAGGTCCGGGTTGGCAACCCGGATCAGTCTGCAGCATTGTGGCCCATAATGACCAGCTTTTTATATGCCAGAATGCTATAATGAAGGGCTAGACTCATGCCAGCAGTCACTGATCTGGCATCAGTGTGAGGTCACGTGGGAACAAGGACCAATCAGGCCTCTCGGATCATTTACATTACAGAGAAACCTTATCGCCAGCATAAATTGGGCATGCACAGAGCACCAGTTTTGGGCTATTAGTTGATACTGGTTGAGGCTAGCCTGTTCAGGTTGACCGGCTGGTTTCGAAACCACTTGTGTTTGGTTATCTAAGGTGACACTCACTAAGCATATGTCTGTGTGCAGTTTTCTGAACCCTCTCACAGTCATCTAAGTATCTCAAATTTGAAATTGTATTTGTGAGTCCAATGTAATTATGTGGTCGCAGACTCGAGGCGTAGTTCAAAGTTATTACATTAGGTGTGACCGATTTTGAACCATTTGTCCAAGTGGAATTCAATTTCAAATCATCTCTATGACTATGTCGTTTTGAAGCTTCCTCCTTGTCGCTAGGTGACGTAGATTCCATGCGTGCAGTTGTCGAAACCATCTAGACAACACCTGGAGTAGATCATCATTAGGATGGTTTATATCAATAAATTGGAGATAAACTTCGTTTCTTCGTGTCTCTGCTGAGTTTGGAAAACCCGCCGTCGTCTGTCGTTCCAAGCGACCCAATCACCACTTCCAACACACTTATCTGATGTAGTTCTTCGATAGAGTTTCGGTGCAATCGGATATAAGTCACCTTAAATACCCCTGTTGAATAGATGATATTGTTACGTTTCTTTCAAAATCAATATGATGTGTGTATTCCAAAACAACAATGTATTGGTAACTTAAACAAGACGCGTATTAAAAAGTAGAAAGTTTAGGAACTACTTTCAGGAGCAGGTGCGCCACCTACACATTTCTGTTCAGTTTGACATCTATAGAGGGCGTTGTGCATACTTTTCCACATTGACTTTTCCAACCCAGCATAAACAAATCCACATGCCCGTGAAAATGTGACTGTTCTGTTGCTTGAGTCTTTGAACTTAAACGAATTTAAAAGTCTACGAAATTGTTCACTATTCTGTAATAGGACGACAGCAGAAAAAAAATCTTAATTTATTTTATAGCATATTGCCATAGTATTATCTAGACAGAATACAATGTTTAATACCTGTTCTCGTTGCCCTCGCGCACTTTCGTGGTAATCATTTGTTAACAGCTTTTTTAAAAACCTTGCCTACATAAAATTAAAGACACTTCCCAAAAATTGAACAGAAAAATGTAACATGTTGCCTTAGTGATATGTAGACATTGTTTTCCCACATAGTGGAACTTATAGTGCAAAAAGTATTTTCGAGCCTATGGAACGCCCAGTGTGCCAAAACCACATGTTTCTGAAACATGTGAGATGTTTCTGAAACATGTGAGATGTTTAGGAAACATCACGATATTTCAGAAACATCTTACATGTTTACAAGATATCTCTTAATTTTTTGAAGTGATATAACCTAATTGAAAGATGTTTCGCAAATATCTCTCTTATTTAATGGATATCTCTCAAATATAGTTTTGGCACAATGGCGTCAGGTCCGCCTGGCGTGTCAAAACCACATATTTCTGAAACATCTGAGATGTTTACGAAACATCTCTGACTTCGAGAGATATCACCTAATTAATTTTGGTGATAGCGCGTTATCTCATAATTCAGAGATATTTTTGTGATATCATGATATCACCTAAATGTGAGTGATATCACTTAAATACAAGATGTTTCTTAAACATGTACATGTTTCCGAAACATCTTGCATTTAAGTGATATCTCTTTTAGTGCCTGATGTATCCAAAAGGGGATACTGAGATATCACGTAAATGAGTGATGTTTCGGAAACATGTACCGGTACATGTTTAAGAAACATCTCACAATTAGGTGATATCACTGAAGTGATACTGTGATATCACTTAAACATGTATATGTTTAGGAAACATCTCTCAATTAAGTGATATCAAGAGTGATATCACTTAATTGAGAGATGTTTCTTAAATATCTCTAACTTTATTGATGATTTCTGTCAGACATATTTAGTAATCCGCGATGTTTCTGAAACATCTCTCATGTTTAGGAGATATCTCTGCATTTAGGTGATATCTCATAAATATGGCGAATGATGTTTAGGAAACATGTACATGTTTCCTAAACATCTCTCATGTTTCAGAAACATGTGGTTTTGGCACACTGGGCGTTCCATACGAGCCTCATTTGTTGCCTTCGATGTTATCATGTCAATCATATGGAAAAACTTTTTTTTATATGGTTCCACAAATTAAAGGTACTTTTCCCATAAGATGCTCATATCTTTTTTCCATAATACAATAGCCATAATTATACCTCACCAGAAAGGCGTCTTGCAAAACCCAAGACCTCGGGAGGTCTGATGCATCTCAAAACCTTTTGTTTTCCACCACATTAGCCTGGCTCGATCTTAATCCCTCTGCGATTTGCAAAAAATTGACTTCTTGCAAAGACAGAAAAAATTCTTTAAAAAGTATGGAGCATCTCGAAAAAATAGCGAACCAAAAAACTTCACATTGTACAAAAGATTTTGAGTTATTGAAAATAAAAACAAACTTGCGCTGAAGCGGAAAGCAGACTCCTGCAAATATTATTAAAAAGAAAAGAAAATATCGAATAGCCAACTTAATAATCCCCCACGCCGCATCACAAACGCGCTCAGAGGATAAATACGTGAATTTTCTGTCTAAGAACATTGTACCAAAATATTTTCCTATGAAAAGATAGCCCCACTGTTCCACCGCGAAAGAGGTGGTAATGACAATATTCGCAGCAGTTCCCTACAACCGCACCGTCAGGTAGGTGGCGACCTCTATAAAGAGGGTTACTAATTAAACTAACAAATATGGATCGTACCTGTAAGCTTTAAATTTTGCAATCCACAAGTTCTTAACATGTACAAATTGGAAGTATTTACTTTCATTTCCTAAATGATGTTGTTACTTTTCTTCGTGACGTTTGTCATTGTCCCTATTAACTTTCATTATCATATTCACTTGTTTCACACAGCGCATTTTGAATTGTTCTTGCTTGATTTGAAAAATTAATATATTCATTTCTCTCATAGAAAAATGGAGAGAAATAGTGGCATATCCCGTCATCCTAAATATAGATGACGAGAAAACGCATATCGTGGTCAGGTAGTTCCATGGATCATACATTCCGGTTCACCTTTCTTTCACGCGTCACCGTATAGTTCGCTCCGCGAATTCGAACGTGGCTACGGCATGTTCGAGCAAGGCTCGTCAATACAAGCAGTCTATGATTTTGGTAACAGAGCATCATAATGTTGTTGTTTTTCTGCCGATGGTAGCCCGAGTTGAATAGGCATAATGCCATTTCTAAACTACGGTATATGTGTTAGCGCAGTCATCAGTCATCAAGGATAAGCCATGTGATCTTTACTGCAGCGCTGGTGGCTCCACACTGAGGATCTACATAGAACCAAACCCCAATGAGTCTGATGTCACCCCATGGTAGATCATGGAGACATGAGAACCTAACTAGAACGGCGATAGCTGCAGGGTGTCAGCATTATTGCCATGGATACAACACACCCAGCAGCATATGAAGTTGATCTGGAGCAGGTAACATTGGAAAATCTATGATTTACTACTGCTAGTTCGTCCGCGCGGAGGTGGGGAAGATGAGGGGAAAATTACTGAATCATATCGTGGTGTGAACTATCTGCTAAAACCGATGCTTCCCAGCAATATCTGGTAGTGCAACATCTATGGTATTCGTCAGCTCCTCAGAACATATACTAGACACCTACACAAGTAAAAATTGACGGGTCGAAACGGGTCCGTTATATTGATGGACCCGTGACGGACCCGTTACGGGCTCAGAACCCGTTATAAAGGGCCCTCAAAAATAATAAAAATAATGGGACCGTTACGTATTTTCAAGCCATGAAATGTCGATATATTGAGGGATCAAAAAACGGGCCCGTTTAGACACTGGCCCGTTACGGGGCCGTATGGGCCCGTCAACTTTTACCTGTGTAGTCCCCCATAAGTTGACACTTCTCCTGTCCCACCTTGTCCACTTGGTGTCCGGTAACAGAAAAACTTGTCGACAGAAAAAAAAATCATATGGCAGCCTAGCTAGGCTAGTCAGAACCCGAAGTGTTCCTTTAAATGGCGAAATTATGTTGTTACAGTTTGAGTGAGAGCCATTTGTTCCGCGCCACCGCAGCAATGCTAGCATAATTAGGACTATTCACCTTCTTTAAGACACCTCTATGTGAGAAATTGTATGCCCGGACACCTTGCCTCCTTTAGCACGCTAGCCATACCTAGCCAAACCGCTAGACACACCATGACGCGTCTTGAAGGGTCCTCCATGCCCACAAAGGCTAATAGCCAGGGTTATTGGCCTATATGTCTCGGAATGTCTCAAGGATATAGAGTAATTTCATTAAAACCTGTCACGCTGAGCGGATGCTTCCAGGGCATGGTGGGGAAATACGGTTTAAGAGTAAATATTAGCCTGCCTCACGGGAAAGATACATTAATGAGCGCGCTTATGAATATGTAGCACTGCGGTATGCAAGGGTGGTCAGAAGTGAGCTACTCCCTCTTGTGGCAATAATGGTAACAAATAACGAGTTTGAGTATTCACTTATACTTTACCTTACATCTCATTATGCAAAGTCCCGTTTATGATGATGATAGATCACAGACACGCACCCCCCCCCCCCCACACACACACTTATATTTATACGCACCCACACGGTAAATACAACTAAGTCTGGCATATGTACATACATACATACATACATACATACATACATACAAGCTTAATTAAGCCTTTTGCTCATAAGCGCTAGGGGTGCAGCAGGGGTGCAGATGCAGCCGGCTGGCAGCCTGCGCCCATTAGAATAGCATGGGGAAGCTAGGGCAGGCCCCCTTGAAGTTCCACATAATGTGCTTAAAATGTCACTTAGTATCGTCAACTTTTCCTGAAAAGATGAATGTGACCTCAGGGGAATATTCTGTTGAACAATGTAAACTTTATTTGGGTAATTAGACTCAGATTTCCTGTTGTTACATGGGTGTAATTTGACTCCCTTCAGCTTCTCATTGGGTAAAGCTTATACCAGATCAAATCTGATGTCTGCTACAAATTTGTTTCAAATCATTTACTCTCCCTGTTCTTTGTAATTTAGTCTATGGAATAAAGTCAATATATATTGTAAAACCGTATTGGAACAAAGATCTCACCGCCCTTAAGAGGGAAAAGATTAGAACTTATAGGCGTTGGGTCGCCGCCGGGCGCCCCCGGGACCCGGACGATCCCCTTATGAAAGATTATAAAATGTCTAAGAAGAACTTTTCCGTTACTATTAAAAGACTAGCTAAACAGTACGAGGCAGACGAGGTTTGTAAAGCCGCTAAACTAACTGAGGTTAATATGAACTCGTTTTGGCGTCTCATTAAGAGATGTAGAAACTCTAATAGTTCCCCTAATATTTCGATAAGAAAACCAGATGGTAAGGTTGTGAACGAGGTCAACGAGGTACTGGACGTTTGGAGGACACACTTCACCAACCTAGGTACTCCTAAAACTAAACCCAATTTTGATGATGCTCACTTTCGTGCAGTCACTGACTTCGCGAAACAGTATAACGAAGGTAGGTATGTTGATGATAATTTTTTGAATGCTCCTTCCACAAACTTGGAGATAGAGTTAGCACTTAAGAACTTAAACCTCGGGAAAGCAGCCGGCTTTGACATGGTTACGGCCGAACACTTCGTACACGCGGGCAGAAACCTCATTGACGTTCTGAGAATCCTATATAACGCCACCGTAACTTCTGAATATATCCCGTCTTGTTTTAGGACTGGCGTACAAATTCCGCTTTTTAAAGGAAAAGACCTTGACATCCTTGATCCTAACAATTACCGCGGAATCACCCTCCTGTCGACCTTCAACAAAATTTTCGAAATCTTAATATGGGGCCGCCTTAAAGGCTGGTGGAAAGATGATAACATTATCTGTGAACTTCAAGGTGCGTGCAAAAAGGGATTGTCGTGTATCCACACGGCTTTCATGTTACAAGAGACTGTGGCCACGTCGATGGAGGCGAACGGAAAATGCTTCGTTGCCTTCTTTGACGTGGCCAAAGCCTTTGATACCGTGTGGATAGACGGGCTCTTTAAACAAATTTTCGACATAGGCATTACAGGGAAAACCTGGAGACTCCTTTACCGTGGATACGTTGACTTCCAGTGCCGGGTCCGCATTGGAGGTGACATGTCTGCCTCTTACCCACTTTCATGCGGAATTCATCAGGGCGGGTACCTGTCGCTTTTAAAGTACACTGTATTCATAAACACTCTCCTTACCAGACTACGTGACTCCAATTTATGTGCAAAAATCTACATGACACCTAGTACGCCGCAGGGTTACGCCGACGACCTCGCAGCTTGTTCTCTTACTAAAAGGAAACTGGATGCCATCATGGACATCGTGTATGAACACGGATGTACATGGAGGTACGATTTCAATGCACGTAAAAGTGGAATTCTAGTTTATGGTGAAAATCGAATCCAGCACCAAAGAAATTCCGTACACAGGTCCTTTAAATTGGGCCCAGCTAGAGTTCTTGAGGTCACCAAGTATGACCACGTAGGTATTAACACGTCGATCTTTCATGATAACACGTCTGGGATTGAGGAAAGGATTGGTAAAGCACGAAGGGCATTGAATGCCACCTCAGGTATAGGTATCCGTCGAAAAGGCCTAAACATAGCGACATGTTGTGTAATTTTTTGGACTATTATTGTCCCCATAGCCTTATATGGCAGTGAACTTTGGCGACTGTGTCCTGACAGTATAAATATGCTGGATACGTTTCAGAATTATGCGGGGAAGAAAATCCAACGGTTCTACTCAAAGATCCCAAATGTGTGCAGCTTTTTTTGGGCTAGGCTGGATGCGCCTGGTGAGGATTGTACAGGTGAGGAAAATGCTTTTTATACAGTCCATTCTCTCGTTAGATGAGGATAACTTATCTAGGAAAATCTTTATTGAGAGAGCAACAGCTATTTTCGATGAAGATGTGGTACCGCATCACCGGGAGTGGAGCATTGTGGATGATCTGCTCCAAGTTGTTGATATTTTTAATATGCGCGAAAAAGTCATGAACATGGTCTTAAGGGGCCACATGTATCCCAAATCAATATGGAAGCGCATGGTGTGGGAGAGAGGATGGTCGTTGGACGATACTTTCTGGAGCCTAGAGGCTAGGCTCCATAAAGAGCTAGATTTGCTGGTGCATGTTTGTCCAGATGCGAGATATCTATCATGGTGGAACCTCCTTATTAGATACCCCGAAATGATATATATCTCCGAAACTATGGCCCGGATAGTGAGCCACGCAAGTTTACTTAAAATTGATGATGTACGGTTAAAAAGACAACCACGCAGTAGTAGAGTGTGCACAGGGTGCGAAATGTATGTTATTGAAGACATCTACCACATTGTAATGCAGTGTCCCAGGACAGAACACCTCCGGCGAGCCATGTTCGACGACCTTAATGATGACCCCGCCATAAGTGGCGTATTAACACGGCATGATCATGATACATTATATATATGTCTGGGTAAGAATCCAAATGAGCCGGACATCGAGGTAATGGAGAGACTTTGGTGCATCTCTGGTTGGCACATTAGCAGGATTTATGAGCACGTCCTGCGCTTGCGGACAGGCGTCGGATAAATAGTGACGAGCCACCTTAAACCCGCCAGAAACGCCTATGACACCCTATCTCTAGTGTTGTAACATACAAACGCTGCTTATATCTACTGCTCAATGCGCGACCGAGGAAAAATCAATAGTATGTACGCATACCCATCATGCATCCTAGTCTCTACATTAATATACTCCTTTTTTAGATAACTTATTTTAACTAGTATTAATATCATTATTATTTTCTTTTATAATTTATATTGTATACTATATATATTGTACACTTTGTAGTTACGCTACAGCCAATAAAGCATATATATATATATTGTATCCCCCTTTTCAGATAGATGAACACCCTTACATGCAGAATTCCTTCGCCACATGGCCAGTGCTAGTTCTGTAGAAGCCACTGAGCAGTCAGGTTATAAATATCACAGAAATGAATTGATTGATAAGACCTTATAAAAATTGAAAAAATGTGAACTGTTTCCAGCTTTATATAGATTACAGGGTTAGTGATAATGAGGAACACCTTATTTCTAGAGCATTCTCTGTATGGAAATAAAAGCACCAGTTGTCATTTCTAAGAAAGAAGGGAAAGGATATTAGCCAGATCAGGCCTCAACGCTAACTCAAAATGGTACTGGCCCCGTAGGACCACTAACATCGAGGATCTACTGGTCCTGCAAAACTGTTACTGGTCCTACAAATTGATCTTTAACATTAAAAGAAAAAAACATTGCATAAAATTCACAGACAACATTTATTTTGATTTATTTTATCTTCATTTATTTCAAAAACATTTGGGATATTCTTGAGGGGAAACCTATTAATAAGAATGCCCCCAAATACTTACTTGCCCTGTAGGACCAGTTGAAGTCTTTTTTTTACTGGCCCGAAGCCGTTTTTGGGAATTTTTACTGGCCTGGGGCCATAGGACTACTGTTAGCGTCGTCGAGCCCTGCAGATCATATAGGGATCTTCTCCTAAAGGGAACTTTCTGGTCCCTGTGATAGAACTTAACTGCGCTAGTGAATAAATATCCTGGTGCTAACAATACTTTGTTTTCAAATATGCATAGTAGTAGTGTTTGACAGTGACTCTTAATCACCTAGCAATTAACTTAAACTGTCTTCTGGACAATAAAATGCAGGAAACTGATTATCCTTTTATTTCCTATTAATTTCTATTCTTACTGTGGCCTTAAAGAGTTAATCCATCCTAAGTATGGGGTTATGAATACATTTCTTTTTGTCACCCTCCCCCCTGCACACTCCTTGAACATATCCATGCAAGTTACAGAATTCCCCTGCCCATTTTCTTAATTTCCACTTGCTATTATAAATGGCAGGCAAAAACATCACAATTAGCATTATGTAAGTATGATGGGAATCAATTACCTATATTTTCATTCAGCCCTGGAGAAGGAAAGAAAAGTGTTGAGGTTTTAAATTGTATAAGTCTTTGGTATATATACATACATCCTATCAGTATGTCTATCTCTAAATGCTTAATATTGAAAAAATAAATTACAGTATTTATGCAAAGTACATTCAATAGATGTTTGATAAGCTCAATATTGAATGACTTTCCTTAATACACCCTTGGATGTGTTGCATTCAATATGTTAATTGATAACTCAGCACAGTAATAAACTAGAATGTAAACAAGGTAGATGAACTCCTATGGGCGATCTTTTCAACAGATAATATTTTATTTGAGGGCTTTTGAATGGATGCAAAATTCTCATTATATGTTCATAATATCCTTACTTCGGTAGACATTGCTGCTTATTCACAAAATCAAGGTATTTTTTACTGCAAACCCATCATTTATGATGGACCATGCATAAGCTGCACTGGTCATCCTATGTGTTTGTATGGAAAGGAAGTACTTCCGGGTCAACATAGCACCCTTTGACATCTGGATTTACATAATGGCTGCCCACATAGGGGCTTCTACGCAAGTCGCTTAATATCATGTACCCTGTCGCTCGTAAACGTGTCTATAATTAGTAATGTTATGTTTTGTATGTCAAGTTGTATTTATGTTGGCTATTTTTGTTATATTTTGTTATTGTATTAATTTTCACATCATTTTGGTATAGTCAATAAACAATACAATACATACACACACACATCCATACATACACACACACACACATAAATACATACATACATCTTAACTATAAATACACATACATGAATTTAAGGAACCATGCCGTTTTGTGTGAATAGACACATTATTATTTTGTCTTGAAAGTGTCTTTAGACTTTCTGAGTACTGCATTGAAAATGAAAATAAAATCAACATGCCACACCAATACACTATTGGTGAGATAACCCGTGTGTACGCGATCATTTATATATATATATATATATATATATATATATATATATATATATATATATATATATATATATATATATATATATATATATATATATATATATATATATATATATATATATATATACAGTATGTGGAATGTGAAAGAGGTGTATTTGCGTGATTCGCCAAGCGTATGGTGCATGCGCAGGGGAGATTCCATTGATCTCCAAGTAAGCACCCCCGCCGAGTGGAAATATTACACTCATAGTATAAGTAGAATTGGAACTTGTAGCGAGCACCCCAAACACGCACCCTTGTTGTCACGGGCATTCCTTGTCGACAGCAATGCCTTAACCCCCCTGACATACAACTTTCCGACTTTCGCGACCAGTATCAAAATATTGTTCTTGCTGCAGCAGCATTATCAAAACACTTGAAGAAAAGATGTTCCTTAAACTGCATGGTGCACATTTCGTTCAAATCCCACCGAGTAGTGTGTCTAACTTCTTAAAGCATTTAATCTGGACGGCCCGGGTGTGAGAGGTTAATAGAAGTGCCGGAATTAAAATAACACGATTGTCCCGGGAACAACAGAGGACGTCTGAGGCACGCTGCTGAATAGAGGGGACTGACAATGGCTATAGGCGCGCGGTCAATACCTGTCCGAGAGATGTCCATCTCGGACAGAGAGGATCTGATCGCGATGTGATCCCGATAAGGAACCCACACGAGGCAATACCTTACCGCCAATTACCCGCCTCGTCCTACTATACACAATGCCTTTATAACCACACTCGCCAGGACAGGGACAGCACCTGTGATCACGCCGACCACGACATGTCAACTTGTTCACTACATATAGTGCGCACTGACGAGAGAAAGGGAGAAGTAGAAAAATAAAATTGGGGTTTGTGAGATTATAAACGAAATAGAAAGAAAAAGAGTCGATTATGATGAAGAAGGGGAATGAGAAAGAGTATATTTCATAATGTTTGAACTAGTGATTAGCATTTAGCCTCGCCTATATCAGTCTATATGATTTGCTGATGGGATTACGCAATTGTTTAGTCGAGGATTGACGAATGCAAATATAACTTCATAAGACACCACACCTGATAACCTGGAAATACCCTGGTGCTGGTTGTCTAGACCCTGGTGGGCTTCATGCACACTAAATGCTGGCAAATACTTCTGTACGAAATGAAGCACGTTCAGTAGTTTTTTCATCTCTGGGAGTTGCAAATCTCACTATTTAATGATATCTTTTCATTGGTGTGGTGGCCTTCAGATAACTGCACAATGTAAGCGCTCTCATCTACCCATATAGTGCTTCGCTCATACCATCTATATCAACTAAAAACAGCAAACACATCCTGACTAATTTGATGATTCCAAAGATATATTCCAAAGTATCGTAGGTCCAGACGACACTTGCGGGCATCAAGCCATCAATGGGTAAGATCAGTAGCTCTATTCATGAGTTTTCTGAGCAGTGAGGCGACCGTCATCATCCGAATAGTGGAGCAGTCAGGATATCTGAGTGAAATTGGTTCATGTACATGGCCGACGTCAGATAAACCAATCACCACTTAGCGGAAAAGGTTGCAATATGAAACCTAAAAGAGCAGTTGTTTGGACCACTTAAACCTGTTAAATTTCCTATAATATACATGCCCCCAATGTTAACCCTGGTGTTTCCATCAATAATATATACGAAAACTGCGAGAAGAAAGCCAAGCCCACTCTCAAGTTTACAAGAAATTGAAACGTGATTTCATTGTGCTGTTCCTCAATAGTTTAGTAGCGAACCATTTTTTTCTGAAAGGTGTTTTGATATTAGTATAGAAAAATGCTTATCTTCTACTTAGGTAGATAGTTGTTAATTGACTGAGCCTTTTATGGCATATGTGTATGTGGAATCGCCTTTGTAGGAACATCCAGCCATGAAAGAACCCACATTGAATTCATATACAGAACGGTAGGATAAAATTACCATTTTTATCAATAATAAAGGGCTTTTCTACACTATTCTCGTTTCCATACAGTACGCAAGTGTATATCAGGAATAATTTAGTCATTTTAAGTATTGTGCAGGAAAAAGAGGAGACAAGAGAGACGAATAGTGTTGGAGAACAAAGTGACGAGTTTTAACACACACCAGTATATACATACATGCAATTCAGCATTGCCACTCAAAGCAGTTTTTACCAAAGACACGTAAGCAAGCTATTAACAATTACATACTAAAGAATAGTATTATATCATTACAAGGGTATCTTTACTATAGGGTTGTACTAATAAGTTCTCAAACGCGTCGAACCACTTCTTGGGGGAAGAGGGTTACATACATCTAATTAATTGCTTGTTAATTAAATATATTTGTATTTGTATTTAGGCTTCAGTTGTTTTTAAATTGCATCAGCTTAACAATTGAGAGAATAGCGTACATTGCTTCATTGTGTCCCAGTATGTTATCAATAAAGCGGCTATGGAATTATTAAATAAATTGTTATTCATGTTACTCAACAATGCGATTTTTGTTTAAAGTTAATTTGAGTAACGTTGAAAGTATAAACGCAATTGCATTCCTTGGCCAGGTACATGGCAAGTTCAATGCCTAATTCTAAACTGATATGAGTTTGTGAATAGTTGGTTGGACTTGGCCATGTTAGAGGCGGACCAGAGAAAAATGTGAAGTTTATACGTGAAGTGGTTGAAAGTTGCAGTGGTTATGCGTTTAGGATTGAACATATAATTGAACAGATGTATTCACGAACTCTGGAGTATCAGCAGCTGGGGCCATAATTACTCGTGTCACAATCTCTCTCAAGTAGCAGCAACGGCCGCAAATTAGTAATTATGACTACAATGACATGGACTTCGACGACAAAAACAATGACTAATGATAGGTCATTGGAACAACCACGGCAACGACAAAAATGGCAGAAAAAAAACTAATGAACATTATTGCTAGCAGGGTACACCATATACCATCATTAATCAAAAATAACGGTATTAAAGCATATACAACACCAAATTAAACTATTGAAACAACAACAACATCAACAACAACAGCAGCAAAACAATAGCAATAGGAACAGTAATAACATTTACGACAACAGCAAAAACAGCAACATCATCCTCAACAACAACCATTCCATTTAACCACTAAGGAAACATGTAATCATTTTGTTCATTTATTATTATTATTATTATTATTATTTTTTTTTTGGGGGGGGGGGGGGGGCAGGGGAGTGTCTTTAATTTCATGTAAGCAAGGGTTTTTGTTGTTTGCATATGGTTACCACGCCGACTTGTTTCTCAAGTCAGGTAGAATATGAAAATAGTTACTTAAGACTTCAACACGTCTATTGCAGTTATCTTGCAAGAGGTTTGCCTAAAATAATAAAAGGTTGCCTAAAATAATTAAAAGAAAGTTTACCAGACCATATTGATTTGGCTAAATAGTGACGTTACAAATGATATATTTCACACGGGAGGGGATTCTTCCGGCACGAAATGCAACACTGATGTTAGAATATGGCAGAATAATTCAATTAGGATGACGAACCCAGTTGCCGTGCACCTGTTGTGTACCTGCTGTACCGTGTCGCACCCCCTAGAGCCGCCTTTAATCACAACTCAAAGGCGAGGGTTGCTACTTGGTTTCACTGAGGCCAGGGAAGTGAGGCGTGCGTATGCATACCCTCAACTGGCAACTCGCTGATTTAGCGCACTCTAGGTGGCGGGGCAGAGCTCAGAGCTCTCGTGATGTACATGTGAAACTATTTGCATGTGGTTATTGGTGGTCATTAGTGCCAGAGCAAACACCCGTCACAAAGGTGATGGGGCAGGTACAGGGCCGAAACCTACGTATTTGGCCGCGAAGGCAAACAAAGGCAACTGTCGCATTACGGCATAGCAGCCAAATTACAGTGCTCTGACGGTATTGTAGGTGCCTGCTACTTCACCACTTATACCCTCAATTGGGAGCCCTTTAATACCTACGCGCAGAGCACACCTGGTAAACGCGGACGAACCCGGACTCCAGGAAGTGGGCAGATATAACAGGGATGCTGAGGTTTGGAAGAAAAAAGATGCGGGGTTTAATTTCGAGACGGATACTCACATGTCGTGCGTGTACGATGGCAGTTTAACGACGAGGGCGACTATTAGAGGGAAAGAGGGATGGATAGATACCTGTGCTTATAATCATACAGGTGAATTATAGCAGCAAGTTTGCCGTCGCCAGTGGTCTACCTAGATTACGTGGAGAAAAGCTATCGATGCAACTACCTTGGAGACACGTTGCCATGGAAACCAAGTGAAACAGTGAAATTGATCCCTGGCGACATATATGTGCGGTATTGTGAGCTTAAGTGTGGGGGAAGTGTCGAGTTCTGCCGCTCAGTGTTTAGCTCTAGTTCTTTTTAAACAAATCTCATTTGGCGTCTAGATCTATAGCTAGCACGATGCAGACTGCGGATCCTATAAAAGAGGAGGATGGGAGGGAGAGGAGGAGACGGTTATACGTCAAAAGCCTCATCATCGTCGTCATCATCATTTTCGTCATCATCACAACCATCATCGTCACGGTGGTCCTGTTCGTGGACGGACGCAGCTCGGGGGGTAAGCATTTTGGACAGGTACAACCCCCTGGGATGTGCTCCTCAATCCCCCGTTTTCCGCCCCCACCCCCATACCCCGAATATCGGGTGGCTGAATTGAAAGAAAACGGAATATCAGACATAAATGTAAAATACAAAAATCACCACCATCGTCACCGTCATCGTCATCACCATCGTCATCATCTTCGTCGACAAAAACAACACAAACCCGTCGTCAGAAATAGTACAGACTCGACGGAATCTTACGAAAGGATAAGAAAATATGATCGGTGACGCCGAGTGCGACTGACAGGACTAAGAGGTAAATATATACGCCTGTATGTTTAACTGCTTAATCGTTTACATTCCTATTTTTAAACACACTTCTTGACATGTAACCGATCCTGTGACAATATTTGCAATTACTTGGGCTTGTTTAGAAATTACTCTGCAAACAGAGTTATGTTATCCTGGTCAATTACAGTTCGACGCAAGTTCATATCAGAGCCAGAAATTTTCGCTTTGCAAATAAAAATGCACGTAAAAACCCTACACACCCAACCAATTGCATAAAAAGAATCACTGAAATGATTTTAAGCAATTTTCTTTTTAAAATATACGATCTTGTGTGTTTTGAAATATAACAATTACATATTATCTATCGGGGGTGAGGTTGTAGTAATTTGGCGGTGTGGGGGGGGGGGGGGGGGGGGGGGGGGGCGGAAGTATTAACAATAATCCCTTTCACGTTTAATTCCTAAGACTAAAGGTAAACTCCAGTCACTTTGTTTCCGTTTCCTACATGAAACAAGCCGACGGGAGAAAGATACATATTCTAAATCAGACCAGTGTCAGGTATTTGGTATTTCTCCTTGGATTTAAGGCGAAGAGGGGAAATAGAATAATTACTTGGCTTTCGCCCAATTGTTCTCACCATTTGAACTTAAGACGAACCCTTAAAGATATTTCACCCATTCACGTACAGTCGGCCTCCGACAAACTTGATTGTCGATCCCCAGCAAGAATCATATACTTCATTTGATTTTACTCTAATCTCCCAATAAATTGGAATGGCCAACGTTCATTCATATCCCGTTGATAAAGATATTAATTAATCTCATACGTTATTGTACTAGTTCTAGAAATAATCAGCAAACGACTCGCACATGTTAAATACGAAGTGAGGCCTCTCTGTGCAGTGATGATGGAGGGTGGGTTAAGCTGCTAATCGCCATACTTAAATACCAGTTAACAAAACTATTTCACGATTCACGTAATGTTAACGACTTTCAAGGGACACGGTTTCTAATTCGTTCACCGACTGTTACGCAACTGCTTAGGAGGCGGAATGAACGCTTTGATGGAAGAGTGATCGTTCACTCGTCTCGGGGGAAATTCGTTCTCAGCAAACATACATTGAAATACATTGCAATAGTCTTTTCTTCCAATAAGAACAAATCAACATTTTTGTTAATAAGGTGAAATGGGTTTATTCGATATTCAAATCACCCTAGTTCGAGAACGAACATTTTCTCCATGTAGTCAGCCTATACCATAAGGTCAAAATTTTCAAAAACTTACTTTCCTTTTCGTCCAACGTTCTAAGTATTTTCAGCCTTCTTAAATAAAGTGTTTTTGTTTTTCAATTATGCAATGTTAGTACAGAATGGAGGAATGATTCTAGTCCTTTACCTGACAGTGTGTGACATGTTAAGAATGGTGAAATATGTTGATTAGTTTGACGACACGCACTGATGCGAATTAAAGGACCGCTTTATGCTGAAATCAGTATTGGTGAACTTCGGAGAAGAAACAAAGAGTATTCCCAATCAAGTTGTGTAATATAGACCCAATCAACTACCTTTCCCTTTACAAGAACATTCCTTCCCGCATATAACTCTAAGTACCACAAGCAAAGCCCACGGCTGGGGTTGGAATTCTCTCTGATTTCACGAATGCAAAGCGATACCAGTATATTCACATCAACCTGAAATTGGCAGCTGCTGTGTTGAAGTGTGCGCATTCTTTGTACTATGTACATTTCTTTTTTCTCTCTTTTCTTACATCGCAGACCGCTTTCCGGTTTAGGTTTTGTCCATGTGATAAATGCTCGTGCAGCGTACAGTACAGTGTTCTAGTTGAAGTGTCACTTAGAGAAACGAAGAAAGAACATATAGATCAATATGAGACATTGTGTACATACTGTAACTGCACTTCGCACACACTTCTTAGGAAATCCACTCGAATTGATTTATAAGCTTAGCGCCCTAACATGTAAATCATTAGAAACTATTCTCTCCCTACTCTACTTCTTGTTAATTACAGCAGTATGGACCGAGGCCTCTCGGAAACGCATCCCTTTATTTACTTACTGCTATTTTATCGAAGCAACCACATTCAAGGTCGGACTCAATAAGAGACTATTTACCCAATGGATTTAAGTCACATTTTCTTTTTGTCAATCAAACTTGTTAAGATTTTGCAAAATATGGATGAAATTTATTAATACCTATATTATCGCACGCCATGTTATGCAGGCAAAATGAAACAATTAAGAGTAAACTATGAAATTGGCGAGTGTTAGATAAACTAACCTGGTAGAATAGGTGAATTGATTGCGATAACCCGAGGCCCAATGCAGAAAAAACTTTTCTATTTTTCAACAAATTAAATGATGGTAGACCAATCATAAATGGGTTATGTTGTATTGATATTTTAGGAACTTTAAATAGCAAAATCGTTGATGTTTTCGCCTGGAAAAGGCAATAAATGTTGTAGGTTATAAGAAGACAGCGCCCCTGGGTTTCAAAACTGCATTCAGTTCCCCCCATTAATAACTGATAACGACATACTAACTAGGTTAGGCTTTAGCCATAGGTCGAATTTCCGCTTTTCAGAAATCTTCTTACAATGAACTTTATACTAAATATATTCCTGAAACTCGCCATGATGGTTCATAAACAATATATTAGGCCTGGCATTGTTGCAGGTTGTTCCAACAAGCAAACATAAATGACATAGAAATTGCATGTATGCCCTACAGCATAGCAGGTGCAGCTTGTATAGTATTCTGAGCCACCTTATATCAACAGACACCCAATGCATTGTATTGATCATTTATCTACCTTTTCATATCTGTAAATATTGCTACAGTTCAAAGGAGCCAGACCCGCACGAGTATTGGATGTGTGTGTGGTATCAGATGATAGTATAATAGTGATTGCAGTGTATGAGTTGTTCTTTGTAATGTGGCATTTCAGCAATTGTTCAACATAGACTGCGCGTGGCATGCCATGATTTAACACGTGCTTGTGTTTTATTGGTCCCAACATAGATTACACAATATTTACCAGAGCTGTATCTATTTTCTATAGAATGGAATGAATCAGTATGGAATTCCAGTTTCTCAGTTCCTCATCGTCTGCCCAGCCCCAGTCCTCCACCGCCATGTGCTAAACTAAGCGGGTCGTGGCATCAGTTATCACCTCTCTGGAAATACCAAACATCTTATGATATAGGTTCACCCTTTTCTAGAAATTCCAAAATCTTTACACGATTTATCTCATTGCACAAAGAGTGAAATAATGACTCATATACGCCATCTGGCGGATATATATATGATATATGATGAAAAGCTCAATGTACGTTTCGTTTTTGACGCTTTAATCTGAGGTGAACGACGGACCAAGTGTGAAAGAGAAAACATTTAAATATATATATTTTCCCCATCGTGTTTTTTTTTTTTGGGGGGGGGGGGGGGGTAGAAAATAAATTTAAATATATTTCCACTCCCGTTTATTGGGGAAAGAAAATATATTTAAATTAATTTTCACCACCGTATTTTTTGGGGAGAAAATATGTTTAAATTAATTTTCACCACCGTATTTTTGGGGGAGAAAATATATTTGAATTTATTTTCTCCCCCAAAAATACGATGGTGAAAATGAATATTCACATATTTTCTCTTTCACACTTGGTCAATCGTAGAGGTGGAACTAGGAAATAAAAGAGGGGCCCATTACAATCAGGACATCTTCACTGGACTCATTGCGTAATTGCATTGTCCTGCAACAATGGGCGTGATGTAGTGTTGCGACATCTATCGAAGGCGCCTAAAACAAAGGGCAACTGTTGCGAGGTAGATTGTTGAAAAGTGTTGTGTACCTTTGATGTGCCGGATAAGACGTAAGACATCTCGTTGACACGGCTCTTTTTTCTGAATGCAGGCCAGCCTAGCTACTAAGCTTTGCTGTATTTAACCCTTTAATTGTGAATCGATGCTCACATCTACGTAGGATTATGTGGCTTACTTGTTGGTAATTCAGTTCACACACAGAGGGGGTTGTATAAGCAGTATTCTCAATTACCCATATCTGCAAACCGCAGTGCCATCTATCCAAAAAGTAATAGTATCTGGATCAGGCCTTGGAGACAGAGAAAACCACAGCAACCGTAGTTTCTGGTGTCAGCAACAGATAATACAGTGGCAGTCCATTCGCACTGATTGTTACTCGTATGTCGATTGAAAAAAGCCTCTACGTGGTCAACATCTTATTAAATTCTGATCTCTTGTGCGGTAGCACGCCACGATCATGGTTCCACACTTATAAAAAAAACTCGACTGAGCCCATAGAACATATTAGTATTAACCAGTCACTGTCCTAATTTTAGAACAGCGAATTCCACACTTAAGATCGAGAACTACATTCACGTATCGCTCTCAATTGCTTACACATGTACCGTGTCTATCTTCCATATCTGCAGCCAGTGGGCGGATGACAATGCCAATTTCATTTCTCAACCCTATAAAACAATTTCAAATGTGCTCCGAATTACCTAGCGACACGCCATCCCAAACTGGTTCTGAAAGACTGTGTGATAGAATAAAAAACTGAGTGCGTGCATAGCAAAAATAAAACGGCGCTCGACCCACTACAAAGTGACGGAAACTGTTTAAGATCTAAAACGAAGATTGTGTGGTTAACAACATTCAGTCAACAGCCCTTCAAATATGTCTTTAACCACAAGTCGCTTCGCATCGCTAAATTGTAGTTAGGTTTTTTGGGGGGGTATTTTTGTTTTGTAAATCTGTGTACGTTAATCACAGGATATGTTGATATGCCAGCGTAAGAAAAGATAAGTTTTTGTACCTTGTTCAATTTTGTACCGCATACGCACAGTCAATAAGCGTACTATAACAACTATACCACGACATAGGTATATGGATAGATCGAAACATCATTGGTTCCATTCCGTGAATGTATATATCATTGATGTTTTTTCCATTTAAATGACTTCGGTTTCCAGGCAATCTACCATTGTGAAAATGAATTGGCTAATTATTTTGATGAACATGATTTATACGAACGTATTCTCTTCTGTTTATTGCAGGTGCAATGGCCATCAACTGCAATAGCAAGTGGCTATAGAGCGATCAGCCGCGACTGTAGATATGTGCCCAGGGATCGCGTTCACGTTGTTCGCATATCCTTGCATACACGCAGCACGTACGAATTGCCGATTTTAAAAATAGGAAAAAGATGCTGCCATGTGCCAATCAACAAATGCGCAATAGACGCCTCCTTGTGTTGCCATTTAGGACTAAAGCGCCTGCAGTGTAATCAGTGCTTCACTCAGGTCATCAACAGCCGGTCACTCGCATTTGTATTGCACCTTTTGGTTGTGATATCAAGAACATTGCATACTTCAACACCTAGATGATTCATCTCTGGCTCAAAACGCTTATATAATTGGAGTGAACACACTTTCCTCCAATTAAGATACACCTGCGACTTGTAAACTGTTAATGGAGGCCTGGCGCCTCACCATGTTATCCAGTGGGCATCAGAAGTGCACACGAGGTCTGACAACTAGGATCATCATACTTGAAATAGAATGATATTTAAAATATATTTGAAGAGAGATTATTAAACCTAGCGGAAGCAATACTTATCATACAATTTTTCTTAATACTGCTTTATTATCAACATGTTTCCATATATGTCAGACCATTTGCACAGTAATTCGCACAGTCACAGTCGAATGATTTAGCACTGGAATGGGGAAGTTTGATCTGGTCGAAACCAGTCAGGGCGATTACAACGCGTTGCATGTGGCAGGCTACAGGGCGTCGCGCCATCTATAGGTGGTGAAAGTAACTACTTAATTGAGGATGTCCGCACCAGTTTTTCTTTTTAGAATTTTAAATTTTTTGGATATGTTAAATCTCGTTGGACAAAATGAGAAAATCTACAAAGAAATGGGCTGTTCTTTTTGCTACTGTCTAATTCATGATTTTCCAAAATTGTTCGGAATTCTTTGATTTTCAGCTCATTCTGGTTTGTTCTTGTACAGAATAATAAATTGTCGATCTTCATAATGTAAATTTGCATGTATAGGTAATGGAGTAGGTCCTCTTTCTGCTCGTACAAACCACATTTCTAAACAAACTATGTTTTTTGCACAATATAAGATTGAATTGGTGGGGCTTAACACTTTCTTTTGAAGATGCACCGGATTTTGACTTTCTCCTGCCCCCACACAATGATTTTTCAATTCCACGAAGAATACCCGCCCCACCAATGTTTTTTTAATTTTCATTGTACACCCCTTCTCCATGATTTTTTTGTTTAAATTGAGAAATATATACTTGTATTTAACCCGATGATTTTGACTTCAATTGACCTACCCTCCGAGACTCGTCCTACTGAACCACTCTGACGAGTCCAACAACAAAGAGAATTTCCTTATTGTTGCTACGAGACAATTTTATTTGCGAAAAAGAAAAAAAATACCCTATCACTCGTAGCTCTGTAGCAAACAAAATCAACCCAAAACACCCCCATTAGTTTTTTGGTGTACGGATTGCAAATTTACAGGGCAAGAACATATCAAAAAATATAATTTTCGGACTCTTCTTTTTCTAAATTCGTTATGTGTGACATATCGCCCGATATTACCGTCTTAGCAAGCACAACACGACTCCAACAAAGGAATTTTTCTCCGATTGTTGCCACAACAATATTGAAACAAAGGCAGCGTAATTTTCTATTTCATTTGCAAGAAATGCAAAAACGTACCCTATTACTCATAGCTTTGCATAAAAAGGTAACACGGAACCTCCCTATTATTTTTTTTATACAGAATGCACATTTACAGGTCAAGAACATACCAAAAAGTCAAAAATATCTCCGAAATAATTCTTTTTACAATTTATTATGTGTGATAAATCATCCCATATTCGCGTCTATTTTTGAGAAACAGGTGTTCATTTTCAATTTAACCCCAACAATTCAATCTTACATTATGCAAGAAATATAGTATTCTTTTTAATGTTTTTATGCGAGAAGAAAGAGGACCTACTCCATCACTGTGATATATGCAAATTTTACATTTATAAAGATCAACAATTTATTAATCTGTGCACGAACCAACCAGAATGAGCGAAAAATAAAAAATGCGCGACATGGCGTGCTTTTTTTCGTGATACATGTTTTCTTGTCGAAAGAATATAGTGTTACTGAAGGCTATCTGCAAGGTTTGAATACTTGTGCCGTATTGAATTCTTAGTTCATGATGCGCCTCGGAAGGTCAAATAGGTCTGTCCATTTTGCAGATATGATTCTATCAAGTACCTTTCGACAAATGATTTATGGAAAATTTTGATCACTATAGACTGTTTGACTCGAGTTTGGCAATCGCTTTTTTCACTTTTTTGTGACAAAACGTTCGAGTTTGCCATCCAAACTTGGCAAACCTCTTAAGAGCACTACTACGTGTATTTATAAACATACTTTTTGTCTCAACTCCGCAAAATATTGATTTTGCTCATTAGGTCCCATTGTAAAATTTGCCCATTGCAAACAGTACGATGTCGCGTGTGTTTATTGTTGGCTATGGGCAAATTTTACAATGGTACCACATGAAATGTTTGGATGGCAAGCTCGAACGTTTTGTCACAAAAATGTGGAAAAAGCGGTTGCCAAACTCGAGTCAGACTGACTATAGAAACTGTATATGTATATACATTTTCTGAAAATAATGCTTTATGACTATATTATTCATTATAGTATTTTCAACCTTTCATACTTGAGAGTCACCCTGAAAAGTTTCGTCTGGAGCTATTATAATACGAAATGACATGAGCATCATTGTAAAACATTTTTTTAAGTAGGGGTGTTGGACATTTTTCTGGTTAACGTTTCCCTTTACAAATAGTTTCCAAAATATGCTTTCAATGGGCAGGTATTTTGAAGTTGTCAACAGTTTTTACAATGGGTTTATTTGACCAGACGACATTTATGGGGGTACGTGAGGGATGGAAAAGTTGAGGTCAAATATCGCCAAAAGGTTGACATTCAGTATTAAGAACTTGTAGAACGGTTTACAATGTTTTGTATATTTATTGAATGTATTGTGACATACGTAATTATTTATCTTATCAATATTCAATATAGAAAATCGATCTCAAGAATGAGAATTATATGATGTTAGAGAGTTGCGTGAACATTCATTCTGAGGACGGACAGAAACCTTACCACCTTAATGAGATTGAGATGAAGTTTAATGGGGAGCTCAGCACGTTCCTTAGCAAACCATGAGTTGACTGATATTACATATTGGTCAGCAAGTTTTCCAGCAAATTTCATCGATTTCTTCATTTAGGCAGTTAGGAAAATGGGGATGGGGCAGGAGATCTCCTCGGCCACACACTACCAGGTATAGGTCGTGAGACGAGAATCAATACTGTAGTTTGGCTAGAAAATTACTTCCGTTTAAAGGCTGAGCGAACCAAACCCTGCAGACTTGTTTGAGGGTAATTTAAAGATGCTATTCCAAGAATAAACATATATAGTTTCTGTAGTATAAACTTGACGTTTATCTTCTGTTCTCTGAGTAGCTTATCCAGCCAAGCACGACATCTGGTGGGCAACGAAGAAATCAGCGCCTTCAGTGAAATGACACCTTCCATCAACAGCCTAACAACAACGAGAACTTTATAAAGCCAAACTGATATTCCAGAAAAAGTCACTTTGCACTGTTATATACACAATCTAAACGATCAAGGATGAGGTTGTCAGCAAATGTTTCAATTACGTCAAACGGAGGTTTTCAATAGGTGACCTCGGCGCCCAATGGCCGACTTCATTTGCGGATTGTGGGTCAAAGAGTCCTTTAGTTAGAAATAATTATCCCAATCAAATACTAAGCATACCTTTTACAAGCGGCCAAGTTTAGGAATCAAGGGAATTTTAAACTTTCTTATACTTTTTCCAAGAATTTAGGCGTAATGACTAGACGTCACACAGACACAGTGGTCTTAGGACTGTGTTTTTAAAACACACGTCTTAAAAGCACAGTTAATTTTTTCATATATATATATTGCTATAATCACGACAACCTTTTTTTTAATTTGTAAACCTACGTCTACACCATTGTCTCGTACTTATGGGCTTGTGTGATTAAGGTATAACATCTATAACAAGACGCCGTGCCTTTAATTAATGGGCTGTTATTGTTTCTCTGCCCGCTGCAACAATGGTTTTTCTTTTGTTGGACAATTGTCCGGCCTCTTCATTACGTCTTTGTCACTAAGCGACGACATTGAGACAATGATAGCCTCGTGTTGACAGTGGTATCCATGGTGACACATTTGCCGCGTATTCGGACCAGGCACGATGTGACAGACTTTGGATAACACGCACAGATCTTCAACAGGAGAACATGTCGTAGTTTTCGGTGAAGGGCAAGTTATGTAGCTGTGTTTAGTTGATATGACGGTAGGTTGTCCATTTCTCTCTGGTATAAAGTACCCCAAATGCAAGAGAAATGGATGACGAGAGTTGTGATTCGCAAGCCGATGGGGATTGCGATATAGAAGCAGAAAATGTTCTGGACACGGAAACTGAAAAGGTGCACGTATTTATAGAAACGGAACGGAATAATGAGACCGGAAGTACTGGTTCAGTTTCACCTTCGGAGCGGAATCTCCAGGGGGTCGACAGTTCGAAAGAAATAGATGAGGATGAGGATGAGGAGAATTACGATTTTGAAGACGACGGAGGTCATGACGATACGGTTACTGGTACAAACATGGATTCGGAGGAAATGGATGATCTGGACCGTATTGTCGATCAGGTCAGTAAAGCAACGGCCTCCGCAAACTCTTCTAAGTCTGAACTACTGCAAAACGACATTAAACAGAATGAAACCGGACCGGCAGAGCGATCAACACCGCCTAAAGGTAAAGGGAGCATCAGGAAAACTGATTCAATCGAGCGCGCCAAGGATACACATGCAAACACGGCTGATGGAACGATGAATGAAAACCCTCCATCAAAAAATTGCAAACTAGGAAAAAAGAAACGTCGCAAGGTAGATGATCAGAATATCTTGCCCATTTTGGACCGAAAGGTCACGCAGTCGCTTCCAATGGCGGTGCCATGCATCGCGCCATTTGGCAAAGAAGCAGACGAGAATGCTGTCCAGTCCAAAGATTCCTTCACGCTTCCTCCGGTGCCGTCCTTACGACCTGCGCAGGGCAACCAAAAGCCTACCCTCATTTCAAAGCTGACGAAAAGGAGTAGTTCCATAACCAATTCGGTCCGATTGCCGCCGGTCGAAGAAGCTAAACGGATGAATCCGGTCTACCTGCCGCCTTCGTTCGGTTCGAGCGCCGATTCGCCCAATTCGAAGCACAAAGCAAAACCGCTGAAAACCAAAAAGGTCAACTACGCTGCCATGGGTATCCGCTCCCTGGACTGCATCGAGAGGATTCGCCATAAAAGCAAACCTGCCAACTCCTTGAGGTCCGAGGCCTACGTGTCCAAAAACAACAAGATTCACATTACGTTAAAGGCCAAGCGTGATCTGTTGAATTCGGTCAAGCATTCAATTGACCGGGCCAAGACGAACATCAGTATCGAATTCGTTAACGAGGAGGATTCTAACTCTGTGAAGAACACTCGTCTGGTCAATAAATATGGCGGGAAAGCGAATGAGGCCAAGAAGTCGAAAACGCGCGACCAATATCAGCCCTTCTCACTGCCGGACCCTGAAGTGGTACAGCTACGTGCAATGTACCCGCCATTTAACACTTATTTGCCTAACACAATGACAGAAGTTCGTCAGCAGTTTTTCCGGAAGCCTGCCGGAGATTGGAGTACCCTGTACCGCGAACTTAAGTCTGATAAACCTTACAAGCGTGAACTGGGACAGTTAGATCCAAAAGCCAAGATTAGAGCTGTTAAAAGGCTTTATGAGAGGTATAATATTAAGCCATAAATTAACCCTAAAGTAGAATTAACCCATTAATGACCCGAGTTCATCTTGACAAGTTTTTTTTATGTAATGCTATTGGCTTTGATAATAAAATGACAATAAATGATAAGTTCTCTGAATATTAAAAGGACTATTGGTGGTTTTGTTTGAATTAACATTTCTCCTTTAATGTTTTTCCACAAAATAATACTGGCTTCTACAGGCGTGAACTGGTCATACACGACGTAAGATAGAGCACATAGTGACCTTTTGTTGGATGTGCAAAAGGAAAACAAGGTTTTGAACTGAAATACAGCTTGCAAAGGCCATTCCGTTCATATTCTAGTGTTATTGTTAGCCGTGAAATAAACGGAAATAAACAAGTGAAATATCTGTATTCTGTTAATCATTTATTGTTATGAACCTTATATCGATGGAAAACTTTAAACGTCATGACATTTATGGAGAGGTTTCAATGAAAATGATATTAAAGTAAATAATTCTATGCTAAGTCATCGATTGTTGAAATGAGAGAAAACTAATAGTAATAGTTCAAAATATTACATTGTGAAACCTTTTCAGTTGTTCCTCCCAGAGCCGAAACCTATCTTATAGCATATTAGTTCTCTGCATGTTTCATATATATGTTACAGTAAGAGTGTCAAACCAGGGATTTAGTCAAATCCCTAAAACTTTCAGGGAATCTGTCAAATTCTTGTTTCACTCACAGATTTGGTCCCTAAATGTCTAGAGATTTGACTAAATCCTTGAAAATAGGAGGGTCAGAATGATGAAATTGATAAACGTTGACTGAGATACTAATTATCATCATCATTAAGGAATAATTTTTGGCTGAGCATTGATTATTCAGCATTACTTTGTACCTCATTACTTTGATAATCAGGAATCATAAGTAGCCCTCAACTAAGCATAAAACAAAAGTAATTGTCATTCAACAATCCCTCTGAAAGGTCTCCAGTAAACAAGTCAAAAATGACCCACCTATTTTTAGGGGTTAAGTCATATCCGTAGACATTTAGGGACCGAATCCTTGAGTGAAACAGGAATTTGACAGATTCCCTGAAAGTTTTAGGGATTTGACTAAATCCCTGGTTTGACACTCTTACTGTAACATATATACATACAATAATATATACATACAATAATGGAATCTTTTATGTACAAATCGGAGAAGAAAAGTGGTTGGCTTGCTCATTTTCTCAGTTACTAGTATACGACATATTTCATAAAAAGTCCCATATTCAGTCTTTTTGCTGTCGATTTGCCCGAAAAAACTGACATAACAAAATTCCATCAGAACTTCACATTGTTCGCACCTACAAGATATAACGTCATGCTTATCACAATGTTTTGGGCACGGCAATCCATTATGCACCATCTCCGAGAGCCTCCCTCTCAATCTATAGATGTTTCATACATTAATACACTGAAGTTCGCGGTGGCCACAAGTAGCCTGGCAAATATTTAAATAAGCGATTTAAACAATAGAGTGCCAATAATTTATCTGCAGAAATGTTGTAATATCGCTTCTAATTAGCAAGTTATTGGCAAAAGTATCACATATCTAGACGACAGTTTCAAGAGCACTCCTGAGCATGGATCCGTAAATGTTTAAACACACACACAAACACACATCAATTCACTAGTGCATGGGGTTCCCCTTAGAAGTGCCGTCTGCAAGGTATGAACATGTAACCAGCCTATAAAGCAAGACATGGCAAACTATTTCAAATCGAGTTAATGGTTGTGTTCTAATGAACATTTCCTATTCACGTATTTTTCTCAGGGCGCTTTTTAAAAGAACGCTACAGGCAAAATATATCTTTATTGGTGCTGCCTGCGTGGATTTATTGTTAAAGTTCCTCTCATGCTACCAGCTGCTATAAGTAGGTAGATCCTAGGCCTTCCTCGGCCTGTCTTGGTTCATTTGTCGTCACGGTCTCACTGGTCAGCACGTCAATATCATTCCCTCTGTTGTCTCTCCCGTGCTTGCTATTCGCCGCCTGAGCTGTACCCTTCTCTTCGGCCTCTTGGCGTGGGAAATTCTCACTGATGGCAACTAGGTCACAAAGAAAACGTGAAAGCGTGAA
>OZ012684.1:779471-809812 GCA_963942565.1 Maea johnstoni | reverse complement strand
CGACCGCGTGGGAGCCGAACAACTAACCCCTAAGCTACGAAGCCGCTCATTAAACTATATGTAATTTATGACACTAAGACCTAATGTCGTACTAAACTGGAAGTTGGACGGTGCGTTCTCGAATCATGTTTATCATTTGTTAAATACTAGCTCCCCCCCCCCCCCAGGTAAACTTGTGATTTCCTGAGCAACTGATAAGGTGCAAAGTGGCCGTGCTATGCTCCTTTAATACGAAGTCGATCTTTCCCGCTACCACTCTCATGACAGGCCGGAAGTTGGATCACAACAATTCAAACCGCTCGTAGGGCCGAGTCTGGTCACGACTGCCTAATGAAAAGTGAATATTTGCAATTCATAAATGAACTATGAAATTCCTCATTCATTTATCAATATTCAATATCAATTATGAATGTTCCAAAATGTCTTTTTTGTCCACCTTTTACATGCCATTTTGGTCACCACATACCATCAAACTCAAATAATGAGTGCTCCCTTGGAAGTGGTGAAGGGGGACATCTAGCGGGAGAAGGGCAAACTATGTGAAACAGCAGAGAAAATAAATTTAAAAAAAAAATTCTGCTGTTTTTGGAAAAACGTGGGAGAAAAAAAAATTAATTTTTTTTTCTGCTGTTTTTGGAAAAACGGTGGAGAAAAAAAATTTGAATTATTTTTTCTGCTGTTCACACTTGCACCATCGTAGTAGTAGATAAAGTGTGAAAAAGGCAATATTTGTACTCACATGTGCCAACAGTACCGAGCAACAGTAACAGTGTGATCAGTATATTGGCGAGAAAAATAGATACGCTGGCCATGAACGCCCCTACTCCTAGTGTCGCTGCAATACCGAAAATCTGAAAAAGAGTACACTACCATCAACAAAAAACTTAGTTACTAAGGGCAAGAACCAAAACGTTCGATGCACGTATGCAACACAATAAATTCTTAAAGGAACAACTGGGCTGCTGGAAATATCACAATCTTCAACCAGCACACAAAACTCATCTTTTTTACAAGTGAAATTTTGAAACGTTATCGGAGACCCACACGTGTCAAATGACATGTACAATGCTCTTTGGTGTATGGCCCCAAGGTAGCTGTGGTGAATGTGGTACACTGCGGGAGTTGTGGGGGATACTACACTCGCCACTGTCCGCCCCCCATCTAACGTGCCACATGGGCTTCTCTTGGAATGAGTAACTTCATAGTGTCAACACCTGTATAGCATATTCCTGTACGGTATGGGCAGCACTTATTCAGGTTCCACTGCTAACCAGGCTCTAATCCTGACCGGGCGTGCAAGAAGGTTGCCAGTGACTTGGGGTTAGGTGGTGCTTTTCACTGAATACTCCGGTTTCCTCCACCACTTGCAAATGATTAGTCACAGAATTACAATGCGTAACTTTTACAATGTGTAACAATCAAGGTTGAAAAAGTTTGATATTCAGTGTACCATCTCTTCTTTCCTAAGTGGATATATTCCATTTGCATAGAACTTAGTCATAGCAATGAACCTTTGGCTTTAATTTGATTTTTTTTTATCATTTTATTGTTGGTACTTACTCTTTCCACCTCCCTCGGTAAATGTTAAACTTAGAAATAAGAACCACTGTGTTTAGTGCATGATCCATCTCTCTATATTTCCAAAGAGTATACTCTTCTTGTCAAACACAATATTCCCATGTCTGGACATTTTCACTTTCAATCGAACAATGACAAATACTTTCAACATGTATAGCACAGAAAGAGCACGAGTCATTGTCTCTAAATGTATATGAATTTAGCTTACTATTGGTCACCAGACTATGGGTTATGTTGTACTGAAAATACGTGTCCACCAAGCACTCTGAAGATAGCAAGTAGACCTTTCTCAAGTCATGGTCAGCCGAATACAGAGATACTTTTCTTTCCCATTTCACCTGGGATTGAGCAGTTTTAGTTTCACACCCATTATCTGTTTCATTAGTAACTTTTCTATCCAACAAAAAATATTATTACGTACATTTACTTTGAACAAAGCACGTAAAATGGAGTAATATTTGAAACATTTTGAAGAGATAGCACAAAACACAACCGGATTTTACAGCATTAAGTCCAATGATTCGTAAAACGTTGCTTAGTTATGCAGGGGTGTTTGTGTCAGGCTATGGATGCATGTTTGAGACGTACCTGGGCGGAGGCGTTCAGGATGCCGGATGATAACTCCTCAGGCTCGGGGTAGGTGATCTCGGCGGCAAACTCATATCCCACCGGGAATGAGCCAGTCATGAAAAACCTACAGAAACAAGGTTTGCGTGCATGCAATAGACAGATAGAAACCATGCAAATCCTTCCTTATTTACATACTAGATCTCCAATGAGGAGTGTCCATTGCGAATGTTTTGACAGAACAAAATCTTAAAATAGTGCTCGAAATCCAAGTTATTGGATGTATATACATTCTATAAATGAAAAAGGCAGTTTTACGCTTCCTGTGGTTTAAAAGGAGGTATTGAACTAACGTACAGATCTCTGTCAAAAATACAACCCTACCAAGGGTAACAAAAGTCTTCTATTCTAGCAAATCAAGGGAAATATAGTACCTTCATAGAAGATGGAAAAATTCCTCACTTACCCGATGGCTGCGGATATTACAAATACAATCCATATCTGCTCGACTCTGATAGAACTGAGAGAGAAGGTAAAAGCTGCCATAGAGGCCAGCGCCAGCACGTACAGCCCTATGCACGTCGTCCTGAAATCAGCCAAAATGAACACACTTACAAGTCGTGGCCTCAAAGTGCGGAGCCAACAGTGCTATAGCCGCTTTACTCGTGCATTTATCAGACACCTCTCCATGGCATACTAGGACAAGAATACTACATCGCCGCCATCCCTGAGCTGACTACTACCTCTACTCACATGTTAAATAATCGCTAGCTAGCCAGCCTTTAAAAGGAGCCCAACCATTGATGTCTCCAAACTATTTACCCTATAGTGTTAAAATCGCAAACTGGATTTCTCTTAAAGAAACTATCCCGCGGTGAGAATATAATTACCCCCTTTCTTCGTTCAAAAAACTTACTTATACCGCCTAGTCTTATTGAGAAGTAGTCCGGCACAAATAGAACCGACTATTCCTGCAAAAACCATTACACCTCCGATCCCACCAATACTTTGTTCTGAATCCTGGAGATGCATACAAGTATAATAGTGAAACCAATTCGATACCCTCTGCATATGTGAATCTCAACGTATATCCTTCCGTCTATTTATACACCAATAATACACTATTCCTATTGCTAATTTTCTTCCGCAATCCATGAGAATTCAATTATCAGACAGTGCTAAAAAGACAATCAATCTTTTCCCACATCAGCTTCTTGCCACACAGTGATAGATGAAACACACTGGGTCAGAAAGCCTCAAAAATGGACTCTTATCAATATGTCTAAGATGCCATAATGATTCCTTTCGATACTTGGGATATGCAGTCTATGAGAGAAAACCATTTTTTTATAAAGAATTTGACCTTCATGCAAATGACCTAAAATTATGAAAAAACACAACATAATATTTTGGCCTCTTTTTTCAGGCATTTAGGAAGAAGAAATTTAAAGACCTTGAACTACATTTTGAATCTTTTTCGGCCACTTATTATTACAGTCAACCTTGAACACAGTAATGGCCATATGGAATGATGCCTTCCTACCGCCAGTTTCATAAGAAAGTATTTGCTAAAATAGTTCATTTCATGAGGGGTATGGTGGAGTCTTGAGATATAATGTGGAAATAGTATACCTCAATACCCAATTGCACAATATGTCATAAAACGTTTTCAAATGACCTATTACAAATATACCTACTGGAAAATATTCCATCAAAATCGGATTGAGTAGCGTAGAGATTGCATAGAAGGCTCCGACGTTGATACCTGCAATAAAACAAACTCAATTACTTTTATTGACAATCGTATTTGTTTGTTCTCATCAGTATATCAATTGATATTTCCACTTCAATACTTTTCATTTTATTATCCTTCACTCAACCATTGTTATCACGGTATCAGTATTGTATCAATTATTACACACACATAGCGCACATTGTTATAATAATATCAATCAAAGGAAGATTCATATTGCCTTCTCTTTGGCAAGTATACATGTTAACAGGGCCTGCCCCTCTGGCCGAGCCGTCTAAGGCGTTGTCACTGACTGTCACTGAGAGCCACCCCCTCTTCAAAAATGTCATCATATCAATAGGGTTACGACCACTCCTGTTGACCAGCTACTAGTTTCTTAACCCTTTGATGCCGCTGATTGGATAATTTGGCCAAAACAAAATGATGCAAAAACCCTTAAAAAGTACTGAAACCCTGACACATGGTACTCATCTGAGAGTACTCCGAGAGGGATATCCAATGAATATCAAAATGACAGGGTTAATATGGTTTTCAAAAACATCTTTCCATCCTTGTGTACTGCACTGTGCAAGTACGGGCAGTAAAATTAAAACGCGGTCTAGTTTTCCCCTAGGATGGACGCGATAAGGCACCGCCAGACATAAAAGCACCCCTTATGGGGACAATAAGTCAAAGACTGTCCTTTACAGCTTCACTAGAGAACTCTCAAGTGTTTTAACTAATAACCTTTCATTGACTCCATAGTCGAAATCAGAATACATATGAAGGAATTTCAAATTAGTCACGTCTCTGTATTCAAATGTTTGGCCATCCATCCATTTTGGGTTCCATTATTTTCATAGTCATTTTTCGTGTGTGTGTGTGTGTGTGTGTGTGTGTGTGTGTGTGTGTGTGTGTGTGCTTTCACACTTTCCAGTTCATTGAAGTTCATTTATTCACTTCAATCCATCTTCACTTCATAATCCTGAATATTTTATTTATTTGAATCTTATTTGCGGCCCTATAGCATGTCACTATAGATAAAATAAGCTGCTTACCATAGGTAATTGTGAGAATGACAAAACTAGTATTGGTGAGTAGTTTCTGCAAGGACTGGCGGTAGCATGCCTTGTGCCTCCCATCCTGGGCTATTGCATGAGCATGGCTTGGAGGGCTTGGCGGTTTCTCTCTGAAAACTGTGTGCAGAAAAAGGTATGATACTATTAGCATTGGAAACTAAATATTTGGATGATACCGAAACAGAAAACCCCCGAATTATCCGATTATTTATTCCACGGTGACTACAAAGAATTCTTATACGATGACTTTTATAAATTATAAAATATCTATTATAATTTGAAACCTTTGAGTTATCTAACTTATTAATTTCCGTAAAACTGGGTTAAGGCACTGAACGTTTTTTAAGAGTAAGTCTCTACAAGACTAAACGAGCATGGGTAATTCTGGAACTAAAAGAGATTACAACTAAATACATCCACTGCATTACAACTATTACTCATGTAAAGTAGGTCTTTTAAAAAGGGAAAGATTTTGACTTTGAGAATTCAAATATGAAGATAAGCGTTCATTATCATTCTGTAAATAGATGTCACTGGTATTTGGAATATTCTCATGAATTTCTGACATAAACAGCATTTATACCGGTTCCTTCTTTAGGCATACTGAAATAAGGAATTATCAGAAAAAATACTGCTCAGGGTTCCTTGCATAGATAGCAAACCAACAATCATAGCCCACCTGGGCTGCTGAGCACAGAGTGATCTTCCATGTGTTGACGAGCTCTAGCAACAGAACGATGCAAGTGGATGAATAATAACTAAGTCCAATGTGGTTATATCTTGAGAACATTTCTCATTTGATAGGTGCTTTTGTGAACCATGTTCGATGATCCATTGGAGTCTCAGGATTTGGAAGGATGAAGTTCAACCATCCGTCACTACCTGTGATAGCTTAGAATAAAGGCTGGTATTAGTGTGTTATTAGTTATCCTTGTTGTGAAAATGGTATACCAGATGTCTACAAGAAGCATATATATATATATATATATATATATATATATATATATATATATATATATATATATATATATATATATATATATATATATATATATATATATATATATATATATATATATATATATATATATATATATATATATATATATATATATATATGTGTGTGTGTGTGTATATATATATAAACATACACACACACACACACATATTTATATATATATATATATATATATATATATATATATATATATATAAATATATATATATATATATATATATATATATATATATATATATATATATATATATATATATATATATATATATATATATATACATTCACTATATGTATACATATAGTGAAATCTGCCCAATTGAACACCTCTGTACATTGCAAACCTCTGAGAATGATGGACACTTTGTCATTCCCCGTGATCTTGATAAGTATAACAAAAGGACCTCCATACATTGAACACCTGCAAACATTAAACAGTTTTGAATTCCCCATGAATGTTCAATGTACACAGGTTTTACTATCTATCTGACTATCTACCCATATAGCTTATTTACACTTAGTTGAAATGTTATAGAACAAATAGCTCAGGGATAACAAGCAACGGGGTTTGTTAGAATTGTTACGGACTTGAGCACCTTGATCTGGCACCGCTACTTTAGGGTCTCAGGGTTTCCAATCCGATTAACACAGAGGATAAGGGAAGTTGCTAGCAAATCGGAGTCAGTCAGAGGCCTTCTACTTTCCCCCAAATTACTAACTAGATTTTAAAACCTAACACGAAAGGAAGTTCGAAAAACCAACAACAGGAAATTCCAATCAATGAACTGCAGGCATCGTTAAATGACTAACTGTCCGCATTTGTCAAGAAAAAGTGTCCACTTTACCTACTCGAGAATTAATTGTACCAGATAAGCTTCCTACATGGTTTATAGAAAAGTCGGAACACTCTCAATCTTTTAAATTGATGTATTTACAACTCTGGTTGATTGCTAGAGATGATATACTATCCGTACAGTCACGGATTTGTCATGAAATCACATCTACATTACATATCAACTCTCACAAGGTGGTATTCTGAAATATTAAAATACGAGGTGGTGGTAAAATGTGAAAATATGGCTCCTCACCAAATAAGATGAGCAAGAATAGTCCCGTGGAGGCGCCTGCCCCGGAGTAGAGCATGTGACCAAGCTGCTGACCAATGGCATCTGGCTCTGTCTTATTGGTTGCTATGGCTGGCGGGATGAGGAATCCTACGGCAATACCGATCTACAACAAGACACAAACAGGGGGAGAAATTGAAATTATGGCATGCCTTTTGCACATTTATTCAAGATCTGCGATGGAGAACCAGCCTGTACACAGGTAGTAACAAGATGGTGAGAAAGAGAACCAAGAGTGCGTGATTGAGAGACACTGTATAGAGGGACAAGATTTGAAAGATTGAGAGATAACATGTCAAAAAGAGAGGCATGGTTTCGAAAAAGGAACCAACATCTGGATAATTATATGGGAAATGAATATTCATGCCTGTGTTTTTAAGATTACAGTCAATATAAGGTACGTTATAATAAATCTATTCTACAAAATGTCGGATGATTTGTTAAATGCTAATGTCAAGGACCTCTTTTATGAAGCTCTCTGACAATGATCTTATATTTTCTAAATTGAAACTCGATTTCAAAACAAAGTGCAAGATAAATGCAGCGCCCACATCTAGTGGTAGTGTTGATATAGAAGTTAGATTATTAGACATTTACGAAGACACATGGTCAAATTAAAGGTCAAGGCAACAGGTACAGGCAAACTGACTTTCTGACGTCAATTGATTTGCCATATAATCATCCACATGTTGGTTCCCTTTTCGACATGTTGCCTCTCAATCTCTCAAACCTTGTGTCACAGTATATAATCAAATTAGTCAGGACATTTTGTGCATTACATGTATATAGGTAAAGTAATGAGCATTTGAGTCTACTTTCCTTGAAATATCTTTGACATATGATCTGGTCAAAATATATCATCAAATTAGTCAAGACATTTCGTGCACTTCAAGTATAAATAGGTAAAATGATGAGTCGGGAATGATCGACTCACCTGGTTTCCAAAGACACCAATTGCTGTGGCTAAGGGGATCTCTTTCTGAGCAAACCAGATGGAGGCCAGCGAGGCAGGTATACCAAGCAGGAAGACCTGTGCTAGCGCTGCCACAGTCTGGCCAGCCAGCAGGAGGACAAACCTGCCTGGGTCGAGCGCCGAGCACTTGATCCACGCACCCAGGGCATCCAGAGCGGCGCCAATCACAATCACCACCCGGAGACCTTTCTTGTCCTGAAGATAAGTGACGGGAAGCACGAAGGGAATATAAGCGATCATGTAGACCAGCGAGAGCCAATTGACGCTGACCAGCTTGTGGCTGTAGGTCTGACCTGGGATGCTCTGGTTGTAGTAAGTGATGACCACGTTCCCTATGATGTTCAGGTGGATCCACTGGTAGGAATTGGCTCCCGAGAGCGTGGCAAAGAGAACTAACATCAGCCATCTTCTCCTGAACAGTTTCAACACGGCTGTGTCTTCCTCCTTTTGAGTGGCTTCAACTATTCCTTCAACGCTCCCCATGCCAGCGTCAGTGGTGGACATGTTTTTCTGTGTAACTACAAAAAAGCAATAACGAACACGTATACTTACTATTCCAATATCTTGTACTCCAGAGAGAGAGAGAGAGAGAGAGAGAGAGAGAGAGAGAGAGAGAGAGAGAGAGGGGGGGGGGCATTGGTGGTGGGGGATGGGGGTCCAGACCAAATAAATAATAATTGGTGGTGGGGGTTGTAAGAAATAAGAATCTGCGGTGCGGGTGTTCGTTGGATGATAATAAACTGTGGGAGTTACCTTGTATCTGACGATGACAATGGAGATTTAGCACGGCCCAATTCCATGTTCATACTATTAAAGGTCAGGTCAAAGTGCCATGAAATTTGAAACTCCTGTCCAAAAATAATAGAGGTTAGTTAATGAGAGCCCGTTGTCAATGGAATTAAACTCGGACAGATATAATCCAAATCGTCGTTGCTGGCTGGTTACGGATAAGCAATTTCATTCCAGCTGGAGTAAAATTGATAATCTGTACCGGCCTCCTACTAATTGGTCGTCAACATCTTTGCAGGTGCTCTCATGAGTGTATACGTTTATCAATTGACTCCCGGAAGCAGTCCTATAAGAAATTTGCTTGTCACATACTGTCCCATTAAGTTTGCATGTCGCAATATTTGTCACTTGTGGAGCAAAAAAGTGCGACAGCTGGGACAGGCCTGGTATAAATACTGCTAAACGGATCCACGAATCTTGCATTAGTGATACTCGGACATCCTGTACAATGGACTTGTCCTATTCAAGCACTGTTGCCTGGTTCTCGGTGGCTATCAGAACATAACATGCTTGCCAAATCTCCAAAACCAACTTCCGCACTGCTAAGCCAATAAAATCAACACAGAACTTTATAAAATAAGTTCTCATTATCATCTCACAGTTTATCGTTATTAGTAACTTTAAATTGTAGTCTAGAAGTTTCCGAAGATGCAAGTAGCGAAAATGGAAAATGTAACCTAATATACATGCAAATAAGCTTCATTATGCAAAATATCAACATCCTGTGTACTGCTTAAAAATTCCTCAAAGTTATGAACTAAATGCCTATTTTGACAGTAATGGAGGCATTTAGGTGGTCAATAAGAGAAGCATGCACCATTCCTCAATTTGACTTATTTGATATATTGATCAGTTATCGGGTCAGTTATGTAAATTCGCCAACATTACAGATTAGCTGATGAAATAATGGTCCATAAAGACATGTTTGTTTGGCAGCAGATATAATTTTTCAGCAACATAACCAATAATCAGAATGGTGTATGTCCATAGACAAGTGGTCCTAGACCTTCAGCCACCTCAACATCCAACAAGGAGGATGACACGTAAGTGCTGGTCTGTGCTGAGCACCAATCCTGCTAGACCGAAATATCTGACTACATTTGCCTAGATGTTGATTTCCTATGTTAATGTTGATATAGGTTACAGGGGTAAGCGGCACTTCCTTACAATTCAAGGGTGTTGCAGAGAGTGAGGGAAGTACTAGACATGTGTGACTAGTAATTCATGCCAAACTAAACTGTTATTTCAGAGTGTAAACTTCTCCCTATATTTCTGAAACATTGAGGATCGTATATGAAGGTATTGAAATTTTATATTTTCACAACTAATAAAAATAAAATGTTTTGAAACGGTTGCCACGGCAACCACAATTCAATAAACAAACGGTCGCCATTGCAACATGCATATGTGCTCCGATTCATTTATTTAAGGACGTTCTAGGATAAGTGGTATCACTAGATAATTTCCTCAAAATTTCATACATATTGACAAAGGAATGAATAAGATAGAAATAAAAGAACGAACAGGGTTGAACTTTCAATGACATGTTTTACAAGAATATTGCAAAGAATGACGTCATGATGAGACGGCATCCTGTCACGGATTGTATTGTTTTGTATATTTATTGTATTGTATTGTCTCATTTGAAACAAAAGTTACATATACAAAAATATACAGTGTAACAATGGCAAATTGTAAAAAGTAATTCGCCTATGTACATTAACAAAACAAACAAATGAATAACGTAGGCAATACTAGTTGCCACCAAAGTAACATAAGTACACTTAATGCCACTAAAGGGCTAAATTATCCATTACACATGGGACATAGTTGCTATAAGGTAGGACTTGGCAAACTTTGTGACTGCTGAATATTACTCGCCTTTCCGTAGGTCAATTCTAATGCGGTTTAGATCGCTAGAACCGCCACAATTCATTCTACTTGTTTACCATCTGTTGCAAAATGACGATTTTGTGACGGGTTGAACTAATTTTTATGCCATCACTCGATTGCTACTTATTATATACTGCGTGGTTATTGCACAAATAACAAGCTCATATTAAGTTTCGAATATGTTTCCGCGAAGTACAAGCAAATAATTACGTCACGGATATCATAGCACGTTGCTATGGCAATAACAGGGATAGGATTATACACTATATGCAGTGAGAAGCTGTTTCTGTGACTTTAAAGTGGTCCCAGTTCGGTGCCATAGCAACCAACTGAGCCGGGACCAAATCCACGCTCAGCAGCCATGAGAAAACATGATATTTGTGTAATTTCTACAGAGATAATTCTTTATTACTCAAACCCGCTATGATAGCCATTAATATCCGCCACTGAGTATTGGTGGAGATGTATAGCCTCGCTGAGGGTCTTTGTTGCAAAGCTTTGGAATTGGCAGCCTTAGCTTTAGCATCAAGCAACTACGTTTCTGCAATAAATCTGCACCAATGCTCAGCGGCGGATCTTAATCCCTATAACAAAGTCGCAACTTTATGACTGCATTTGAAGAATGCAGAATTATTATCGAGCTGGGCAAGCATTTAAAGCGTTGCTTTGTAGTCATATTATGTACAGAGTGAATATTGGAAAAAGTGTGGTACCCCTCCCGCTGCATTGCTCTTTCCTCCATATTTATGAAATTTAAAGAATCTCGAAACATGATTGTTGGTAAGAGCTCCGTTTGAAAACACTATGCATGTTTATTTTCTGTTTTTTACACCAAATATCTTACACCCTGTTCTGAGGGTACTTTGGTGATACTTAGTGTATTCCCCCCAAAAAAGACTTTTCACGCTATATGCAATTTATATAAGTTAACATAGCATGGTAGAGGAAAACACTCAGTCAAATAAATTGAGCTTACAAGCTACCATAATGCAGGTGAATTAACCTTATTACGAACATGCAATCCTCGAAACAATCTACGCACGCGGCAGCGAGTTTTGCGCAGAGCGACTTATATGTCCGCGGTGTAATCAGTACTGCATTCAGATAATTAATGGCGTGTCCTTCGAAAAAAGATTACATTGAATGAAGGAAAAAGTTTATTCACAGTGGTCAAAAGTGACCACTTAATTCTGAAAAAAATCTTTAATCACTTCAAAAACTCTCTTAAATCACTTGAAAGAACTCTGAAATCACTTAATAAAACTTCTTAAATCACTTGAAAAAACTCTTAAATCACTTGAAAAAACTCTCTTAAATCACTTGAAAAACTCTCAAATCACTTGGAAAACTTTAAGAGAGTTTTTTCAAGTGATTTAAGAGTTTTTATAAGTGATTTAAGAGAGTATTTTAAGTGATTCAAGAGTTTTTTAAGCGAGTGGAGTATGTCACACCTGCAACATGGTATCAGACCACTAGTTTTTGACCCACGTATGCCCTGCGCCACACATTCGGAGGCCTCTGGTTTATGGATGGCAGCCAAATTTAATACCTCAAAGTACCCATTAATAATTGACCCAAGGCACTTCGAATAGCCCTGACGTTTTGGAGAGCAATGGTGCATGTAATCTCTACCAGTTGTAAAGCAATGTTAAAGCTACTTTACGAATACAGTCTTTATGAGCTGGACGTATGTATGTGACATACAATGTTCAAGCATTGAGTTTAAAAGTCCTTAACAATGTCGCTCTCTCTCAGCCTTGCCTCTATAACAGCCACCCTTCACATCCCAGCACCTGCTTGTAATGCTTTATGTATCCATCGCATTGCATTAAATCAATGGTCAAATACAGGCATGGTAAGGAAACGAACCTTGCTGTGAACCCCATGAGCTACCATAATATTCTCTTAATATTATTTATTTGAATATAATGTGGAGTTGGAGTTTCGGAGTAGAACTAATAGTTAATTCTAATACGTAGCAAAATGCAATAACACTACATCACATTGGGCTTTGCATTACCTCTCTCTCTGTTTCCAGCATTTTCTCATCACGGGCTGCTTTCGAAAGTTCTCACCCATTAGAAGTTGTGTAATATTAAAATTACAGTAACGCCATTCACTCACAAACAATTGTATATAAAACAATTGCAATTTGGACAGACTGGAAACAGATTGGCACTTTGTGGGGGATAGCACTAGGGGGACCGGACATCATCATGAAGTGCATGCATATTGGAAGGTTGGGTAGGAAAGCCGAGACAGTGACCTTTATGAACAATGAACACGTTGACAAGCGGATAATGAGCAACTCAACCCAATTATTAATATAATAGTCTTCATATATTTCGACCATTTTCTTACTGACTGTGCCTGTTTTATAACATCCTAAACATGTAGAAACAAGGTCAAATAAGTGGTGAGTGTACCTTACATAAGATATTATATAGCCCTTTTAGCATAAAAGGGTGTTTACCAAGCGCGCCGCCGAGAGTGGCTCTGATGGTTACTGCAGAGAGAGAGAGCGGACACGCGTCCATTTAGACCTTTTGCTAAAGGTGTGGGACATAATGTACAAGGCAAAGCATACCGTGGTGACACTCTATGGCACCCGTACCAAACATTTCAAGAATGAGCCACCGAGAGGGAAAATGAACGTGCCCAAGCGGTCGAGAACGGGTGGTGCTGGTACAGGGTTCCTTGTACTAGACTCACCCTACCACAGAATGTGGCAAGGAGAGGGAAAATGGACGTGCCCAAGCGGTTGTGAAAGGGTGGTGATGGCACAGAGGTCCTTGTACTTGCCTCGCCCTACCAGGAAATGTGCCAAAGAGAGGGAAAGATGGGTCGAGAAGGGGTGGTGATGCCGTGATGGCACAGGGTTCCATGTACTAGCCTCACTCTATCAGGGAATGTGCCACAGAATTCCCTCTACTAACCTCGCCCTACCAGGGAATGTGCCACAGAGTTGCCTGTACTAGCCTCGCCCTACCAGGGAATGTGCCACAGAGTTCCCTGTACAAGCCCCGCCCTACCAGGGAATGTGCCACAGAATTCCCTCTACTAACCTCGCCCTATCTGGGAATGTGTCACAGAGTTCCCTATACAAGCCCCGCCCTACCAGGGAATGTGCCACAGAATTCCCTCTACTAGCCTCGCCCTATCGGGGAATGTGCCACAGAGGTCCCTGTACTAGCCCCACCCTACCAGGGAATGTGCCACGGAGTTCCCTGTACTAGCCCCACCCTACCAGGGAATGTGCCACGGAGTTCCCTGTACTAGCCCCACCCTACCAGGGAATGTGCCACGGAGTTCCCTGTACTAGCCCCACCCTACCAGGGAATGTGCCACGGAGTTCCCTCTGCTAACCTCGCCCTATCAGGGAATGTGCCACATAGTTCCCTGTACTAGTCTCGCCCGACCAGGGAATGTGCCACAGAGTTCCATGCACTAGCCTCGCCCTATTATTTGTAATTGATATTGTCGTTTTCCTCGTTTGCGGTTCTTTAATATGCCGCATAAAATTTCCTTTCAGCTTTGATGTACAGTGAAACCTCGGGATGTGAACACCCCGAAAGTGTGAACACCCTCTATAGTGAACACTTTTACCCAGTCCCATTTTTTTCTAATACATTTTAGTTTAATGAAGAGTGAACACCCCCTTATCCGAACAGTGAACACTTTTTGGGGGAGAAAGTGGTCCTGAGAACCTCCTATATGTGAACACATGTGTACAAGTAGGTCACAGTTAATTGCATTATGTGTGAGTTTTTGCTGTCCACAGTACATCCTTCCACTTAAATTGATCTAGCTAGGTTAAGTTTAGCAACAATGATTGCAATTCAGTACATTTGTGTCAGATTGTCTTGCTGCTTGAGATAAGGGATTATCACTATTGTGTGGAAAGGAGTGGCTAATGTTGTACAGTGAATGAAGAAACTTAGGATCAGTTGGTGAGCAAAACCTAACCCTAACCCAAGCTCTCATTCCTTTGGATATAGAGCACACCAAAGTATTATTGTGAATAATCAATTTTTCACACAGTAAAAGGTGACAATGCGCAAGGCAGATATAATTACTTTCCTAGGCACTAAGATGCCAAGAGTTGACCCACCCTTAAAGAAAATGGTGAAGCCGATCCACCACCATGGCAGTGTGATAAGCCAGAGATCACTAACTACAGTTTAAGTGACCAACATTTGTGGCTACAGGGTTTATTTTTTTGTTTTAAAGTGCTTATCTATCTCTGCTAAAGAATTATATGATTCTCTATAAGAATCAGGTTCTATGTATCTAACGTATAATGACAAGGTGAATATATGCTTTACGTCATGTCCCTCTAGTGGTCCAATTTGCAAAACCCCCGAAAGTGTGAACACCCCAAATAGTGAACGTTTTGGCCCGGTCCCAAGGTGTTCACTCTTTCGAGGTTTCACCGTAGTTGTAACCTGCTATTTGTTTATATTATTTGTTCATGTGTACTTATAATTTCTCACCAGTGGATCTGGTCAATACACACTATAGTTAAAAAAGTGTATTTCACAACCCACACAAACTGGTCAGAGAGAGAGAGAGAGAGAGAGAAAGAGAGAGAGAGAGAGAGAGAGAGAGAGAGAGAGAGAGAGAGAGAGAGAGAGAGACTCAAATGCATGTGAGAGGCGACCATATTTTGGTGAAATTTGATACGGTGAAAAAGGCTAAAAATAGTTTCTGCTTGTGTGCAAGCCTAGGGGGAGGGGCTTCTGTAATCGATGGTCTCTCACTCTGCTTGGTAAGCTTTAACATATGCAATAATCTAAAAATAACTATATATTCACAAATTAACTCCACAAAGCAACCTTACGACACAATGTGCATTTAGCCACAAACAGAGATTGGGGTTATATATATATGGAACATAATATTTCCTGTTAGAGACTTAGCCCGCAATACCTTGGTGCTATATATATATACTGATTATCTAGCCGAGGACTAACGGTAGTTACGTGCTCAGAAGGAAGTCAAACTACATGGACGTCGATGAATGCTATGCTTCTCTTGATAGAAACCTGTGAGGGAATCCAGTCGTGTTGCATTTGATAGGATTGTTCTAACATATGTTCATTTCACGCATAACTCTAATGGTAAACGGACCTGTAAACATAGTGAGTACATGCAATTAATCCGGACATTTGCGTATTTTCAGTCCCGCCTGAAACCTGCGAACTTTATGCTGTTAAGCGTGATATACAACCTGTGCACATTGAAAGGGTTACATCAGCCGGAAGCCATTAGACCAGCCGAGGCCGTAAACTGTGTACATTAAGCAACTCTAAACAAAAACCCTATTTTAATTCCTTGCAAGCCGTCCTTAAGCTGCTGCCATGATTTATGAGATTTGAAGCAGCCGAGGCAGGTATTATAAGAAGAGCAGGTTAATCATTTCAATACACGGTAGCTGGTGGGGAAAGACTCGGCTGAAATATGAGTAAGGGGGCAATACATATTGTAACAAAGTTGAAAACGAAAAGAATATGCTAGCACTAAAAGGGAGTAGGATTCAAACTTTAAGGTTATTTATTCTGAGACTATCGCTGAACAGTTGATGTGGTTAACAGTATCAAGGCAGCGCTTATTTCTCAAAGTGATATATAGGACAAACATCTTTCCAACTTGATTTAAAGTGTGTATTCAATCATGCTAATTGACACCTTAAGACATATTTCAATTCATAGGACATTGCGTGTTATCTCAAAGAATGAACTAAATAGTGCTATTCCATTTCATCATTAATTCTCTGTGGGTGGACATGCTCGCGTAGATCTGGAAGCTGAAAACCCCTTGCACTCAGTATCCACGGACACTTTATCTCTGACAGTCATCAACCAATCTGTGCACGTCCAAATGGACACACTAGAGACATAATGTCGTAACGTAATTATATAGTTATATAAACTAAGTAACACTTACCTCGACAAACGTCCAGATGATCTCGCAATGCCAGAACGCGCCTGACCCATAACAATGGACAATTCGGCGCATGCGGTCCTTGTTCGACCAAACATTGCAGTACAATATAAATAATCTCTGTAGACCAATCGGTAAGGCCTCTCTGTGATCAGTCACTGATCCGCACTAAACCATATCGTTTAATTTTTGTATGTATGTATGTATGCATGCATGTGATGTAAGTGTGTATTTGTATGTATGTATGTATATGTGTGTGTAGGTATCTTTGTATGTATATATGTATACATACATGTATGCAAGTATGTGTGTATGTATATATATATTACCGGCATGCATATATGATATTATTATGACATAGGGCAGTGTCAGAAAAGTCTCATTTCAAGCAAGCGCCTTCGGTAAGTCTTTAGAAATTGGGCAGTCCAAGGGGAGGGCATCTGGAATATTAGTTTTTTTCCACGACTTTCTCTTTTTTCTGCAGTTTGGAGTTGTGTTTTCTGTTCTTTCATTTATTCTGTTTTTTTTTCTTTGCATTTTCAAGTTTGTCTCCTGCCATTTTAAGTACTTTTTTCAAGTTCTTGGTCACCTTAAGATTTTTTCAGCCGTAGCAGTTTATTTTGTTTTCTTTTAATCTACGCTCCAGAATAAATTGACATCTTGTGTTCATATTGACAGGGATGATTACTTGGAATGTTCTCCTGAGCTGAAAAGACTTGATTTACCTTGAAGTTATTGTCATAGGGAAACTCTTGTATTCATTTCTACGCAACCGTTTTTGCAGATTTTTTTCATATTGAAAGGGGTTGTTCCTAAGGGTGTCTTCTACATCTGAGTAGGTAAGGGCGATCTTGGGATTAGGTCAAGGCCAAAGGTCAAGTTCATAGGGATCAATTTGTAGCCAAGATCTTTCAACAAAACTTTGTAACATTGTGTTCATATTGAAAGGGATTAGTCCATCAGCCAGAGGCCAAAATTGGACTTTTTTTTTACATTTGAGTTCATTCAACCACTTGTTGTGCACTTGATTTTTAATCAATTAGACATGGAAAAACATAAATTAACAGTTTACGGCCAAGGCCGTATGTGGGCTCCATGAGAGGATCAGGTACTGTGCCTGAAGTATGCCTATCGATTTACATTGTTGTCACTTACTGGTATTATAGGTGGCAACAGGCACACTACAGGCCAATATGATATTTCCCAATCCCTCATGCAGCTCACCTTATATTACAAAGTACATATAAACATTTACAATTGTTGTGGAAAGGTTTACATAGTTGTTTGCCTTGAAATATTGGTGATCTTGCGTAATTGTAGGTGTCTCTGTTATTGTTCCTGACTACGTTCCAGTCTCCACAAATGACAATGTCGGCATTCCCATAGTTCTCGATTTTTTCCCAGATATTTTAAAAAAAGAGGGGTGAGTCTTTGTTTGGGGCATATATTGCCGCCAGCGTTAATCTTGGGAGACCCTCTATCGTTAAATCCACAACTATGAAGTTACCCTCAGTGTCACCTATGGAGTCATGTTTTTTAAATTCAAAGTTTTTGCTAAACAGAATAGCCACTCCTCTCACTGCAGAGGATCTGCCAGACAGCAGTACTGTACCCCCCCATTCTTTTTTGAGTTTGTTTTTGTCCTTTTTTTCAAGGTGGACATCCTGTAAGCAAGCTATGTGAACATTGTCCTTTCTGATCTTATCCAGGACATCCCATCTTTTCTTGCTGTCTGCCAGCCCTCTACAGTTTCTTGTTTCTAGCCTGATCACTCCGAACGTAGCTTGTTTCTGCTGTCTAAAATTGTCACGAGGCCAAGCTCCCCAGGTTGACTGGTTTCCCTAATATCCCTTTCCTTACAACATTCTTCGTTACCTTTCGGTTTACATATAGAATTATATACAGCCAAACACAGGAACAAATAATATACATATAAATTCAAGACGGACGCATCTAGCACTCTCCCATCTTTTTCCCAATATCCTTCTAACTTATTAGCAGTTTTCTTGTTAGAGGAAAGAGTGTTAGTGTTTTTTCTATTTTTTTGGTGACGTGCCACTTTGGCTACCTCCTGAGTGGAGGTCTCTACCTTGATTGTTTAATCCCACTCCTTTGGGACTCCTCCGCATTATCCTTTTTTGGAAGCATCTCATTAAGTATCCTTTTTAATGGGTTTCCATTTCTCCCCTTCCTTTTCAATTACTTCCAACCACAAGGTAATACCCTTTTCCCTAATCCTTGTTTTAATTACCTCCCCTCTTTTCTTTCTTGCGTAGCCATCACTCGCCAGTTTGGCTCTCTCAACACGCATTGATCTAGGGAGGTCGGTTCGGAGGGATAGGTTCGTACCCTTCAGGCTTGGTCCTGCCCTTAAGCAAGTGTCCCTGTCTTTTGGCCACATGAAGGTAATTCTAATTGGCAGGGGACCCTTCCCATTTCCCCGTAGTCGCATTGCTGCTTTAAGTTGCACCTCTTCAACCCATTTAGGATCTAGCTTGAGTTTTTCTCTCATGAATGTTTTAGTTACACCTAGCGTCTCCTCTGAGCTCTCAGATCCTTCTAGTCCATAGACTACCAGATTTTGTTTCTTTCTTTCCAGCTCTTCCCATAGGGCTTGCTCTTCTAAGTCCTCGACCCTCTTTTGCAACTTAACCCTGTCATTGAGTTGTTCTTCAATCTCAGTTAATCTATCTTCTATAGTTCCTATTCTGGGCAAGGCCTGCTCAACATCCCCAAGGCACTCAATGTTCCTTTCTAGATCAGTTGACGCATCTAGCCTTTCTTCCACTGAAGTTAGCCTTGCTTCTATGACCCCTAGTCTAGGAATTATTTTGTCAATACTTTCCGTAATACGGTTGACATTGTCATTTATTGCTTCTACCATCTTCTCGTTCTTATTGAGCCTCGAATCTTTGTCTTTGTTCTTATTATCTATAGAAGTTTTTATAGATGACTGGTTTTTCTCCAAATTGGCAAACATCTGCTTTATTTCTTTGTTAGTAAAGGGAGGGTCCTCAGAAGGAGGATCCTTTCTCATAAAGCTGTCTATATTGGACTGCTCCCCCGCTTTTTGCTGTCGAGTTTTACTCATTGTTCTATCAGGGATGAGTAAGTTAGATGCTAGAGAGAAAGCTTTTTTGGGAAGTTTGTTAAAGACTAGATGACGTTTCTTTTAAGGTTAGGAGTATAGGTTTATTCCCTCTAGGAATATACAAGAAAGACAATCAAAAAATATATACAGATATAGTCGCAACTGTGTTATATAGAATCTCAGAGCACCCCAAAGTTCATACGCAAATATCCATAATCAATATCCCTGAAGACACAATATCTCTGAAAACACAATACCTGAGTATCAACGACTTGGTTTGTGCAGCAAGTATCCAATCTAAATATTACTGCAAAGTAATTGCATGCAATCAAACACTGTTCAGTAAGTTTGCTTTTATGGTGAGAGTTGTATAAGAAGTTGAAGACAAGAAGAAGCAGGGAGAAATCCCTGGTATTGGAATAGTCTGAGATAGTGAATAGAAAAAGTTTGAAAAATATTTGGTAAAGTTTTCTGTTTGGATTAATATTCTATCTAAAAGAGTAAGGTTATTTCAGAGTGCTGTCGAAAGGTCAAGTAATAGCTGGTTGGTTAAAGTGAATAAATATTTGAAATGTCGAGGGAGCTTAAATTTCTAAGTAAATAGTATCAATAAATGCAAATATTGTTGTGAAAGTGTCAAAACCTAAAGCAAACTCAACTGAAGTACGATAACAAGAGATAAAGAATATAGAGTTTGGATTTGTATAACCCGGGATATGCTATGTAATGCAGCTTATGATAGCATTAGTCCAAAACCCTTAGCACTCCTATTTTCTGCACAATTTCACAGTAACTGCCTTGTTATTAAAGAAGTCCTTCTAAAGTATACCAGTGGCAGTATAAACAATTAAACTATCGAAGACAACTTGCAAAGTCCAGGCAATGTTCGAGTTAACAAACAACTTGTTGGTTGCTGGTCAAGTCACTCTATTGTATACAAGTGACAGTAGGGCTGCTCATATTGTCAAAAGCAAATTCATATTATCAATAGACAATCCATTGTCATGCATCGTTATGGACCGTTCAATTCTATAATCGGTGTACCGGAATTCAGAGTTGGTAACGTTCCTGTTGTAAAAGGTGCACCGAAAATTTTGAAACGAATGTGCCGGATTTTCTTGTTTTGGATTGATTCGTTTAATGTGGCCCGGTCGCCGATAGGTCCGCCGGTATTATCTAAGATATATAGATCGATATACCGAATACCATAAAAAAATCAACCGGTTGATGTAGTTTTAGCTGGTTCGTTTCTACTGACTAAAAGGCTAACTCAAATTGGGAGTATAACGGCAAATAGTATAATCAGTAGTAATCAAACACAAATATGTCTCACATCACCGACGAAGCTCTAAATATGCTATTACCAGTAGGTATGTCAGTTGAGATGGGTCAGAATGACACCGTCACTTTTGCAGCATAAAAAAGAATATCGTTTAACTGATCAACGTGAAAGAGAAATCCCTGATATCTTAATTCGTAGCCACAGAAAAAAGCTGAAAGCAGAAAATTTACAGAGCAGCCCTAAGTCGCAATACAAAAAGTGACCTACCTGTTCTCATGAAGACGTCGTAGTAGCCCAAGCCTTCTCTGTCACGTAGAATCGTTTGCTCCCTGTTCACATAAATCCATTACGAGCTCCGGGTGGAGCATAAAGTTCAGTGTGGGATTGTTTCACAAAAAGTTCATTGCACGTAACTGCAGTCTTTATTCTGTGGGTTTGCGTGGGTCCTCCCTTCGCACGATCCAGCGCTGACTTTAAATTGCCGTGGTTTCGTCGCGTGCGTGGGCAACCCTTCGCACGATCCAGCGCTGACTGTAAATGTTGTCTGAGCGGGGGGTAATGCTTGCATAGGTTAAATAGTTAGTATCACAAAAGTTTATGGGCCTTTAAAAATATAGGCAAGGCCAGATTTAATAATACTCAAAAAATATACTCCTCAAGACTGCGTGGTCCGCGCGTCAGAGGTTTTTAGGCCTTCAAAAAGTATAGGCACAGTTTTTATATTTTCAAAGGTCTCAAAAAATATAGCTCTCCCTTAGACCGCGTGCTCCGCTAGTCAAAAAGGGGGTATCTCTTTAGATTTCTAGTCTAATTCTCCAGCTCTTACTTCCCCTTCATAAAATTTCTGAAGCTCAGGGATGTAGGATCTAGCGGTTATCAGATTGGCCTCTGATTCTTTTAGCATCTCCTCCGTTTTGTTTAAAACGTCGTCTTTCAGCAAGTACGCAAGTGGAGAGCTTGCTAAATAAGTGAACCTGTTTCTAGCCCTTGCAAGAGCTGTACGTACTGTTGCAGTTTTAATTGTAAATGCGTGGAGAGTATTGAGAGCCTTGCTTCTCATGTTACTGCTGCTTCTCAAGTAGTAATTATTCTCTCTCATAAACGCAACCGTTTTCAAAATTTCTTCGAGACATTTAATACCCGCCGCAAGTTCTTCACAAGAGTCGTCAAACTCTTGAATTTGCAAAAATTCAAAAGAACCTTTTTCCTCCCTCTCCGCTTGTCTGCGTTGTCTGTCCACTATAAGCGAAAATAGGAGAGAGCATTTTTGAGCAGTGGCAGATAAGTGTTTGTGCCAAATGTTTTAGAAGATTTCACAAAAGTCAGTGCTCTTGTTTAACCTACTTGTCGCTGTTTAGTCTGCACTCTCTGCTGTCACGCGGCGAAAGAAAGCGAAGAGGGAATGCTCGCTATATATAGGCCCTGCAGATCTGCAGGTCACGTGGTTGCATCGATGAGCGTGATTGGTCGAGAGGAATGCAAAATGGCGGGAAGAGTTTGGATATTTTGCAAACCAAACCTTCTCAATTTCTCTCCTTGTCGCAAAGATTTTTGCCTAGTCCATCCCTCCTCGTATTCCTTGTGATGTTATGAAGTAGTTGTGCAATTGTGTTTTTCTATTTTACCAAATATTCATTTTAGACATGTTTAGCCGAGGAGCCCGTTTTCGCCACCTGCTCCGTTCTAACCATGACGTCACTTCTAACCATGACGTCACGTCCAAAATTGGACTTGTTAGTACCATATTGGGGGGCAAATGCTGACTAATGTTTTTGAATTCCCCATATTCTTAACTTCAATTTGATGTGTGATAGCAATGCAAGGGTGGTACATTAGTCAAAGATATCTAGCTTTTAGTGACGCGTCCTTTCGTCTCCTGAAGGGTAAATTCCTGATCAACAAGTAATTTTGATAGGTTATTGATACTTAAGCATCCTGATATTTCATTCTCTGCTTCAGTAGACATGTATGGATAGATGTAAAAAAAAGATCATATACATTACAGGATATGCCATCGGATATTTGTAGATAGCTGTACTTTTCCCTGATGATTTTTCGAAAAAGTTCCATATCTTTCTTCTGACAGCTAGAAATGAAATACAGATTGAACATTAAAAATACTTATAATAAGCTGCATGCCTCAGGGGTATTTGTGTCAAGGTCATAGGGAAAATCTTGTCTTGTCCGCAACCATTCTCGCAGATTTTGTTCATACTGAAAGGGATTGCACCTTTGGGTGTCTTCTACATCTAAGTAGGTTAGGGATTATCTTGGGATTAGGTCAAGGCCAGATTCTGTTGATATTGAGAGGCATGGTTATTTGGGATGTATTCCTGAGCAGATTGTATGTTGGTGACTTAGAGTCAAGACCAGGGTCAAAGGTCAGTGTAACAGGGAGATATTGTATCCAGTGCTTCTCTGCAACCGTTTGGCAGATTCTGTTCATATTGATCCTGTTCAAGGGATGGTTACTTGGGAGGTCCTCTTGAGCTTACTAGATTTTGCTGACATTTGCGTCAAGGTCTGCAAAATAATAGGTCAAGATAACGGTATCCATGGTTTGTCTGCAACCAATGAAGAAGATTATGTTATTATTGACAGGGATGGTTACCCAGGATGTCCTCTTGAGCTGATTAGATTTTGCTGACGATGGGGTCAAGCAAAAGTCTAAGGGGGAAATATGTGTTCTTGCAGAATGCATGTATGTATATATGCAAAAAGCATAACAGATACAGTACATCACAATTCTATAAAAAGAATAATAAACAGGTAGAGAACAATGAAAATAGGTTGGATTAAGTCTAGTCTATAAGAGTAGCGCTAGAGCCCGGTGCTAGCTACTTACAATAACATATATACACATTGTTTAACACTCTTATTCATGAGTCCTTAAACTGAAGGTAGGTCAATAACTTAAAGTCATTCTGTTCGAGTTATGCTCATTAGATTTGGCAAGACTGTTAATGCCCCATACCGTTGGAGTGGAATATAATATTTACCTTAAAGAGCCCTCTATTTATAATGCAAGGTTTTAGCAGGCATGACTTGAAATCCCTGTCTGTTGTACTTCTACAATAATGATAGTAATAATAATGATAATAATAGTAATAATAATGATGATGATGATGTTGATAATAATAGTAATAATAATAATAATAATAAAATCTCATTTTTGTCTCACCTAGTATCAATTACATATACATTTATATAAAACAATTAATCATCATAGTAGCTATTCTATACAGAATTGCGAAAGACATAAAATACATATAAAAGATCATACAGTTGGGACACATATTTGGGACAAATGATTATATATCCTAAAGATTATAACAAATGCATTGTGTAAGAGCTCCAACAAAATGATCGACCCCACTGCAGTGATTCAAATTGTCAAACACCAGGGTTGATCACATCTGCCACGGTATCAAAGTGTGACTCGACCTTCAAAGTTTTTAAAAATACACGTTTTAGAGTTCAATATCACCTTTCGTAGGACACCTTTACTACAACTGTACTTCACACATTGACAGAGATATTTAAACTTGTATCTTTCAAAATACAGCAATTTCGCTAGCTCTGCACCCATTATTGGGGCACCATCTCGGAGCCTATTAGAGCTCAACAGAAAAAGGCTGTGATGTCATAGATGGCCAAGTTCATGCAGACTGAAGGCTATTCAGTACTGATAGTAATTCAGTGATACATTTTATCATTTGAAAGTACATGACTTGCTGTGTCAGAGTGTATGCCTATAAAGCAAAGTGATCCTCTCAGACCTTCTTATGACCAGAACATTTAAGTCTCCAAAGTCCAAGTTCCTATTTTATGGAGCCATCTAGCTATTAAATCATATTTTTCTTCATTATTTTTCTGGATTTGAAATTGAGTAGAATGTTCTCCCAGATTCTTTTCTAGCATTATTGCTGAATCCAAAAGCTTGACAATTAGCACCATCACCATGTCTGTGCTCCAATTTTCAGCCGTATCTGTCAAGTGGCTGCTTTGGGGGCAAGGGATAAGGCATGATCTCACTCATAGCTAAATAACATTATTGGTTAGGCACTTAAGAGAGAAACAAGGCTCTCTCTGTGAACTTACTTTCTAACAGTAATATCTCAGTCAATTGGTGGAGTGCAATTGTAATCAAGGCGTCCTAAGAAAGATGACCTTGAGCTCTAACATATACATATATATATATATTTTGATTTTGAAGGTGGAGTTGCATTTTAAGGTGCAAACAGAACTGGACTTTCCAGGTTGGACACTGTTATGCAACATATACAGTGAACTACAAAGTGGTGTTCTGTTCTTTTGTGTGTGTCTGTGCACACCTGAGAGACAACAAGGTGTGCACCGATACATCTTAAAACATGGGACGTGACTTTGGTGTTCACTGTGAATATTGCGTGAGAACAGTCTTGCCAAAACGAAGGACCATAACTAGAATTAGTATTCCGCAAGAAAACAGATGGGCCCCCTTTGAAATTGTGCTTGATCCCAAGGTCATCAAAACCCTTTTCGGGTGGTCAATAAACTATATATATTAAGATGACATTTTAGTTTACCATCCCAGTCAATATTTTAAAAAAGCAGTCAAATGGTTGCAGAGAAATAAAAAAAGATTTGCCCTAGGAGCTTACCCTTTGACCTTGACCCCAAGGTCACCAATATCTAATCAACTCAAGAAGATATCCTTAGTGGCTATAAATATGTACAAAAGCTACCAAAAGGTTACAGTGTATTCATGGATACAAGCTATCTGTGACTTTTACATATGACCTTGACCTTTACTACAAGGCCTTTATCGTTATCCAAAGGTCACTTACATCTAAGCAGCTGAAGAAGAAATCCCAAAGCAGTAATCCCTGTCAAAACGAACAGAATCAGCCAAAAGTTTGAAGAGAAATGACAGCTACAATATTTCCTGTATGACCTTGATATTCAACCTTGACCTCAACCCATGGATCACCAAAATCTAAGCACAGAAGAATCTGACATAACTATCCCTATCAATATCTACCAGCTGGTTGTGATCAGATTTTCAGGGTGATCACAACCTTTGACCTTGTTCATAAAATTATCCAAATCTAGTCTCAATAGGAAATCCCAAGTAACCATCCCTGTCGATATGAACACAATATGGTAAGCCATTGAGGACAAAGCGCAGATAAAAGAATTGAAATATAAAATTGTTTTCACAGAAAAAAAGCAGAGAGAAATACTAGAAACAGTAGGAGAAAAAATGTGAAATTGTAGAATTGATTACGGAACACAAAAAACAACAACTGTGAACTGCAAAAATAGAAAAAAGTTTCTAAAAGACGAACACACAGCGAAAAAATTACTAACCATTTACTTGCGAGTTTCAGAACAGAACAATTTTCTTTCAAAATTAGGTTTATTATAACATAAGTAGATTTCGTTTATTACATAAGCAGTTGCTGTTACATAATGGTTTATATTTTATCAGGCAAGCATGTATTTTTTATTACACAAGCGGTTGTGTTTTAACATGAGCAGTCACTTCCTTATTACGCAAGCGGTTGTGTTGCATAAGCTGTAGTTATTATCGTAGTTATTACTGTTTTCAAGGGTTGGCCTTAAAATCCCATCCTTCTTTTGTTCTTTGTTTCGTTTTTGTGTATGTAATTTTTGTAATGTGTCATTATTGTCAATAAAGATACATATATAGATATAAACATTGTTGTTTTCTTTGTTGACAAAGCGGTCCGCAGGGTAGCAAAGTGAAAAGGAATAAAAAGAAAGGTATTGTGCGGACGTTTAAGCCCCATTTACACTAGCCGAAATTTTGCTGGCAACGTACTGGCGTCCATTGACGACGGGGGGCAATAAGTGAGTTAGTAAGTATCTATTGACTATATCTTCGATATAAAAAATACATTGTACAAACTTGATTCAATAGGAAATTATGGGGGTAAAAATGTGGTGGCAATCCCCCGCAACCATCTTTTGCCACCACGTTGCGAGCAAGTTGCCAGCATAGTGTAAAAGGGGCTTTAGTGTTCAATAAAGATAGGTTTCAGTGAGCGTAGAGACGCAGTCAAATAATATGGGGTCCAGTGACTCTGGACGATGGTTATGCAAATTTAAGGTTATAGACTAATAGCTATATATATATATATATATATATATATATATATATATATATATATATATATATATATATATATATATATATATATATATATATATATATATATATATATATATATATATAACATAAGTAACATAGACATCTTTATTTTAATAGCCAAGAAAATCACACATGAAACACACATACTATTTCTCATATGATTGTAATAAAAAAGAATATGCCTATTAAATATTTAATAGTATTTTGCCGAAATAGAATAGTTTCGACTAGATGGCGGTATGTATATACAGATTGTTATAATATCGTCACTTTATGTTTTGAAGATTTCAACATGGATGTTAATTCTGAATGTACTACTTTCTTCCCATAAATATACTCACATACTACCTGCATGAAACCATTTACAGGAGTTGATTGCATGTATGTATATATATATATATATATATATATATATATATATATATATATATATATATATATATATATATATATATATATATATATATATATATATATATATGTATATATATATATATATATATATGTATATATATATATATATATGTATATATATATATATATATATATGTATATATATATATATATATATGTATATATATATATATATATATATATATGTATATATATATATATATATATATATATATATATATATATATATATATATATATATATATATATATATATATATATATATATATATATATATATATATATGCGTGTGTGTGTATATATGACAATTCTGAAAATATAGTTGAAGTTATCAAACTATCTACCAGTGGGGCTCATATGCTCTCACTCAAATATTTCAACCAGTAGGCTTGAATTCTTTATATATCTAGATAATATGATTTTTAGTAATTTCTACTCCGTTATTAGCTGTACGTGTCTCGACTATGACGATATCCTTCTCATCTCCACAGCCCTGCTGTAGACCAGCGTGCTGGCGCAGTAACTGCTCCTTGATCGCACCTGCAATAGCCAATATATATATATATATATATATATATATATATATATATATATATATATATATATATATATATATATATATATATATATATATATATATATATATATATATATATATATAAACATAATATATATATATATATATATATATAAATATATATATATATATATATATATATATATATATATATATATATATATATATATATATATATATATATATATATATATATATATATATATATATATATATCATTTGAAATAAAGTTCAATCACTTAGTCTACATTGATACATTGATATGCCAATCATGCTAACTGAGTATTTACATATATATGATATCTACATCAATGGCACCTTTAATATAGTTGGGATCACTAACAACTAGGGTAATCATTTATAACTAGATATGAGTGACCTAGAATCACTCATAAGTATTATAATGGCCCAGCATCGCTAGTTACCAAGTCATTGTTTTCTCCTCGTGATGGCACGAGTTGAACTTGGAATTTGGAATACTAGTATCGCTTCTCGTCATCATATCAGGGTTTTAGAGAGGAGGTAGAAGGGTGGAGGAGAAGGGGAGGCTTGACAGTGAAGCAGGCCCTACCCATATCAGATGTGTGCCTTTTCTTAATAGCCCCACTTAGTGAAATCAATATGGTATTAAATTAAACACAATGGGAAACGAAACTTGGAAGGAATTCATGAAATGCCACAACATATGAACGCCATAGGGGAAACAAGAATATATTGCATTATAGCGGAGACCAGATTGACAATTACCTTAAGCGATCAAAACTATTAACGATACTAGCACATGAAATCCCACCGTTGCCTCTGCCCATGTGCACTTACCTGTGCCTATTGTTCCTAGGAACAATGCTACAGTGACACACAGATTGGCAGCGAAAATGGAGACTTTATTCATCAGTGCTCCCATTCCTAGGGTTAGGATAATCCCGAATATCTAGGAAAATTAAAATGTCACGCATTAAAATCCAAGAAGAACATCACGAGGAAAATAAATAAAATCTATTGCGCGTAATACTGTAAATCTGGAAATAAGTGCGTGTGGGTAATTAGTGCGTTTTTTTGCGTCACACAAAATACGCACTTATTTCAAGACGCCAAAAATCCATAGGTTTAGTTCAGTATTCATCCACTAGATGGCGCCAGATACATTGCATTGAAACAAAGCTAATCTAGAAATTTCAACAGAGTTAAGGAGTTGGAGTGGGAGAATCATGAGGATAAAGTAACTAGAATGTTTAACTGATAAAGTAACTGAAATTGTACTCAGAGTGTAAAATGTAGCTGCAGGTTGGGTAAAACATTAGAGGATTTTACTGTCGCACATTGCGGATGGAAGTTGGCACCTTGCAATAGACAATGGACAATCGTTTGCTTGCGACCATTGTCATGGCTGGCAAAGTAGTTTGCTTTCTAGAGTTCTTACTCAGTTGAACACCTGCATAAGTTTCTTGACAGAATTTTCACAGCTTAATACAGTATGAATCTTCATTAAAATTGTATTATGGGAAACCTAATTTGCATAATAATCTGGTCAAATCATATGATTAGGTATTCGGAGTACTGTTCGGGTTTTGAATCTTAAAGATTGTTTCTTGAGGTATTTACTTGTGGTGTATGCTATTCCAATTATCATTTAGCACGCATTTTCAATTTGATTCAAATAAGCGTGACAAGCATTGCTGAGCTCACCTGTGCCGAGGCGTTGAGCATCCCAGATGACGTGCCCTCTGACTCTGGGTAGGTAATTTCAGCGCCAAACTCGAACCCCACGGGCAGGTAACCCGTCATGAAGAAACTGAGGAGGAAGATGAAAAACCTATTACACCCAAAAGTGCGATATTATATTGCACAGAGGCTGGTCATATGTCCGAGAAACACACACACACACACTCACACACACACACACACACACACACACACACACACACACCTCAGCTCGGAGGACCACTAAGACTTTAACGTGAATTTTTCATTTGTCTTTTGAAACAAAAACGGTCATCTCCAACGGCGAACTAGGATATCGCCATACATGTATTGTAACATTCAGATACAAAAGAAGAGCCAAGTTACTGGATGATGCAATCTGGAGAGCAAACGATAAATAGATAGATAAACAGATAAATAAATAGA
>OZ012684.1:516971-776971 GCA_963942565.1 Maea johnstoni | reverse complement strand
TTGAAAATTGTGTTCTGTAGTTCAGTATGCTGACCTCAAGAGTGTTTAATTCCATAAGAAGTAGATACTGATGCAAGCCACCCTTTAGAGAAGAGTTATCCATGAACTATAACTGGGAGCATTGCTACCTACCGTAAGTGACCGTCAACAAGACAAAGCCTGGATTGCTGAACAGGTTTTTGAGCGAACGGAGGTAGTTTTCCTCCCTTTTTCCTGCGCGAACCAATGCCTGCGCTACACTAGGGGGCTTCTCTGGCTCCTTGTTAAACACTGAAATGTACATATGATATCAATGTGATTGGGTTTCTTATGTCCAAACCCATGAAAATAAAGGTCTGTAGGTCAGTCGGAAAAAGAAGAAAAGAGACAGCAACCACAAGTATAATTGCGGAAATATGTCAGAAGATTCTTTGATGTATGGTGCCGCCACCTAGGCTACAATGACACTCCTAGCCCAAGGTGTGTTCCAGAACATTACTAAATATTCTCTCGATATCGATATTTACCAGCCATTGGGGGAAACACGCTTCTGGAGTGCATAGTTGAAGTACAAGTCAGGGGCAAATCTTCCGTGGCATTGAATCGGTCTGCTAAAGTGGTTACCCTGACATCTCTGCTACATAACACATACTAACTTACCAAGGACATTGTAAAATGTCCTCTATCATATGATAATGTTTTGAACCCATACAAAGTAAAGCCTGTGTGCTGATTTAGATTTTACGTTAAATGACATATTTGGTATGAGTGGTGTAGCACTCTTTTGCGAGAGCTCATGAGAAGCTGTGAAGCATGCTAAATTGAGCGAAGATCAGGCAAGGCTACCATGCAGCCTTTATCCCTTCTTGTTAGTACCACAGGTCAGGGGCTTAGCCGCCTATGCGTCCAGCGTGTCATTTGGACACGCAGAACACTGTTTTTTGACAGTTTGGACACCCAAAAGTTTATGTCAGAATTTGCTGAAGATTACTTTTCTTAGAAGATAGAAGATGTAGAAGCTGTAGTGTCACTTTTATGAGACACACAAAGCAGTATCTGGCCTAAAAAAGCAAAATCTGTAAAGGTATAGGGTCTATCTTATTAGTAGTATGTATTTTGTACCACACTTTGGACACGCAAAAGTCTATGAAACCTCTATTTGGACACCCTGTTTCCAAATATCGGCTAAGACCCTGACACAGGTGCGTCGCTCATGCATCATCCTGTGTTGTAACGGGTCCCCTAGTTAGTGGTAAGTTCCCATTAGTAGCAAACTCTGACAGAGTAGATAAACAGAAACACTTCTAGTATGTTGCGAGTAAGTAGGCGTTACTAACTGGTTTAATCATGATTTAGTTTTGAAAAGTCAGAAAAAACAAGTAATCATATATCCAGCAATAGGTTGAATTACTACCAATATGTTTGCAGCTGCAGGTTTTATGGTCGTTTCTATGCTATTCACGGGCATGCAGCTGAGTAATTAATGTGGATCGACAGCCTCAGTCTTCCTGTAAGGGTCAGATGAGGGGATGACGGCTAGGCCTCTACAAGTGAAAGTGGTGTTGCACTTATTCATTCGAATGCATATAGAACACACACACACACACATCCAGAGTGTCAAAAAATTCATTTGATTTTTTGAATATATATTAAACAGTTATAAACTATAATAACTGCCTCTGTATTGATTAGTAGAATGCAGATCTGTAGAAACCATCCTCCACTCTCTCACACTGAGCAATCGTTGGTTTCCTCTAAACCTTAACATATGATAGTGCATTATTAGCAGCTTATTGGTAGCCTGAGTGAACCACAGTTGGTCCACCGCAGAAACTGAGACAGGTAAGTGCCCAGCCAGGTACCCGTGATAGTGGACAGTACCTAGTGACTCGTCTCAGTATAAACACACTTAAGACTGCTGACAACATATTGACCATTGCTTACATACATGCTACGCGAAGACGCGTGTTCATTCAGTGTTTTACAGTATATTACATTGTGTTGATGGGTAAGTGTCCTAATTACCTACCGCAGCAGACAAGCAGGAAGAGCAGGGTGGTGAATGCAGCGCCTCCATAGAACATGTGGCTCAGTCCATCACCGACCACGCCTAGATCAGGGTCATTCTTTACAACGGCAGGTGGGATGAGGAACCCGAATGCTGCTCCTAGCTGTTGAGGAAAGACAGAGGTTATCATGGACATTCTTTACAAATGCAGGGAGAAAAATACTTTTCTATTAGGGTCTATCAACTGTCGGTGGGAAAATGAACTTAAACACTACATCTAACTTTCAATGAAGAAAACAAGTTCTGAATATGTTCAACACGGACGGCACTTTATGGATATATATATATATATATATATATATATATATATATATATATATAATATATATATATATATATATATATATATATATATATATATATATATATATATATATACAGTCAAAATTGTGCAAACGACCACTTCTCTTAAACGACCACTTGCTGTAAACGACCACTTCAGCTCCCCCCAAGGCTATTCTATGTATATCTTACCTTGATTAAACGACCACTTGCTTGACGCGAACGACGACCAACGAAAATATAATTTATGAGTGCCCTCAATCAATGTTGGAGTTCAACTTTAACTTTCTGAATTGTTTAATCTTTAAATAGTTATGAAGGAATTTCCACAAACGCAGCTAAACGTAACAACCTCAACAATACCAGGTCATTGATAGAAATTCTATATTTTTTCATAACCTCACTCAGACTCCCAACCCCTTCTTGAGAGACCACCTCTTTAAGGGACCACTTTTGACATTTCCCTTGAGCGGTCGCTTAATAGAGGTTTGACTGTATATATTTATATATATATATATATATATATATATATATATATATATATATATATATATATATATATATATATATATATATATATATATAGATAGATAGATAGATAGATAGATAGATAGATAGATAGATAGATAGATAGATAGATATAGAGATAGATAGATAGATAGATATTTCCAACCATCCTTTTGAACTTGCATTCACCCATGATTCTAGATAATTAGCTTAAAATCGGTGTAACACGAGATAATTGCACAGCGGCACTAAAACACCCCATTACTTTAGCAATTATAGTTCTAATTGCTGACGCTGTAAAGTGACTAATGGCATTCCTCGTTTGGATCATGATTTCTACCAACTAGAACCTTTGAAGTGTCCTTTTTCTATAATTTATTGCTCCATATACATTACAACATAAATCAGCAAAATCATTGTACAAAGTAAAAACAGGCTTTATCGCATAGCATAGTGAACACTGAGAGACAAAGAGAGACTATTGTTTAGTCTGGTAACTTTTTTAATAAGTTATATACTGATGACCATTTTCCTAGTGTCTTTTCTTAACCATAAGAGATAGTAATCATTCCTTATGTATTTCCAGTCCAAATTATTTTCCTTACAGTGCCTTCTGTCTGTCTCTTTAATGTTCCCTATCCTTATAACTTTAGTCTTTTTTGTATTTATTTTTAAACCTGATATTTTGTAAAACCATTGTAATATCCTTAAACATAGTTTCAAATTTTTCTCAGGAGGCTTTTAGGAATACAGATGTATCGTCTGCATATTGTACTAGTTTGTGTTCTTTATTTAGTAATCTAATGCCCTCTAAGTTTTTATCCTCTTTTATGGCTAACGCTTATATTTCAGAGCAGAGGATGAATAGGTAAGGAGATACAGGATCTCCCTGCCTACATCCCATCTGTAGTGGAAAGGATTTAGAATAGTGACCATTTAATGTTATTTTTGAAGTTGACCCGTTACGAAACATATCTATCCATTTAATAAAGGAGTCTCCAAAATTCATTTTTTTACATGTTTTAGTAATGAAATCCCAGGATATACTATCGAACGCTTTTTCAAAATCGATCAATAATAGAAGGCCTTCCTTTTTTTACTCTCATATATTTTTTTTACTCTCATATATTATATCGTAAATAGTTCTGGTACACTCATTTATAGATCTCCCTTCTAGGAAGCCTTTCTGTTCTGGACTTATAAGTTCTTTTAGAAGGGGCCAAAAAATTTCCTATTCTATTCTTCCTTAACTAATACCAATAATTTTGGTGTCCAATGTGTATCCTAGAGTAGTGTTATATCTTATTTCCCTTCTAGCAATTTGTTAAATAGGTCTATCCTTTTATTCCTTGAAGCCATTCCCCTACAGTTTAAGGATAATATCTTAAGTTTACTCATTTAACTTTCACGTAATGAACTCATTGGGATGTATTAATATTGCATTGTATATGGAAGTGTCCTTAACTGACTTATGCGTCCTCTAGTCCTCTTAAGACAACCGGTATAAAGCTGGCTCTTTACTTTATTTGTATTTTGACGAGACACACTCTTAAATATAGGTGATGAAATGAGTATTTTGAAAAACGATTTAACCCAAGGAACGAAAAAACTTTCCGTCAAACATTTCCCTAAATATTGCTGTATCATAGAAATGTGTCCGTATGTGGCAAAACGTGTTTGGTTTGGATGGGAAAAGGTTAAGCAGACTAGTTGCTACGTAGTACAAAACGAACGTATAAGACAGTATGATGCATCTAGGGACCTTAATATTACACAATAGGTCTGAACAATGAGATGGCGTTATTGTTTGTAGATAAGCATTGGAATTTACTGTCATTCTCATATTGTGTGATGATCGAGTATTTTTTTCAAAATCCAAATAACACAAAAGGCCGACGTCATATCTTCCATTTATGAATCTGTCATATATGACCTGTCCTTGTGCACTTACATACATCGACGGATGACAAGTGGTATATAAAAAGTACCCTAACTAACCTACTCGGAATAGTATGTTAAGTATGATAAAGGTCAATTCAGGGATTAGGGAGAGATTCTTACCTGACTACCAAAGACCCCAATGGCGGTGGCAGTAGAGACCTGGCTGGGACCAAACCAGGTGGAGGCGACATACGCGGGCATCCCCAGGATGAAGATCTGTGCCACCGCGCACACCGTCTGTGCAAACATGAGCACGCCGAACCTATCCGGGCTGACGGCCGCGCACTTCAGCCACGCTCCCAGGGCATTTCCCAGAGAACCCAGAATTGCCACAATCCGCAGCCCCTTCTTGTCAAGCAGGTAGGTGGCAGGGAAGATGAGCGGGATATAGCAGATCATATAGACCATAGAGAGCCAATCTATCGCCACCTGTTGCCGGTAGAGGTCGCCAGGTATGCTCTCATTGTAGTAGCGCAGCACCACGTTGCCAATGATGTTCAGGTGGATCCACTGGAAGTTGTTGCTGCCTGAATAGGTTGCGAAGAGAAAGACGATCAACCATCTTTTCCGATAGGTTTTCACCTGTATCTTTTCTAGTTCCTGGAAAGTATAATTTTTTTGCCTGTTTTCTTCTCCATGTAGGGCAGCCTCGCCTGCCATGGCCGGATCTGACATGATAACTGACTGAACCTTCTCTAGTTTGCTCAATGCGCCTAAATACACACAATGAGGGCGGGCGACCCATTTCACTTCAAACCTAAGGGCGATCACTACTAAAACGAAGGAACTGCAATGAATACTGAACGTTGAGGTGATGTCAGATTTCATCGCTACTTAAGGTTGGTCCAGCACATAGGACATTAGCTAACATTTTATTCATTAAGAGCTATTAGGGGGTTGTAACACCCATTAAACTATATATTTTTCGAAAGAAGACCTTCTTAGCTACTTCACAGTGCTATTTTTATTTATTTATTTTTGTATTTTCAATGGTCTTTTAGCAAAATCCAAAAATGTACTTTTTTCAATAAAATCATTCTCACCTCACAGCTGAGGGGCAGAATGCCTAACTAACTTGTATTGGTTTAAAGTTCACATATGTGCCTAGAGTACGCTGTCTGGGCTTCCTTTTATTTAGACTCCTACGGGAGATATTCAGTTTCAAAGCCAAGAGGGGGTAGGCTTTCTATAGAAATGAGCTAATTCCCCACTTATACCAGAAAATGGACATTCTATTGACAATTCAAGACACCGTCATGTAGCTCTATTAGTGGTGATGACCACAGGGGTTTAAGTGTCATTGTCTGCTATTTCAATGAGAAGGGGTTACTTCAAACAGCAACCCACTTTTGCTATAAATCAATTCTTCAGAAAAGCCAATTTTCTACCCCTACCTTGAAATGGTCCAATGACAGAAAATGGGAGGAGTTAAGTAGATTCTGTCATGGTAGTTGACATCTTTATGATGTTGGCATGACAGCTGCATCATAAATCATAACATTGTTTTCATAATTTCTGAGATCTGATTGGTTTTATCCCAGCTACTCAAGGGAACTTTCTAAGTTAGCCTACAACTGCACTATCCTGCCAAGTGACGTGTAGTGTGTTGCCTGGTGATAATACTCAGGCTGTTCATGCATGAGTGATGAGGGTCTTAAGAGGCCACAACCAGAAACACTGAATAAATGGCTACTCATTAACATAGTCTGGACATTAACAGAGATGGTTTCTTCTTTAGTTCTGAAGAGATCCTTCCAGTGTATTTGACTAGCTTGATCCAATTACACTAGGATATACTGTTAATGATAGTCATCAATTTATCTAGAAATGCCCGAAAAGAAAGTTTCTAAAGGGGAATGTGATAGGAAGAAAGTTAGGGCTAGGAAATGTAGTATTACCTCAATCTCTGTTGCTGACAACAAAAGGGCTGTGGTAAGGGAGGCTGAAGTGGTACAGAGACAACTCACACAAGGAATTAACCAATTGGGGCAAGAACTATATCAATTTATTCTATCAAATTAAATTCACATAAACATTCAAGAAAATTAGTGTTAGTTCACGATTTAATTTTGATGATTTATTCCAAATATATTTCCTCTGCAGTATCTAAACAAGCCTCACTTTTCCTTCAGGTATAAAGAGAAATATTTTTGTTCAAAAGTAGAGGCTAGTACAGCATCACACAAAGTTAGATTTGCACCAAGGAGGAACAATTCAGTGTGTAGAGTCAAAATGTGAGAAGGGCAGTCTTAGTACTATTCAGTAGATATGCTAATTGAGAGTTCACAGGTATAAGGGTGGGGGGTAGCTCACTCAATATATATTCAGACTCCGGAGCTGAGAGGGTAATTAGCTGAAACCCCTGCTAAGATGTTAGTAAATAAACCCACATGGAAATTGGCACTTACCATGTGCCTACACTGGATTTGGATGACATAGTGTGTTTTTTCTTCCAAAATGCCCCTTAGGAAGGGAATTGCATAATTCGAGTTGAGCCAACCTATGAGAAACTTATACCTGAGATTAGCAATGCCAAAAACCCATTTTGACTATCCAACAGTAAGATCACCTTAACTCGTTCAGTATTGAAGTTGTTTTGAAGGTATTTCAGAAAACGAAGTCAGAATCATCTAGGGATTCGTGAGTTTCACGTTTTTGTGAAGTGCTTTTTGTTATGACTGACTTACTTTATTGTTATATTGGATTTAATGCGTAAATCCATGCATATGTATAGGATCCACATGTGTTAGATAGATATTGTTTTTATTACTGTGATCAACAGTGTGAAAGTCAAGTGCTTCTTTCTTGTCTTAAAAGGTACTGCACATCCCACGTAATATAAATATTTAGAACATAAAAAACTACAGAACAAGTATTACGCCATCAAAACCTTTTTGATGTTTTAGAGTTATGGGAGACTGTTATAGCAAAAGATAAAACATTTTGGAATGACATTTTGATTTCAAAAGGAGCTTTGCTTAGATAAGAAAATCCAGACTTTTTAATCCAACGGATGTGTCAGATGAAAGAGTCTGCATACCCGTCAAGTCTCCTGTTTTTAACAGGAGTCTCCTGTTTGTTGGACTTCATTTTACCTGCCTCTTGTTTTTCTCCTGTTTTTTTCTTGTCTCCTGTTTTTCTCCTGTTTTTCTAGAAAACCAGTCTACAGCGACTATAATCTCCTGTTTTTCAGATTGTAGTTTAATACATTAATTATTATGATAACATTTACCTATCCAGGTAATGTAACCTGTTTACTACCTATATAAAAGACACCTCAAAAAGCCCGAGCTACTCTGCCAGGTACGGGGAAGTGCAAAAAATAAGTCCAGCTCGTCAAAGTCTGCGCAATATTACTATCAACGAAGTCCAACATTCGAATTGGCAGCATATTCACCGGTTATTTTAATAATGCCGTTGAAGTTAGAAAAAAATTATAGTAAAGCACGCCATTTCTAGTGTAATCAACGACCAGCTATTTCTACAGGCTTGCGGGGGACGGAGTAGCAAGTCTAGGGACGGAGCTGCTCTCAACTTCCGGTAATTAATTACAGCGTGTGAATGCGAAATTCACACAGAATAGGTTAGATATGCATCTCACCTATTTCTACATGTGTTTCTTTGCGAGATTGGCAAAGAAATTCATGAATCATGAGCTTTATTTCACCGAAAGAGCTAATGTTCTGTTGGCATTTGAGATAATTGTGTTATTTGCTTCCAGGTTGTTGACGTTAGTTTCGCGGCTTATATATATATATATATATATATATATATATATATATATATATATATATATATATATATATATATATATATATATATATATATATATATATATATATATATATATATATATATATATATATATACCGTATTTTCGCGCGTATAAGACGCACCCGTATATAAGACGCAGCCCTTGTTCAGGCCATTAAAAAGATGTATGGACCTTATAGGCGAGCGGCAAACCTGGAAAAAGGGCTCTAATTAAGGAGTTTAATCTTGGATTAAGAAAAGAATGGATATGTAACGAGAGACCAATTACTATATGCCCTATAGTTACATGCTAGCCTCATGCCAGGACTAGCAGATAAGGCAGCAGCACGAGGTCACGTGGGAACAAGGACCAATCAGGGCTCCCGCATCGATTACATTACAGAGAAACCTTATCTCCACCACCTGCTGGGGGTGCCCAGAGCACCTATTAGCGACTATTAATTGACACTGGTTGAGGCTAGCATGTTCAGGTTGACCGGCTGGTTTCCATTCCATGTGTTGGTCTTCTAAGGTTTAATCAACCCGAGAGTCATACAGATGAAACATATGTCATTTTAAAGCTGATTTTCTATACTTTTAGAAAAAGTATGTTGTGGAATTCAAATGTGGTCAGGTTTTTCTGAAAATTGCTTGTTATATCATATGGTTAGGTAAAATTATGTAAAACACACAAATTTCTTATTTTTTTATTCTAAACTTGCAATTCAATAACCTGCAATCAAATAGCAGTGAAAAGTGAGTTAAGTTAATGTATTATCTTATACAAAAAGTTTCATTCAGCTAAAATTATTCTAAACCTGAAAAAATGTGAATCTTTGGACGAATTTGAGCATTCTTTTGGTATAATTTTTTTTGAGGAGTGATATTTTGTTTTTTAAAACAGGGTTTGCATACCAGAGGGTGTCATATAAAATGCCACCAGAAAGCTTATCATCTCAGCTTTCATTTGAGACCAATTTTGAAATGGATTGGCTTTTCAGGACTTAGTGAAGGGTGTTTACTTACCCCTACCCCTATTCTGAAAAATGCAACTAAAATACAAAAAAAATCGATTTTTTTTATTGAAATTCAGACAATTGGCAGGTGATGTCTTGATACATTTGCGGTCCTTGTGGACATTTTCTTAGACTATTTCTAAGTAAGACAGCTAAGTTAGACAATTTGTTTTAGTTCATGAACTAGCCACTAGGGGGCTGTTCATTGTAGCTGTCACCGCTGCCAAGGGTCAAGACATATATTACTATAGAAAATTAAGTGGAATGTACTAATTAGTGTCTTTAAGTAAAAGTTGCAGTCTTTAGTTCATCAAGTGGAGAGAAAGAGGGAGAGGGCATATGGGCCTCCTGGGGCAAAGATTCAGGTGCATCAAACTGGCCAAGTGTCAAATCAAGGAGCTCCAAAGGCAGGCCATGGAGCTGCCCTCCCTTAGAACCTGCCTAATCAGGTGATGGAGCCAGTTGGCCCAATCTTTGATGGATGGGCCAGTGCCCTCACCTGATCCAGAGTGGACCCTAGGAACTATCAGAACTGGGTCAGGGGGGGGGGCTGTCAGATACAGAGTGGGGCCGCACCCACATTAAATATTTCACAGAAGAAGGGGTCTTTTTTAAGAACTCCGCATGTCCACGATTTGTAAAAGAGGGGTACTTTTTTGAACCCAGGTACAAAGTATGGGGGGTGAAAATCCCTTTACAATCCACGAAATATCCGTGGCTCTGACGCCGACTGACTTCCGAAGTGACTGGACTTCTGAGTCTGCTGCAGCTAAGCAGGCAGAGGATTATGAAATCTAAAGTTAAAATATGTGTTCACGTTCATCCAATGTCAGTGTTTTGATAAGAGAAGGGGTGTTTAATTAGTTTTTTTACCCCCCCCCCCCTGGACTTCATCAAGATACTGGAACAGATTTAATCCACACGTCTTGATGAGTGAAAGTCCTTGGGACAGTTGAGAGGCAAAAGGGGATCACCTTTAACTGGTACACTGTACCATCACACCGTGAAAGTAGGCATCCTCTAAATCTAGAGAGACTGCCCACATACCTGTAAACTGGACAATGCAAATGCCTGAGACAGGTGGATATACTTTCCTAGAAAGACCAGGACTGATTGGAGGGTGTCCATCCTGAAGGACGGATGGACAACCGGGAGTTTAAGAGATTTTGAATGGAAAATGGGCCTCCAGCCTCTCTTATCCACTTATAAGAGGGAAAAGTAGAAGCTGAGCCTGTCCAGCAGAGGGTATACAATTTAAATTGCTTGTTTTTTAAGTATTTTCTGGAGGCCCTTCTCTAAGGTCAGACGATGGCTCTCCCTGGTTCAAAGTGGAGATGGGTCAGACAACACCAGCAAGTAAAATCGATACGGGAACCCGTACAGATTGTCTGGAGCACCCACACGTGGGATGTGAGATGAGGAACATCTTCTGCTGTTCCAGGGGGGCGTAATAAATGCTGAGGAGACTCATTGTTGTTGAGTGCTCCTCAAGCCTTTTCCCCAGTCTATCAGTGTTACAACAATGCGAAATTGATGACGAACTTAAGGGTTTCTTTGGGTTGAAGTCTGGATTAATCCAAGACTTCACATACGCAATTGGGTCCTCAAGTCATGATTTGCTATCCTGACTGTCTGGTAGGCCCACGGGACCCAGACATATGAAGCGGAGGCAATCTCCAGTACTCAGATAAAGATCAATCGCCTCTGGGGTGGCCTATCAGGTTTCGAGGAGGGTGCCAGGACCTCAAAGGCCAGGAGGTAGAGAGCTGGCACAAAAGTGGGATGAATTTCTTGAAAGCGAACCGGAACTCGAAAGCAGACTTTCTCCACTGTCCCAGTTACTTGCCAAACAGATGCATCTCCTTGGGGGTTGTGCAAATCAGGGTTAGAGACAGTGTTGGCTATGGCCCCTGGCCTGTCTAAGTGCTGTTGACTTGTCACGTACAGCGTTAATATCAAGTGAGTCATCATTTTGAGTGTTAAGCTCAAAGGCTGAGAGCTTACTTAATGCCTCCTCATCTTCAGACCCCGGTCTGGCAGTCTAGGCTGGAGGGGTCAGGATAGGTGATATTCTGGGCCTGATCGGAGTGAGCACCCAAGTGATGGACCCTGCAAAGGGCCCATCTTGTGGTGTACAATAGGAGTTCCGGGGAACCCTAAGCTGGTGAGGCACCCTGCTGGCCTTATAAAAGAAGGAGAATGTGTGGATCTGTCTGTTGGTACCCTGCATCTAAAATATTCCTTGCTCCTCATTGGATCAGAAGGCTTTGCTCTTACTCTCCCTCTTTTTTCTTCTTTCATCTATAATAGTTATGCTTAGTCATTGTTCTTTAACAATGAAAAAGGACCACTTTTTACTTATATCTTATGGCACTAAATGACCTTTGTGGGTCAATGTGCCTTTAAACACTTATTCATTCATTCCGAAGTGATTGCGTTCAGATTCTGTGACAGCACATCCACCATTATGAAGAAATTGGTGTGCTCTTCCTCAGGGGAGAGCCCCTTTGGAAGTGGTGCCACGGATGCCATTGACATGGCTGAAGAGTGTAAATCTGCTAGAAGCTGCAGCATGGGTGGTGCAGCATGAGGGACAAACATCTTAGCTAGAGGCTGGGTCAGTTGATGCTCCAGCGTGCCCTCAGCAGGACCTCAGACTGATCCGGAAGGACACACAGGGTGGCTGAGACCAAAGCCATTGGCCTGGACATACCCACACCCCCTCCCAACTGCAGTACTTTAGAGTGTTTCTGCTACAAAGTGTTTTCTTTCTCTGGATCTTTGCAGATAGGTATCGAACAAGGATGAAGTGGACGGAAAGGGTGCTCTCACATCTCTTTTATGGGAAGACTTCATTGTGGCACCCCTGGAGCCTGCAGGACCCTGCAGGCTCCTTATCTTGGATGAAAAGTGTCCGTTACCGACCCTTCGCAGGAGATGGGCTGGCGCTAGGCTTTTGAGAGACCCCTTTATGGAGAGACATGAGTTTCAACTCAAAAAATCTCTGGATTTTGGGGGCCTAGTCCTTGCACACCTCAAAGGACCAACCAGTGGGTGTGAAGGATAACTGAACACTGCAGACAAAAGATACTTCATTCCAGTTCATGCCATCAGCAAGGCTTGTACACCTACCTTCTGTAAAATATAACCAGCAGTGCATGCACCTACTGGATATGATTCCAACTCAGCAAACCCTGCAAGCGACATACCATATAAGCTTGTTCAATGGTTTGCAATAGGAGTTTGCACCTCCCGCAGAACCCTAAGCTGGAGTGGCATGCTGCTCACCTTATAAAAGGGGGATGTGTGGATCTCTCTATGGATACCATAAATTTAAAAGATCTCTTGGTCCTCTGGATCTGAAGACTCTGCTCTTATTCTCAATATTGTTCTTCTTTCACCTAGAACTATTATGCTTTGTCATTGTTCTTTAACAATGACAGGGGACAGCTTTTCAGGAATACTTTAAGGCACTAAATGGTCTTTATGTGCAAATGTGCTTTTAAACCTTCATTCACTCAGTCCACCTTAGCAATGTTTGATGCAAGCAAGAGGGAAGAGGATAGTGTTTAAGATTGTTATGGAAAATCCTTGAAGGTTATCTGACCTAGCTTACTGTGATAGATTGCTCAATTTGACCTTGTATGACCCTAAAAGAAGATTTAGCAATGATGCCAAAGACTTGAACTGACTGTGGGTCAAACTAGTTTGAGAAAGAATGCTAGCTATATTAAACAACCTCCATTTGCAACATGTGAGGAGAGCATCATGGCAAACCAAAATATGGTTGTCATCTCAAGCAGCACAGCAGGGTATGATTATAATTATGGATGGAAGGACTGTGACACCCTAATACTTATTTTTCATGGAGGTCCTATAGTGTCAGAGGTCGGGGGGGTCCCTTTTGGTATTTAGAAGGTTTGCATACGCTCATTTTCAAAATTTAAAAATACCCCTAAAGCACTGATTCCAGGCCAGAAAAGGACTCTTATTTTCCAGTAAAAAAACACCCCTTCTTTTATCAAAACACTGACATTGTATGAACGTATTTTAACTTTAGATTTTGTAATCCTCTACCTGATTAGCAGCAGCAGACTCGGAAGCTTAGTCACTTCTGGAGTCACTCTGGGCAGAGCCGCGGATATTTTGTGGATTTTAAGGGGATTCTCAGCCCCCTTACTTCGTACCTCGGTACAAAATATGTAATGCGGGTGCGGCCCCCGTCTATACCTGACTGCACCCCCCCACCCCGGGTCTGAGGTTCTGCAAGACCTTATTTGCAATTACAAAGGTCGGAAACAGTGCTCGAGATACTGTCTGCTACCAGTAAGAGATGTCTTCCATGGAACTTTGCCCTTGGGAAGCAAGTGAAGACTGGAAGTATTCACACAATGGCTGCCTATCTCCAAGAGGAAGATGGTTCCTAGGATGTGCAATATCACTGAGAAAGACATGCTGTGATATAGCAAAGTAAATTCCTAGTTAACTATCACATTTAAATGACAACTGTAGTGTGGTTGACACAGCATTGGTGTACATTAACACAAGTGTTCCTAGATATCTTGAACTTTAGGAGATAAGATACAGATTTGATATAAAATCACTTAGTTATGCAACATACTCCTTTCTGACCAATTTAAATGACTTCCAATGTCATTACAATCTTATTTGTACATAAATGATTTTTAAAAAATATTTTCAGATTTTTTCACATTTTTGTCATATTGTTCATAATGGGGGTAGGGGTAATCAAAGTCCCACAACTTGTACATTTATCAACCGATCCACTCAAATCTGGTCTCATTAGAAAGAATATAGTTCCAGCATTATATTGGTGTATGATGTAGTGCTCTCTCCGCCTTACAGACTGATATATAGGTGAAAATGCTTTATGCATTTGAAAATAAACACAAAAAAATGTGAAAATTTATGATAAAATCGTATTTTTTTCCCCCTGCAAATACCTCTGGAAGTTCAATAAAATTTTTTAATAGTATATATACACTGGCCAAACTTTAGAATACTGTGTTCTTGAATATCCTCATTATGTTGTTTCATTAAAAATAATTTTCGTTTTCATGATTTTTGACAATTTATTTTCAACATGTCAGTACCTTTAGTTGGTTTCAGAAAAACCTGACCACATTTGATTTTCACAACATATCCCATCTTATAGTGCAGAAAACAAGCTTTCAAATGAGCTATGTTGTGTCCGTATGACTCTCGGGTTGATTAAATTTCTGAAATCTGGTCCTCAGCCGCTCGCCTATTAAGAGTCTACTTTCCAGACAGGTTTCATGAAAAAAATGTTCAACTAAATAAGCCTATGCTTAAAAGTCTACAATCCAAACAATTCATAAAGAAACTGTCTTACTTAGTACATACAATGTCATATAATTGTCTTACCTCCTAGGCTTCTGTATTCTTGATTCACATGTATTCTTTAGTCAAATACTCAGCCACCATATTTCTAGATGTGGTCATACCCTGTCCAGTCTGATGAAAATGTGCCGTATGAATAGCCCTGAGCAGCACCAATAATAAAGAAATTGAATTTATAACACCCTATGAGGTTATGATACGTATATATATATATATATATATATATATATATATATATATATATATATATATATATATATATATATATATATATATATATATATATATATATATACATATATATATGTATATATATACATATGTATATATATACATATATATATATATATATATATATATATATATATATATATATATATATATATATATATATATATATATATATATATATATATATATATATATGTATATATGTATATATATATATATATATATATATATATATATATATATATATATATATATATATATATATATATATATATATATATATATATATGTATAGGTAGATAGATAGATAGATAGATAGATAGATAGATAGACAGATAGATATATAGATAGATATAGATAGATAGATATATATATAAATAAATGTATATACATATATATATATATATATATTTAAATATATATATATATATATATATATATATATATATATATATATATATATATATATATATATATATATATATATATATATATATATATATATATGTCGGCTGTGCCATATACTAAGTTGCCCTATGTACCTTGTACTAGTTGGCATGTTCAAAACAATGAATTGAAACGATTTAGAAAAAAGTATTTTTCAGTCTACCATCATGAGAGAAAGCTGTCGCTTACCTACACACCTCCATTGTCAAATTTCTCAAAGTTTGAACCTCACTTAAACACATTTGAATCTTTTGATGGGAAATACCCTATTTTCCATCCATTCCTGTTACATACATTTTCTCACAGAAGGTCTCTTTAGTCCTATTCTCCAATTACTTAGCAGATTAATTTAGCACAAATTAATTACAATCTTAATGTCAGAATCCCTCAAAATTTTGCAACTGTTTTGTAAAAGGAAAAATAGTATGGTTTAGTATGTGTGCATAGCTCACTACCTTAACATTTAAGGTAATACACTTTTGTACCTCTTGATACACTTGCATATTGCAAATCAAGACTACCATTTCAAAACTTACTCTTGTTTCTTTTTTGAATGGGTTTTCATTATTGATTTTATGATTTGCACCATACAACTAGATAAGATATATACAGCGAAAAGTGTTGCAAAGATTATGGTCACTGCAATTGCAATGACGTCCAGGAAAAAGTATTGATAAAGAGGCAAGGTATTGACTGGCTGGTATTGCTGTGTAAGATGCTTTGCTCCCTGATATCTAATAACATAGTCAAACCAATAGAGCATCGTTTCCTGTGAACTAGTGCGTGGATCCCGAAAGAGCTTTGAGGCCAATTGGGCATTTCTGGAAAATTTTGGTTCAGACGAAATAGACAATATGGCCGAATGAAGATCTCTTTCTGTAAGTGAGTCAAAGTCTAAAGTAATGCCCATTCCATTACGTTGGGAAAGCTTCTCAGCATTGTGGTATTGGTCAAAAAGGAACGGCATGCCTACAACAGGAATGCCATAATAGATGGCTTCCAAGGTAGAACTGTGTCCGCAATGTGTGATGAAAAGACGGGCCTTGGGATGTCCCAACAGGTCATTCTGTGGAATCCATGTCGATACCAGTGTGTTCGGAGCAAGCGGAGGTCTTTCAGCATTGTATTTCCAGACGACTCTCTGAGGAAGTCTTCCAAACACTCGTGCAAACATCGCAGCTTTTTCCATTCCATAATCATTTATTAGCGTTCCGAAACTGATAACTATGAAGCCATTCTTACCAGACCCAGAAACGAACTCTTCAAGCTTAGGTGGGAGAGGCTTTGCGTTTTGGTTGAAAATTCCTCCAATAAATACCAAATGGGGAAGAAATGGTCTTGGGTATTCCACAGAAAAATCAGTGTTTAATAGAAATATTGACACACGTGAATGGTATACTTCGAGATATGACACACTTGCATTGTAGCCTAAGTCTGTTCGCAGTTTTTGCATTGCAGGTTGCCAAACCAGCGGCACATACATGTAGAAAGTGTAGATATAGTCAACAGCATCGCAAAAACGACCCAGCATTGAAGCTCTTCCAGATTTCGAGAAAACATTTGGGACATGGGCTATGTTAGCTGGAAAAAACAACCAAGGCTCAACACCGAATCCATGATTTGAATAGATCACTGTAGGAACGTCGAAGAAGTCAATAATAATTGATCCACACATGAAGTTTAACATATCCATTACTAATATATCAAAGTTCTCTTTCTTTAGTCCCTGCAGAAGCTTGTTGTCAGCAAGAAGGTTATTACATTGGTTTAACTGGTAGGGATATATATATTGATAGAGCTTAAGGGCATTAAATGGCATCCATGCACCGAAATGAGAAGTCAACTGGTTGGTGTTTAGGTAAAAGTTCATATGCTCTCGCTGTCTGTAGGTAACTGTCTTGTAAACTGTGTATGGTTGACTTGGAATAAACTTATCAACGTAGAGAAGAGTAACTTGATGTCCATTGGCGTTCAGTTTCTCTCCTAGTTTGCAAAGTTTGTTCATGCGGGAGGTAAAATACGCGTCCAATGGCCAAATGAGGATCTTGCTCGCACAAAGCACATCTACCATGACAGCGAACACACAGCACCTTAGTACGTTCGTTGAATACATATTTGATTCTTCTCGTTCCCCAGACAGCCCTTCAAATGCGAGTAGATAACAAAGTTCGGCCTTAAGTTGTGTGTCATCTTAACTCTTCTATACCTTTTGGATTTCCAGAAAGACTTGGCTTTTTAGATAACACATCCTATTGAAATATTTCAGAAAGAGGTTATTGCCTCTCAATCTCTCCTCCCATGAATAATTGAGTCTTTGCTTCGATATGAAGTTGTCTTCGAAGTATAATGGGCTCCTGACGGTAGTTTTCTATGCCAGGGCATGAATAGGTTATAACTCTTTATAACATTACCAGGCCATGAGGCCAGAAACATTTCAAGATAAATGAGTTGAGTTAAAGGTTTTCATGTCGAGCTGTTATTTTAAAAAGTTAGGCGCTCTTTCATCAAATGATGTCATTACGGCCACATCCAAATTGTGGCGAGTACTAAATGTAAGAGTCCATATGCTCTGCAAGTATATGTTATCAAAATATATATCCAAATATCCCATACTTTATGAAATATTGTTTTCGAGATTTTCAGTAGGGAACCTGGTACAGATTTATTTCAATTCCATCTTTCTTGTGGTCTAGTGTCCGTAGACTGGAACCTTACCGAAAAAGTAGGTAAAACCTGTGTGGCAACCAACTTTTATTTAATAAGGTTGTGCAGTCACAGAGTGTTTCCTCGGTACAATATACATATAATATCAAAATATGTGTAGCATAATCAATATTCAACCACCTTTTATCTGTCACAATCTCTGTATTTTTTTTTGTTTTATGAAGATTTTTTGAACCTGAAACATAATTTATTTTTTTATAGCCTCATAAAAACTTAAAGTAGAACTAGTATGCCTGCACCTCGCTGGCTGCAGATGTGACTGGTTGGCGCCTGCCACATCCCCTTCTCCTTTGAGCACCTTTTTTGCTACTCCACCCCGGGTACTCCACTCAGGATCGCACTCGTTTTTCACTCTTTCTGCCACGTATTGGAGCAATCTGCTATTGACCTTAAGACGGTCGCCATTGGTAACATTCCATTATTGCTAAGGAGAGATATTTCTTACCTTGTAAAGTGTACATTCACTGTATTTGTCGATTTATTGTAAACCTGTGTACAAACAATAAATTTACACTATGTCAGACAGGCGTGATACTTTGGGGTCAGGTTCGGACTGTCGGGCATCTGCCCTGATTTGGTGTGGGGCTAAGCCCTGCCCAACTTCACCATCACCATCTGGCTCAGACCCTTGGACTGCACATGGGTGCGCAAACCAAGCACTAGACGAGCAGTGACTACAGCTGTAGTCACCGCGAAATCCGAAAAATATGCGAGCATTACAGTGTCATTGGGGCAGCCCACTGTAGTCAGGCATACCCCAGCAACTTCACTCGTGCCAACAGACCCCTTCAGTCCTGACCACTTTGATGAGTTATTCAGAGGGGTGGACCTGATAGGGATGTGGATGAGGACATCCCCCGTGGCCAATGGGGGTATATGGAAAGGCTGCTCGAGCTCCCTGATTCCCTCAGGGATCAGTCGACCAGGGGAGCTAGGTTCTCGTCACCCGAGGGACCCCACCCCCCCCCCCCCCCCATGACATCCTAAAGGTGGCGCTAAAGAGGCAATTCTGTTTGCAAATTACATTGTTTGCTGCTTCGGGGGCGAGCTTTTGCCTTTGGGCCACCATTTCTGGCCAATCATCATTGTTGTTGATGTACAGGTATATCCGAGCTGTACAAAGTGTGCAAATATTGATCTAATTCAATTTAATATATCTAATCCGTATACCTCCTCCTCTAACTACACGTTCAAGTCTACTTATGTTTTCGGCATGTTTCAATTAAGAATTTATGCTTTGTGCTGTTGACCTGTATAAGTTCCTTTCTTACACTGGTATCTATTTATCCTTTTTTACTCTGTTTTACTACATTTATTTCATTTTGTGTTATACTTTGTATTCATAAGATTCACCTACCCTAGAGGCACAGTCAATAGACAAACTATATAACAATATGATTGTTGTTTTTTCAACTAGCACACACGTTTGAAAACGGAATGTGTGTTTGTACATCAGATGTATTACCAATCAGTTATATAGATAATAGGTATAGATATCATATATATGCTGAGACAAGAACCTAGATAGGAAATAGTTCATAATGAATGTTTATTGCATTATTTACTAGCTATCGAAATGAAACTAACACTTGTCTACATCGTCTGCTCATTCAAAAGTGTGAGCACATTCTCTATTTTATAGACATACACGCACACATGCATATATATATATATATATATATATATATATATATATATATATATATATATATATATATATATATATATATATATATGTATATATATATATATATATATATATATATATATATATATATATATATATATATACATATATATTATTTATTAACGTAATGTAATGTATTAACATTCAGTTCTGATAAGTGCTCTCATATGTAAATGACTTGCAAAGGGGAAAATGGTGTGTCAGACTCAACAAACAGAGACAATGTATCTCAGTATATACCTATATAGCGATGATTATATTTTCCAGAGGTATACCAGGTTCTGTGTGGCAAAAGCAATGAGTGAAAGAGACCTGTAGAAATGGGGTTATGGATGGCTAATAGAAGTCAAGAAATTCTACCAGTTCACAAAATAGACTGGCATTTAGTATTCTTAGCATCTCAATAATTGACTGCAATACACATTAATGTTAAAGGAATTGCATGTGCTCTGGGATCTCACGCTTTACCCAGGAGGTTAACAACAATATACATCCTCTGGCCACAATTATCTCAAATTGCAGTCAGACTTAGTTAATGTTAGGAAACAATAAGTATATGAATTACAATTATGAAACCATATAGCCACAAAGCCATCTACCAATTGCAGTGCGATGATGGTATTTTTAGTTGTCCACTAGAGATAGCCACTAAGCTATCTCACCTGAGGTCCAGTGATGAAATCACTCGCATATTGTTGAGAATTAAACAGCCCACTCAACAAAGCCCAGGATCAAAGAACAACATATCACAACCATCTTCACTGAATCCAATATGGCTTCTGCCAAGCCCCTTATATTTTACCTTGGGAGAGCAATTAAACAATCACATGACCAATGCAAAACAATAGACAGCCCACCACCTATGATCTATAAATAGAAACACTGCATACAGCATGAGTCAAGTAACATTAGTTAACATACCAACATATAGGTGGCAGCACTGGTCGCATTACATAACAATACTAATACTTGAATTCACTTAAAAATCTCCGACACATTGTAATATATAGCATAAGACAGAACACAACTGTGCAGCTCAAGATCCAGTCTTACACTGACTGCTTGCTTTATTCAGACACACCTATTCTATTGTTACAGAAATAGCCCAGGAGGAACTGGTCCTGTAGGCTCTATACTCTATTAAGATAATAGATGGCAGCACATGTAATGAGAGATGTTACATCTCCCTTCTTCTAGTTAATGAAAAGTTGCTGCTTATTTAAGGGTCGCCAAATTCTGTCCGCAACTTGCAAAGTCAGTTATACTAAAGTGTCAATGAATTCTCTTGAACAGAATTGTCTTATCCTGTGATTGTAAAGTAATAAAAATAAGTTTTAACAAAATCCACTGATATTGTCATTTGACACATTGTCTTGTAAAGTCACTTCTTCTTGATTCACAACTTGATCTTGATGACCAATAATGTAAAGCCAGAGGTTACTAGCACATGGCTTTACCATATACACACACTGATCACCAGATTTCCTTTTCTCATGATTTTAACACAATTGCATGGTCAGAGGTTACTAGCACTTGACCATGCCCTAGAACTTATTTTCACTTTTCCACAAAATCACCATATCTCACTGGCGCTTTCACAACTCTTCCGCTTCTTGTCACAACATTTCCAGCTGTTTTCCGCACAACTGGAGATTTCTCATGACTGGCACATCCAGCATGAGACACAGAAGAATCAGGACTTGGTTCAGTCAGCTCACTATTTGTAGGTGAATCATCAAGTTCTGGAAGAACCGGTGCTGGTGCTGGTTCGCTAGTTTTCAGAAGATCACGGCGATTCCTTCTGAACTCTCTTCCTTCATGCGCAACTATGTAGGATCGAGGATGACAATCACTTCTTTCTACGATGGCTGGTTTCCAATACTTTCCCCTTCTTATTCTAACTACATCACCAGACTTTAGAGATGGTAATGTCTTGGAACCTCTGTTGTAGTACCTGACCTGACTTTCTTTGTTTCTGCAAAGCTGATTTTCAGGTTTTACTACTTTTGGGCTTAACAGCTTAGATGCCGATGAAATCTTTGAGAGTAAACGCCTGCTCATTAGCATCTGGGCTGGGGAAAAGTCATTCCTGCAACTGGACTGTTGCGATACTCCAGCAGAGCCAAATACGGATCGCGCCCATCCATTTCTGCCTTCTTGATGAGTGATTTCGTTGTTTGGACCATCCTCTCACTCAGCCCGTTGGATTGCGGATACGTCGGACTTGAGGTAGTGACAACAATACCCCATTTCTTGGCATATTCTCGAAACTTGTAACTGCTGAATGGGACGTTATCACACACTAATTCCTCCAGAATTCCATGTCTTGAGTAGATCGCTTTCATATGCTTGATGATGGAACCGGCAGTCTTGCTGTGCACTTGGACTACCTCAGGAAACTTGGAAAAGTAGTCCGCTACTACTAAATAGTCCCGACCTTTCACCTCAAATAAGTCTGCCCCTACTTTCTGCCATGGTCGCCTTGGCATTTTGTGTGGTTTCATTGGTTCTTTTACATTGCTAGATCTGAAAGTCAAACAGATTCCACACTTTTCAACCTTCTCTTCTATTTCTCTTGACATTCCAGGCCAGAAGATGACTTGACTTGCGCACGTTTTGCACTTCTCCATACCGAGATGGCTTTCGTGGATTATGTCAAGCATTTCTGGTCTGAGCGCTGTAGGTATGATGATGCGATCACCTCTGAAGATCAGATCTTCACGTACGTTGATCTCATCCCTCATTGGCCAATATACTGCCGGACTGATATTGGAGTCTGCGTCTTGTACTTTGGCCAACCGCGCATCACCAACTTCTTTAACTCTTGAAGTGCGGGATCTTCACTTGTTGATTTCTCGATCTCTCCGCGTTTCAGAGACGAGATTGGCATGTTCTCAACAAGCGTGTGGATAATCACTTCATCATCCTCCAGGATCGATTCTGTGGCGCCCACTGGGGCTCGAGATAGAGTGTCAACTAGATACATCTTGCTACCGCACAGCCACTCCATCTGCGTTCGATAACTCGCTAGCTTCAGCCGCAATCTTTGGACTCTTGGTGAAGATTTGCACATAGGTTTCTTCAGGATTCCTAGTAGAGGTTTGTGATCATTCTGGACTCGAATTTCTTTGCCGAACACATACTGATGGAATTTCTGGCACGCGAAAACCACACTCAGACGCTCCTTCTCCACCTGAGAGTAGTTCATTTCACAGGTAGTCAATGAACGAGATGCGTAGGCGACAGGTTGATTCTCCTGTAACAGACATGCACCAAGACCAAACTGTGATGCATCGCACTGGACTGTCACTGGTTTCTCGACATCGTAGTACCCCAATACAGGTCTCGAAGAGAGAAGCTCCTTCAGTTTGTCGAATGCCTGGTCTTGCTCTGGTTGCCATTGGAAATCGACATCTTCCTTCAGCAAACTTCGTAGTGGTGCTGTCAGAGTAGATTAATTTGGAATGAACTTCGCTACGTAGTTCAGCATCCCTAACAGTCGTTTCAAGTCTTTCTTGTTCTCGGGTTTCGGCATACGTTCGATTGCTTCAACCTTCTTCACATCGGGTCGCTTTCCGTCCTTGGACACCTCTGTTCCCATGTACACCACCTTGTCCACTTTAAATTGGATCTTTTCAGGGTTGAACCGGACGTTTTTCTGTCTCGCTCTCTCCATCACTTTTTGAAGAGTTTCATCGTGCTCCTTTTCATTGATCCCTGCGATGATCATATCATCGGCAATCACATGCACGTTAGGAATGTCCCCAAAAGTTTCTTCGTTTCTTTTCAGCATGACTTCACTCGCAGAACTGATCCCGAATGGCATTCTCAGGAACCGCTTCCTACCCCACGGAGTGTTGAACGTAACGAGGTATGACGACTCGTCCGTTAACTTCACCTGCCAAAAACCGCTCCTTTCGTCAATAACGGTGAACACTTTCATGCCGTTGAGATTTCGTAGAACATCGTCTGGAACCGGAATCATGTGCTGCTCATGCTTGATTGCATCGTTCAACTAGCCTGGATCTAAGCATATCCGCAAGCTACCGTTTGACTTTTCTACCACCGTGAGGTTGCTCACCCATTCGGTCGGCTTGTCAACTGATGCGATGATCCCGTCTCGTTCCATCTTTTCTAATGCGGATTTCAGCCTCTCATGGCGTGTGTAGGGAAACCTGCGTGGAGGTTGTATGTCGCCCGAAATCGTTTCATCTACTTCAATGTTATACTCTTTCTCGAACATACTGAGACCGGTAAATACATCCCCGTACTCATTTATCAAGGATTCTCTTGTCATGGACTTCGTTGTGGAGAGTTGGTCAATCCCTAGTCTTTGTACTAGTTTCATATCCTCACTTGCCCCTTGACCAAGGATCGTCATTATTCCTTCTCACGTCACTATGAAAAGAAGATTCCTGTTCTCTCCACCATCCTTCGTTTCGCAATAAAGAACGGCCTGGCCCAGTGGAGTAATCTTGCTATCGCCAAACGGCCATAACACTGCACTGGTCTTCTCTAGCTGCTGACCACCACAGACGCGCTGAAATATGTGGTGAGGCATAACATTTGCTTGGGCACCTGTATCAATTTTACACAGGATTTCATCATTTTCAATCTTGAGACTTGTCTGCCACTTAGAAACTTCCATTTTACCAATAAAAAGTTCCTCAATAATAAGGTGATATTCATCTTCATCCTGTTGGTCGTCTTCCTGCTCTAGGTAGTTTAAGGCTTTCTTCTTACCTCTCCAATTGCACACCTTTGCAAAGTGATTAGGCCTTCTACATTTCCTGCACTTTTGACCATACGCAGGACATTTCCTAGGTTCATGACTTAACCCACAATATTGACAGTCGCTTTCTTGCTCAGGCCTTGACTTTCCTGTCTGCTTTCTGTTTTAACTCCTATCTATGTAGTTTACAGATGCAGTTTCTTTAGCGCCACCTACCATGGACTGTAGGTGTGCTCGGCTTGCTTCAGCAGCATGGCATAAGTCTATAGCTTTCATTAATGTCAGTTCAGCTTCACGTAGCATACGTTCCTTTAAGCTCCTATCCCTGACACCAAACACCATCTTATCCCTTATCATGTTGTCAGCCTGGTCACCAAATTCACATGTACTTGCATTGGTTTTCAGCTCTGTTATCCAATGGTCAATTGGCTCATCTTCATTTTGGTTTCTCTGCCAGAACTTGTATCTTTCAAACACGATATTCTTATGGGGTTGACAGTAAGCTCTATACTTGCCCAAGACTTGCTGCACATCTTCTCCACTCTCTCCTTCTCCAAAAGTGAAAGTGTTGAATACTTCTAAAGCATCAGGTCCAGCACAGTGCAGTAGAACAGCTACTTGAGTGGCTGGTGGCTTCTGGCCCATCTCTGCTGCTTGCATATAAATGGTGAACTGCTGTTCCCACCTTCTACAGTTGTCTGCCACATTTCCCTCAAACTTCATGTGCCCAGGAGGCCTTAAGTGCTCCATGTTTCAGTTGAGCTATGAGTTACAAAAACTTCTGACACCATGTAATATATAGCATAAGACAGAACACAACTGTGCAGCTCAAGATCCAGTCTTAAGCCCGTCTCACACAGGCAAGACAAGTGTAAGGACAGTGTTAGGACATGCCACGATCAGGAATTTCGTTCAAATAATTCGTTCAATTCCTGATCGTAACACCGTCCTAGGTCATGTCCTAACACTGTCCTGGGTGTCCTAGGTGCATCGCCGACAGAGGGCATGTCATTCACGACAAATTGCCTGTCGTGCGTGTCCTAGCTCGTAATTGAGACATGTCTCAATTCCGCGCTAGGACATCCAGAATACGCAAGACAAAATGTTTGTCCCCGACGTGTCCTAACAATATCGGGGACCTGTCCTAGGACAGTCGGCATTGTCCTAACTGTGTCTGGGGGTCAAAAGTAGGTGTCCTGAAGGGAAATGGCCCCGGGACAGTGCGAGGACAGTGTTAGGACACGCTTTTTGCCGTGGCCTAATCACGTGAATTGGGGATTCCCCGTGACGTCGGTTGGGAATTCCCACACCACAACGAGGCCAGAACGAGGTGCACTCCCGTTACGAATTTCACAGAAGAAGGGGTCTTTTTTTGAGACCTCCACATGTCCGCGATTTTGTAAAAGAAGGGTACCTTTTTGTACCCAGGTACGAAGTATGGGGGCAGTGAAAATCCCCTTACAATCCACAAATTATACGCGGCTCTGACGCCCGAGTGACTACCGAAGTGACTGGGCTTCCGAGTTTGCTGCCGTCACTTGCTGCCGCTAAACAGGCAGAGGATTACACAATCTTAAGGTCTCACGATACTCTATACCGGTGACACCTATTGGGTTTTGGACAAACTAAAATAATTTATTACATTTTACCTGACATCACTAGAAAAATTGAAAATAAATTGATTTTTTATTGAATATGTACCAATTCTGATTATACCTGCCTATAAAAAATATTATTCTACAAGTTTTTTTGTTTTTGGCTACAGTGATTTCCATATTCATTGAACTTGATGTTTTGACACGTTTTCAGGCATAATGAGTGATAATTCATGTGTATAAAATGGGGATCCCTTGCTCAACAATATCGCATATAAGCATGGGTATACACGGTAACAATTGAGTAACTCTTTTCTAACATTTTCATAAAGAATTGCCCCAAAAAAGTCCTATTTTACAAACTTTGACCATCTGTGGTTAGAAAACTAACACGATGACCTATCATTTTTTTTATGTCTTCTTATAAAGAGCAATGTGTAGATAGTGTAGACAAAAATTGGTGAAAATTAAACTAGGCAATTCTGACTTATATCAATTTTGGGTCAAAGACTTGTTTCTCAAATTCCTTGATTTTGCCCAATGATTCCTATATAACAGCAGAAAAAAAAATTCAACAAGGCAGAACAGTATTTCAGGCTGTGTCAGTATCTCTTAAGGGATAAATCTAGCAAAGAAAGACACCAATTTTGGAGAAAGTGATGTTTGTGACATAAAGTGCATTAATTTTTCAAAAATCTGTGAAAAAAAACTAAGTTGATGACCCCATGATTTTAAGTTGTTTTGAACATCACTGTGCTCTGTTCTTTCCTTTGGCAAAATTTGAGGAAAATTAAACTGAGATTTCTAAAAGTGTCGTAAGACCTCATGTTAAAATATGTGTTCCCGTTCATCGAATGTCAGTGTTTTGATAAAGAAGGGGTGTTTATTTGGTTGAAAAAGTCAGCGATTTTATTGAAATAAGGGTGCTTTTTTGGCCAGAAATCAGTGCTTTAGGGGTATTTCTTAATTTTTGATAACGAGCGTATGCGCCCCCCTAATTACCCAAGTGCTCCCCCCCCCCCCCTTGGGAACCCCTCCCGTGATCAATTCCTACAATATACCATGGCTACCACCTCAGCAACAAAACATCATAAAATTGCATTCATACATTATTGAGCTTAAGACAACATAATTTGTTTATCTAGAAAGTCCCTAATATGTTCTTGTTAAATGAATTAAAATCGTAAGTTTAGGCCCAGTAATCACGGAGAGATCATTGAATGAAAACGCCTTAAACACACATTTTGATTTCCCGACATTCTTGGCAAAATATGTCCGTTTTCATTTGATGATTTCTCACTTATTACTGGGCCTTAAGACAACAAATTTTATACATTTAGAAAGGCGGTCATATAGTCTTTTAAAATATATTAGAATTGTAATTGTAGATCCAGAAATCACAACATTATGTTAGAAAGATCCTAAAGAGATCTTCCTTTGGCTGCTAATGTTGGCGGTTCTTATCTCATAAAACTAAGAAGCGGTGTATTAAAGCCTGTGCTGTGCAATGGTTGCAGCTAGTAATGATAATGATAATGATAAAAACAATAATAATAATAATAATAATAATAATAATAATAATAATAATGATAATAATAATAATAGGTATTACGTTGTAAGTAGCTGCAAATTTATGAATCTGACTAGATCATTTGGCCAGGTAAATACACGTTTTTTTTGGCGACATGTTTATTTCTTATTTATTAATGTATACTGTATTATTTTGCATGTCAAAGCAGTCAATAAACATACTATTCTATACTATGTTACGGTGATTGAATTTTTTATGGGACAGTTACAAGATGCTCAAGACATGTCCACGCCTTGTCCCCGACACGTCCGGGACACATCGAATATGTCCTATATACATCGGGGACAAAAATAGTAATTTGCATAATGTCTGGGACATGTCTGCATTGTCCTAACATTGTCCGCGATATGTCCCCGACACATCACAGACAAATCCCCACCTAACAGGACTTACTCAGGATGTCCTATGCGTCCATCAACTACGTCTTGTTCATCGTTCACACTGTCCGCGACGGGTCCCCGACGTGTCCCCGACAGCACTAAGACATCCTAATTTACATATATTTCCTCAATTTTCACCTAGGACTTTGTCGGCTTCAAAAAAGTCGTGATGTCCTGGGTGTCCTAGCTAGGTCTTGGCAAAAAGTCCTAGCTTGACACGTCTGTGTGAGACGGGCTTTACACTGACTGCTTGCTTTATTCAGACACACCTATTCTATTGTTACAGAAATAGCCCAGGAGGAACTGGTCCTGTAGGCTCTATACTCTATTAAGATAATAGATGGCAGCACATGTAATGAGATATGTTACACACATATAATTAACATCATTTATTAGGTTCTCTATGAAAAAACATGACCCTGCTGTCAAGTTATCGTTAAACGGTATTATCTCAGTCAATCTGCTGGATGCAATTGTAATCAAGGTGTCCTATGAACGATGACATTGAACTCTAAAACATATCTTTTTTTTATTTTGAAGGTAGACTTACACTTTAAATAAACTCACTCATACAAATGGCCTCCCAATGTACTTCGCACATCGAACCCTCTTATCTGTCATCAGTCCAAAAACATTGTTTTATTCAACTAAGATATAAGGTGTTATATGAGTATGAATAATGAGTATAAATCAATTTCATCGAATATAATAGCATCAATCTAAATTTTTAAATATTTCTGGACAGGAGAGAAAAGTCTGTATGCAATGAACCACTACCGAGAGATTTTGCTAAAAGGTTCCTCTAAAATGTGTCATACAAAACTAGCGCTATTTCAGCCCATATCATCTAGATTATCAAGATTGCTATTTAGAATGCATACGGTTTAAGACTTCATAAGAGATTATGTTCAGAAGAACAAACTTCCATTAAATGTTCAATGTGTGAACAAGACGAAGATTGTGTGGAACACATGTTACTTTTGTGTAAAGAAGCAAGACAGTTATGGTCTGATGTTGAAAATAGGATAATAAATGTGGTTTTGCTGACTACAAGATAACTAATATGACGATACTAGTAGCTGAGTTAGAAAAAAATACTGGGTAATAGTGGTATTATCCTAGTTGCTAAAAAAGGTCTTTACAATTCAATACAAAAGAGCAAAAACACACCTAGCCATGGTTTAAAGTGAAATAAGGATATTTTATTTTCAAGAAAAAGACAGGTTTTGTATGGAGGGGAGAAAGAATCATTTCGAGAAAAAATACTTATTCATGAAGAGTACTTTTGAACAATAACTTTCCCTATGTAACGGCAGCTGTCTTTCTCAGGTGTCAGCATACCAGTTAAATAACAAACACAAACGTTTCTACAGGAGGAGTCATTCTTTATTGTTTATCTCCGTGAAAACTAGGAAAAACCAAACAAAACTTCTGAGCAAATGGCCTTATCATTCATTAACGGTCAATACAAATACATCAAGATTCTATTTTCACTCTAAAGCTTTAAATGACAAGTTTCATAAAACACAATTCTTCAACTTATTAAGCATATGCTTAAAAGTCTACTATCTAAACATGTCATTATTCAATTCCTCAACTAATTAAGCCTATGCGTAAGAGTCTACTATCCAGACAGGTTTCATGAAACAATTGTTCAACTAAATAAGCCTTTGCTTAAAAGTCTACAATCTAAACAATTCATAAAGAAACTGTCTTACTTAGTACATACAATGTCATATAATTGTCTTACCTCCTAGGCTTCTGTATTCTTGATTCACATGTATTCTTTAGTCAAATACTCAGCCATCATCTTTCTAGATGCGGTCATACCCTGGACAGGTCATTCAGGTATGAAGAGCCCTGAGCTACTTCAGAAGGAGGCTGACCTCTGACCCTGAACTGGTCTTAAATAATAGTGAAATATTTGAAATGAAGGTGGCAGCACCAATGATAAAGAAATTGAATTTATAACACCCTATGAGGTTATAATATGTATATACATATATATATATATATATATATATATATATATATATATATATATATATATATATATATATATATATATATATATATATATATATATATATATATATATATATATATATATATATATATATGTTTATATATATATAAATATATACATATATTATATATAAATATAAAAATATATATATATATATATATATATATATATATATATATATATATATATATATATATATATATATATATATATATATATATATATATATATATATATATATACACACACATATATATATATATATATATATATATATATATATATATATATATATATATATATATATATATATATATATATATATATATATATATATATACATCTAGCATAGGTTCACTAATTATCACAAGTCTGTATATGCTATAATGTCGGCTGTGCCATATACTAAGTTGCTATATGTACCTTGTACTAGTTGACATGTTCAAAACAATGAATTAAAACGATTTAGAAAAAAAGTATTTTTCAGTCTACCATCATGAGAGAAAGCTGTAGCTAACCTACACACGTCCATTGTCAAATTTCTCAAAGTTTGCACATTTAAATCTTTTGATGGGAAATATCCTATTTTCAATCCATTCCTGTTACATACATTTTCTCACAGAAGGTCTCTTTAGTCCCATTCTCCAATTACTTAGCAGAATAATTTAGCACAAATCAATTACAATCTTAATGTCAGAATCCCTCAAAATTATGAAAATGTTCTATAAAGGAAAACAATAGCATGGTTTAGTATGTGTGCATAGCTCACTACCTTAATATTTGAGGTAATACTCTTTTATACCTCTTGAAACACTTGCATATTGCAAATCAAGACTACCATTTCAAAACTTACTCTTGTTTCTTCTTTGAATGGGTTTTTGTAATTGATTTTATGATTTGCACCATACAACTAGATAATATATATACAGCGAAAAGTGTTACAAAGATTATGGTCACTGCAATTGCAATGACGTCCAGGAAAAAGTATTGATAAAGAGGCATGGTATGGATTGGCTGGTACTGCTGTGTAAGATGCTTTGCTCCTTGATATCTGATAACATAGTCAAACCAATAGAGCATCGTTTCCTGTGGACTAGTGCGTGGATCCCGAAAGAGCTTTGAGGCCAATTTGGCATTTCTTGCAAATTTTGGTTCAGAAAAAATAGACAAGATGGCGGCTTTAAGACCTTTTTCTGTAAGTGAGTCAAAGTCTAAAGTAATGCCCATTCCATTGCGTTGGGAAAGCTTCTAAGCATTGTGGTGTTGGTCAAAAACGAGTGGCATGCCTACAACAGGAATGCCGTGATAGATGGCTTCCAAGGTAGAACTGTGTCCGCAATGGGTGATGAAAAGACGGGCCTTTGGATGTCCCAACAGGTCATTCTGTGGAATCCATGTTGAAATCAGTGTGTTCGGAGCAAGCGGAGGTCTTTCAGCATTGTATTTCCAGACGACTCTCTGAGGAAGTCTTTCAAACACTCGTGCAAACATCGCAGCTTTTTCCATCCCATAATTATCCATTAGCGTTCCGAAACTGATAACTATGAAGCCATCCTCACCAGATCCAGAAACGAACTCGTCAAGCTTAGGTGGGAGAGGCTTTGCGTTTTGGTTGAAAATTCCTCCAATAAATACCAAATGGGGAAGAAATGGTCTTGGGTATTCCACAGAAAAATCAGTGTTTAATAGAAATATTGACACACGTGAATGGTATGCTTCGAGATATGACACACTTGCATTGTAGCCTAAGTCTGTTCGCAGTTTTTGCATTGCAGGTTGCCAAACCAGCGGCACATACATGTAGAAAGTGTAGATATAGTCAACAGCATCGCAAAAACGACCCAGCATTGAAGCTCTTCCAGATTTTGAGTAAACATTTGGGACATGAGCTATGTTAGCTGGAAAAAACAACCAAGGCTCAACACCGAATCCATGATTTGAATAGAGCACTGTAGGAACGTCGAAGAAGTCAATAATAATTGATCCACACATGAAGTTAAACATATCCATTACTAATATATCAAAGTTCTCTTTCCTTAGTCCCTGCAGAAGCTTGTTGTCAGCAAGAAGGTTATTACATTGGTTTAACTGGTAGGGATATATATATTGAAAGAACTTAAGGGCATTAAATGGCATCCATGCACCGAAATGAGAAGTCAACTGGTTGGTGTTTAGGTAAAAGTTCATATGCTCTCGCTGTCTGTAGGTAAATGTCTTGTAAACTGTGTATGGTTGACTTGGAATAAACTTATCAACGTAGAGAAGAGTAACTTGATGTCCATTGGCATTCAGTTTCTCTCCTAGTTTGCAAAGTTTGTTCATGCGGGAGGTAAAATACGCGTCCAATGGCCAAATGAGGATCTTGCTCGCACAAAGCACATCTACCATGACAGCGAACACACAGTACCTTAGTACGTTCCTTGAATACATATTTAATTCTTCTCGTTCCCTAGACAGCCCTTCAAATGCGAGTAGATAACAAAGTTCGGCCTTAAGTTGTGTGTCATCTTAACTCTTCTATACCTTTTGGATTCCCAGAAAGACTTGGCTTTTTAGATAACACATCCTATTGAAATATTTCAGAAAGAGGTTATAAGTAAATTGCCTCTCAATCTCTCCTCCCATGAATAATTGAGTCTTTGCTTCGATATGAAGTTGTCTTCAAAGTATAATGGGCTCCGGTAGTTTTCTATGCCAGGGCATGAATAGGTTATAGCTGTTTATAACATTACCAGGCCATGAGGCCAGAAACATTCCAAGATAAATGTGTTGAGTTAAAGGTTTTCATGTCGGGCTGTTTTTTTAAAGTTAGGCGCACTTTCATCAAATGATGTCATTACGGCCACATCCAAATTGTGGCGAGTACTAAATGTAAGAGTCCATATGCCCTGCATGTATATGTTATCAAAATATATATATCCAAATATCACATACTTTATGAAATATCGTTTTCGAGATTTTCAGTAGGGATCCTGGTACAGATTTATTTCAATTCCATCATTCTTGTGGTCTAGTGTCCGTAGACTGGAACCTTACCAAAAAAGTAGGTAAAAACTGTGTGGCGACCAAATTTTATTTAATAAGGTTGTGCAGTCACAGAGTGTTTCCTCAGGACAGTATAAATGAAATATCATAATATGTGTAGCATAATCAATATTCAACCACCTTTTATCTGTCACAATCTCTGTATTTTTTTTGTTTCATGAAGATTTTTTGAACCTGAAACATAATTATTTTTTTATAGCGTCATAAAAACTTAAAGTAGAACTAGTATGCATGCACCTCGCTGGCTGCAGATGTGACTGGTTGGCGCCTGCCACATCCCCTTCTCCTTTGAGCACCTTTTTTGCTACTCCACCCCGGGTACTCCACTCGGGATCGTGCTCGTTTTTTCACTCTTTCTGCCATGTATTGGAGCAATCTGCTATTGACCTTAGGGCGGTGGCTGTTGGGAACCTTCCATTATTGCTAAGGAGAGGTATTTCTTACCTTGTAAAGTGTACATTCACTGTATTTGTCGATTTATTGTGAACCTGTGTAAACAATAAATTAATACTATGTCAGACAGGCGTGATACTTTGGGGTCAGGTTCGGACCATCAGGCATCTGCCCTGATTTGGTGTGGGGCTTCATCATCACCATCTGTCTCAGACCCTTGGACTGCACATGGGTGCGCAAAGCAAGCACTAGACGAGCAGTGACTGCAGCTGTAGTCACTACGAAATCTGGAAAATCTGCGGGCATTACAGTATCATGTTCTGCTGTCCCCCCACCTATATCAACTGCGGGCACTGCAACTTAGGTTGCGGTCACTGCAAAGAGTGCAGGCACTGCAAAGAGCGAGGGCCCACGCAGGATGCGGTCACTGCATATACAAGTTGCGGTCACTGCAACTACCTCGACCAGGTCTGTGGTGGCTGCAAGTCCAGGTAGCACTGGTACGAAGAAGGGCAGTAAATATGCCTGCTCTGCTTTAAGTAGAAAGGGAAAGGTGTGGGCGCAGATAGTGGTACCCCTGCAAATCTGAAAGGTACATGTCCCACTACTAGTAGCAGTGTGGCCTGGATGGCGTATGTGGTCACCGCACAGGAGACTGGTACTGCAGTAACTGCGGTAACCAGCGAGTCCACTTTGTTTGGGGGCGGCAACTGCAGTTGACGGCAACACCTTTAGAGCCAGGGCAAAGGTTCCCACTAAAGGCCCGGTCACATTCCATGAAGACACCTGTGCGACCAACTGATCATGGCCAGTCATTAACCTCCACCAAGTCGCAGTCGTCAATGGGTCGCGGAGAGAATTGTGAAGCATATCGCAAATCTCTCCACGACCCACGACCTCTGATTTTTGGTGGGACAACCTTCGTGCAACAGTTGCACGTTGGTCTCGCGATTGACACCGTTGTTTGGTCTTTCTTAGGTCTTCAAGAGGTTTTGTATCTTAAGTCTTATGATGGGGCATTGGGGCATCCCACTGTAGTGAGGCAAACCCCAGCAACTTCACTTGCGCCAACAGACCCCTTCAGTCCTGACCACTTCGATGAGTTATTCAGAGGGGTGGACCTAATAGGGATGTGGATGAGGACATCCCCTGTGGCCAATGGTGGAATATGGAACGGCTGCTCGAGCTCCCTGATTCCCTCAGGGCTCAGTCGACCAGGAGAGCTAGGTTGTCGTCACCCGAGGGAGCCCGCCCCCCATGACGGCATAAAGGTGGCGCTTAAGAGGCACTTCTGTTTGCATATTACATTGTTTGCCGCTTCAGCGCCCCCCCCCCCCCCCTATATGCATGGCATGACTATTAACCCCCCTTTTATATATTGAATATTTAAAGGGGACTCGACAATGAAAGCCTATCCAAGGTTTGATGAAACTGTGGGGCATTTTTTAAATGGACTTTCAATTTTATTTGTGAAATTTTTAGGTCGGACCGTACCTCCCTGGCATCGTCCCAGGACCCGTTCTCGCAAAAGTCCGAGGGGGAGGAGGAAGTGGAGAGGTTTGACCCTCTTGGGATCCCCCTTAGGAAGCCATGTCAACCCCGGACCAAAAACTGCTAGAGAGTGCTTCTCCTACGCCCATGGTGACAACACCCAGTATGGGGGACTAGATGTATTGACTGACATCTAGGGAGTAAAATGATAACTTAATATTGATAACCTGACATTTACTGAGCAACTTGGAAACTATATGTATTTATTTTTTTCTGTATTTTTTATTATAAAACATGCACACATAAAGCTTTCAAGAAATAACTTTCCTTAACTTTCTTTTGCAATGAGGGGCCCAAAATCAACCAGGGATTTTTCCTAAAACAAAAAAGTGGCCTTAAAAACTAAAGCATATCATCACAGATGTAAACGGGCAAAGTTTACAGTCCATCCCATGTATAATATGTGCTTGATGTTCAAGGGCGGGTCCAGGATTTTTTTGCAAGGGGCTCATTCTGTATGAAGGAGATTCGAAAGGTAATAAATGTTCTGAATAGCAAGGGGAAGGCGGCGGGGAGGTCATGGCACCTCGTTAACTCCCTCTGAATTCGCAACTGGTGTTCACTTGTCAGGTTTGAACCTAAATGTGTCAACTAATAAGTTGACTTCTATACTGAACCAACAATATGAGTTGGCAGGAAAACGCTAAGCATTGCTGCGCCTATATCCCCCATACAGCGAGCCAGGCTTAGGTTTGTCACAAAACCCTATTGATTAAGCAACGAATGGTTAAATGTGTGCGATTTGGTCCGAAGTCCGTAAGTCTAGTTTCCCACTTTCAAGAACTCAGACAAGAACTCAAAATGCACTCAGCAGGGGGTGGACTTGTCTGAAAGTCGTGGGCAAGAACAAGTTAAGACATTGATAAGAAGTTTTTGAGAACTGTCTTAGGAATGTCTAAGGAATATTCTTGAGAATATCTTGAGAGTAAGTTAAGAATATATAAGACTTTTGTACGACATTTGCAAACTTACCAAGACCAACATAAGACATTCTTAAATAGCTCTTAATACATTCCTAGGACAGTAGCACAAGTATGTTAAGAATGATTTAAGACTAAAGGCCAATAAACCCAAAAAGCACTTGAACAATATTCAAATGAGTTTATTTTCAAAATACTAACATATCTTTATTTGTCGATACTCACATGATTCATTTCAATTGTTGTAACTACAATATCTTAAAAGATGTGATCAACAAATTTTGGATAGTCCATCCCCAAAACCATGTAGGTATTTTGAATGGGTTTATGTTTTTTCTCAAAAATTCTGCCACAGATTAAATGGGATTTGGGGATGTTGGTTCACCTGTGCTGACCTTGGTAGTATCTATTTGCTCACTCATCCTTATATTCTTCTTTCGCTAATCAGTTTTGCATATTTTTGGAGCTTTTCTTAAACTAGTGATTCAAGCACCTCTGCCCAATGATGCCATGTTTACATAAAGTTCCCTACTTTCAGGCAAGTCACGTGATGCATTCTACTTCGTTCTGATAGTCCTATCATATTTGTAGTCATTCTTAGGAATGTTCTTAGGACATTCTTCAGACATTCCTGAGAATACGGTAAAAAGATTTAAATGAAATATTTGGTCCCGAACACACAAGAATTAGGGCGAATATACTAGAAATATCTAAGAACACTCCTAGGAATGAGTAAGGACCAAAAATCATTGATCCATGACTCAAGAACTTCCACGAATGTTTTGAACATGTTCAAAACTTTGGGACTCTGCTAGGACTCAGCCAAGATGTTCTGAGATGTTCCTAGGAACAAACACGAATAAACAAGAAAGACATGCAGAATCTTCTAAGAACACCAAATGTGGGTGTTCTTGGCAAGGTCTTGTCTGAGTTCTTCATAGTGGGAAAGTAGCTTTAAGCTAGAATCACACTGGGACGACAACCCACGATTTTTCGCCAAGACGTACCTAGGACATGCCCGACGTGAGTGCCGACAAAAGTCCTAGGTGTTCAGTCACGACAAATATGCAAATTAGCATGTCTTGATGGTGTCGCCGACACGTCGGGGACACGTCGCCGACCTACTGTTGGTTCATCAAGTCTTTGTTGAGTCAGTATTAGGACATCTTGACAAAGTGAGTATGTTAGTCAAGACTGTCTCGGATGTGTCGGCGACACGTCGCCGACGGTGTTAGGACATTCAGGACGCGTCGCCGACGTAAATATAAATGTTAATTTTGTATCCAGACGTAGCTAGGACTTCCTAGGTGTGTCGGCGATGGGTATGGGATGCATAACCGACATATCTAGGACGTCTTGGCTAGGTCGCCGACAAATTAGATAGCTATTATTATTATTATTATTATTATTATTATTATTATTATTATTATTATTATTATTATTACTACTAGCTGCAACCAGTGCATAGCACGGGCTTACAACACCGCTTTATCTTAGTTTTATGAGATAAGAACAGCCAACATTAGCAGCCAAGGGAAGATCTCTTTATGATCTTTCTAAAGGCTGTTCCATTTAAAAGTGGGGGGGGGGGGGACGGAAGCTAATTAAATATCCGGCACACCCCCCCCCCGCCCCCCTTCCAGCCATAGTTCAGAATTAGGGGGGGAGGGGGGGGTAAAGCAATTCAGAATTCGCCCCCCTGCGCCATAAAAATCCTCTCTTTCCCCCTAATACAGTGTCGTAGTAGCTGCAGGATTTCTTTTATACTACAAGTTTCATATATATGTATATATATATATTTACATATACATATACATATATACATATATATATATATATTTATATTTGTCCATATGATTATTCCAACTTTAGAAGTTTGCAAAATCATATTATTAATTTATTTATATATGTCTATCTATCTATCTATAAATTATATATATATATATATATATATATATATATATATATATATATATATATATATATATATATATATATATATATATATATATATATATATATACATATGTATATATATGTATGTATGCATGTATGTATGTATGTATGTATGTATGTATGTATGTATATATATATATATATATATATATATATATATATATATATATATATATATATATATATATATATATATATATATATATATATATATATATATATATGTATATATATATATATATATATATATATATACATGTGAATAGATATATGTTTACTAGTAAATATACATACATAGATGTATTCACATATATATATATATTGTGACGGAATGACCCCAGGGCTAAGAAACAGGTCATGTTCCGTCACTTCTATTATTGTAAGCTGGGTCTCCGCCTTCGCAGAGCCTAGCATTTAGACGTGCTACAAAGTATCTAGTTCTTTCGAGTGCTCTGTGACGTAGCGCTCGTGCGGCCTCAACGATTGATGTACCGCGCGTGCGATTGGAAGGAAGGGCGGGAAAGTAGGTTAGATTCGAATCACGTCAGTCTTAGATTAGAGTTAGAGTAGAGTAGAAGTAGAGTTAACGACAGAGGTGTTTACAGACGGATTAAGGTGCTTGAGAGCTGGATTTAGACTACCCAGAGAGTAACGATTACGAGGTCAAGTAGCCAGAAAGAGACTGAAGCTGTTCACGGATTATTATGTGTATATAGAGAGGATTATGATGACAGCATAGAGAAGAACTGTAGCTGAGCAGAGTGTGTATTTACATCCGGATTTACCAGACATTGAGACCAGAGATCAGAGAGATCAAAAACTTTTTGTGGACTTGTGATGTCGAGATAGTCATTTACATTGAGTGGACTTATTGTGTTGATGCTGCTGTATAGAGAACGAGTGCGGTGGTATGTATATTGTACTGTGATGATTAAACTGTATTGTTGATTTATGCTTGCTCGTCCCGTCTTCTCTTCAACACCACATCCATCCCCAACCTTCGCTAAGCGTTATTGTAAGAGTCAGAAAACCCAACTGAGCTTTATTTCATTTCAAGAGAGAACTAAGAAACCTTTTATTTAAGTAAGGTGATTCTGTTTGTCAGTCGGATCATCCCTTCGGCCAGGGATCCATTCCGCTACATATAGCACACTCTTCTTTGGTGACAGCGGTGGGATAGTGTTTAACACTATCGGCGAAATTCTCGAAACTTTTTGTCGGAACGAACTCACAGTTGGTAGTAATAATCAGTGGGGATGGAAGGTGAAGCGGAACGAAAGCAAATTGTCGAGGTGGTGGAGGAACAGGCGGACGGTGCGTTGCGGCTCGAGGGGGTAGACATCACGCAGCCGTGGCTGGCGGCGCAGTCACTGGCGATGGCGGCGGCCAACAGATCGGGATCGGAGTTTGGGCGAGAACATTCACCAAAAGTGGCATTGAGTCCACCTCAAGACACAGAATTATCGTCCAAACCACGCATAAAGCGAACCTTTCTTACGCCTGAGCGAACCGATTCCTTACGCATTGAGCGAACCTTTCTTACGCCTGAGCGAACCGTTAACACTTTCAGAGAACAGATCTCGGGTGCCCGTTTGGACGATTTTATATCAGCAGATCGTTCATTTGGTGCAACCCGAGCGACAGAGTGGCCGTCCGAGCGACCGGTAGCTGAGAGACAAGCGGTTCTTCAGAGAGATAGCAAGGTAGAGGCGGGAGATTCGTCGTCAGATGCAGAGTCGGTGGCGCCAGATCGACCGTGCCGTGACGTCACAGGGGAGCGGGTGACCTCCAGAGCCGAGCAGAGGACAGAAGCTGATTGCGGTACACAAGCACCACCAGGCCATCCCTCGGCGAGTAGAAGAGGAGCGGTCAACGCCTCGTTGGACACTACGGTGCCCCTGATGGAAGTGCCGTTGGCCAGCAGCAGCTCCGGGGTGATTGACTTTCCCAGGAAGGGAATTGTGGGGGCGGGGCAGACGACAGCCCCGGCCCGAGGTACAGAGTCACCGCGAGAGAGAGAGCCGATTGGTATGGAACAGGTGATAGCAGACATGGCAGCCCTGATGGGAGGAACGTTGAAGACGATAGCGGAGACGCAGCGGGCCATGGCAGCACGGACAGAGGGAACGGGCGAGCCCCAACGGCCGAAGACATCCGAGCACTGGCGAAACGCCCGAGTGGACCGCTTTGACGGGGTGAGCGAGTCATGGGTGGATGATCGCATGCACTTCGAGGCGACAGCGAAGCTCAACAAGTGGAGCGACAGCGAGAAAAGCCTGTGCCTTATCGCGGCTATGAAGGGAGGAGCCCAGCGGGTGGTGCAGCACCTGTCCGACGCCGAGAGATCCTCGTACCGAAACATCGTCAGGGTTCTTGACCAGCGCTACGCATCGGATGACCAGGCCGAGAAACACGCCATGGAGTTAGCGCAGCGTCGCCAGAAGCCAGAAGAGAGTCTGCAGGAGTTGGGTGACGTGTGTAGACGGTTGTTCACCCTGGCCTACCCCGACGCAGAAGGGAAGTTGAAGGATCGTCTCATGAAGAAGGCGTTCATCGAGATGATTGCAGACGAGAAGATACAGCGTTTGACCGCCAGAGGGGATGCCCAGACCTTGGAGGAAGCAGTGCACCTAGCCATCAAGTATGAGGGCACCGAAAGTGGGCGTGGCGCGAAAGAGCTGAAGGGAAAACCCCTGCTGACCACGGTAGCACGACAAGTGGGGACAGTGACACCCACTGCGGATAACACCATCCAAGCGAAATTAGAGGCCTTGGAAGAACTCGTCCTGAAGTTGCAGCCCAGAAGATTGGAGGGTGCTGGAGGACAACAGAGGCCGTTCCTGTGCTATAGCTGCCGACAGCCAGGTCACATGGCGAGAGACTGTCCCAACAAGACCGGTTCGGGAAACGGACCGAGTGCCGCCCCCGGGGCAGGAGGGCCGGCACAGGAGGAGTAGAACAGACGCCCAAGAAAATACACTTCGACGGGGAAGATGAGGGGAGCCCCTACATGATTGGAAAGATAGGAGGAAAAGAGTACGAATGCTTGTTGGATACCGGCGCCACGAAGTCGATTATCTCGCCCGAGGTCTACCTGAACCACCCGAATAGAAACGACCTAGCCCTGAGAGAGTGCAGAGAGAGGCTAGTCTCCATCGACAAATCACCAGTGACAGTTCGGGGAGAAGTGGAACTAGAAGTGGATTTGTGTGGAACGATATTGGTAGGACACTTCATGATCGCCGAGATAGCCGATGACGTCGTGTTAGGTATAGGACTACAGAGAGCGGGCGGAATCATGGTGAACCATCATACTCAACAAGTCGAGTTCGAGGGAGGAAAAACAGTCCCCTACATCAGCCAGAGAATATCAGGGCTGTCGAAGTGTTGCAAGGTGCTGGCGGACAGAACAGTGGTGATACCCCCCCGAAAGGAAATCCTGACCACGGGGTATATCTGCGGCCGCACGAAAGAATTGGAGAAAGTGAGAGGATCAGGACTGGTGGAACCTAGTTCGAAGGGGAAGATGGGACAGAGGGGCGTCATGGTGGGGAAAGCACTGGTGGATGTGGGCAAAGATTATATACCCATCCGACTCCTCAATACCACCAGCGAACCTATCACGATCCACAAGGGCACGCCTGCAGGAGTAGTGACCCCGGTGGCCGGAGAGCCACCCGTCCCCGTGGAAACCAAGAAAGAACCAGAGCAGAAAAGATGTGCAGAAAAGATGCCCGACTTCCTGCGGCCATTGTGTAAAGATGGAAGTGAAAACCTGTCGTCGGAAGGGAAGAAGAAACTGGCGGAGCTGCTGACCAAACACCAGAATGCTTTTGCTAGTGGGCCAGACGACCTGGGGCGGACACATTTGGTCCAGCATGAGATCAGGACACCCCCAGACCTGCGACCACTGCGGCAGCCGGCCAGAAGGTTCCCGTTTTGGAAACAGACAGAAGCCAAGGAAATAGTGGACGACCTGCTGAAGAGGGACTTAATAGAGCCGTCGGCGAGCCCGTGGGCGGCACCAGTGGTGATGGTGAAAAAGAAAGACAACACGACCCGTCTGTGCGTAGACTACCGACGTCTGAACAGCCACACCATCCAGGACGCCTACCCCTTACCCAGAATCGATGATTCACTAGATGCCTTGGGAGGAAGCAAGTGGTTTTGTACCCTTGACCTGGCCAGCGGCTACTGGCAGGTGGGAATGTCCAAGAGTGCACAAGAGAAGTCCGCGTTTATAACCAGCGGGGGGTTGTATTCCTGGAAGGTCATGCCCTTTGGCTTGAGTACAGCACCCGGTACTTTCGAGCGGCTTATGGAAACAGTGCTGTCGGGACTACAGTGGGAAACCTGCCTCATCTACCTGGATGACGTCATCATCTTCGGGAAAACAGAGCAGCAGACCCTGGACCGCCTGGATGCGATCCTGAGCAGAATAGGACAGGCGGGAATGAAGCTCAAGCCCAGCAAGTGTCGCTTATTCCAGAAGAGAGTACACTACCTGGGGCACGTGGTGACGGAGGAGGGAGTCATGACGGACCCTGAGAAGATCGAGACAGTGAGAGAGTGGCCAGTGCCCACCACGCAGACAGAGGTACGCAGCTTCCTGGGGACTGCATCGTACTACAGGAGGTTTGTACAGAATTTCGGGACAATTGCCCGTCCCCTGCATAGGCTGACGGAGAAGAACAGACCCTTCTTGTGGACCACCGAATGCCAGGTTGCCTTCGAGACACTGCGGAAGAAATTGGTGGAGGCCCCCATCCTAGCCTACCCTAGCAGTGAGGAAGACTTCATCTTAGATACCGACGCCAGTGCCACAGGAATCGGGGCGGTATTGTCGCAGGTGCAAGACGGCGTAGAGAGACCCATAGCATATGCAAGTCGGGGGCTGAGCAAGTCAGAGAGGAACTACAGCGTGACAAAGAGAGAGCTGTTGGCGGTGGTCTTCTACTGCAAGTATTTCCGGCACTACCTGATAGGAAGAAAGTTCAAGCTACGCACAGATCACGCCGCCTTGAGGTGGTTGCAAACCTTCAAAGACGCCACGGGAATGTGGGCCAGGTGGCAGAATACCCTGGCAGAGTTCAACAAGGAAATTGTGCACAGAGCTGGCAGGAGTCACGGTAACGCCGACGGCTTGAGCAGACGGCCAAACGAACAACCAGAGAGGGGGAGAAGCTCCGACAGTGGTGACCCCGAAATCAAGAGTACAGAGAGTGAATCGCCTGAAGAGGTGGAAGAGAACATCACCTGCCTTCGTCCAGAGGAAAACCACAGGGTGGCAGCGGTCACTATACAGCCGCTGTGGACGAATGCTGAGTGGAGAAAATTACAGAAAGAAGACCCCGACATCGCGCCAATCTGGACTAGGCTGGCCAGGGGGGAAGAGAGACCCAGATGGAATGAGATATCCGAACACAGCTTGGCCACCAAGTCCTACTGGGGAGAATGGCAACGCCTGAAGATGAGAGAAGGTGTCATCTACAGAAAGTGGGAGAGTTCCGACGGAGCGAAAGTTCACACTCAAGTGTTGGTTCCAAGGAGCAAGCGGAAAGAATTCCTACAGCAAGCCCACGGTGAGAGGTGGACAGCTCATCTGGGAGTGAAGCGAACAGTGGCACGTCTACATGAGAAGTACTTCTGGTATGACATGCGAGCTGACGTCAGGAGTTGGCTGGCCCAGTGCGGGGTCTGCGTCAGAGCCAAGGGACCGGGAGGCAGGACCAGGAAGAATCCTATGACCATTGTGAGATCGGGGACGCCCTTTGAGAGAATCGCCATAGACATGTATGGACCGCTGCCTGAGACAGCCAGAGGGAACTCGAAGATCCTAGTCATCACTTGTTATTTTACCAAGTGGGTAGAAGCCTATGCCTTGCCGGACGAGACAGCCGAGACGGTAGCCGAGGCCCTGGTGAATGACTTCGTCAGCAGATATGGTACCCCTGTCTCCATCCACAGCGATCAGGGAAGAAACTTCGAGAGTACGCTGTTCCAAGAGGTGTGCAGATTACTGGGAATACGCAAGACAAGAACAACTGCCTATCACCCTGAGGGAAACGGAATGGTGGAGAGGTTCAACCGTACGATGGGAGCCATGATCAGAAGCCTGATAGGAGAAGAACACGACAACTGGGATAAAATCCTACCCCTCACCCTGATGGCTTACAGATCCAGTGTGCATGAGACCACTCAACAGACACCACACATGATGCTGTTTGGAAGAGAGATGACCGTCCCCTTGGCACTCACCATGTCCGAGTTGCCCACCAGCCTGGTGGAGCAGGACGAGCTGGAGCACACCTGGGACCTCCGAGAGAAATTGGCTAAAGTCCACCGACGGGCCAGAGAAGTCACCGGTCAAGCAATGCGACGACAGAAACTGCAGCATGATCGGGGGGCAATGGGCCACCGGAGAGACGTGGGAGACTTAGTCTGGCTGATCACCAAGGTTAGAAGACAGGGTAGAGCTGCCAAGTTTGAACACAAGTGCAAGGGACCCTATACCGTGATCGACGTGATGGCCGACGTGACGTACCGAATAGAAGACAAGAAAGGAAAGAGAACAGTGGTCAATGGAGAGAGGCTGATAACCTTTGTCAAGCCCGGGGATTGGTCTAGCACCAATGGAGCTGAGGACGAGCCGAGAGAACACGAGATTCCGACATCGGTAGACTCCGAAAGTGGTGATGACCAACCCGACGTGAGACCAGAGAAAGAAAATTCCCAGAGAACCTCGGGGCGGAGAGAAAGAAGAGCTCCGCAGCGCTATGGGTGTGAATAGAGAGTGAAGAAAACCAGGTGGTCTAAGGCAGAGAGAGATCGTATGGAAGTGTGAAGGATAGAGAAAGAAAAGACACTGAAGTTCGAGCTACGAAATACGCGTGTATATGCTGTGCCGGCTGGTAGCAGGGGAAATGGCAAGACTAGCCAGCAACAAGGATAACTCCTGCAACCCTGGATCCTGCTGACATCAACTCAAAAGCTAATGCACCGTGAGGACTGAAGAATATTCGTCTAGCTGGAGGAGGAGTCATTCCGAAGAGTGAGGAGAACGCCAAGTAATCTACTAAATTCAAAATTGCGCAACCATCCTGGAAGTACTCTCGATATTCAAGAATGGTGATTTCGACCACTTGGGGAAGTGACCAGCCACCTGAGTACCAGCAGGAAGAGACGATGGAGAGAAAATGTCCGACAGAAAGTCCTTAAGATGACACCTGGGGAGAAATGGTTGCCATGGAAACGAGAAAGGAAGGCATCCGGAAGAAAAATCCCAGAACAATCAGGAGATTGTAGCGTAAAAGAAGAGGGGGAGTAGGGTGAAGGCATCATCCAGACCACCAAGAACAGTGAAGACAAAAGAAATTTCTGAAGTGTGAAAACTGAAGAGAAGAAGAATCGCTCTGGCGTAAGAAGTTGCTGGAGAAGAGAAGAAGAATCGCTCTGGCGTTAGAAAGTTGCTGGAGAAGAGAAGAAGATTCGCTCTGGCGTCAGAAAGTTGCTGGGAAGAGAAGAAGATTCGCTCTGGCGTTGGAAAGTTGCTGGAGAAGAGAAGAAGATTCGCTCTGGCGTTAGAAACTGCAGGAGAATGGAGACTGTGGAGGGCGGCGAACTGTGCCTGTTGCTGCGTCGAGTGTTGGCGAGTCGAGTGAGAAGTCCCATCTGGAGACCAAGGGGTTTCCCCGCACGTGAGAGGGAGTCCCCGCATGACGTCACGGCAGTGGCTGAGTTTGACCTAGTTGGCGAAGCGAGGAATTTGCCGTGGGCGAAAGTACAGAAATAATCTCCGCGCGGCGAAATAGAAACCAACCGAGCTGATGGCAAGCAGTCAAGCAGTAACTGAATAGAATGCGGGAGCGTGGAGGCTGGAGAACGGGGAGACTTGAGATATTTCGGCGGTGATGGTGGAGGATGGCGGCGGCGAAAGAGTCCGAGAAACAACAAGTGTCGCAGAGGTCACCTGAGAACCAATCAGATGTCTCCAAGGGGTGCCACACCCCCGGAACCGCATCACCAGATTGACCCAGTTAGCGGAAAGACGCCATTCTTTATCTCACGCCTGAGCGAACCAAACAGATCACGAATTAATCGCCGCTAATCCCATTGTCAACAAGTCATCCGATACAAAAGAAAGCAACATGAGCATGCAGCCGACACACTCGCTTCGAGAAGAGGGATACTGCGGCATCTGCAAGAGGAATTTTCGAGATATGGGCCGACACAACCTAGACTTGCACGATGGAAGGGGAATACACGCGTGGAGGTGCCTGAGCTACAAGGGAACGGGACATGGCGGACGGTGCACCTACGTAGACTGCAACTTTACCGAGATGAAGATGCACTACATGAAACATCATGCCGAAGAACTCGAGTGCATACAAGTCAAGTGGAAGAAGGGGTATTATGCAGTCGAAGACGGACACATCGTGCCTGGGGCTCCATTCTACCCATCGGAGCACCCGTTTAGCGCCGTCGACGACCCGGATTTCCCTGCCCGACGTCTTGAGATCGACGAGGAGAGATACCAGCAAACAGAGAGGGGAGAGACGCCGTTCGATCCGATGGTGCGGCCTACTTCGGCGAGTGCGATGTATCGCATGGAGGCGAGAAGATGGGAAGGCGAGACTCCACCACCAAGGAAGCGAACGAGGACACCTTCACCACCTCGCACCCGCAGAAACTCCCGAGAGGAAAGCAGGCGAGATACCGACAGGCGCAGCTATGGGGGAGGCGATAACTGGCACCAAGGTAGCGAGCCCGGAGCAGCGGGAGGCTACCCTCGAGACGACCATCCCCGTGGAGTGCAACCGGCTCACGTGCGGTATGAAGCTAATACAGACAGGGCGAGGAGGGCCGAGGCAGAGCGGGACGAGCTGGCCCAGCGAATCCAGAGCGTCGAAGCAGAACTTTTACAGTCCATGCAAGATGTGGAGGACCTCTGGAGGGAAAAATACAGTGCCCTCGAAGAAAGCCACAAGGTATCGCTGAAGACGAAAGCCGAGATGGAGCAGAAGATCGACCTGATGACGCTACACGAGACCGAGTTAGAGCGGCAGTACAGAGAGCTGAGCGACAGGTGTCGAGCCCAGAAAGACTCGCTCCTGCTAGCCCACCAGTCCGAGCAGAGGGCCGTGGCGGGTCGACGAGACGATGGGCGAACCATCCAGCAGCTACGCCGGAAAGTGACCAGCATCCGACAGGAAATGGCAGAGTGGGCTGGCGCCGAGACAGCGAAGGCAACAGAGAACTACAAGAGAAAGAAAGAGATCACCGAAAAGATGCTGGCCGAAACCCTGCTCAGCATGGAAGAAGCTGAAGAAGTCAAGAGACAGCTTGACGTTCGTTTGAAGGCAGCAGAACAGGATGCTGAGAACTACAGAGAGTGTTGCGAGACGGCGCTAGAAGATCTCCGGTTAGAGAAACACACCAACAAAGAAGCCACGAAGGTAGCCATGCAGGCTGCCCACTGCCAAGACCAAGAGAGGCTGACTCTACAGAAGCAGGTGACGGAGATCCGACTAGAGGCCAAAGACGCGCAAGAACTGGTGCAGAGTTGCCGATTAGAGATCGACCATATGCAGCACCAGATAGAACGTCGAGATCGGCAGCTGACGGCGGCGGAGAATGAAATCCGACTTGTCCAGGAGCAGTCAGCCGGAAAGCAGGAAGAAATAGACGCCCTGACGACAAGCCTGGAAGACCTAAAACTACAGTGGGACGAACTGAGCGGAGGCCGAACTTCGAGACCGCGAACGATGGTGGGGAGTGAAACGACCATGGCCCGATTCCCACCAGTAGAAGACCGAGAAACAGACCAAGTTGAAGTGAGGCGAACCCTGGCGGTAGCCTACGACATCAGAGCAGTCCAGCGAGGACAAGTTGTCGAGCAGTCTCGTCGTCTCACCTTCGATGCCAACGTGTTGAGCCCCACCGTGAGAACCAGCCCTGATGAACTGATGACATACCTGGAGAAATTCACCAAGGCGCGCATCGATGAAATCCGAATGGACCTCGAGAGGAAGGCCTTTGATCGGGGGGTATTGGAGGGGATGCGACGACAGCAGATGGCAGACCGGGATGCGGCTGACGGGATCATCCTTATCTCCGATTCGGACCCCTTCTCCGACTCGGAACCCATGCCCGACTCGGATGCTTAAGTGAAGAAACTTGGGACAAGAAAGAACAGACAACCTCTATCTCACGCATTAAGCGAACCAATTTATCTTACGCCTGAGCGAACCATTATTTATTTATTTATTATTTTTATTGTGATCATCATGAGACGTCTACTTTTACTTTCTGGCGCTGGAGTACCCAGCAGCAGCGGTCGAACCTTCGACCTGCCTGCTATTCCTGATACAACCTATTTCCGTCCATCCTCTGTGGCGCTGGATTACCCAGTCACGAGGATTTGTGTCTCTTCCATGGATAATTACCCGAAGTGCCAACTTACTACGTCCATCGTCTGTGGCGACGGATTAACAAGTCACGACGATTTTTGTGCCTAATTATTGGATTATTATTGACTACTCTACGAACTACCGGACCTGTGTACCATCCATGACGTCCCAGGAAGAAATCGGCGACCAAGGAGAAGTTTTAACGAAGTGACACTTGAGAGATTTTGGACTATGCTGGTGTGTCGGAGTCGTTCACATTTTTTAGTGAACTTAAAATAGGCGAACAATTTTGAGACCTTAGCGACACAACAGCTGGTAGCCGTAACGTGAGTAAACCACTGTATTGCATGATTTTGATTGTTTTTATCTTGCCATGTTTTATCAATGTTTTTATTGTTCTTAGAGTTAACTCAGAGTGCTATTTTTCTAGTCAAAGATTTTATATAAGTCGAGTGTTTTAAAGATTAACGTTTAACGATTAGGTAATAGAGATGCGTTTATTTTTAATTAGTAGTTATAGTAGTTCTTTTTAAGTATTCCGCTCCAGTGCAGAGTTCGTGTTTATGTAGATTTCGAGAGTTAAGAGTACTTCGCTGAGCGATATTGAAAGTAAACAAAGTGAGCGATAATTGGGAGAGTTGGACCGGAAGTCCAGGACTTGTCCACTCTCGGAAATTGTGTACATTAGAAGTTAGTATTTCTATACTGTGTTTAGTGACCTGTGTGTCACTGGGTTAGTCTGTTCATAACAGACGAGTTTAGAACTTGTTCGAGAGAATTGTTTGTTTAACGTTCGAGTTACGTTTAGAGTTCCCTTTTTGGAAATTTTTGGAAATTTAAGAATCGAGGACGATTCAGAGCAAGTCGGGGGCTGTGTGACGGAATGACCCCAGGATTAAGAAACAGGTCATGTTCCGTCACTTCTATTATTGTAAGCTGGGTCTCCGCCTTCGCAGAGCCTAGCATTTAGACGTGCTACAAAGTATCTAGTTCTTTCGAGTGCTCTGTGACGTAGCGCTCGTGCGGCCTCAACGATTGATGTACCGCGCGTGCGATTGGAAGGAAGGGCGGGAAACTAGGTTAGATTCGAATCACGTCAGTCTTAGATTAGAGTTAGAGTAGAGTAGAAGTAGAGTTAACGACAGAGGTGTTTACAGACGGATTAAGGTGCTTGAGAGCTGGATTTAGACTACCCAGAGAGTAACGATTACGAGGTCAAGTAGCCAGAAAGAGACTGAAGCTGTTCACGGATTATTATGTGTATATAGAGAGGATTATGATGACAGCATAGAGAAGAACTGTAGCTGAGCAGAGTGTGTATTTACATCCGGATTTACCAGACATTGAGACCAGAGATCAGAGAGATCAAAAACTTTTTGTGGACTTGTGATGTCGAGATAGTCATTTACATTGAGTGGACTTATTGTGTTGATGCTGCTGTATAGAGAACGAGTGCGGTGGTATGTATATTGTACTGTGATGATTAAACTGTATTGTTGATTTATGCTTGCTCGTCCCGTCTTCTCTTCAACACCACATCCATCCCCAACCTTCGCTAAGCGTTATTGTAAGAGTCAGAAAACCCAACTGAGCTTTATTTCATTTCAAGAGAGAACTAAGAAACCTTTTATTTAAGTAAGGTGATTCTGTTTGTCAGTCGGATCATCCCTTCGGCCAGGGATCCATTCCGCTACAATATATATATATATATATATATATATATACATATATATATATATATATATATATATATATATATATATATATATATATATATATATATATATATATATATATATATATATATTTATATATATATATATATATATATTCATATATATGTGTATATATATATATTTATATATATTTATTTATTCATATATATATGCGGTATCGGGACAATATCCCCCCGGACAATATCCCCCCGGACAATATCCATCCGTTCCAATATCCCCCCGGATGATATCTCTAGTAAAACATGTGTTAGTAAAAAAAAAAATTAAATTCCAGTGTTATAAATTATCCTAAAACATGTGTTAGTAAAAAAAAATATTTTTAAATTAAAAAATTCAAAAAATTCAAAAAAATTGTTTAAGAATAATTTAAAACACTGGAATTTTTGAATTTTTTTTTACTAACACATGTTTTAGGACAATTTAAAACACTGAATTTTGTTTCAAATTTTTTTTTACTAAGACATGTTTTAGGATAATTCAAAACACTGGATTTTTTTTTTAAATTCAAAAAAGATTTTACTAACACATGTTTAAGGATAATTTAAAACACTTGAATTATTATATATTTTTTTTTACTAACACATGTTTTAATAGGGATATCATCCGGGGGGATATTGTCCTAGAACCATATATACACATATATACATATATATCAAAATTCGGCACCCCCACCAAAATTGAATATTAGGGGGGGAGGGGGGTTAAAATAATTCAAAATTCGACCCCTCCCCCCTAGAAAAATCTACCATTCCTCCCCCCCCCCCACACTTTTAAATGGAACAGCCCTAATAAAATGTCGAGATTTCTGGATCCACAATTACAATTCTAATATATTTTAAAAGACTATATGACCGCCTTTCTAAATGCATAAAATTTGTTGTTTTAGGCTCAGTGATAAGTGAGAAATCATCAAATGAAAATGGACATATTTTGCCGAGAATGTCAGGAAATCAAAACGTTTGTTCAAGGCGTTTTAATTCCATGATTTCTCCGTGATTACTGGGCTTAAAATTACGATTTTAGTTTATTAAAAAAGAACATATTAGGGACTTTCTAGATAAATAAATAATATTGTCTTAAGTCCAATAAAAAATGTATAAATGTAATTTATAGGATGTTTTGTGGTTGAGGTGGTGGCCATGGTATATTGTAGGAATTGATCATGGGAGGGGTTCCCGGGGGTGGGGGGCACTTGGGTAATTAGGGGGGCGCATACGCTTGTTATCAATAATTAAAAAACACCCCTAAAGCACTGATTTCTGGCCGAAAAAGCACCCTCATTTCAATAAAAACGCTGACTTTTTCCACCAAATAAACATCCCTTCTTTATCAAAACACTGACATTGGATAAACGGGAACACGTATTTTAACTTAAGATTGTACAATCCTCTGCCTGTTTAGCGGCAGCAAGTCGCGACAACAGCCTCGGAAGCCCAGTCACTTTGGGAGTCACTCGGCGTTGTGCCCGCCATGATGCTTCTGGCCTCGTTGTGGTGCGGGAATTCCCAACCGACGTCACGGGGAATCCCCAATTCACGTGATAAGGCCACGGCAAAAAGCGTGTCCTAGCAGCGTCCTGACACTGTCCGGAGTAAATCTTGGCGTGTCGGGGTCGGCGGAAACCGCAAAACCGCAAACTCCAACCTCCAGACACAGCCAGGACATTCCAGTCTCTGCTAGGACACGTCGCCGACACGTCGGGGACATGTCGCCGATGTCTTTTTTGTCGTGGCTGAGCTGCCAAGTCGTGGCAAATACTTTAGGCGAGCGGCAAACCTGGAAAAAGGGCTCTAATTAAGGAGTTTAATCAACCCGAGAGTCATACAGATGAAACATATGTCATTTTAAAGCTGATTTTCTATACTTTTAGAAAAAGTATGATGTGGAATTCAAATGTGGTCAAGTTTTTCTGAAAATTGCTTGTTATATCATATGGTAAGGTAAAGTTATGTAAAACACACAAATTTCTTATTTTTTTATTCTAAACTTGCAATTCAATAACCTGCAATCAAATAGCAGTGAAAAGTGAGTTAAGTTAATGTATTATCTTATACAAAAAGTTTCATTCAGCTAAAATTATTCTAAACCTGAAAAAATGTGAATTTTTGGACGAATTTGAGCATTCTTTTGGTATAATTTTTTTTGAGGAGTGATATTTTGTTTTTTAAAACAGGGTTTGCATACCAGAGGGTGTCATATAAAATGCCACCAGAAAGCTTATCATCTCAGCTTTCATTTGAGACCAATTTTGAAATGGATTGGCTTTTCAGGACTTAGTGAAGGGAGTTTACTTACCCCTACCCCTATTCTGAAAAATGCAACTAAAATACAAAAAAAATCGAATTTTTTTTTTTTAATTCAGACAATTGGCAGGTGATGTCTTGATACATTTGCGGTCCTTGTGGACATTTTCTTAGACTATTTCTAAGTAAGACAGCTAAGTTAGACAATTTGTTTTAGTTCATAAAACTAGCCACTAGGTGGCTGTTCATTGTAGCTGTCACCGCTGCCAAGGGTCAAGACATATATTACTATAGAAAATTAAGTGGAATGTACTAATTAGTGTCTTTAAGTAAAAGTTGCAGTCTTTAGTTCATCAAGTGGAGAGAAAGAGGGAGAGGGCATATGGGCCTCCTGGGGCAAAGATTCAGGTGCATCAAACTGGCCAAGTGTCAAATCAAGGAGCTCCAAAGGCAGGCCATGGAGCTGCCCTCCCTTAGAACCTGCCTAATCAGGTGATGGAGCCAGTTGGCCCAATCTTTGATGGATGGGCCAGTGCCCTCACCTGATCCAGAGTGGACCCTAGGAACTATCAGAACTGGGTCAGGGGGGGGGGGGGGGGCTGTCAGATACAGAGTGGGGCCGCACCCACATTAAATATTTCACAGAAGAAGGGGTCTTTTTTAAGAACTCCGCATGTCCACGATTTGTAAAAGAGTGGTACTTTTTTGAACCCAGGTACAAAGTATGGGGGGTGAAAATCCCTTTACAATCCACGAAATATCCGTGGCTCTGACGCCGACTGACTTCCGAAGTGACTGGACTTCTGAGTCTGCTGCAGCTAAGCAGGCAGAGGATTATGAAATCTAAAGTTAAAATATGTGTTCACGTTCATCCAATGTCAGTGTTTTGATAAGAGAAGGGGTGTTTAATTAGTTTTTTTTACCCCCCCCCCCCCCCCCTGGACTTCATCAAGATACTGGAACAGATTTAATCCACACGTCTTGATGAGTGAAAGTCCTTGGGACAGTTGAGAGGCAAAAGGGGATCACCTTTAACTGGTACACTGTACCATCACACCATGAAAGTAGGCATCCTCTAAATCTAGAGAGACTGCCCACATACCTGTAAACTGGACAATGCAAATGCCTGAGACAGGTGGATATACTTTCCTAGAAAGACCAGGACTGATTGGAGGGTGTCCATCCTGAAGGACGGATGGACAACCGGGAGTTTAAGAGATTTTGAATGGAAAATGGGCCTCCAGCCTCTCTTATCCACTTATAAGAGGGAAAAGTAGAAGCTGAGCCTGTCCAGCAGAGGGTATACAATTTAAATTGCTTGTTTTTTAAGTATTTTCTGGAGGCCCTTCTCTAAGGTCAGACGATGGCTCTCCCTGGTTCAAAGTGGAGATGGGTCAGACAACACCAGCAAGTAAAATCGATACAGGAACCCGTACAGATTGTCTGGAGCACCCACACGTGGGATGCGAGATGAGGAACATCTTCTGCTGTTCCAGGGGGGCGTAATAAATGCTGAGGAGACTCATTGTTGTTGAGTGCTCCTCAAGCCTTTTCCCCAGTCTATCAGTGTTACAACAATGCGAAATTGATGACGAACTTAAGGGTTTCTTTGGGTTGAAGTCTGGATTAATCCAAGACTTCACATACGCAATTGGGTCCTCAAGTTATGATTTGCTATCCTGACTGTCTGGTAGGCGCACGGGACCCAGACATATGAAGCGGAGGCAATCTCCAGTACTCAGATAAATATCAATCGCCTCTGGGGTGGCCTATCAGGTTTCGAGGAGGGTGCCAGGACCTCAAAGGCCAGGAGGTAGAGAGCTGGCACAAAAGTGGGATGAATTTCTTGAAAGCGAACCGGAACTCGAAAGCAGACTTTCTCCACTGTCCCAGTTACTTGCCAAACAGATGCATCTCCTTGGGGGTTGTGCAAATCAGGGTTAGAGACAGTGTTGGCTATGGCCCCTGGCCTGTCTAAGTGCTGTTGACTTGTCACGTACAGCGTTAATATCAAGTGAGTCATCATTTTGAGTGTTAAGCTCAAAGGCTGAGAGCTTACTTAATGCCTCCTCATCTTCAGACCCCGGTCTGGCAGTCTAGGCTGGAGGGGTCCGGATAGGTGATATTCTGGGCCTGATCGGAGTGAGCACCCAAGTGATGGACCCTGCAAAGGGCCCATCTTGTGGTGTACAATAGGAGTTCCGGGGAACCCTAAGCTGGTGAGGCACCCTGCTGGCCTTATAAAAGAAGGAGAATGTGTGGATCTGTCTGTTGGTACCCTGCATCTAAAATATTCCTTGCTCCTCATTGGATCAGAAGGCTTTGCTCTTACTCTCCCTCTTTTTTCTTCTTTCATCTATAATACTTATGCTTAGTCATTGTTCTTTAACAATGAAAAAGGACCACTTTTTACTTATATCTTATGGCACTAAATGACCTTTGTGGGTCAATGTGCCTTTAAACACTTATTCATTCATTCCGAAGTGATTGCGTTCAGATTCTGTGACAGCACATCCACCATTTATGAAGCAATTGGTGTGCTCTTCCTCAGGGGAGAGCCCCTTTGGAAGTGGTGCCACGGATGCCATTGACATGGCTGAAGAGTGTAAATCTGCTAGAAGCTGCAGCATGGGTGGTGCAGCATGAGGGACAAACATCTTAGCTAGAGGCTGGGTCAGTTGATGCTCCAGCGTGCCCTCAGCAGGACCTCAGACTGATCCGGAAGGACACACAGGGTGGCTGAGACCAAAGCCATTGGCCTGGACATACCCACACCCCCTCCCAACTGCAGTACTTTAGAGTGTTTCTGCTACAAAGTGTTTTCTTTCTCTGGATCTTTGCAGATAGGTATCGAACAAGGATGAAGTGGACGGAAAGGGTGCTCTCACATCTCTTTTATGGGAAGACTTCATTGTGGCACCCCTGGAGCCTGCAGGGCCCTGCAGGCTCCTTATCTTGGATGAAAAGTGTCCGTTACCGACCCTTCGCAGGAGATGGGCTGGCGCTAGGCCTTTGAGAGACCCCTTTATGGAGAGACATGAGTTTCAACTCAAAAAATCTCTGGATTTTGGGGGCCTAGTCCTTGCACACCTCAAAGGACCAACCAGTGGGTGTGAAGGATAACTGAACACTGCAGACAAAAGATACTTCATTCCAGTTCATGCCATCAGCAAGGCTTGTACACCTACCTTCTGTAAAATATAACCAGCAGTGCATGCACCTACTGGATATGATTCCAACTCAGCAAACCCTGCAAGTGACATACCATATAAGCTTGTTCAATGGTTTGCAATAGGAGTTTGCACCTCCCGCAGAACCCTAAGCTGGAGTGGCATGCTGCTCACCTTATAAAAGGGGGATGTGTGGATCTCTCTATGGATACCATACATTTAAAAGATCTCTTGGTCCTCTGGATCTGAAGACTCTGCTCTTATTCTCAATATTGTTCTTCTTTCACCTAGAACTATTATGCTTTGTCATTGTTCTTTAACAATGACAGGGGACAGCTTTTCAGGAATACTTTAAGGCACTAAATGGTCTTTATGTGCAAATGTGCTTTTAAACCTTCATTCACTCTGTCCACCTTAGCAATGTTTGATGCAAGCAAGAGGGAAGAGGATAGTGTTTAAGATTGTTATGGAAAATCCTTGAAGGTTATCTGACCTAGCTTACTGTGATAGATTGCTCAATTTGACCTTGTATGACCCTAAAAGCAATGATGCCAAAGACTTGAACTGACTGTGGGTCAAACTAGTTTGAGAAAGAATGCTAGCTATATTAAACAACCTCCATTTGCAACATGTGAGGAGAGCATCATGGCAAACCAAAATATGGTTGTCATCTCAAGCAGCACAGCAGGGTATGATTATAATTATGGATGGAAGGACTGTGACACCCTAATACTTATTTTTCATGGAGGTCCTATAGTGTCAGAGGTCGGGGGGGTCCCTTTTGGTATTTAGAAGGTTTGCATACGCTCATTTTCAAAATTTAAAAATACCCCTAAAGCACTGATTCCAGGCCAGAAAAGGACTCTTATTTTCCAGTAAAAAAACACCCCTTCTTTTATCAAAACACTGACATTGTATGAACGTATTTTAACTTTAGATTTTGTAATCCTCTACCTGATTAGCGGCAGCAGACTCGGAAGCTTAGTCACTTCTGGAGTCACTCTGGGCAGAGCCGCGGATATTTTGTGGATTTTAAGGGGATTCTCAGCCCCCTTACTTCGTACCTCGGTACAAAATATGTAATGCGGGTGCGGCCCCCGTCTATACCTGACTGCACCCCCCCACCCCGGGTCTGAGGTTCTGCAAGACCTTATTTGCAATTACAAAGGTCGGAAACAGTGCTCGAGATACTGTCTGCTACCAGTAAGAGATGTCTTCCATGGAACTTTGCCCTTGGGAAGCAAGTGAAGACTGGAAGTATTCACACAATGGCTGCCTATCTCCAAGAGGAAGATGGTTCCTAGGATGTGCAATATCACTGAGAAAGACATGCTGTGATATAGCAAAGTAAATTCCTAGTTAACTATCACATTTAAATGACAACTGTAGTGTGGTTGACACAGCATTGGTGTACATTAACACAAGTGTTCCTAGATATCTTGAACTTCAGGAGATAAGATACAGATTTGATATAAAATCACTTAGTTATGCAACATACTCCTTTCTGAACAATTTAAATGACTTCCAATGTCATTACAATCTTATTTGTACATAAATGATTTTTAAAAAATATTTTCAGATTTTTTCACATTTTTGTCATATTTTTCATAATGGGGGTAGGGGTAATCAAAGTCCGACAACTTGTACATTTATCAACCGATCCACTCAAATCTGGTCTCATTAGAAAGAATATAGTTCCAGCATTATATTGGTGTATGATGTAGTGCTCTCTCCGCCTTACAGACTGATATATAGGTGAAAATGCTTTATGCATTTGAAAATAAACACAAAAAAATGTGAAAATTTATGATAAAATCGTATTTTTTTTCCCCCTGCAAATACCTCTGGAAGTTCAATTATTTTTTTTAATAGTATATATACACTGGCCAAACTTTAGAATACTGTGTTCTTGAATATCCTACGATGGTGCAAGTGTGAACAGCAGAAAAAAAATATTTAAATTTATTTTCTCCACCGTTTTTTTTTACCAAAACAGCAGAAAAAAAAATTTAAACTCATTTTCTCCAACGTTTTTCCAAAAACAGCAGAAAAAAAATATTTAAATTTATTTTCTCCAACATTTTTCCAAAAACAGGAGAAAAAATATATTTAAATTTATTTTCTCTAACGTTTTTCTAAAAACAGCAGAAAAAAAAAATTTAAATTTATTTTCTCCAACGTTTTTCCAAAAACAGCAGAAAAAATAAATTTAAATTTATTTTCTCCATCGTTTTTCCAAAAACAGCAGAAAAAAAATATTTAAATATATTTTCTCTGCTGTTTCACATAGTTTGCCCTTCTCCCGCTAGATGTCCCCCTTCACCACTTCCAAGGGAGCACTCATTATTTGAATTTGATAGTATGTGGTGACCAAAATGGCATGTAAAAGTGGACAAAAAAGACATTTTGGAACATTCATAATTGATATTGAATATTGATAAATGAATGAGGAATTTCATAGTTCATTTATGAATTGCGAATATTCACTTTTCATTATGCAGTCGTGACCAGACTCGGCTCTACGACGGTCAGCGTATATAGGCCTGTCATGAGAGTGGCATGGGGAAAGATCGACTCTGTATTAAAGGAGCATAAGCACGGCCACTTTGCACCTTATCAGTTACTCAGGAAATCACAAGTTTACCTGAGGGGGGGGGGGGGGTCTAGTATTTAACAAATGATAAACATGATTCGAGAACGCCCCGACCAACTTCCAGTTTGGTACGACATTTGTAATTAGTGTTATAAATTCGCCGCCTATTCGATATATATATATATATATATATATATATATATATATATATATATATATATATATATATATATATATATATATATATATATATATATATAGATAGATAGATAGATAGATAGATAGATAGATAGATAGATAGATAGGTAGGTAGGTAAGTAGATAGATTTATAGATAGATAGATAGAAAGATAGATGGATATATATATATGAATATATTCATATACACATATATAAATATATTCATATACACATATATATTCATAGATATATATATATATATATATATATATATATATATATATATATATATATATATATACATATTGATATATATATATATGTATAAATATAAATATACATATATATATATATATATATATATATATATATATATATATATATATATATATATATATATATATATATATATATATATATATATATATATATATTCATATATATATATGTATGTATATATATATATGTATATATATATATATGTATATATATATATATATATATATATATATATATATATATATATATATTTATATATATATATATATATATATATATATATATATATATATATATATATATATATATATATATATATATATATATATATATATATATATATATATATATATATATATATATATATATATATATACATATATATATATATATATATATATACAAATATATATATATATATATATATATATATATATATATATATATATATATATATATATATATATATATATATATATATATATATATATATATATATATATAAATATATATATATATATATATATATATATATATATATATCAATATATACCCTGCGGTCGAGACGGCTTGCCACCTGTCTGTGGCCCATTGAAAAGAGATCGTGCCTCCCCTGACGAATAAATGAAAATCCCAAATTTTGTTCTCCACGTGTTCTTGAGCAGGGTCTACCAACTGCACGATCGCATGCGACACGCATGCGCTACCTTCACTACCCTAACCCCAAGTATACTCGTAGCATTAAGATATCACGACCAAATATGTAAATTTTACTGAATGACCAAAGTTCGTGGAGAATAACTAGGATGAGTGCAAATGATATGCGCTACAGCCGGTTTAATATCTTATTTATCAATTTCATATCTGTTAGCCAAGCTTATTTTTGCATTTCCACCATTTGAAATTAGCGCAAAGTATGCCTTTATTAGACAGATATTACATGTACCTGGATGCTAGGGCCTTTTTGTGACTATTGTGAAAGATTTAACATGACTAGAGCGTCATGGTTGATTGTTGACACACATTAACCAATGATTTAAGATAATTGGTTTCGCATCGTTTTTCTAGGGTTGTCCTGCCACTGAGGAATCAGTGATATTAATATTTCATATTTTCCATTCAATAATTTATATAGCGATTTTCTCTGAGAGCAATTTAACTGCCAGCAGACTCCCCACAGGGCTTGTTAAAGTGAAAAAAGGAATAGGTTCCATGAAGTTCATGGACTGACAGGAATAATAAATATGGTCATGTTAAAATTGATTTGTTGTTATTATGTCCATCTGTTTACTGCAGAGAGTTGAGAGTTTTGGCACTACATTAGGTAGGAGCCACCTGGTGGGACGTTGGTAAATTATATATACAGGTGCGGCACCTGGTGGGAAGTTGGTAAACTAACGTATATGGTAGCGGCACTGCCTCGTGAGAAAATCTCCTGTTTTTTTTGTCTGGGGTTGACTGGTATGAGTCTGTCGCATAATTCTAACATCCTCTGTCACGAACTATCATTCCCTACCGGCCCTCCCAGCGGTAGGATTAGATCAGTTAGCCAGGGTTTTGTTTGAGAAGATGATCATCCATATCTCTTGCAAAATGGCGTCACCGTCTCGTGAAAAATTGTGTAAAATGTTAATCACAACACAATATCTAAATCGCCCTCAGCTTTTTCTGATTTTTAAGATTTCTAAGTAATTTTCATGAAAAAGATACATCTATCTGACGTCAAGAGGTACTAAATATTAATCATTTTAATTAATGCATATATCAATGTGGCTATGAGCCTATGACACTGGAGCCACTTTTGGTTATGCAGGCCTTATTCCTCGACGTTCATGATGGGTTGCATTCGGTACAAATCAGCGTCTTATGTCCCTTGGTTTTGCATAGAGAATGGATAGCCTTTAGTAGAGGCTGGTTTATCCAGCGTTTGACACAAGTCTAATTTACTTTAACTTCGCGCTTTTCTAACCATCGGAGTATTCTCGCTGGATTTCCACTTATTCAGAGATGGTATTACCTTATTGGACCGAACAAAGTTCCACCCTCTAAGCATCCTCTAAAGAGTGTGTGATAACCTATCATGCGTCATACAAATCGAAATAGTCTGTAGCACATCAGAAAATGGTTCACTAGGATTTAGAAAAGGAGCGTTGGAGATTGAACTGGAATCAAATAAATGTCTGAGTTTGCTTTTGTGTGGACAGATTAGAAGGTCGCCGCACTGTCTCAGATTTCTGCGCCGGAAGTATTAGCTATTTCACCAGGTAGTTTCAAGGCGACTGTGTGCTACAGGTTAATTTCCATGTCCTTGTGCAACTCCTACCATGAGTGACTCATGGAAGGAGCTCCTTATAAACACGCGGACCTCCAGCACGCAGGACACAAGAGCGTGTCTGGAACAGCGCCGAATGCTAGGATTACTTAGCGGAAACTCTACAGGAATAAATCCATGTGCTAAAAAAGCGCCATTGAAGTATATACAAACTGACATAGTGTAAACTAATCAATTGGTAAAGTAAGCCCTTGTTAAGCGACCCTTTCTCCATGCAAGGCGAAGAACATTAGATGGCTATTCGCGCCGAACCCAACCCAGCAAGAATGTTGACTGACGAATAAAGCCTGCACAACGAAAATGGTACCAATATCATATTCACATTGATATATGCATGGATTAAAGGAACCAATGCTTTCAGTTCCATACGACGTCAGATAGATGCATGCCTTTAATTAAATAACCTGGGAATAAAAAGAAAAATTGGAAAAAGCTGAATGCGAGTTGAATAGTGTGGTGTGATTAGCATTTTCATACATATATTCATTCCAATAACGAACTGTCTACCCATTAGCTAGGTCTATTTATGATCGTGTAATCCATCAACTTAAATTAGCAGTTCAGCACCGTTGTAATTAATGAGATGGACGTGAAAAAATATATAAAAATGTAGTTTGTTCATGAAAATCACGTCAATCATGTAACTACATGGCTAAAGTCGTGTGTGACTGGCTGACCCTGTTTTCTGCAATATGTTTTGTTTACAAAAAAAACTTTATATGGAGGTATGTATTAATATACGCAGTTTAGTATTTGGTTTGCTTTAACAATCATCAGCCTACTAGTTCCTGAGCTGATTGTTCTGTGACAGCTCGCCATGGTAGACATTGGATTCTAGACTGCACGCCGGAACATGCCGAACTGTGCCGAGTGCCAAAACCTCTATTCCAGCAACAGCCGACGACCACTGAGCATTTTGTATTTGCATGTATGTGTATTTGTATTTGTATTGACTGCATGAAGTGTTCAATATCACGCATATACAAGCACTTTTAATGTAGAAAGAAAAGATATTTATGTATGTATGTATGTATGTATGTATGTATGTATGTATGTATGTATGTATGTATGTATGTATCTTTATTGACCATGAATAAATATCATGAAATATACAATACAAACTATAATCTCCCAGAAAAGGGGGAACAAGGAAAATTGTAATATAACATTCGCAAACCTCACATTGATACATAATGCATTGTTATAAACATACTATAATGCCCCATATCACGAGCTGCTGGTGTTGCCATATTATCATATGGAAACCCACGTGAGAGTTTATAGGTTAAACACGAAGGATCATACTGTATTATAAGCAGAAGCCGTATAGTCCTTATAGACATGTATAACACAAGCCTTACAGTGCTCAGACAGGAAAAGGCCAGTGAGCTTTCTAGTTGGGATTTCTCTCTCTCTCTCTCTCTCTCTCTCTCTCTCTCTCTCTCTCTCTCTCTCTCTCTCTCTCTCTCTCTCTCTCCACTGCTGTCAACTATGACTTTGTAGGCAATTAAAATGGTATCTCGCTAGTCTATAAGCACGTTGATGGAGGGACAGAATGATAAACAGAGAAATAGGTCCCTAACTTGGAAATGTCATGTTAAAACTTTTACATTAGTTATCTAGAGAAGACCTTAGTATATGCAAATTGGAGTCGTACTATTTATGTTCAATTTTCAAATGTTTTAAATTCAGTTCAATATCATCGTTTCTATCAAGTCTGAGTCTTTGTAATATAGGTGCATTACACCGTGTTATGCAAATCCTTCATATTGCAAAATCCTATGGTCATCCTATGATTCATAGAAAATCGATTTTAAAATCTGCACCAATAGGTCTGACTTGTGCATGTATGCAAACATGGTTTGAAAACTGAAGGTCAGGGGAAGACTTGGTAAGAGGCATCACACAAGTCATACATGTAGCTACCTGGGGTGTTTAAAAGCAATTATAGTAAGGAGAAATAGACGTTTTAGTTTTAGTTTCTTTGATGGAAAGCGTCTTTGATGAATGAGATCAAGGCTTTTAAGATTCTGTTTTACGTGCGCTAACGATGATAGCAGGCTAGGATAATAAACAAGGGAAAAAATTGAAAATATTTCGTGCTGGTACTACTCGTACAGAATGGGAAAATGATATAAACTTCTCATTATGGCGACAGGCTATAATGCCCGTCCCTTTTGTGTTAGAATGTTAGACCACATCATCCGCGTAACGCACAACAGAATACTTCCACTCACTACCAGGGATTGAGTTGCTATAGTATGTGCTGCCACCTATTGAGTAAGTTGTATACTAAATTGTCCGCTTCACCAGATGAAGCGTCATCGGACACATGCTCATATTTAACTCACACACGACTGACATTGGGAAAATATTGATAGCAAATCGATATTTTGAGAGATATTTGACTGAGAGTTGCTCTCCTTTGATTTTAACAATCCTTCCAAAAATACGTTTGTCGAATATCCTTCTACATCTTGAGTTGTGTTCCTGTGTGTACAAATAGACCTGAATGGGAGGATAATCAATGAGAATGGTAAATTAGAAGGAAATAACAAGACATTCTTTCAGCTATACAGATTAGGTAATCAGTCTTGGTTTATATAGTCCTATAGATCCAAGAGTTTCATGGAATGAAAATAAACAGTGGAGGGCTGAAGTCTAGGTAATAATAGCACCCTGGGGGAGTCCCTTTCCAATCGAGGACCAGGTTCTGGTCCATCTCTGCTAAATATATAAGCAACATGTACAGTCGCGCCACCTAGCGACGTAAACAGAAACCAACACTGGATGCTCAAACCCGTGTCAGAAACAGCCTCTCCGATTTTCGATGTACCTCACTCAAGGTAGACCCCAGCTCCTAGGTTTTGACAAGAGTTGACCTCAGCATTATGAATATATCAATCTGGAAACTGGGAAACCCTTGGCGAAATCAAATCCACCCTCCCTCGGTGACCACTTGATTGCACCTAAGTACATCAAGGAGCTGCTCGTGCCTTATAAACCCAGACGCCATCTACGATCAGAAGCAAAGGGCCTTCTGGATGAGCCTCGGACTAGACTCAAATTTGGAGATCGCGCTTTCTCCATTAGTGCACTGAGATTATGGAATGCTCGCCCATTGAGGCGTTGTTGACTATGACTCAAACTATGACAATGTGCAGCGCTTTTGAACATTTTATGAATGGAAAAGGCGCTATATAAATTCCAATTATTATTATTATTATTATTAAAGGGCATAAATACCATCGCTTTAACCTCTTATATTTGGAAAGCAGCCACAACAATCCACAACTCACTACCAACTTGGTAGTGAGTTGACCTACCCCATTTCCATGTCATCACGTGACCTATGGCTATGTGTTAACCTTTTCACGTCTTGAGCTTTGATATGCTTTACACATTTGGCAATACTAGTATCTTTTTATAACAATATCTTAAGAAATGAATACCTGAAAGTTGTTATTGCTATCTAATTGATCCACTTTAAAATATTTGTCAAACATAAGTTAAATTGGTGAGTCATGTTGTGATGTGTCAGGTCACGTGTTCACTCCTGATACAAAGGAATCAAGAGGGTGTTTTATTGATTCTCACGTGGAACACCTTTTCTAGAACACACCAGATTAGTGTTCATCTCATACTTACGTGGAACACCTTTTCTAGAACACACCAGATGAATGTTCATCTCATACTAACGTGGAACACCTTTTCTAGAACACACCAGATTAGTGTTCATCTCATACTTACGTGGAACACCTTTTCTAGAACACACCAGATTAGTGTTCATCTAATACTTACGTGGAACACCTTTTCTAGAACACACCAGATTAATGTTCATCTCATACTTACGTGGAACACCTTTTCTAGAACACACCAGAGACTAGTGTTCATCTCATACTTACATGGAACACCTTTTCTAGAACACACCAGATTAGTGTTCATTATATACTCACGCGGAATACCTTTTCTAGAACACACCAGATTAATGTTCATCTCATACTTACGTGGAACACCTTTTCTAGAACACACCAGATTAGTGTTCATCTCATACTTACGTGGAACACCTTTTCTAGAACACACCAGATTAATGTTCATCTCATACTTACGTGGAACACCTTTTCTAGAACACACCAGATTAGTGTTCATCTCATACTTACGTGGAACACCTTTTCTAGAACACACCAGATGAATGTTCATCTCATACTAACGTGGAACACCTTTTCTAGAACACACCAGATTAATGTTCATCTCATACTTACGTGGAACACCTTTTCTAGAACACACCAGATTAGTGTTCATCTCATGCTTACGTGGAACACCTTTGCTAGAACACATCAGATTAGTGTTCATTATATACTCGCGCGGAATACCTTTTCTAGAACACACCAAATTAGTGTTCATCTCATACTTACGTGGAACACCTTTTCTAGAACACACCAAATGAATGTTCATCTCATACTAACGTGGAACACCTTTTCTAGAACACACCAGATTAGTGTTCATCTTATACTTACGTGGAACACCTTTTCTAGAACACACCAGATTAGTGTTCATCTCATGCTTACGTGGAACACCTTTTCTAGAACACATCAGATTAGTGTTCATTATATACTCACGCGGAATACCTTTTCTAGAACACACCAGATTAGTGTTCATCTCATACTTACGTGGAACACCTTTTCTAGAACACACCAGATGAATGTTCATCTCATACTAACGTGGAACACCTTTTCTAGAACACACCAGATTAGTGTTCATCTCATACTTACGTGGAACACCTTTTCTAGAACACACCAGATTAGTGTTCATCTCATACTTACGTGGAACACCTTTTCTAGAACACACCAGATGAATGTTCATCTCATACTAACGTGGAACACCTTTTCTAGAACACACCAGATTAATGTTCATCTCGTACTTACGTGGAACACCTTTTCTAGAACACACCAGATTAGTGTTCATCTCATACTTACGTGGAACACCTTTTCTAGAACACACCAGATTAGTGTTCATCTCATACTTACGTGGAACACCTTTTCTAGAACACACCAGATTAATGTTCATCTCATACTTACGTGGAACACCTTTTCTAGAACACACCAGATTAGTGTTCATCTCATACTTACGTGGAACACCTTTTCTAGAACACACCAGATGAATGTTCATCTCATACTAACGTGGAACACCTTTTCTAGAACACACCAGATTAATGTTCATCTCATACTTACGTGGAACACCTTTTCTAGAACACACCAGATTAGTGTTCATCTCATGCTTACGTGGAACACCTTTGCTAGAACACATCAGATTAGTGTTCATTATATACTCGCGCGGAATACCTTTTCTAGAACACACCAAATTAGTGTTCATCTCATACTTACGTGGAACACCTTTTCTAGAACACACCAAATGAATGTTCATCTCATACTAACGTGGAACACCTTTTCTAGAACACACCAGATTAGTGTTCATCTTATACTTACGTGGAACACCTTTTCTAGAACACACCAGATTAGTGTTCATCTCATGCTTACGTGGAACACCTTTTCTAGAACACATCAGATTAGTGTTCATTATATACTCACGCGGAATACCTTTTCTAGAACACACCAGATTAGTGTTCATCTCATACTTACGTGGAACACCTTTTCTAGAACACACCAGATGAATGTTCATCTCATACTAACGTGGAACACCTTTTCTAGAACACACCAGATTAGTGTTCATCTCATACTTACGTGGAACACCTTTTCTAGAACACACCAGATTAGTGTTCATCTCATACTTACGTGGAACACCTTTTCTAGAACACACCAGATGAATGTTCATCTCATACTAACGTGGAACACCTTTTCTAGAACACACCAGATTAATGTTCATCTCGTACTTACGTGGAACACCTTTTCTAGAACACACCAGATTAGTGTTCATCTCATGCTTACGTGGAACACCTTTTCTAGAACACATCAGATTAGTGTTCATTATATACTCACGCGCAATACCTTTTCTAGAACACACCAGATTAGTGTTTATCTCATACTTACGTGGAACACCTTATCTAGAACATACCAGATTAGTGTTCATTATATACTCACGCGGAACACCTTTTCTAGAACACACCAGATGAATGTTCATCTCATACTTACGTGGAACACCTTTTCTAGAACACACCCGATTAGTGTTCATCTCATACTTACGTGGATCACCTTTTCTAGAACACACCAGATTAATGTTCATCTCATATTCACGTGGAAAGCTCAGTGAAGTTAGCTACTTATTCCTTTTTGGTATGGTTTAACATATTTTCCTAGTCAATATTGCCCACTCATTTTAGAAAACATGGTTAATTATGAGGTTTTTATGCTAATTTGGCAGTATAAGGGGTCCACATCATAGAAGTTAACCCCACCCTGGGGCTCAGACTAAAGCCCGCGCTACTCTAGTTAAAATTGATTTATATAGACATTAGTATGGTTGAACATAGTTTCATAGTCAATAGTGGCAATTCATCTTATAAATGTGTGTAATTTTGACGTTTTTATGCTATTTCGACCTTTTGAGGGATCCATGTCTCTGCGCCACTGTATTTATACTTGATTTTTATTGATATTATTATGGCTTAACATATTGTCCTAGTCAATAGTGGCAATTCATGTGGGGTACCATACAATTATCAGATTCCATAGGGAGCGACATAATGGAGCATATAGCCTGGGGGAGGATACCCATAAGCCATACACTGTAGTTTGCAAACAGAAACGCTCAACCTGAAACTAAGGAAAATAAATATGTGAGTATCATACAATTATTAGATTCCATAGGGAGCGACGTAATGGAGTATACAGCCTGGGGGAGGATACCCATAAGCCATACACTGTAGTCTGCAAACAGAAACGCCGAAAAGTTTGAATCCTGGTCAGGGCATGTAAGAAAGTTGCCAGCGACTTGAGGAATGAATGAATGGGAGCTTAACGGCACATCGGCTCATTAGGCCATTCAGTGCCATATTTATCTGTTGGTAAAGTGTTCCTTTTCCATTGTTGAAGAACAATGGTGAAGCATGTGAACGAAGAAAAGGCGGAATAGAATGAGCAGAGCCTTCAAATCCAAAGAGGACAATAAAGGTATTCGGTTTAGAGTCTTGTATCCACCGAAGTGCTCACACGACCTTCCTCCCCTAGCAGGCACTGTACACACGGAAACCATTTCAATCCCCCAGGGGATATTCCAGAGCAACTGGCAGCATATAGCGCACACACTCTAAGCACTGCCTTATTTATGCTAGGTACCCATTATACAGCTGGGTAGACTGAAGCAATATGGGATAAACTATGTTGCTCAAGAACAGACCAAAGTGCCCGAGGCGGCCGGGAATCGAACCAGCGACCCTCTGATTACCAATCCGACACCTAACCAACTGAGCTACTTTGTCCCCAATGGGATCTTTTAGATGCATGGTATCCATAAACAGATCCACACATCCCCATTATTTTACAAGGCGAGCAGGGTTGCCACGCCACCATAGGGTTCCTTGGGAGGTACTGCTAGCTCTTATTGCTAGTCATGACTTAGCCTAACCATTACAGAGGAAATGCCCTTGCATTAAACAGTTTTATATCAATATATATGTATTTATAAGTGCATATCCTATTAACTAGGTAAATAGGGGATTTTCCTATCGTAGAAGGACACAAAGGTTGATGCCTTTTCATTTGCCTCTTACACAATTAGGTTTTGTATGCTTAAATGTTTGGAAGAAAATACATGGGATGTATATATATATATATTTATGCATTTCTTTTGCTGCCTACTCCCTTTTGATTGTCATGGACTGTTCCATAGATATAGAACAGAGCATTACGTCATGGCGAACATTGATTAGTATATTACAGAGACCAGGCAGGTGTATAGCGCAAACGGATCATTACTTTCAGGCCGGAGAGCATGACACATTGGTATAAACTGACCAGTATATGCTGCTTGCACAACTCAGAATAACTTTTTCAGCATTTCACGGACAAATGTTGTAGTGACGCTGTGGCTGTCATTGTGAAGGAGATCTTTGTTTTTCTAAGAGTTGTATCGCATACGGACAGAGGGAATAACACTTTATCAATACAGTTCTATAACAATGAAGGCTTTAAGTGCATACATATTTTTATCTCTGCACATTGCTTCAGCAACACTGGTGGGAAAGAGGGGATTTTTCTCATATGAGAAGAACAAAAAGCTTGATGCTATTCCATTTGCCTCCTACAAGATACAGGAAGAGTCATCTTGTATGCTGAAATGCTTGGCCGCCGAGAATGCATGTATTGCATATCACCACAACACTAACTCACAACAATGTAGCCTGCTAGCAAAGCTGTTAGGAGGACCTGCCATTGAAGCACTGGGTTACATCAGTGGAATACGTCACACAGGTGAGCTAGTGAGATGCTGCATATCATATACATACATGTTGGCTAAGTTGGCTTATGGGCTTTATTACTTTGAATCGGTTTCCCCAGCATTATGACTGATGACCATCTAATTTCAAAAGAGTTCGATAAAGAAGGAAGAAAATAACAGGATTCTTTGCTTTTTCTTACATATGCAAAATTCAGACAAAATCGTCCACATGTGGTACTCAAAATGTTTGTTTAAAGAGGCCATGTTTTGGCGAAATTCATTAAAAAGAGGAAGACCCTTTATCTAAATCCTCTGCCTGATCCCATAATATTAGGTCTGTTATTCTCTTAAAGGGTTGGTATAGACAATTGTTTTTCGACGGAACTTTTCTGTAATTTTGTGACCTGAAAGAAGATTTACCTCATACATACCATCGACTTGGAGAAAGTCATGAAAATTGCATCATCTAGGTATTTCATTGGTAAAGGAGACATTTTTTCTCAAGAACTGTCATCCAGTTTCATCTTACCCTCACCTAGGCAAATGAAATATCAATTGAAAACCGATAACAGCAGGAATTCATTGCACTACATAACTAAGTAAGAGTAAGATGAGTAAAGAGTACAGAATTCCGCAAAGTGACAATGTACGATTTGATCAAAGTTATAGTTTACCACTTTTATTCAAACAAATAACTTGCAAAAGTTAAAAGTTGGTCAACTACGCTAAGCAGAATATTGTATTGCAATATAATTACAAATTGCATCATTGCTACGAGTGAGTCAAGCGCAATCACCGATTGCGCACATTTTCTCACTACGTCCCCAACTTCTAATCAGGTCGGGCGCGTGAGAAGAATGCCAATGGGTACGTAGGCGGTTAACCCCGACACCCGTAACTACGTATCCCTGAGCGGCAGAGCAAGCAAACGTCACAAATTGCTAGACGCATTGTTCATACCCGAGAGGCGCGTAGCGCCGAAAAAGTGTAACGTTTGCAAAAAATTTGATATTGAACGCCTCCAGAGCCAGTTCGTATAGTAAGGAAAATTCGACAGCGATGCCACAAAGTTAACGATATGTAATGGCGTATAGATAGACTTACTATTGTTTCTGTATTTGCAAAGATATTAGGTTGGTAGATCAAAAACAAATTTTCAGTTGTTTCAGCGATCTTCTGCCGGTTGTAGCCATCTTAGTTAGCCAGCGGCATTTGATTACGGAAGCACGTGTTAACATGACAAGGGGGAGATCAAGTTCATTTTGGAACCTATCTTAATTTGGGGGGCAATTAATAAAAGTGGCTTAGTAGTAAATAACAAGATTTTTCTCGGATTGTTAGGCACGATCCCAAATAGAGTTACGGGAAATCATGGATAAATCTCTCTTTTCACGCAGATTAGTAACTTGCAAGGCTGAATGGCCTAAGTGGTAGCGCACTGGTCTAGTTGCCCAATGACACATGATCGAATCCATCAGGACGCAGCTTTTGTTAATTTATTTCTAGCTGCCCATCGCTTCGGGTAGAAATCTAAAATATTTCTTACTCAAAATAAAGGTAACTTTATTGAAGTTAATTCTTTTACTTTACGTGACAATTCTGCAACAATGAAATGTTGGTCAAAACCGCTGATCCCAGAATAGACGTCCGCCTGAATTGCCGTTCGCTATAAGGGCTGATGACTTTATGTTGGCCCCTGACTAAAAAACGATCTTTTATCTTTGCATTATAATACACATTTCCACAGTTGTGGTACATGAAGTAAACAGAAAAATAAACTAAAGTGATAAAGTGATTTCTTCAAGAAAATGTATAGTTTAATGGGTATAAGTAATGCCTAGCCTTCTTATAGAATATGAGATCTGTGAAGTGGTCAGCTTGTTGCTTTCAACACTTACAGAAAAAAGTGATAAAGTTGAGAATTTCTTCAAGAAAATATATAGTTTAATGGGTTTTGAGTATTGATTTATATATGTTGATGAAGGAAATGTTCCCTCAAGTTCCTCATGATGTTGGTTTTGTCACTTGCATGCACACTTGCACTTGCACACCTTCTATCTCCCCTTTCACACGTCCCCACGTGGTGATCAGTGACCTATCCATGCACCTTCCACCTGTAAGGATGGCAGTTCGTATTTACGTAGTTGAATTATTACCTACTTCAAATAAAGATTACTTTATTTTAGTTATTTCTTATGTTTTACTTTACTTAGAGGTGACACTTTTGTAACAGTGAAATGTTGGTCAAAATCGATGCCCTATTCATGCACTTTCCATCTGTACTTTGGGCTTGGATCCGTGTGCCTGTCACTCACATTTTGGGTTCACGGATCCTTACTACACTGACATATTCTACTTATCCTGCGGCCTTAAGCGCTTAAGGGCCCTTTCTGGATCACAATTTGTGTAGTATAATGTACCAGTCAATTGAATCCCCGGGAGGGGGGGGGGGGGGGGCGGGACATGCGGGGATACTGCTCAGGAAAAAATCAATAAATAGCACTCATCCCCACTGGCAGGGACCAATTCTGTGGCAGTATGCCCCACCCCTGGGGTATGCTCAACAAGATTTCAACTTTTTATTTTGTGAAAATAAACCACAAAAATCTTAGCAGTTACATCACAAATAACAAAACCTTCAGCAGTTATAAAAATAAAATTTTAGACTTGGAGAAGACACCCTTCACATTACTTTTATTAAACACCTGACGTCCATTGTGATACCATTGTCAATGGAAAGTCTCTGAATTACAATTCAGTTTTAAAAGTATATCAACACTCTGTGTATTGCACTGCAGTACACTGGAAATGTTTATCTACAATGAAGTGATTGTAGAAAAAGTATAAACAAGTGTTGGGCATAGGGTCATAGAATGAGTTCAACAGATGGCTGCTTTTTTTGAACTCCTTAAGTGAATGATTGAGTAGTCTGTTTCAACTTTCCCATCTTCAAGTCAACCTTCCTAGGGAATTTGATATTCTACTTCCCCAAGGTTACCACAGCGAGGCACATTTGGGCAACTTCAAGCCATGGTCAAAGCCTGGGGTGTGTTTCCAGTGTGAGCATCCCAAGAAACTTCCGAAGAAGCAACCACTAAATAGGAAAATATTTCATCAAGTGGTTCTTGAGATATTGTGCAGACAAATAATTCACATTGCCCCCAAGTGGTGAGCTTTGAAAACTGAGATGACCACCGATAAATGTAATTGAGCCCCAAGAAACTTCCGAAGAAGCAACCACAAAGTAGGAAAATGTTTCATGAAGTGGTTCTTGAGATATTGTGCAGACAAATAATTCACATCAACCCACAGTGGTGAATTTTGAAAACTAAGATGACCTTCGAAAAAAAGTGATCAAATGATGCCCACTGTTCTGTGGAGGCACTGTTTGGAGAGGCTTAAAAATCATACCCTGAAAAAAGTTATACCCACCAGAACCAATAAATCCTTTTTTTTCTTTTTTGCCAAGCAAAACTGATGCGTACCAAAGTAGCTTCGCACCTAAGAGATTTCGAAGTCTCCAGCTTGCGCCTAGAATTCCGATATTTGTTTCATTTCTACATCTGGCGATGGGTTCGGGGATCTGGATATTGATATTGTAGGTGTTCTCTTCTGAGGGGCATTTGCAGAGCAAGTTTGTGTATAAAGTAATATGAAACTAATGTATGAGAGGTCTACCTTAAGAATTTGAGGAAGGGCAAATTTTTGTCCTGGATTTTAGAAAGTAGAAGCAGATTAATTCCGGTGCAAGCACCGCGACGGGACAGTATGCAACAGCATGCCGTTCATGATAGGGGGTCTAGGGGCATGCCCCCCCCCCCCCCCCCCCCCCTCCAGAAAATTTTGAAAATTAGGTGCTCTGAGGTGCATTTTGGGACACTTTCAAGTGAAATCGAACATAGAAGAGTTAAAAAAAAGCTTATTTTTTAAGGGGCCATTATTCTCTTTGCAGGGTCAGTATGCAACAGCATGCCGTCCATAGTAGGGGGTTCTGGGGGCATGCCAGACAATTTTGAAAATTAGGTGCTCTGAGGTGCATTTTGGGACACTTCCAAGTGAAATAGAACATAGGAAAGTTGTAAAAAAGCTTATTTTTCAAGGGGCCATTATTCTCTTTGCAGGGTCAGTATGCAACAGCATGCCGTCCATAGTAGGGGGGTCTTGGGGCATGCCCCCCAGAAAATTTTGAAAATTAGGTGCTCTGAGGTGCATTTTGGGACACTTTCAAGTGAAATAGAACAAAGAAAAGTTGTAAAAAAGCTGATTTTTAAGGGGCCAATATTCTCTTTGCAGGGTCAGTAAATGCTTCCCTAAATATATATATGCCCAAAAGTTTTGAAAAAATTAGGTCCAATTTGTTTGCAGTTATTCATTTTCAAAAGCCAGAGGGCATATATATATCTGAGATGTATTATCAGGGCAATCCTGCAAGCAAAATTGGTAATTTAGAATTAGATCACTAGTTTATCTAATGACAAATTTCATTTTTAAAATGTGTCATTGAAGAAAACTACTGAGGATCAATGCAGGCAGCCCATTTGCTTTAGTATATTAAAAGTGTTTTAAGGGTATAAAACGGCGACTTTCAACTCTGAGATTGAACTCCCCATGGGACATAGTACACCTGTAAAGCTGGAATTCCCATATTGTTACGTAATGATCCTACAGTACTATTTTTATATGTAATATCATGTTTCTTTTGATTATATTTGTTGATTATATTTGTTATTTCCAATTATCTTTGAAATTAAAATTTCAATTGTTGTCACTGCCATATTCAGTCTGTCTGACTCGAGTTTGGACACCGCTTTTTCCATTTTTTTGTGACTAAATGCTCGAGTGTTTGTATTATTGGCAATGGGCAAATTTTACAATAAGACCTGGAAGGATTAGGTACATCCCTGGGATGAAATGTTTTCGGCCAATCAGGTCCCTTGACACTCTTAAATTCCCTGCTATTGATAATAGCTTTCATATTTTTTTTGTTGCAAGCAATTAAGGGGGGGGGGGGGGGGGCAGGCCCCATGATTTTTTAACAAGGGGGGGGGGGGGCAGTGCCCCCTCGCCCCCCCCCTGGATCCGCCTATGATCATATTTACCACGCCGTCCTGCTCCCACGTGTGACACAGCAAAATCCTCTTCTTCGCACCGAAGAAGGAGCGGTTAGCGCGATCGTATCTTTGAAATGTTTTGGCATTGGTCATACCTTACGCTATAGGTGTAATAGTATGACCATTGTCACAACATATCAAAGAAACGATCGCGCGTTAGGTAGACTGCGCACCATAGTCCGTAGTTGGTCAACACAGTGAACCTAGCAGAGGCCGGGTGCGCCCGGCTGATAGGCCTACTGGAATCGTGGCAGCAAAGTATGACGTCACTATTCAAATCCCCGCCTATCATGCACCGCCTCGGGACAGCAACAATAAATCACAGTAATCCCGGTACACCGGGCAGCTATTTTAAGCAGTATTTAACAGAAGCACCGTGTTTCCCGGCCAAGTCCCGCCCCCCCCTCCCAGGGATTCAATTGACTGGTGCATAATGCATGAGAGACTAATATTCAAGTACAAGAGGCTTATACGCGTATATCTGTGTTTCCTCCACTACCCTACCCTATAGAATACTCGTAGCTTTATAAAGTTAGGAACAAGTATGTAAATGATACTGAATGACCAGAATTCCTGGAGAATATCTTTCATCAGAATGAATCTAACTAGTGGGGTGATTGCAAATGACAAAAGCTATGCCGTACTCTAACTTTGAAGATAGTTTTGAATATAATTAAATATGAGTGATATCATAAACAGACATCGCAGTTGGTTTAATATTATATTTATCAATGGTATATGTTTGCCAGGCTTTTTGAACCACACAGTTAGCCCTAAGTGTGTGGTTGCAGGGATATCTGGGTCCTGATATTTTTTGCCATTAAACGAATTGCCACACGAAAAGTAGTTTTGAGGAGATATAATTAGAACTAATCATGAGTGATATCACAAACGGACCCCCCCCCCATCTTTTCATTACAGCCGGTTTAATAACCCATATAATAGCTTCTTTATCAAGTAGTTTCTTTTGACAATTGAATAAAAAAAAACGCATAAGACTAAACCGCATGGCTGACATTTCTTAAGGATTTTAGACATATCCGTATAATGAGCAATGCCTCATTTTCTGATGAGTACCAATAGGTATAATTCAAAGAAAGAAAGATATCGCATATCTTGTAAAATCATCAATTTAACAGATCCCATTCCCACTTCTGTGGCTGACGACTAATATGGAACCATAATCTCTCATGGTGTGTCGTAGAATTTTAATTATGAAACCGCTTTAGTAAAGCTACAAATATCCAGAGGTCACCAACTGACATTCTCTACTGTATGTTGTTACCCTTTATATAAAACAACAAGTAAGTGGATCCCTGGTGTATTTATTCCAGTCATTTTAGCTTCGGCCTTGATACGAGATGAAGCACCAGCTCTAACATTTCACCCCAAATGCATTAGAGACTAATATTCAAGTAAAAAGGCTTCTACTCTAATAACTGTGTTTCCTCAACTACCCTCACCCTCCAGAATACTCTAAGCTTTATAAAGTTATGAACAAGTACATGTATGTAAATGAAATGAAACTTCATGGTTAACGTCCGCTGGTCGAGTACTTTTCTAGTTTAGTATGAATTGATAAAATAAGAGTCTTTGTTTTGTTTTATCTTTTCATTTCCCCCATTTGAAATTCCCCGAAGTATGCCTTCAGTAGAGAGATATTACATGTACCTAAATGGTAGTGCCTTTTTGGTAAATTTGGTGAAAGACTTAACATGTACATAGCACAACAAAGTAACCTTTAGGGATGGACTGGATTTGGATATCATCGCTGATCGTTGACCAACACCATCCGATGATAAAAGATAGTTGGTCTCACTTCTAGTGTTATCCTAGCACGGAATGATTGGTGACGTTTAATTTCATATTTTCTATTCAATGTAACTGTATCCTCTGATTGCTATTATACTGCCAGCAGCCTCTCTGCGGGGCTTGTTTAAGCTTTAAAGACAGGAAAAATAGTAGGCATTCCAAAGGGGTACCCATTAGTTCAAGTGTTGGCTTTTACTAAATTGCGTAAAATGTTAGCGATGTATATTGCAAAAATCTATTATTGGAATTGCATTTCTAGGCCACTAATTAGTGCTTTCCTTAGATATTCAAGATTAAGATAGGACTAGGACCCTAATTTAGGCTATACTGGAGGATCTACATACTTTTCAGGGCAATGAAGCCCATTATCATTGATGTCAAGTATGCCAAAGTGAATGTATCAACATCATATTGGCAAACTATGCACGTTCCAAGGCCAGAGTTGAACAGTCTAAAATAAGAAATTGGTTCTCATGTTGTTGTGAAACTGAACCTTTTGCTTTTTACTATGTCAACATATAACAGTAAAAATATATATATTGATAAAAAAGTACAAAAAGAGAGTACAAAATAACGCTGCCAGGGTGATCACTCTCATAAAGAAGCATGACCATATCACTCAAGTACTAAAGAAACTGCACTGGCTACCAGTCAGGAAGAGAATTGAATTCAAGATTCCGCTCCTGTCGTACAAGTGTTTGCATGGAACTGCACCCTCTTATCTGAAGGAAATGCTGAAACAGTATGTCCCACCAAGGACATTGAGATCAATATCCACGAACTTACTCTGCGAGCCGAGAACCAACATGAAAACCTATAGTGACAGATTGTTTCGTGTCTGTGCCCAAATTCTATGGAATCAGCTCCCAAAGAATATACAGGCAGCTGTGAGTGTGGCAATCTTCAAACGACAACTGATAACACATCTGTTAAAATATTTATATATCAATTAACTATGTGGATATCAACATCTATCCTTTGACAATGGAATGTAATGCGCCTTTGAGCATGTCTATATGGAAAGGGCGCAATATCAGACGACAATATTAAAATTATTATTATTATTATTATTATTATTATTATTATTATCATTATTATTAATATTATTATTATTATTATCAATATTATTATTATATACACACATATAAATACAGGTATGTTCGTACATATATATATATATATATATATATATATATATATATATATATATATATATATATATATATATATATATATATATATATATATATATATATATATACATGTATATATATATATATATATTGTATATATATATATATATATATATATATATATATATATATATATATATATATATATATATATATATATATATATATATAAATAGATAGATAGATAGATAGATAGATCATGGGCTACTTAGTGTAGCAGCAAAGGACCAGATTTTAGGATGGACCCTAACTGGCGGTAGAACAAGCAGCATCATACATCAAATGAAAGCTAAGAATCTCAGGATTCAGAAACTGCGTGATGCCGGAACCAAAAAGTTGTACAAGTGGAGATATTGCACCGTTACCATGGCAACCTTTTTGAAGTAGTCAAAACACTGAAAAAATACTCTTCAATTAAATTCTTGTTTGGTGGCTTTCTTACAAATATTTTTCATTCAAATTTGACTTGACAATTGATAAGGACCTTGTCTAGTGAGAACACGTAAAGTAAAGTGTTGAAGTCGTTTTTGCACTGAGTGACCTCACATTTAGGGTGAATATGTAGAAACGGGTAAAAATTAACTATTTTTGGACTTTTAAGTTTTAATAAAAGTCAGAAACGAAGTTGTTCAGGCAGGAATTAGATATATTTGAAAAGTAGTCACCATAAGCTTTCATTTGATGTATTGTTAGACCCCCTCGCACTTTTCTGTATGAAACAATTGGCTTCATACATAATAGCTGTAGTGATGGCTATATACAGCAAATTCACCTAATGACCATCTTATCATAGTTTTGCGGCTTCTTATGCTTATTCATCATTCAAATCACTCCTGACTGTTAATAAGGTCATTGCCTAGTGAAATCATTGAAGACAAATGTTTAAGGTTTGTGTTGTACTGAGTGACCCCACGTTTAGGGTAAATATGCAGAAACAGGAAAAACGTTGTATTTTTGGAATATTTTGTTTAAGTAAAGAAATATATGAGATTGAGCAGGCAAACAATAGATATGTTCATACAGTAGACACTGTGAGCAATCATTTAATTATTATTAGACCCCTTGCACATTTTTTCTATTGAAGAATATGGCGTCATACATGGTTGCAGTAGTAAGGGCTATATACAACTACTTGGTAAAAACTCACCTAATGACCTACTCACTCTACTTTTGTGGCTTCTTGGTTTTAATTCACATTCAAATTACTCTTGCCAATTAATTAGATCCTTGTCCAGTGAAAACAAATGTTGAATATTTGTTTGTCCTGAGTGACCCTTTGTTTAGATTATATATGCAAGATGGGTGGAAATTTGGTATTTTGACGTTTGAGTTATAATAAAAGACACATCAGTTTGACTAAGGCATCTAATGGATACTATCTTGAAAATAGACCACCTGAGCTTCCATTCTATATATTATTCACCATGCTCTATTACCTAGTTTAAATATGGCTCCACAAACATGTACTAGTTTCAGGACTCGTCATAATAGGCTTTTCACAAAAATAACTGTTATTGCTTAATTCACTTAGTGCAGTCTTAAATGACTGGTACCTGTGTTGGATAAAAATAACTACCATAAGGTGGCCAGTGTGTTTGCCCTCGTTCATCCCTATTTCAGGGTATGTGCGAAACGTGCTGGTAAAAACATCGCTTTCCTCAGTGTTTGTAAGTTACAAAAGGTAGGATCATAATGCCAGAGGTGTCTATCCTGGTAATCAAATTAATGATACAGAGAACTTAAAATGTGACTGGTCTAATGATATGCTAATATAGTGTCCACAATCCACAATTTAATACGATAGTTGTTGATGTGTTGATTAATTCCTATAGTATCTTCAAGAGTATTTTAAAACCAGAAGGTTCTCTCAGTTTTATAGCAATTTAAACATGAATAGGTTAAGGTAGCTTGTAAGATTATTTTTTAAGATTCGGTTCTTCCTCTACCCTGCTTTTATTCAGTTAGATTATACAAAGTACATCTTGCCTGTACAGGTGACTGTATAGGCTACCACTGAGCAGAATAAGAGGCGAAATTTATCAACACCTCACACAGGTCTGCACATAGAAAGATAACATTGTTGTCTTTTTTCTCCTTATTAAATTTCACCAACAGCATGGACGATTTAAACAAGCATTTTAGGTATCAAATGTTATTGGTTTTGTTTGAAACATATGAATAACTATTTCAGATGAAAGTGCTTCATCAATTTTGATTATGTTCTAAAATTAAGCAATTTAGAAGTTCAAAAAACCTTTTGTCTTATTTATTTAATAAAGTGTGAAACCCTTTTCCTAATGGATATTTTCTCCACATTAATGTTGTGTGATGGTCCACAACTATTGATAGGAGCTCTGTTTGATAACACAAACAACATGTATTTCCTTTAACTTTTCTGCCTGAAAATTTTACACCCTAAATAGAAGGTACATTTATGATGCTTAAATGTGTTCCTCATCAGAAGACCATTTAATCAATATATACCTTGTATAAACTAACTAGTCAGATAAAAGCAGGGTAAAGGAAGAACTGGATCTGTAAAAGTATTCTCACAAGCTACCTTAACTTATTCATGTCTATATCTTCTGAGAGAACCGTATGGATCTAAGTTACTCTTAAAAATAATTTGAAAATTTATGAATAAAGCAAAGCATCAACAACTATGTTATTGAGTTGTGAATAACTCAGAAATTTATATTTGTCCTTACAATTTGCTTTTAGTTGAAAAAAAACCAAAATGGCCATTTTGAGGTGCTGCAGGCCTTGATAAGTAAAAAACCTCACCAACAATGGGTTGAAAACTACTAGCAGAGCTGTATAGTTCTAGTGCAATTTATTTCAATCAATTTAGATAAGATTAGATAAGACTTCTTTAAACCTCAAAACAAATGTCCAATGATAATTAATGCTGCTCCTTTTAGATATCTCTGAAATACAATCAAATAGACATAAAATGACACAATTTACAAATGACTAAACTAGGCACATTTTATGTTCTTTGTACTATTTAATCAATTAACAGTATATCACAGGATAGACACCGCTGGCATTATGATCCTACCTTTTTTAACTAACAAACACTGATAAAATTGATGTTTTTACCAGCATTATTCACACATACCCTGAACTAGGGGTCAATGAGGGCAAACACACAGGCCAACTTTTGGTAGTTATTTTATCCAACAAAGGCACCAGTCATTTAAGACTATCTCAGGAATAGATATCACTAGGTGAATAAAGTAATAACGGTCATTTTTGTGAAAAAGCCTATTATAACGACTTGTGAAACTATTATATGGGGCCATATTTACACTAGGTAATATAACATGGGGAATGATATATAAAATGGAAGCTCAGATGGTCTTTTTTTAAGATAGTATCCATTAGTTGCCTCATTAAGACTAGTATGTTTTTTATTACAACTTAAAGGTCAAAAATATCAAATTTCCACCCATTTTGCATATATAATCTAAACAAAGGGTCACTCAGTGCAAACAGAGATGTAATATTTGTTTTCACTTAACAAGGACCTAATTAATTGGCAAGAATAATTTGAGTTTATTATAAAAATAATTTAAGCCACAAAAGTTTTTATCAAGTTGCTGTATATAACCCTTACTACCACTACCATGTATGACGCCATATATTCAATAGAAAAAAATGTGCAAGGGGTCTAATAATAATCAAATGGTTGCTCACAGTGTATACTGTATGAAAATATCTATTGTTTGCCTGCTCAATCTCATATATTACTTTTCTTTTAACAAAAAGTTCCAAAAATACAATGTTTTTCCTGTTTCTTCATATTTACCCTAAACGTGGGGTCATTCAGTACAACACACACCTTAAGCATTTGTCTTCAGTGATTTAACTAGGCAATGACCTTGTTAATTGTCAAAAGTAATTTGAATGAAGAAAAATCATAAGGACCCACAAAACTATAATAAGATGGTCATTAGGTGAATTTGCTGTAAATAACCATCACTGCAGTACTATGTATGGAGCAAATTGTTTTATACAAATATGTGCGAGGGGGTCTAATAGTACAGCAAATGAAAGCTTATGGTGTCTACTTTTCAAATGTATAAATTGCTTGTCTGATAAACTTCATATATGTCATTTATCAAAACTTTTAAGTCCAAAAATAGTCATTTTTACCCATTTCTACATATGTACCCTAAATGTGAGGTCACTCAGGACAAACACAAATTCAACATTTGTTTTCACTGAACAAGGATCTAATTAATTCGCAAGAATAATTTGAGTGTGAATCAATGCCAAGAGGTCACAGAAGTAGAGTGAGTAGGTCATAAAGTGAGTTTTTACCAAGTTGCTGTATATAGCCCTTACTACTGCTACCATGTATGACGCCATGCTTTTCAATAGAAAAAATGTGCAAGGGGTCTAATAATAATTAAGTGATTGCTCACAGTGTCTACTGTATGAAAATATATATCTTATGCCTGCGCAATCTCATATATAATTTTTATTTAAACCAAAAAATCCAAAAATACAACGTTTTTCCTGTTTCTGCATATTTACCCTAAACGTGGGGTCACTCAGTACAACACAAACCTTAAACATTTGTCTTCCATGATTTCACTAGGCAATGACCTTATTAACAGTCATGAGTGATTTGAATGCAGAATAAGCATAAGAAGCCGCAAAACTATAATAAGATGGTCATTAGGTGAATTTACTGTATATAGCCATCACTACAGTTACTATGTATGAAGCCAATTGTTTCATACAAAAAAGTGCGAGGGGGTCTAATAATACATCAAATGAAAGCTTATGGTGTCTACTTTTCAAATGTATATATTGCTTGCCTGATCACCTTCATTTCTGACTTTTATTAAAACTTTAAAGTCCAAAAATAGACATTTTTTACCCGTTTCTACATATGTACCCTAATGTGAGGTCACTCAGTGCAAAGACGACTTCAACACTTTACTTTACGTTTTTTTACTAGACAAGGACCTTATCAATTGTCAAGTCAAATTTGAATGAAAAACATTTGTAAGAAAGCCACCATACAAGAATTTAATTGAAGAGTATTTTTTCAGTGTTTTAACTACTTCAAAAAGGTTGCCATGGTAACGGTGCAATATCTCCACTTGTACAACTTTTTGGTTCCGGCATCACGCAGTTTCTGAATCCTGAGATTCTTAGCTTTCATTTGATGTATGATGCTGCTTGTTCTACCGCCAGTTAGGGTTACTCCTAAAATAAGCCACTTTCTGGGTCTCTGCTGCTACACTAACTGGATAAAGCCTCCCTATGAGGCGCCGTTGTGGACAAAAGTAAAAATCACAGCATAAATGTATGTAAAAACTTTGAAATTAACTATATTTTCAATGAAAGAAAAAGAAAAACTTTGAAATGAAATAATTTGCACTGTAAAAATAAACAAAACATTGGAAACTTTTCAAAAATTTTGAAAATAAAAATTATTCACTCTAAAAGACTAAGATACACTGAAATCTTCCAAAACATTGATATTTTTTGTAAAAAACTTTGAAATAAAAATTTATTGCGTTGAGAAAAGACAAAGAATCAATGTAAATTTTCAAAGATAGGCTGAAATTTACATGTAATTCTCTCATTTTTCAATTTCTCAATGCCTTTCTTTAAAAATCTCAACGCTTTTTACTTTTTTTTTGGAAGTTTTACTATTTTTTTTTTGAAGTTTTCTTTCTAAATCTCACTGTAATTTTATCAATTCTCACTGCGTTTTTACGCCTCATCATGAGGCTTCTATAAATAACTCAGGGAATACCTTCATGACGACAATAGTGTGCGATCTCAACCTTACGCACGTGATCGTGAACTTGGGTACATATCAGTGACCTTTGATAAACGGGTGGGGAGTGCCCGGCGGGGGCACTCAGGTACAGAGGGGGGTCGCACCTGCGTTACGTATTTCGCGGAAGAAGGGGTCTTTTTTTAAGACCTCCGCATGTCCGCGATTTTGTAAAAGAAGGGTACTTTTCTGTACTGAGGTACGAAGTATGGGGGTCAAAATACCCTTACAATCCACGAAATATACGCGGCTCTGACACCGAGTGACTCCCGAAGTGACTGGGCTTCCGAGTTTGCTGCCGCAACTTGCTGCCGCTAAACAAGCAGAGGATTATAAAATCTTAAGTTAAAATACGTGTTCCCGTTCATCCAATGTCAGCGGTTTGACAAAAGAAGGGGTGTTTATTTAGTGGAAAAAATCAGCGTTTTATTAAAATAAGGGTGCTTTTTTGACCAGAAATCAGTGCTTTAGGGGTATTTTTTAATTTTGATAACGAACGTATGCACCCCCTAAATACCCAAATGCCCCCCCCCCCCCCCCAAGTGGGGGGGGGGGGGGGGGTGGGGGGTGGTATGTATCTGTGCGTGCGTGCATGCGTGTGTGTATGTGGTCGTGTTCGCCTGTTCTAATAATGAAATGTAACGAGTAGAGGCGGCATCCTCTCCCATCATCAATTGCACTTCCGACTGAGTGATGCATCCAGATTAAGAGTGCACCAGAAACAATGCCAATCTAGACTTGTAGGCGGGTGGCCAAATGTCAGAATTATACTTTTGATGGCGTTTTTCGTTACAAGTCGTCATCCATGCCTATTCATTTCTACATAGGGTTGGCTTTAGCATAAGGGTGGATGACATGTCTGCTTTTGCTGCATAAGGATATTTTGGGGCATTTTATGCAAAAAATCACCAAAAAAGCATGTTTTTTGGGATTTCCTTCTAGAACATTCATTTTTCGAGATAGAAACTCCAAACCTGCTACAAATGTGTTCAAGGGGATGCTTTTGATCATAGAACATGGTACGTTATCGTGACTTTAAGGAACCCCCTGCTGTGAGTAATTTGGGGGGAAAAATCATCAAAAATGAGTGATTTTTGTAAATTCTCACAACTTGAATGTCACCCTGTGGACTATTCTAAACTCTCAACTGAATAGTTTTGGTTTAGAAAACTACCCAAGAAAGTGTAGAAACAGAAGGTGAGTTATGTTTGAATACCTATTTGATATGCTACGTTTTGGGGCATTTTACAGAAAAAATGGCATTAAAACTAGTGATTTCAGGGATTTGCTTCTTGAAGGTGTAATTTTCATAGTAGGAACCTAAAACTTGCGACAAATGTTTTCATAAGGATGTCAATGATTATAAAATGTTTTTTGTTAGTATGAAATGTATCTGACCCCTGCTGTGAGTGAATTTAGGGTAAAAACCTATAAAATAGTAGGATTTTTGTAATTTCCCACGAGTTGAATGTCACCCTGTGGACTATTCTAAACTCTCAACTAAATAGTTTTGGTTTAGAAAACTACCCACGAAGGTGTAGAAACAGAAGCTGAGTTATGTTTGAATACTTATTTGATATGCTACGTTTTGGGGCATTTTACAGAAAAAATGGCATTAAAACTAGTGATTTCAGGGATTTGCTTCTTAAAGGTGCAATTTTCATAGTAGGAACTTAAAACTTGCCACAAATGATTTCATAAGGATGTCTATGATTATAAAATGTTTTTTGTTATTATGAAATGTATCTGACCCCTGCTGTGAGTGATTTTATGGTAAAAACCTATAAAATAGTAGGATTTTTGTAATTTCCCACGAGTTGAATGTCACCCTGTGGACTAATCCAAACTCTCAACTAAATAGTTCTGGTTTGGAAAACTAACCAAGAATGTGTAGGTATAGAGAGAGTGAGTCATGTTTGCATTTTCCATGACGTGTTACGTTTTGGGGCAATATTCAGAAAAAATGGCATAAAACAGGTGATTTTAGGGATTTGCTTCTGGAAAGTGCAATTTTCATAGTAGGAACACAAAACTTGCCATAAATAATTTTGTAAGGATGTCTATGATGATAAAATGTTTTGTGTTAGTATGAAATGTATCTGAACCCTTCTGTGAGTTATTTTGGGGTAAAAACCTTTAAAATAGTAAGGATTTATGTAATTTCTCATTTATTTGAACAAAGGTATATTATATCTTATACCAAGTTTCTAGACTGATAATGTTGTTACAGAACATAAACTAAGAATGGGCATATAGGGAAAATAAGTTATGTTTGCCAACCTATGACTTGCTAAATTTTGGGGTATTTTATTGAAAAATCGTCAAAAGCATGCATTTTTAGGAATTTGCTTCTGGAAAATGCTACGTCCAATGTAGATGTATAAAACTTGCCACAAATATGTTCGCATTGATGGCTATGGTTGAATGATGTGTTGTGGTAGTTGAGGTTAAATGTAGCTCCTGCTGTGAGTAATTTATGGGTAATATCCTTTAAAATGCATTTTTTGTATTTTCCCAGGCTCAACCTGTCAACTTAGAGACTATGCGAATGATTTTAATTTCCAAATTTTGCCAAAGAAATCACTTAAGAATGTGTTGGTGAAGGAACTGGGTTAGGTTTACTAGCTTTCAATGATAAGCTATTGTTTTGGGCATTTTATGGAAAAAGTAATGAAACGTGAAAACTTATAGAAATGTGATTTTTTTAATTCCATAGGCTCTATCATTCTATGGAATTTTGAATTAATACCTCAGTCATGCTAGATTTTGGATCATTTTGCTGTACATAATATAATGAGAGATGGATAATTTTGATAGTGCCTATGTAGCAATCACAGTGGAACCTGTGAACATGGAGCACTCATCAAAAATTAAGAAGTGCTCCATGTACACAGGTCTCTGACATCACAGGACATTCAGATCAAGAGAATAGTAGTAGAACTCCTACTATTACTCTCAGAGTCTAAGGTATATCTCACTGAGTTACAAAAGTATCATTCTGTGAGAAGTTATTTCATTTATAATTCAATATACATGTGAGTCATTCAAGTATGAAAAACAAAACACCCACATTGATCTTTCAAATCCCATTCACTATGTGAGAAAGTTGCCAGTGACTTGGGGTAAGGCAGCGGTTTTTGCTGTGTAATCTGGTTTCCTAAACCAATTTTAACTGGTTAGTCATGACTTAACCATGGTGTGGCAGAAAAAGTGATAAAAAAAAAAATTACCACATTCAAAATATTTGTTTGTTCCTTGATCCCAGACAGGGCATGTGAGAAAGTGATCACTGACTTGCGGTTAGGTGGTTTTCACTGGGTTAGTATAGGTTCCTCCATCACAAACAACGGGCTTGTTACAATTTAGCTTAAATATGGCAGAAATAAATTCCAAATTATTGCATGAATCAGCATTCATTTTGACTCCTCCCTATTCATATCTTCATCATACTACTCTTAATACTTCCTATTCAGCAGATTATAAGTTGTCGCTGCAAAAACACTGCACAATTAGGACCACACCTTTTGTCAGTTTGCTGCCTAAAGATTAAATGCCCCCACTCTCTTAGCACTCTCTAAGCTTTGGGAAATTGGGCTCCTATCACTTATGGTTAAACATTACCAAAATATTCCAGTAGCCAGTGATGGACTTCTTGTCTGCAGCATTTAGTGGTCCTTCCACCTATTCCCCTTATAAGAACTAGCCCACGAGCATATTAGGAACTTTGATAAGACTTTCCTAAATATATAGTACTTAGCTCAATGGACCTACAAGCCCATTGTTTAAGCAGCCCTTCAATTACTTTTTAAAATATTTGTATAGTCACAGGCTACAGGGTCACCTTGCGCTGTTACAGTATGCAGGTACTGCTGTGAAAATGCTCTATGTACAGAGGTAATCTATCAGGTTCCACTGTATATTATCCTCAAATACAATTTTACACCAAACAGTCTCAACAACTATTGAATAATTAAAATCAGATCTATTTTCTGATACTTATACCAGAAAATCAATGCAGCTTGCATTAGCTTGGTAATACATTCTTCCTGTTCCAACACATCTGAGGTAGCATTACAAGAATTAATAGTCAAAATGTAATGTCCATGTGCATATATACTCATATTAGTGATGATATCACTAGTACTTTTCCGATTCAGTTTCTGCATCTAATCCCCCAAAACAGTAATCACCCAATTACATTTAGAAGGCTGGGCTTTTTCAGGAACACCTGCCTGCATTAACTGTTTAATAACAATGTTGTTGTTGATTTTGAAATTTGTCATCATTAAAACCACTACTAGGGAGTATTTCCTGGTCATCATCTGGGCCAGTCCCTTATATTATGAGGCATTAACTCAGGAAGAATGCTTTATCGCACTCAGGAAAAAAGCTTTATTTTTCTTTAAGTGTGATGAATGGGGTAAAACCACGTCTTCACAAGCCACTTTTATGTGAAAAGACTTTATTTCCTGTGATTTTATTCTTATAGGGGTCTATATAGGATCATTTCTAATAATGAAACACCACATCTACCTGTGGCACATCTTAATTGTTTAAATGCTGAATGGCAAACAGTGTTACAACTCTCATTAAATGTAAATGCCAAAAAGTGACTATTAAATGACACATTTCTTAACATTTTACTGCAAAAAGGTGCAAAATTATGCATGAATGTTAGATTGATATGTGATATAATCAAATAGTCCATAGAATATTAGTTTCAAAGTTTTTGTCCAAAAAATCGCTTAAATTGTTTAGCAGAGATCACATGAAATTTCAAACACAACATCTCTATAATCACAGAAATCCTACTAAATATTATTGTATCAAATCTGAATTCCTACCATGAAGTTTACTCTCTCTCTAGAAGCAAATCTCTAAATTCACATTTTTACTACTTTTTCCACGAAATACCCAAATACCATAGCTTATCATTGAGGGCTATAGTAAACATAACTGAGTTCCATAGTCAACACATTCTTAGGTGATTTTCTATGGCAAAATTGTGAAATGGTCTCCAGGTTGACAGTCAAGCCTTGGAAAATACAAAAGAAATTGCATAACTTTAAAGGATTACCCATAAATTACTCACAGCAGGAGCTACATTTAACCTCAACTACCACAACACATCCTTCAACCACAGGCATCAATGCGAACATATTTGTGGCAAGTTTTATACATCTACATTGGACGCAGCATTTTCCAGAAGCAAATTCCTAAAAATGCATGCTTTTGACGATTTTTCAGTAAAATACCCCAAAATTTAGCAAGTCATAGGTTGGCAAACATAAATTATTTTCCCTATATGCCCATTCTTAGTTAATGTTCTGTAACAACAATATCAGTCTAGAAACTTGGTATAAGATATAATATACCTTTGTTCAAATAAATGAGAAATTACAAAAATCCTACTATTTTATAGGTTTTTACCCCAAAATCACTCACAGCAGGGGTCAGATACATTTCATACTAACACAAACCATTTAATAATCATAGACATCCTTATGAAATCATTTGTGGTAAGTTTTAAATTCCTACTATGAAAATTGCACCTTCCAGAAGCAAATCCCTAAATTCACTAGTTTTAATGCCATATTTTCTGTAAAATGCCCCAAAACGTAGCATATCATGAAAATATTCAAAACATAACTCGCTTTCTGTATCTACACCTTATTGGGTAGTTTTCTAAACCAAAACTATTCAGTTGAGAGTTTAGAATGGTCCACAGGGTGACATTCAAGTTGTGGGAAATTACAAAAATCTCTCATTTTTGATGATTTCTCCCCCAAAATCACTCACAGTGGGGGATTCATTGAAGTCACACTAACGCAACATGTTCTATGATCAGGAGCATCCTCTTGAACACATATGTAGCAAGTTTTGAGTTTCTATCTCGATAAATGAATTTTCTAGAAGGAAATCCTAAAAAACATGCTTTTTTGGTGATTTTTTGCATAAAATGCCCCAAAATATCCTTATGCAGCAAAATCAGACGTGTCATCCACCCGTGCACCAAAGCCCACCCTATGTAGAGATGAATAAGCATGGATGACGACTAGTAACGAAAAACGCCATCAAAAATATTTCTAGAGCTCTTTTAGGGATTTGGCCACCCGCCTATTGACGGCAATCTTGATCAGTGACTAAATATCGCCTTTTAAGTCTTGTTTTGCCTTGAATTAAGTGGTTGCTCATCTAAGGTTTTGCTAAGTACAAATCGTTAAATGTGTTTGAACGATTGGGTTTTAGGAAATCTGTGTATCTATTCCGAAACCTTGTGTTTAGACCCGAAATTGACACTTTTTCTTCATAATCAATGCCCTGTAGGACAACGAACATACAGACCCCTAGTTTCTTATCAGCTCTTGATGAGCGTTACATATAGAAACTTGATAGTCTCAGAACTTTTCAATAACATCTATTGTAAGAAAAAAATGAAATATATCTCGTTTCTATAGTCGTTTGCTCGCTGGGTTACTTGTGAACATAGGGTCATTTGAGACTTTTATATCAATTAAAGCCGATGCACTTTTCCTCATCATCAACTGTCAATGTTTAGGCTACCATAAGGAAAAGTAAAATACCTGCTGCTGGAACGGCTCCCAGAGGCTTGCACACAATCTTAGATGAAGAAAAGATATATAGCGAGAGATTAATTACTATATGCGCTCGGCTATAGTAAAGGGCTGGACATGCCAGGGGTCTCTGATACAGCATCAGCGTGAGGTCACGAGGGAACGAGGACCAATCAGGAATCTCTTATCATTTACATTATATAGAAACCTGAGCGCCAACATGCACAGAGCACGACTTTTGGGCTATTCTTTGAGGCTAGCCTGTTCAGGTTGACCGCCTGGTTTCATATTCACTTTTATTTATTTATTTAAGACACACTCAGGAGAGGTTTTTGGCCCTTTTCTCATTATGGAATTTTCTTACTAAAAGGGTACTTTTGTTATTACTTAATGTATTTGCCATCAGAAGACCTTTTAATTAATCTTTGTATAGGTACAAGTGTCAAATAAAAGCGGGATAGGGGAAAAATTATAAGGAAATTAACCCCCATGTGCTTCCCTAATATCTCATGGCCAGTTTTGAAATAATTCACCCAATATAAATATACATGACAGAAATATGAAGATAGAATGTGCGGTGCTTTAGTACAGAACCACAGTGCTCAAGAGATGTTCAATTTGCTAGATCAGAAACTAACATATTTAGTGTGGTGGATGATATCTGACACCCCAATTTGATTCATATGTCAGAATTACCGGTAGTCATGAACATATTGAGCCGCGCTAGTAGATTAAAGAGTGACTGTCTTGAACTCAAATGTAAACTTAGAAGTAAAAGAATATGTACATTTTGCGATCTAAATTGCCCGGATGATGCATAACATATGATTATCCAGTGTCCGGATACCCAGAAGGAGAGGAATTCCATGTTTGAAACGATGTATGGAGTCGAATACCCAGACCTCTATTTGGTTAGAGAACTCCATGTGATACTCCCAGTTCTGTTAGGCAAAGAGGTTGAAAATCCCAGGGGGGGGGGGGGGGCACTTGGGTATTTAGGGGGTGCATACGCTCGTTATCAAAATTTAAAAATACCCCATAAGCACTGATTTCTGGTCAAAAAAAGCACCCTTATTTTAATAAAAACGCTGACTTTTTTCCACTAAATAAACACCACTTCCTTTATCAAAACACTGACATTGGATAAACGGGAACACGTATTTCAACTTTAGATTTTATAATCCTCTGCGTGTTTAGCGGCACCAAGTGGCGGCAGCAAACTCGGAAGCCTAGTCACTTCGGGAGTCACTCGGCGTCAGAGCCGCGTTTATTTTGTGGATTGTATGGGGATTCTCACCCCCGATACTTCGTACCAGGGTACGAAAAGGTACCCTTCAGGGAAGCTGAATTAGTGTAGTAGCAGAGGCCCAAAAAGTGGCTTATTTTAGGAGTAACCCCAACCGGTGGTAGACCAAGCAGTATCATACATCAAATGAAAGCTAAGAATCTCAGGATTCAGAAACTGCATGATGCCGGAACCGAAAAGTTGTACAAACCAAGCTATTGCACCGTTTCCATGGCAACCTTTTTTAAGTAGTTAAAACACTGAAAAAATACTCTCCAATTTTATTCTTATTTGGTGGCCTTCTTACCAATATTCCTGATTCAAATTACTCTTCATGACTGATAAGGTTCTTGTCCAGTGAAAAAAAGTAAAATGAAATATTTTGGTAGTGTTTGCACTGAGTGACCTCACATTTAGGGTACATATGTAGAAACGTGTAAAAATTGAGTACTTTTGGACTTTAAAGTTTTTATAAAAGACTCATATGAAGTTGTTCAGGCAAACAATATATATTGTTTTAGAAAGTAGACACTGTAAGCTTTCATTTGATGTATTATTAGACCCCTGGCACCTTTTGGTACTGAAAATATGGCTTCATACATAGTATCTGTAGTGGGGACTATACACAACAATTTGGTGAAAACTCTCCCAATGATTACCTCACTCTAGTTTTGTGGCTTCATAGCATTATTCTTCATTCAAATTACTCGACAGTCAATACAGCCTTGTCTAGTAAAATAAGTGAAGGCAAATTTTAAAGGTGTGTTTGTACTGGGTGACCCCTTGTTTAGGGTAAATATGCAGAAATTGCCAAAAACATTGTATTTTTTTTTGTTTGTTTTAATTAAAGGCATATACGAGATTGTGCAGGCGCACAATACATTTTCTTCATAAAGAAGACATCATGAGTATGCATTTCATTATTATTAGATCCTTTTCACAATTGTGGATTGTGAATAGCGGCTATTTACAACCACTTTAAGTCACCCAATGACCATCTCATTCTAGTTTTGTGGCTATTTAGGATTATTCTTCATTCAAATTACTCTTTAGAGTTAATGAGGTAGTTGTCTAGTGATATTATTTAAGACAAATGGTAAAGAAGTGTTTGTACTGAGTGATCTCATGTTTAGGGTAAATGTGATGAAACGGGGAAAATGGTGTATTTTTGGAGTGTTATGTTTTAGTAGAAGACATATGAGATTGTGCAGGAAAACACTAACTCTGTGCAAAAGGTAGACACTATGAGCATTCATTTCATGTGTTATTCTATCCATTTGAGCACTATTGTTTCTAGAAATATGGCTTCATTCATGATAGCTCTAGTGAGGACTATGTACAACAACTTGGTAATAACTTACTTAATAACCATCTCATTCTTCCTTTCCACTCATGGTACTTTGAATAACATTTACCAATGCAACCTGATATGAAATGACACTAATGTGGATATCTATTTGAACTGAGTGACCTTTACTTTTGGTAAATAATGTCCTATGATCTTATACCTGATATCATATTGTATGAGATATTTTTGAAGGTGAAAGGGATCATAAATTCACCTAAAACCTACTTTGTACTGAAGTGGGTTGTTGTTGCACAGTGTTTCAGTCTTGGGGCTCCAACCTCCAACTATAGCTACCCCCCCCCCCCCCCCTAACTATAAGACAAGCTAACAAATATATTGATTTTCAATTATCTTCACCTTTTCTTATAATATTGCAGCTAAGTCATGGTTTGCCAGCTGTGACAGGTGGCGTAAACTGTAGTATCCAGCGGAAAAACTGTCTAACCTAATTCACTGACAACTTTCTAACATGCCCCGGCCAGGATTTGCGAGATACCTAGCAGTCTTTGGCAATGCCTTAGACCACACGGCCATTTGACCAATAAATCATGGAGATATCTTAGCACAGGTCATCTCCAAACATAACTACCTCACTCCAACCTACAATACAAGCAGAAACTTAAAACTTTGAGAGATAGCATCACAGGTTTCCCACAACCATGACTACCCCCTCCCCCCAGCCCATATTACAAGCTGACAAATTTATCATTGAGAAATAAAAGCACAGGTCAACCCCACCATTGCTACTCCCCCCCCCCCCCCCCCCCCCCCAAACCCATCATATAAGCTGACAAATACATCATTGAGTGATCAAGACATAGGTCATCTCATGACCATACCACATCCCCTGGACCCCTCTCCCCCCCCCCCCCCCATACACATACAAGTAGACAAGTGAAGATTGTTAACCACAACCATACCTTACCCTCACCCCAATAGAAGCTGATAAACAGACAGCAACATAGGCCACCCTCAGCCATGCTCACCAATCACAGCACAGGTCACACCCAAACCACACCTACCCAAACACCTCATATTAGTATAAGTGAATCATTTAGTTTAGTGATTGCACAAAAGTCATCCCAAACACTCTTCCTCTAATCCCTTTAGCAACCTCATACATCCAACCTCAAAAACCCACCCCTCACCCTTGCCTCACTCAGTACAAGCTGATCAATGAACTATTAAACTGGACATTTGCAGAGCTGGGAGGAAGTGTATGACAGTTTTGTCAGACCAACATTCACTGCACCCGGAGAACGTAGTTGGGAAGATGTGTATGACAACTTCTACACCCACCCACAGGACCCAGGGGTAACCGGGCCCACGGGGACCCACTGTCCGACCGAGAACACTCGACCGATATACTCCGCGAAAGGTAGGGGGTCTACCAACCACCCTACTGTGGAGGTGCTCAGACGGCCGTTGGCCGTAGTATCTATCACGATTACAGTAACGACTACCAGAGCAACGTACCAGGAGGGTGCGTACACTACAGACGGCGCCACGGGGAGGAACACAACACATCCACGATCTACCGCAATCCGTACCGTCCCAGTACCCCCAGACTCCACGCTTGGCAGGAGAACCAGCAGGCTGGCGACGGCTTTGTCGACTACCACGACCAACGTCACTACCGAGATATCTACGACCTGGAAGGAAGGAAAATCGACTTCGGCCGTGGAGATGTCCGCCATGAAGTAGAAACCAGAATCCGCGAAATAAAGGTCCTGCTTGCTGACTTGAACACTGAGCTAGAAATCCTTCGCGGAATCACTCCAAGGAAGCCATCAAGATACAAACCGAAACTGCAACGAACCAACGGGCCAGAATGGTGAGTAGTCTCTATTTTGCTCATGGGAATTGAGGCAGGGAATATTTGTTATATTTTATACTGTAGGAAAGCGACCTAAATCAGTTCCATACTTAAGCCAGCAGGTAATGAGTAATCTGGGCTAAGTTGATATTGCTATTGAACACTAGTGAGGAGATCTACAGAAAAGTTATCTGAGAATCTCAAGAATAGGCTATCTAAGTTGCCAATTTACAGGAAAGCGACCTAAAATTGTGCAAAATTGTTATGCCCTGAAATTTCTCTGCCTCTAGTCCCTGGAGCAGGGGAGGGACTCCCGACTATATGAACCCATCGTTGTGCTTATTGATTGTACGGAGGATTGTTGTCAAAGGTTTTTCTCTGTAAACAGACAGTAAGGAATCTCTAAACTATATTATAGTAAGAAATATTGATAAATATCAGTATATTTTTGCATTTTCTATTCTCTAAAAAAAGGAGATAGCGAGACTACATTGTAAAAAAGGATTTCTAATTAGGACAAAAGAGACCATTAAGAGTACCGTATTGATTTCTAATTATTCTACTTGCTGACTAAACAAAACATTAATTAAATTATTCCTTGACTGGCATAGTGGGCTCGGAAATATTGTCGATACCACTCTATATATTTTTCTTGGCCTACATATAGGATTCCTTCTGTCTGTAAACAAGGAAAACAGGTTGTGGTGTTACACGGTAGAGTGACAAAAATTACTTAAAATCATGTGTATTCGCTGGGAAACACCCTATTAAACAGGTTCCCTGCCATTCGGTTCTTGAATCCCAAGGCACATCCTGAATTGCTGAATATATTATAAGGAGTGAAAATAGGGAACGATATTGGGGACTTAATTTCACATTGGTAGTAAACCTTGACTACTCCCTTTAACATATAAAACACTGCATTTACTTTGCCTGTGAACTTCTATTGCCAAGTGAAACGCAGGTAGAAAAATCACTCAAAACACTAAATGGTCGACATGTAAACAGAAACCCACTAATTGGGTGGATTTGATTGACAGGCAAGCGCACTTGATCTAATCAAACTACTGGCTGCAGTGCACGTGCAGAGTCTCTGCGGTGAGTGTCTATATCGACCGTAAACAAAGGCCCACTGGTTGGGTGAAGTTGATTGACAGGCTACCGCATGCTATCTAATTTAATTACTGCAGCGAGACACGTACAGCGTCTCTGCGGTGAGTGTCTAAATTGACTGGTGACCCCAGTGCACTTAAGTCCCCAACGATCCTTAGCAACGGCAAAACCTCATTGAATGTAAACACAGAGCGAAAGCAACTCACAGCAAGAAAGTATTTAACAGTTAAGCTGCTGTAGTCTAGAACTCACAAGGTTATACAGTATCAGTAAAAAGAAATATTATTAGGTAGTTGCTTCCTGATAGTTCCTTGTAAATATCACACGGTGAAGTTAGACCAAATGAGATACAATAAAGTTTGAGATATCTACAGTTGAGTACTTGCATACTACCCTGACATTAGACTAATCAACTTTCAAAATATTTACTTAACATTTTTTCAAAAATTTAAAACAAGAAATCTCGTCTTTCCTTTTAGCAATAGTTAACCTTACAGTACAGAATACACTGACCACTGCTTAAAATAATTACTTAACATCACTATTTTTCAAAAAAAAAATTTTTTCCTTTTCTTTCACCTTCTGACAGAGAGATAACTTCATAGTAGACATACATGTACAGGTGAATGTAGAAACCATCCTTGGATATTTTTCAAAATGTTTTGGCATCTTGATAACAGTCTTCACCAGGGGATATTTACTTTTTAATTTTAAGGACAAATTCACTACTAGGGATTAGCAAAAGGCTATCACCACATCATAGAATACCATACACAGGAAGCAATCGCCTAACTTATTTCAGACATAGTTCACTTTCCCATTTGCAATCTTCTTAGTAACTTGTCTATTCCACTTATAATTTCCTCAAAAACTTGGCGAAAGGAACTTAATATTATCAGGAAGTTATCGTTAATTTTTTTTCCCTTTTTTGAACATTTATATTATTCACTATTAGCATAGAAGACTCCAAGTTGACTCAGGTTGACTATACTTCCTGAAAAACTTCTTCTATATCTACCCATTGGAAAAAAACAACCTTTTTGTTAATTATACACTGATATCACATAGCCAAGTGTCCACATTGATACTGATACTAAATTGTGTATTGAGTTCTGGTATACTATTATAACCTTGCTTGCTTACAGAGGTGTCTTGATTGTGTCTGTCTAGCTCCAAGCCATTCATTATACTAGAGCAATCGTCTCTTCCACAGACTGTCCATTGCCTACATCCTTGTTTGTTGACTATTTGATTATATTGGCACTTTATTGATACTCCTATTGTCTGTTAGTGAACCACCCTGCTCACAATTCAATTGATTGTCCTCGTATCTTCTTGAAATAAGTGTTCTGCACTGAATTCTTGCTATTTTGTTATTTCACCGTACTTTCTCCAGTATACATAAATATTGACTACTTTTTGAATTTTTTTATACTGCATTGAATCCTTACTAGTTGCTATTACACTTTACCTACTTCATTATTTATAAATACTGACTATTACTGCACTGTACAGAAATAATTCGATACTTACTAGATTATTAGCAGTACACTGCACATAAGATAATTACTATTTCTCAGCAACCAGATTAATACGGCACACTTGTCAGTCTATTGTGAACTACACAGATAATAACCATTACTACTGGAACTCCTATTGACTATTATACAAACCATTACTCCAATTTATAAACTTATCATCGAAAGCATTTCCTATACAGGTTATACTTATTACCCAATCTAAACACACCAATTTCAATCTGTAAAACACTAAGAAAGATTTCCAAATAAATTCAACTATTCTTGGAATACCTTAGGTTTGCCAAATTGAGATCTGTACCAAATACTCGCATTACAGAGAGTACTATAAAAGTTATACTAGCAAAAACAGACTGGTTGTTGAGAAATATAAATTAAACTGACAATACAATTTGACTGAGGGTACATGTGCTGAATACTTACCTACTGTCAGTGAAACTTATTTATTGTATTAGTGAGATATTATACATATTACTATTTGCGGCGGTGCACACTAGCCACTGACAGCCATTATTGTTGAATTTGTTGGGTGTTGAGCAGGGTGAGGAAGGATATCAGGGTTCATTGTTGTATTGAGGTAATAGAATCTGGCGCGGTATCAAGGTGTTGTCATTAACAATATCAGAACAATATAAGTCATTTGAAACAAAACTGTTTTGAACTATCATAGACTATAGTATATTGGATACTGAGCCCGACTGGTAAACAAACCACAATATATACAGATTATACTAAGACCACTACCCAAAAGCTACTTAGATACTTACTCATATTCTTACTATCGAATTATAAAATACATAGTTTTTGAAACTACACTCTCCTTCTACCAAATACATCTAATCCAGATAAAGTTAAGATAACACATACTTAAAAGAAAAGCATTCATTTTTCCCAACCAAAGTGGTACTATATCGACGACCAGTATCCAATAATACTATTGAATTGATTAACTACTCATTAGTATACTAAGCTTTGCTGCGACTGACTCATAACATACGAGCTGTCACATTACACTATCACCTGATTTATAGAGGTCCTGTTTACTTGGACTCCTCACATACGCTTATAGGTTATTAACTGTATATCACTATCACTACATACCTGTGAGACTGGTTCTCAACTAGCTGAACATTGGGAAGAGGTGAGTTTTCAGGATCTCTACATCAGTACGGGTGACAACACTTAAGGTAAAAACTGTACACTCTACATTGTAACCTTATTACTGGAATTATATTGTTGCACTATCTTCAAATCGTCTCCTTGATCCTTACCCCCCACTTTAATAACTCCCCCACTACAAAATGAGTAAAAAGAAGCAAACAACATTAACACCCACCCTTCTAGGAACTAGATCCCGAACTAACCTGACAACAGCTGAAAGTACTGAAAATGCCCCACCAGATAGTGATATAGAGACTAGAGCAGTAGAAAATGAGGGCAACTGCGCATCCCATCTACAATCTATGAAAACTATGATTGAAGAAATGAGGGACAGTATCAATAAAAATACAGAGATGCTAATGGGTGAAGTGAGAAAAGATATAAGCGAGATAAATGAAAAAAATGGATTAGTCAAAAAGTCGCTTTGAAGAGGCCGAAGGCCGGATCAGCAATCTGGAAGACAGAATGCAAAATGCTGAGGAACTTAATACTGAGGTTGATAACCTCAGAAAACTTATTATTGGAATAAGAAAAGAATACAACTATGATGCATGCAATGCCAGAAAGAACAATATAATTGTTCAAGGTATCCCGGGTTCTACCAAAGACCCAAGGGTAGCCAAAACAACGTTTGAAAACCTATGCAAGAATGACATGGGGCTAAGTGATCAATGGGTGAAAGAGCTAGACTTAAAGGAAGTTTATCGCTTCCCAGCAAAGAAAAGAGAGGATCCTTGGCTACTCTTTGTGAGCTTCAATAAGTCAATACAAAGAGAAGATTTCTACAAAATTACCCCTAATCTCAAAGGAAAGGGTATATCAGTACGAAATGATCTGGCACCCTGCCTAATAGCAGAAAGAAATGCTCTATCCAAGGTATCAGATAGACTTAAAGGTGAACCGAATAATTACAGAACAAAGATGAGAGACACTGCCTTCAGAGTCTGGTTGGAATACTTAAAACCTGGTGCTAAAAAATGGGAAACTTGGGAGCCAGATGCAGACGGGGGAACATAGCTGTAACTCAGGAATACACAAAAGTTGTTTCCATTATACGAAACTAATTAAATCACAAAAAATTCACAACAAAACCAGTATGTGACACATTAAAAGAGCCCAAAAGGTGAAATGCAGTTAACCTGCACAAGGCTTGAGAAAGAATGATAACAAGGGGGGAAACGGGGTTTCTACTAACAACCTCAGTTTGAGGATTAGCCTTATGTTTTGTATAGCACATCCTTCTTTTTATACCGCACTGAAATGTTCCATGTATAATACAGCTTTAATACATCCCGAAGAATTCATTACGTGAAATCTAGATGAGTAAACTAAGATTATTATCCTTAAACTGTCGAGGAATGGCTTTAAAAAATAAAAGGGACGACTTGTTTAAAAAATGGACGGATGCTAATTATGATATCATATTACTACAAGATACTCACTGGACTACAGAATCACTGATTGGAGTGAAAAGGGAATGGGATAAAATAAATGATAAGCAGCACTTTGAACTCCAATTCAAGGGGTACCTCTATCCTTATAAATAATACTTTCGAATATAGCCTAGGCAATATTATAAAAGGTGAGAAAGGTAACTATGTTATAATGGAAATCATGTTGCCAAATGCTAACAATATAGTAATTGGGACAGTATATGGCCCAAACACAGACAATGAAAATTTCTATGCGGAACTAGATAACGCTATAAGCAGTTTTAATAACCCTGTCATTATCTTTGGGGGGGACTGGAATTCCACAAGGAATTTTAGCCTAGATAACAACAACTATCTAGCCCCAAATAATCAAAAGAATGCTAGAGCCCTTACTAAAATTATCAATAAACATACACTTATCTGATGTATGGAGGCTTAAAAATCCTTACAAAAAACGATACACCTAGTTACAAGGCATGTCTTGTAAACAGGCAAGACTAGATTACTTCCTGCTAAGTGAAGAACTTACTTCAATAAGTACAAAAGAAGATATACTATATAAATACAGGTCTGATCATGCCCCTATTACAATAACAATATCACTAAATGACCAACCAAGAGGGGTTGGATCCTGGAAATTTAATAACAGCTTGCTTAAAGAAGAGAAATTTATTAAATTAATCAAAGAGGAAATTCAAACATTTAAGTTAGCCCATGCCGCTACGCCTTATAACCAGGAATATGTCCTACCAAAAAATTCAGATATCGAGTTTATGGCTGACCCTGTTATATTCTGGGAAAGCTTAATGGTAACTTTAAGAGGGAAAATAATTTCATATTCTATACATAAAAATAAAAACAGGAAATGTTCAAAGAAAGACCTAGAAACAAAAATCAAAAAAATAGATTTATGTATAAGCTCAGGCAATGCAACTAGGGAAGATCTCCAAAAACTAAAATCATTAAATGAAAAACTCTTGGATCTAAGAAAAGATGATCTAAAAGGTGCCTTTATAAGATCTCGAGCGGAATGGCATGAGCTAGGTGAAAAACCTAGCAAGTATTTTCTTAACCTTGAGAACAAAAATAAAATAAATAAGACTATTAATGAAATTAAAATAGATGATAACACAGTGATAACTGACCAACATAAACTACTGGAGGAATTAAAGAAAATTTATGCCAAACTTTATAGTAAGAAAGACATTCAACCCAATGAAGATTATAGTCCAAAAATTAATCCTACTAAAATATCAGAAAAAGATAGAATCCGACTAGAAGAAAAAAGAACTATAAAGGAACTGAAACAGGCAATAAATTCAATGAAAAATAATAAAGCCCCAGGCCCGATGGGTTTAGCCCAGAATTTTATAAGAAGTTTTGGCCGCAACTAGAACACTACTTTCTAGACTACATGAACTACAGTTATGCTTGTTTCACACTAACCAGACAAGGTATCAGGACACTGCTAGGACCGTTCACGATCAGGAATTTCGTTAAAATCATTCGTTCAATTCCTGATCGTGACAGCGTCCTAGTTGATGTCCTAGCAAGATCGGGGAGTTCCTAGGTGCAGCTAGGACAAATGGCGTGTCCTGGCAAAAAGTTTTACATGTAAAACTTTTTTGCCAGGACATCCAGGACACCCAAGACAAAATCTGTGTCCGGGACAAATCCTAGCAGTGTCCGGGACAAGTCCTAGGACAGTCCGCAAGTTCCTGACTGTGTGTTGCGGTTAAAGGTTGTTGTCTTTCACCCAGGACACGACCCGATTCAGGTAGGACGCTGCTAGGACAACATTTTTGCCGTGGCCTAACCACGTGACATGGGGGTTTCCCGTGACGTCACAGGGAATTCCGCGCACCACAACGAGGCCAGTTCGAAGATGGCGCGCACCAAGAGAACACTGAAGGCGAAGCCTGGCACAAGCAAAGTTCCAAAACACAGCGCTAACTCGTCGGTGGAAGGTGAACGTGGACATGGAAACGATTCCGCAACGGACGCGGAGTCTCTATACGTGGAGGAGAACCCTCTACCCGATATACCCTCTCCACAAGTGACGCTCACAGATCTTCGCGGGCCTAAACAACCGCCCAAGCTAAGCCGCCATGACACCCCCTCGAGGAGGCCATCATCTAAACAACAGGATGACTCGGATGAGATATCGATAGTCGACACTCCTACAACTCCGGTGACACCGTATGAACCCCAATCAAGTTCTCGTGAGGTTGGTGGCACCAAACGTCGGAAACGGTGCGAGACCTACGTGTTCACCGATGAACAAGAGGGCGACCTTAGTGAGTGGTACCAGCTGCATCCATTATTCTACGACAAGACCCACCCCAACTATAAGAATGCAGAGAAAAAGAACAACCTACTGGAGGAACGCGGCATGACGATGGACCCCCAGTGCACATGTAAGTAGACTATTTTCACCCAAAAATGAGATTGATGGTTTATTTTTGTTATAGTTATAGTGCCATTCATGTCATTGTTTACATCCTTACATGTATGTCTTATAAAAATTAGCTAGGGTTATATAACTTGTAAATTTCTTACTGAAGTGATTTCAACCATTTAAATGTCACACTCATTCAATATTGCCCTTAATACATACTTCCTCCCTTAGCGATTGTTGTTGTGTACATTATATGTTCATCACAAATTACCTTACCCCTACTCATACATGTCATATTCTATAATTTGTGTAATTATTTTTATTTTCATGACTTCTCTATTTTAATTTCAGTCACTCAACTGAAGTGCTTCTTCGAGACTATGCGGACCAGGTTTGGGAAGATTGCCACCAAAAAATCCGGCCAGGGCTTGCAGCACTTGTCTCATCGTGAAAAATTCATCTTCAACAACTTCAGGTTCCTCAAAGGCCACATAAGGAGGAGTGCAAGTCGCCAATCAGACACGGTAGGTTTATATATTTCATTAATTCAGTACTGTAACATGGTTGCGAATGTAGTAAAAAGGTATACTATATGTACATAATGAAATATTTTTCTACATACTCCTACCATATTCGCCTAATTAATGATTTATAATTGCTTAATAACATTATTGGTCTACATTGCTTGTAATAAAGTTTACCCACAGTTTATTAATAGTGAAAGTTCAAATTATTATTGAAAATACAATATAAGGTATAGTGGAACTCATTACTTTCAACATCTACTTCCATTAATAGGCTGTGATTGTTTGATGACAATTTGTATTAAGTATGTGTACCAATTACATCCTTATTTTCAATTATTAGTACTTAGAGTTTGTACACATATTACACAATACATTGTACTTTAATTAAGTCCATGTGATGGTTTGCATTAATCAGGTTTCCTCAATACATTGATTTCCATATATATTTATTAGACCAACCAAATTATTGATTTAAACATAGACATTGTGTTATTTAAACATTAAGTACATACATAAGTTAATTTTAATAATGTCTCCTTACTATTACAGTTCACCAAGAAATCACAGGCTTCTTCTGGTTCTGAGAGTGATGGAGATGCAGTTTCGGATGGGTCGGATGCATCCAGCTTACCGACGATAACCAACCCTTCTTCTCGCAAGACCCTATTCAAAGGGAAAGGCAAAGGTCATGGGAAGAGTTCATCTCACTCTAGCTCCAAAGGAGATCGGCAAATGGAGCTTGTAGAAAAGGTAAGAAATACACAATTATAATACATTAATTATTGCAGTGGTGATGTTTAGAAAGGGTAGTTGATGTTTTCAATGATTAATTGTCCATGTTCAAATGGTTATTCTAATTGATGTGGTCAAAAATTAAAGGTTAGTTCATAATGTAATAACTTTTATCATATTATACTAGGTAGCAAGGAATACATCCCTCACTAACTAGTATGTAAATTGTTGATCTGTGTTGATGAAATATAAGTAATGTATAAAACACTGGCCTGTTAACTGTAATAAGAGGTCATATTGACCTATGTATGTTATTGTTTTCTTTAAAGTGCATTTCATTTCCCAAACTATAATAATATGTATATAATATATGTATGATGTAATGCCATAAGTTTTCATTAACATGTGTTACTTGCACCAAGCTGCACATCTAACTATGTGTATGTAATAACTTCATAAAGGCTATTTAAAATTTTCATAACTTCATGTGTCAGTAATATTTCAAAATCAATAATAATTACAATGTTCTACGATTGTCTTTCACAAACAATTGGTGTTTTTCCATGTACTTAATAAGTATTGTACTTTCAGCTTCTGGAGCGCCATGAGAAGTCAACCCAGGACAGGGCTACCATCGAAGAGCCCGACACAGATCATGGGAAGGAGGTAGAACACTTCTCGAAGTACATGGAGCACCAGATGAAAAAAATTGCACAGGACCAATGGATGGACTTTACCATGGATGCCATGGTATTGGCCAAGAGGTATGTGTGCGGGGAGAAGGAAAAAGAGAAACCAGCTAGAGATGTCTCTTCTGCAGAGGAAGTGGTGGTGACTGTCGAGCAGCCGGAGCTGATAAAGGTTGCTGCCAATCCAACTCCCATGACAACACTGGCAAACATGGCTGTTGTACCAGGATCATCGAGCCAGTCCATTGGCAACTATCTAGCCTCCATCAGCGGACAGACATTGACATCACCAATGTATGGTGATTACATGTCAGGTAGGATGGCTCTGTTGGGATCCCCAAGCATCCAACACATGGTCTACCCAGATGTCCAGCAGCCACTAATTGACAAGAAATGAATATGATAATGTACAACCAAACCACTGTATGTTATTAACGTGTTTATTACAGTTTATTTTTATATTTCAGTATTACCTCTAGTCATCTTCTTAGATGTAAAGGTATATAATTTATATATATAATATATAATCACAACAATACCTCAACCATTTCAAGAAGAAATGTATACCTCTAATTTGCAAGTACAGATACTTGAATCATGTAATTAATATCGCATAGTACATTTTAATTTGTTATATCATATTTCATCACTTAATTTCCAAAATAATTGTAATGAGTCATAGGCCTACATGAATCTCAGGTGTAATTACTGTTGAACCGTCCTTGAATGATGAATATTGGATTTGTCAATAATTGATAAACATTTGTATTTTTATAACTCTTGTAGGTAGAAAGCCATATTCTATAGAGGAATATTGTTTGATGTTTGTTTGAAGTTAATCGAAAATGTTTTTCATATGTTCATTTCACCACAAAGGTTATATTAATATATATGACAACATGGTGTAATTATATTTATTTCATAGTTTTACAGTTGAAAACTGAATGAAGGTAATGTTAATCAATAAGACCCTTCGTGTGATACATATCTCACAAATACCTTAATATGGTATTACAGAGTATTTCATTTATATTACAAAAACAATTGTTTCTTTTACTACTTACAAATGTACCTCAGGTTACATATGAATCGAACATTGGTATGTGATTGTTGGAGTAATGAATAAGTTCATTATTGCCTAAAAGTTATGCAAACATTGATACAGCTTTATTGGTTTATATATTCTAATCGTTGCAATATATACTATGTGGACCAAATTGTCCAACAAATGTTACAGTATTACAGGATGTTGAAATTTTTATCAACCTTGAATAAATCATGTTTCTTGTGAACTTTACTTTTGTGTTGTCATATTGTTTTAACATTCAACAACCATCCACTTCAAATCATGGCATCCTGCCAGGGAACTGAGCCAGCATTTGAATTGTAGTATTTAGTGGGATAGTCTCTGACAAGTTTCCCATCATAGTTGTTGTTATTGCCTCGTGTAACATTTAAGGGCATTAGCCCTAGTTCTTGTCGCCATTGCCCTGGTCTTACATCGTGAGTGGTGGGGTCCTCAACATCTACTATCCCCTGTACAGCTCTTGGGTCCATGTCAATAAGAACGTTATGTAGGATGCAACACGCTGTTACTATTGTTTGCACAGTCTCCAGCTTCTGTTGCATAGGAGAGATCATACATCTAAATCTGAAAGAAAGGGTAAACATACACAATAAAATAAGGAATTCATGTCAGATAATAATAAAGTACCACACGCCATTGAATGCACATAAATAGGAAAGAAATTTGTTCAATAGCACTTATTAATTGAATAAATGTAGAACCTTTGAGCTAGTATGCCAAAGGCATTCTCAACTACTCTCCGTGCACGTGATAACCTGTAGTTGAAGATCCGCTTCTCTTTGCTTAGACCTCTACTGGGGTGAGGTTTCATCATCCAAGTTCTTAAGCCGAAAGCATCATCTCCTATGAAGAAATGAGGCACCTGTGAATCATCTTTGGCTAGAGGTTGTGGCCCAGGTAGTCCAGCTGTCCCATCAATGACAGCTTTGTAAATGTTAGTGAGTTTGAAGATGCCCGAATCTGCACAAGAACCATTTGCCCCTATATCCACAAAAAGGAACTTGTAGTTCGCATCCGCAACAGCCATTAAAACGATAGAGAAGAACCCTTTGTAATTGTAGAAATAAGTGCCGGATTTGTTGGGTCTGCGAATAGCAACGTGCTTGCCATCGATAGCACCAAGGCAATTTTGGAAGTTCCAAAGTTTTGCAAACTTGGTAGCAACTTCTTTCCACTGCTCCGGTTTTTTTGGGCATTTCATGTGGGCCTCTGAGTATTCTTGAATGATGGCTTCGCACGTTTGAGGTATGAATAAAGAGATTGTATTGTGTGCGACGCGGAATCCATAGGATAAACTTTTGTAGGTATTTCCGCTTGCTAAATAGCGCAAAGTTATTGCAATTTTTAGTCCTGGTTCCAAGGGTGGTCTGAAATTGGTGTGGGATTTCCGAATGCGAGGGCCGACGCGATGGAGTATATCCATGAATAACTCTGGTGGTACGCGAATGAACTTTTTATATTCTCTGTGGTCCTCCCTATTTAGTTCTTGTAAAAGATTTTCATACTGTCCGAAAAGAGGTCTTACCAGCCATGGCTTCACCCATACTGATCTAGGAGCCCTCCTTATCCTTCCTATTCGCCTCCTTTCCTGACGTCTTTGATGGTTTTGTTGAAGGAGGAGTGCTGCCGCTACCAGTAAAAGTTCCTCTTCATCTCGCAGTTGTTGAATTACAGCATTCCTGCGTAAAACAGGCATTTTTTATGGCAGTAACTTGCATAGATGCATATGTATGCATACTGTGATTATGCTAAATTAATCCCTAGGAACCTATCAGCAAAAACACTACCAAGACATGTCCCAGACGTGTCCCAGACATTTCCCCGACACATCCCGGACGCATTTTACAGGTCCTACCTAGATCGGGAATAAAACTACTCATTTGCATATTGTGTAGGACATATCCCCATTGTCCTAACATAGTCCCCGACATGTCCCCGACATGTCCCCGACACATCGCAGACAAAACTCCACCTGACAGGACTCATTCAGGATGTCCTAACCATCCTTCAACTATGTCTTGTTCATCCTTCACACTGTCCGCGACGTGTCCTGGACGTGTCCCCGACACCACCAAGACATCCTCATTTGCATAATTTTTACCATTTTTTACCTAGGACTTTGTCGGCTTCAAAAAAGTCGGGGTGTCCTAGATGTCCTAGCTACGTCTTGGCAAAAAGTCCTAGCTTGTCTGGTTAGTGTGAAACAAGCATTACTCAACAGGAAAAATTTCATCTAGTCTGTTGGAGGGCACAATAACATGCCTGCCAAAAAGTGGCAAGGCTAGAAACTTGATCAAAAATTGGCACCCAATATCTTTACTTAATACTTCTTATAAAATTATATCAACATGTATAACTAATAGGCTACGGCCTCTTTTAAAAACAATTATTAGCCCAGAACAAAAGGGATTCCTAGAAGGGAGAACTATAAATGAATGTACAAGGATAATATACGATATAATTAACGAAAGCCACCAGCAAAATATAGAGGGGTTAATACTATTGATCGACTTCGAGAAGGCGTTTGATAGTATTTCCTGGGACTTTATTAGAAACACCATTAAAAAAATGAATTTCGGGGACTCGTTCATAAAATGGGTATGTATGTTCCACCATGGTTCAACCTCAAAAATCACATTAAATGGCCATTATTCCATTCCCTTCCCACTAGAGAGAGGCTGCAGGCAGGGGGACCCGATATCCCCCTACCTGTTCATCATCTGTTCAGAAATACTGGCACTTGCAATTAAAAATGATCAAAATCTAGAGGGTATAAAACTCATTAAAAAAGAACATAAATTAAGCCAATACGCCGACGACACGACAGTGGGTATGTATGTTCCACCATGGTTCAACCTCAAAAATCACATTAAATGGCCATTATTCCATTCCCTTCCCACTAGAGAGAGGCTGCAGGCAGGGGGACCCGATATCCCCCTACCTGTTCATCATCTGTTCAGAAATACTGGCACTTGCAATTAAAAATGATCAAAATCTAGAGGGTATAAAACTCATTAAAAAAGAACATAAATTAAGCCAATACGCCGACGACACGACAGTGTTCCTAAAAGCTTCCGAAAAGAACCTCAAATTATGTTTAAGGATTCTACAATGGTTTTACGAAATATCAGGATTAAAGATAAATATTAAAAAAACAAAAGTTATTAGGATAGGCAGCATTAGAGAGACGTTATTGCAAAGAAAACAACCTAGATTGGGTATCAAAATTTGATGCTCTAGGAATAACATATGACACCCTTAACATGCACAATATAACTGAGATTAACATTAACGAGAAACTTCCACAAATGATGCACTTATTACAGTCCTGGAGCAAACGAAACATTACCCCCTTAGGAAGAATAACAGTGCTCAAAAGTTTAATACTTTCAAAAATTACTCACATACTAATTTCTCTACCTGCACCAAACAATGATACGTTTAAAAATATTGAGAAAATGTGTATAGAATTTATCTGGAAGGGTGGTAGACATGAAGTGTCAAAAAAGACACTATATAGAGACATAAAAAGTCGTGGCCTAAATATGGTAAATATTAGAGATTTCGAAACCTCTCTTAAACTCACTTGGATTAGGAGATTGATTTCCGGGTCCCCAGATTGGACTGAATTTGCAGAACATTACTGCACTAATCAGCTATACCAGACAGATGAAAAACATCACGAACTACTACAAACAAGGGTTTAAAACAAATTCTGGCTAAGTGTTATAAATGCTTACTCTGTCTGGTTCAAAAAATTGAAACTTACTACCGACTATTCTGCTGATAAAATCAAAATATGGGGAAATCCGGAAATAAATATCCATTTCAATACTAGTGTTTTTGATGGAAATATTAGATATGTCTCTGACTTATATGATAACAGGGGAATAAAATTATCACAAAGAGACATAGAGGTGAGAATTGATGCTAACATAACTTTTATTGAGTACCATGCATTATACAACAGCATACCTGGTTACATAAAGGATGAATTTCGTAATAAGATAAAGACAGATAATATTACGTACCCTACTGAAATTCATTACTTAACCAAGGATAAAAAAGGTACTAGGAATTTAAGAGAGATATTCAATAAGTGTGTAAATGATATCCCAATTGGTCAGTCCAAATGGAACCACGAACTTTCTCTTATAAATGTGGACTGGAATATACTGTATCTAAGAACCAGAAAGTGTAATTTGAATGCAAGAATGCACTTTTTTAACTATCAAGTGTTACATCATACTTTAATCACCAACAAAAAGTTACATCAATTTGGACTGGCTGATTCAGATCTTTGCGAAAAATGCGGTGACTTAGATACAATTACACACTTACTCTATGAATGTAGATTTATTCTACCAATATGGAAAAGCCTTGAAAGGTGGATATATAGAAATATACAAGAACGAGTTGAATGCAATAATATAACCGCTATAATGGGCATAAATGAATATTCAGCCCTGGTAAACTACATATTCATCATATGCAAACACGAAATATTCAAGTCTAAATGGTCACTTAAGGTTATTAACCAGGACTCATTACTTAAGACTCTAAAAGAGCACCTTGTGATCGAAGAATATATATCAACTATTTCGAATAGAAAGGAGAAAACTCTAGGTAAATGGTCTCCTATATACAATCTGTTAAAGAGATTGAAATAGAAACATATCTGTCTCTCTATGCTGTCAATCATAAACCTGTTTATATACAACGCAATTTGTACACCTGTATTTGATTATTTTTGTCTGCATTATATATGGAACAATAAATTATAAAAAAAAAACTATTAAGAGATTGCTACCTGAGTGAACCAAACAATCCCACTACAACCCGCCTGTCATAGTGCGGTTGAAAACAAAAATGTCAGGACGTCTCGAGGGGAAATCAGAACTAGCAAAAGCAATGATACATGTGTAGTCTCGTCATGGATGACATTAAAACAAACAATACACCCTCATCTAAATGCCAGGATCGTTATGATGTTGGAGGTATAACGAGCAAACAAAAGAGATGAACTGAATGCTCCCAATTCCATAAAATAAGCACTTGAACATTTTAACCCTTATGCTATTGGCTGCTAATTTTGGTAATACAAAATGATGCAAAATATCTGAAAAATGATTGAACCCCTGGCACATAGGTACTCATGATTGGGGAGTACTCAGTGAGAGCTATCTAATGAATACCTACTTGACAGGGTAACTGTTTTCAAGAACTGAGTCCTTGTGCTTTGGACGAAAGTAGCTCCAGCAGAGGGCTATGTGGAAAGAGCGCAACGTCTTATATCTTTTATCTATTCCAATGATTGGCAATATAGAAGAATGGTAGATTATATTATTGACCCACCGTGTGAGGCCGACCTATGTTAATTGGAAACGGAATTTTGTTTGTAGTCGTTTTTCTAGGCAAAATCCTCACTAGCCTAATGGACGCAGTGAGCGGAGTATTCGGGGGTAACAATGGCTAACCACCCAACGTCACAAGCAGCCAGATCACTTCTCTCAAGCTGGACTTGAACCCCTGCTATATTTGTTTATTTGGACCTCTATGCAGTGGTGTGACGTATCTCCTATATGAGTATACAAACTGAATTCTTTACAGAAATTATCTAGAGACAAGGATCTTGACTGTTATATTAATCTTTTCCTTCAAATTTGGAGAATCCAAATTTATATGAATATACAGTTTTCACCAAATTGGTGTATATAGTTCCGACTACAGATACTATATATGAAGCGTATTTTCAGTACCAAAAGGTGCCAGGAGTCTTATTATACATCAACTGAAAGCTTACAGTGTCTACTTTCTGAAAATATATACTTTTTTTGCCTGAACAACTTCATATGAGTCGTTCGTAAAAACTTTAAAGTCCAAAAATTCTCAATTTTTACGCGTTTCTACTTATGTACCCTAGATGTGAGGTCACTCAGTGCAAACACTACCAAAATATTTCATTTTATTCTTTTTCACTAGACAAGAACCTTATCAGTCATGAAGAGTAATTTGAATTAGGAATATTGGTAAAAAGGCCACCAAATAAGAATTTAATTGGAGAGTATTTTTTCAGTGTATGAACTACTTAAAAAAGGTTGCCATGGAAACGGTGCAATAGCTTGGTTTGTACAACTTTTCGGTTCCAGCATCATGCAGTTTCTGAATCCTGAGATTCTTAGCTTTCATTTGATGTATAATGCTGCTTGGTCTACCGCCGGTTGGGGTCCATCCCCAATTCTGGTCATTTGCTGCTACACTAAATCCGCTCCTGAAGTTCATGTGCGTAATATTGAGACTACACGCTATTCCCTGAGTTATTTATAGAAGCCTCATGACTAGCTATGGATGAGGATGAGGCGTAAAAACGCAGTGAGAATTGATAAAATTACAGTGAGTTTTAGAAAAAAAACTTCAAAATCTTTTTTTATAATCTGGAAAAGAAGAAAAAAGCATTGGGATTTTTTGAAGAAAAACATTGAGAAATATCAAAACAAATTTGAAAAAATTATTTCATTCCAAAGTTTTTCGTTATTTTCCATTGCTTCTATAACAATTTTGCAATGAAAAAATAGTTAATTTCAAAGTTTTTACATACATTTATGATGTGTTTTCTACTTTTGTCCACAACGGCGCCTCATACTCCCCCCTAGGGAATTTTCGGGACCTATATCTTTAGAAACCTTGATGCCTGAGCTGCAAGAATCAGGTTGTCTAAGATCTGGACAGTGGTGGGTGTGGCCGGTAGGCCCTGTCAAAGTCTGCTACCTCAGCCTCGGACTGTGAAAAATCACAAAATACTAAATCTGATCACAGAATCATTTATAAGAGCTCTAACTTCACCAAATTGTGTATGTCAATTCTAGATACCACTGGTAGAATTGTTGTAAAGAGACATTTGGATTAGGTGCGATAATATTGGAGAAAATCAGTGCTTTTGATGAAAAAATGCCGCTTTTTTTACAGTTCTTTTTACATTCGCTTCACTATTTTGAATTTTTCAGATACTAAAATAGGGAACAAGGACCTCTTATCATATGTCAAACTGTTTCCCTGTCTGTTCTGATTAAAATGATACCACCAAGAAATTTCTGGGAGCCATGTGGCCATCTCTGTGAATGAGTCTTTACCCCTACCCCTAATTAGAAAAATGCGCCAAAAATAGCTAAAAAATAGAAAAAAATATTTTCAAAAATCAGAACTCCAGAAATTGAATAGGAAACGTTGCATAGATTGACCAGACATGAATCATAGGTATATGGAATGAATGATGGTTACCCAGCAGAGTAAGCAGAGTACCACCGTCCTATCAAAGGCTGTGGAACAGTCTTTTAGATGCTGTGCCAACTATCACTAACACTGCTCTACTAAATCGTCCCTTCATGGCAGTGAGATCCTTCAGGGAGAACCGAGCAGCATCCATAATCTGTCTAAATGCCACGCTGGGCAGACTTGCCCGTGTGGTTGCAATTCCTCTGATATCATGGGCCGAATGCCTATTTGCCGTCTCTGCTCGCCTGTTAAGTGTAAGTATGCCCCAGAGATGGCCTCCTTCACCCAACCAGACACTGTGATCATGGTTACCTTGAAATAAGAGGGCTTTCTCACCCTCTTCAAGGTTTTAGACAATTCTATGTACCATTTTAGAGACCTGACGGGGCCATTGCACCCTGTTGTCCAGCAAAAAAACCTTTAAAGCTGTGTAGGTTCACCCAGCTAGGTGTGAAAGAAGCTAATTGGTTATTATCCAATAGAAGGGATTGGAGAAGAACTCCTCCATTTTCCCACCACAGATCACCTGGGTCTATTCTGCAGGAATGAACTCAGCCCCCTCACCTAGCCGAAGCTAGTTGTAATAGGAAATCTCTTTTAACTGCCACGGTTTGGAGGTCCATTTCTCTCTGAGAGTCCTTGGTCTGGTAGTTACTACAAATGTGCATGTATCCCTTTAAAAAGGGTTGAGAGATCTGTGTTTGAGGATACCGTGGAACCATCAGAGGACCCTTGATGTACAGCTGCTATGGCTGACCTATACCCCGCAATCATGGCCGGAGCCAGGGTCACCATCCAAGAACTCCATCCCCTCTGTTAGAGGGGCCTGAGTGGAATCCTCACCTCTTCCCACGCACCACCTTCGGTAGTAGTTAAGATGAGAATAAGTTACCAATACATTGCTAGATGGCAATTCTTTATTACACAAGAATTATCTTTAAAAAAGTTGCTCATCCTGTCCAGTTCTTTCTCCTTGCCTTGTAAATATTCGACATTTTCAATAAATTTGTTACATTTTGTGATAAGCAATTGTGTTTCTTACTAAAATGTGGCATCTGACAAGTCTAGTAGTACAGCCTCCTCTTGATCTGCATCCTCCTGTGGGTCCTCTGATACAAGAACATCAATGAGTTCTTGTGGCATGAGGTCAGCTTCACTCCACTTGGTTGTGAGCTTCCCATTAAGGCTTCTTTCATAGCTGGGTGAACCTACCGAGCTTTAAAAAGAGTTTTCGCATGAAAACAGGATGCATGGCCCTGACAGGGCTCTAAAATGGTACATATAATTGTCTAATCCCTTAAGGGGTTTCAGCAGGGGATCCAGAGCCAGGCGAGAATCAACTTGCCAGGTGTATGATACCTGTTTAAATCACTATCAATGAAGGTGTGTGGAAAGAGGTGTGGATTCTATTCAGGCCCCTAGAGCAGAGGTGGTGGAGTTCTTGGATGGTTTGTATAACGTTCAAGATTAAGACAGACCCCAGGCTCTGGCCACGATTGTGTGGTATAGGTCAGCCAGAGCAGCCACTCACCAAGGGTTCCCTGATGGTTCCATGGTATCCTTGAACACAGATCTTTCAATCCTTTTAAAAGGGAAATACGTAGTAGCTGCCAGATCAAGGATTTTCAGAGAGACATGGGACCTCCCAACAATATTGAAACACATGGTGAGAGCCCTATTTGAGCCATAACACACAGCACCTCTGAAGTCGGTGGCAGTGGAGACAGCCGTCCTATTGAAACTAGCTTTGACTAGGCGAGGGGACTGAGTTCATTTCTGCAGGATAGACTAAGGTGATATGTGATGAGAAATTGGAGGAGTTCTTTTCTCATCCCTTCTATAAGATAAGAACCAATTGGCTTCTTTCACACCTAGCTGGGTGAACCTACCCCGCTTTAAAGAGTTTTCACTGGACAACAGGGTGCATGGCCCCTGTCAGGGCTCTAAAATGGTACATAGAATTGTCTAAACTCTTGAGTAGGGGAGGGGGAGGTGAGAAGGCCCTCTTCATCACCTCAAGGGAGCCTTATTTCAAGGCAACCAAGAGCACAGTGTCTGGTTGGGTGAAGGAGACCATCTCTGGGGCATACTCACACTTAACAGGCGAGCAGAGACAACAAATAGGGGCCATGATATCAGAGGGGTCGCAACCACACGGGCAAGTCTGGTCAGCGTGCCATTCATCAGATTATGGATGCCGCTGTGTAGAGTCGTCCACAAATCTTTGCTCAGTTCTACCTGAAGAATCTTCCTGTCACGAAGAGACGATGTAGTAGAGCAGTGTCGGTGACAGCTGGCACAGCATCTAAAAGACTTTTCCACAGCCTTCGATAGGACGGTGGTACTCTGCTTAATCTGCTGGGCAACCATCGTTCATTCCATATACCTAAGATTCATGTCTGGTCCTTAAATGCAATGTTTCCTATTCAATTTCTAGAGTTCTGATTTTGAATTTTTTTTCTCTATATTTTAGCTTTTTTTGGCGCATTTTTCTAGTTAAGGGTACGGGTAAAGACTCATCCACAGAGAAGGCCACATGGCTCCCAGAAATTTCTTGGTGGTTTCATTTTAATCAGAACAGACAGGGGAACAGTTTTTTTTATATTACACGAGGTCCTTGTTCCCTATGTTAGCATAAAAAAATTCAAAATAGTGAAGCGAATGTTGAAAAACTGTGAAAAAGCGGCATTTTTTTCAACGTTGATTTTCTCCAAAATCATCACACCGGATCCAAATGTCTCTTTACCACAATATACCAGTGGTATCTTGAATTGGCATACACAATTTGGTGTAGTTAGGGCTCTTATAAATGATTCTGTGACCAGATTTAGTATTTTGTGATTTTTCACAGTCCGAGGCTTAGGTAGCGGACTTAACAGGGCCTACAGGACACACCCACCACTGGCCAGATCTTAGACAACCTGATTATTGCAGCTCAGGCACCAAGGTTTGTTAAAATATAGGTCTCGGGGGGAGAGTTTACCCCAATAGCCCATGGTCTAATTTATATATATATATATATATATATATATATATATATATATATATATATATATATATATATATATATATATATATATATATATATATACATATATATATATATGTATATATATATATATATATATATATATATATATATATATATATATATATATATATATATATATATATATATATATATATACAGGTGAACTTGGATATGACGGACTCCATGGGACCAGGAATACTGGTCCGTCATATGCAAAATCTGTCGTATATATATGACGAATACTTGATATGCATCGGACTGGGACCAAGCATATTGTCCGTCATATGCAAAAATCCGTCGTACAGTGGTACGTCATATCCAAGTTAGCCTGTATATATATATAAATAGTTGATTTAGTGAGGGTCTTAAGGCACATTAACACACAAAGGCCATTTCATTTAGTCATACAATTTTACCCAAAAAGTGGTCCTATGTCATTGTTAGAGTCCAATGACAAAGCATTAATAAGAGAAAAAGAAGAAAAGAGAGAAAGAGAGTAAGAGCAGAGCCTCCTTTACCATTTGTAGCTTGGATAAGCTTGATTCATTGCCCCTTCTACCCGCCTTTTGTACAGAAAAGCTGCGGTATTTTTCAGTTTTTGCTTGGACAAGCTTATAGAAACTTCAATTAGGTCACACGATGATTTGGACGGAATGAGCTAAAAAAAAACTGCGCTACAATCCAAAGAAATTGCAGCTTCGGGTATATCCAAGCATTACCACGCTAGTTGGGACTTCCAAGTACAAAAAAACCTTTGAAGTCTCCACAGCACCTCACCTCACACAATGAGGAGCAATGGTTTTTAACAGCTTATCAAATATTTATAAATATATCAAATTGCATTACTTTTGAACAAGGCAAAAATTGATACACTCCCATCCGAAATAAACGAAGCTATGATTAAGCCAAATTGCACCAATACAAAGAAAAGGGCAGAAACCTTTCCCACATGTGTGTAAACTTATAGGAGCTTCTATAATGGTTAGTCTTTTACTCTGCTCAGTGATAGCCTAGACTGTCACAGTTGGTCTGAATATGATGAAAAGGGTGTTGGCCTTTACATGTAAAAATCTCAAAATGACCATATTTTTACCAATTGACCACAACAGCCATCTTAATATAAAACATGATTTACAGATTTCAAGATATCTTGGTATCAATAAATCCTTTTTTATTTTCACACTTTTTCTGGCCGTAATAGTGGCTTTAAGTATAGGATCGATTATACCGCAACTTGTAATTCTATGTTCTCTTTTTCTTTCTACTGCCTTTGATATTTTTTGTAAGACTAATATAATTCAGTTCCTCAAGTAATAATTTCACAGTTCAACTTGATACACAAAAGTGAAATTGAGACATGCAATAACAAAATATTCGTTCTATTTGCAGTGAGTGTGACTTGAACATCCCAGTGTACATGCATATGTTATTTATATCTATGTTATATATACATACAAAATTACTAATCTTGCTTTGCAAATTATCATTGCTACACATAATAAACATAAGTTGATATGAATTTTTAAATTTCAGATGTGAAGTCTTGCCAGGACCTGAAAGAAATGGGCTATAGGACAGATGGTGATTACATGATTGATCCGGATGGTTTTGTAATGGGGGATGTACCAGTGCAGGTCAGCTGCAATATGACAGGTAGAAATGGTCAAGCAAGTACTATAGTCAGTCATGATTCGGAAGCAAGAACACATGTGAAAGGTTATGAGGGTAGGTTAACTTATGTCAAAAATGTAGGTTATAATATGACCAAATCCCAACTATCTTCCCTATTGAAGCTGTCTGACCATTGTGAACAATTTATTCAATATGAATGTTATGGTTCCGTCTTTCGGATGTTTCGTCCACCTATCGTCTATAATGTAGGCGGGGTGTGGGAATCATTCAGAGGGGAAAAGATGTATTACTGGGGAGGAGCTATGCCTGGAAGTCAAATGTGTGCATGTGGAATGACAAAGACATGTATTCGTCGAGACAGAAAATGTAATTGTGATTCAAACATAGCAGAATGGAATTCTGATGAAGGCTACCTAACAGACAAGGAATCCCTGCCAGTCACAAAGATGTACTTTGGAGACACAGGAGCTACTGGTGAGCAAGGTTACCATACTCTCGGGAAACTTATTTGTTATGGAAAACAAATTTGAAATGATGATTTTTGAGGGGCAGCAGCAAAGTTGCATTTAGAAGACATATTTTGGAGAAACTGATGATGGACACAAACAGTGATGGTCGCATTCAAACTTATTTCTAAGGAACTGTCTAATGTATGTATCAGAAGTGATTTAGTTTCATTTTTTTTATACTATGAGAAATAGTAGGCTCTTGGGTATAATGTCTACAATTCTATAATTACCATATATCTTAAACCAGTTAAATAATTGCCTAGTCACACGGTTGCCTGCATAGAAAATAAGATTAAAGATACCACATCCCATCTAGGAAACTTTGGAATTTGAATTATCCCTACTTTTTCTGCCATTGAGGATAGGTTTTGTCATGCCAGTCGTAAGTGGTGGGGAAATTGGTTGGTGATGTATCATTCATGTACATCAGTGTTGTATCAGTTAGAAGGAAGGTATCGCATTCAGTTTTGCAAGAGCAATTGGTCAATGTAATTCATCTTCAACTGCCTCAAGACATCAAGCTACTTGTAAAATAGTAATTGCCCTAAAGATTACTATTTCCATGGTATAAATATCAGTTTTTTTGTTAAAATTCAGTAAACATGAATAACTGCCAGGTAATAAATGCAAGGTGGACTGCTTAACAGTAGAAACGATAAGCACAACAATGATCAGCTATGAATATATTTGCAACATGCATACTGTCCTTGAATGTTTTATCTATCTCTCATAATTATATTGCTAAGATGTGGAAATTGTTTTAGGATCCAAGGTTCCAAAGCTTATAAGTGTCACTTGGGATGATGGCATTCTATTGGAACCTGTTATATAAACCTGGTGGGTTTTGGTCAATTGTGAAATATATGAGCTTGTTCTCATACATCATGCTATGGAGATGGGTTTTAACGTTTTTACAATTTTAGTATAGGTGGTATTTTATGCTGTGTTAATATAATATCTTAAGCATATGTAGATAATCTTTATAACAGTGTATGTATTTTATGCTAGAATGTCTGCTTGGTACACATCCATCTGGTTAAATATTCTGACTCTAAAAGTGCTTCTGTTCTCTAATTAGCAATGTATGGTAACTAAATGACACTTATTTGCTCCATGTACAGTTTACCCACAATTTTCTATCCGCAAGGCTTTCTCTTTATATCATGCTATGGAGATGGGTTTCAACGTTTTTACATTTAAGTATGGGTGGTATTTTATGCCGTGTAAATGATATAAATCCTCAGTACATATATACTTCTTCAAGCATATGTAGATAACCATTACAACAATGTATGTATTTTCTTTGCTAGAATGTCTACTTGGTACACATCTATCTAATCTAACATATTGAAGGCTTTTTCTTTGTTCAATATATCGATTCTAACTTTTGCTAGGCAATCGATTACCTCAGTTGCCCTAATAAAATCGTTGCTGATTGAACAGCATATATTTTTGGAAATCTTCAACATTCATCAAACAAAAATAAATGCAGGTAATAAAAAGATAAAACATAGATCAAGTACAAAAAGCTATGGAGATATTACCATCATAATACCTGAAAAACATGTCTTTCATTGCTGAGATGTGGGAAGAGTTTGAGGTTACAAAGATTCAGTATGGGTGTTATGTCGGATGGCACGCCTTATGAACTTCTAATATAAAAGGTATAGTTCAATTGGGAAATATATGGGATAGTTCTCATAAATTTTGTTATGGAGATATGTTTCCAAACGGTTACATTTAAGTATATATGGTATTCTTTGTCTAAATAACTATATAATACTTAGTAAATATGTAAATTTTGTTTTATGTAAAGCATGGCAACCCTATTTATTCTATGAATTTCTCTCTGTTCAATAAATCATATCTATACAAAGCAAAAATGGATCTCTGTGCTCTTTGGAAATGTCTGTACCAGCTGCATTGACCTATTCTTTCAACTTAATCTCATCTATCCCATGTAAGGAAGACAATCAAGATATGAACATATGGTCTGACTATTTTGACTGAGGCTTATCACATATACACTCTCAACCCACTCTGCCGTGATTCCTGATGCTGATTGGTAAATAGCTTTGCAGCCATTACATATTATTCAAATGCAAATTTCGTCCCTTGCATGCTGCACAGTGGACCCAACAATGGCAGGTGCCCCTCTCTTGTGTTATGAGCAGCATTATATGCCAGTTTCAATGGAGATCACAGGATGCCAATGTAGTATGTTTGTGACTCGGTTTTACCTCTACTCTTCTTAAATTAACCAGCCTGGCTACACAAAGTAGATATGTCCTGAAGTACCACCTGCTCTAAGATAAAATATTACAACTCGGCGTACCAGCATTATGAATATTACCGATTGGCCAGGGATGTGACCTCTATAGGTCAATAGCCTCATTTTGACCTCCAGCCAGATTTCAATCAGACTATCTATGTCACTTATGAGGTTATCTTGGGAATCATAAAATGATATTGCCAATTCGAAGAATTTCTTGTAGTGTTCTGATAAACATTTCTTTTTTATTTTTGAAAAACTCTGTAGTATATAGACCTTTCTATTAATTTTCCTGATAGCCGAGCATCATGGCCATGCTTATGCATATGATTTCTGAAAATATACAGTGATATAAAGGTTCCATCACGAGTTGATGGAAAAAAGGTATCTTGCACTCATGAGTGATTTTGTGTCTTGGGACGAGGCTTGTGACGACCACCGTTTGTTTTCCCTAGAAACTGGCGTCAGGTCATGTACATGATGCTTGTTCAAGTACACACGCGCCATTGTTAGGTCCACTGTTCGAGCAGCATGAAATTCCTAGTATTTACCAGTCCCAAATTCAATACCTTCAAAATCAACTTTCAAAGCATGCTCATAGTTCTTTTTTGGTATCAACATTTAGGAAAACGTCTGAATTTTACGGCACATACTTTAGGGATCAATTTCACAGGTTTTAGCATGGCCTACACATTATCCTGAACAATAAACCAACGGGTAAAAAGATAAGCTGTCTTTGGGTGTTATATGTGCACATAGTGCAGGCCTGTGAGTGGGAGAAAAACATTTCTTAAATATATTTCCTACTATGCTTTCATCTAATATATTTTACCAAAATTATGAGGCTGTTTTTTGGCCACTATGGACAAATTAAATCCAACAATCATAGATGTATACACACATATTTAGGAACTGTTAGTTCCATTCTAAACCAAAAACCTTACCTTATATGAAAACAATTCAAAGTATGCATAATTATTTTAACAAACTCAATTTAGTAGATAATGGCAGAAAACATGTTTACTGGAAGGATTTTACTAAGTATAAAAAATCTAAATTTTCGATTGATTGGCACTAAATATAGTGACAAATATACCTAATTATCATACTTTCTCTTGTTATCTGATATGGTATTACATATAACAATGTATCTAAGAATATCTGTCAATATGAACTATCAGTTCGCAAAAAGGGAAAGAAATTGAAGTTTTTGAGTTATTTTTCGTACGTTTTGTACCCTTGATTACAAGATGACACAGTACCAAATACTATACACATTATACAAACAAATAAAACATAGAAACTGAGAGTGAACTATAAGTTCTGCATGTTTGTTGATCAAAAATAAAATGTAACATAAATCAGGTTTTGAGGATGAACCATTATTGGAGGATTACCATTATATTAATATAATGATTACCACAGCAGCTATTTATGATTATTAAGTAAAATAGCAACTACTTCTGCTCGTTTACTAGTATTACTTATAGCAGCAGAGAGAGCAGGTACAGTTAGTTCAAAAACCTAATCTCAACCTGGTCTGGAACTAACTGTACTAAACATACATGTCCTGAAAGATTAAAAATGTTACTCATTGTCAATTAATGTGTGCCAACTTACTTCCTCTCTACTTATCATTTATATTGCTGTTAAACCCTGAATGTTATATTTTGAATTGTTATTTTGTAGTCGGCCAAGAGCCCGGGCAGCTCGTGTTTACTATGTAAATTTATTACCGAATTGAAATAAATATTATCTATCTATCTATATAGCTATGCACACATGTTTGTTCTGCATGTTCATTGATCAAAAATAAAATGTAACATAAACCAGGTTTTGAGGATAAACCAATATTAGAGGATTACCATTATACTAATATAATGATTACTACAGCAGCTATGCACACAAATAGTATTTGCCTGGCACAGATGATTTAAATTGCCTACCCACTTGGGTATATACACTCAAAGAACCCTTTTGACTGATCAGATGCTTTATATTGACTACATACCCTGAGGTGATTTTCCCCTCTGTGAGTATTGTAAGGCACTGTTTTGCATGATTAATGACAAAATGAAGTGTAATGTAGCACAACCCTTATTGAGATATTACCATTAGATTAATGTGGGATTTTCCCCAGCAGTTAAGCACAATAGATAGAGTTTGTCTGGCCCAGAGGACTTATGTTATCCACACACCTCCCTCTGACCAGATGCCTATATTAACCACATACTACAGGTGTTTTTCCCCTTTGCTAGTATTCTAAAACACTGTTTTGTATCCTTCCATATGGGATTTTACCTTTTTACTGACCAGATACCTTATATTTGCCACAACTCTAAGGTGTTTTCCCCTCTACGGGTATTCTATGACACTGTTTTGCCACCATTCATAAGATATTTTCCCTTTGTGGGTATGGGTTAGACTATATAGTGCAAAGCCATATAAGGATACTGAAGGTTACACCAGAGAGACAAAATATGTATTGCGAGCACCAATGGTGTACAAAGTCATAAGGTAGACAGTACCATCAACATAAGAAATCTAGACTCTTATTTACTGAAAGAACATTAATGAGAGGGTCATTATAGTGGGGGAATGTTTTAGTTTCTTTCTGTCAAATAATATGAATGACATGTGAATTATGTTACAAATGTTACAGGTTTTGTTAATAATAGTCTAGAGATAATAGTAAAATATTATGTTGTAGGTATGGCAGATAGTACTAGATAAATTGGAAGAAAAACCATCAATAGAAAACAGTATACCTACTATTTACTGGAATAATATTCCCAAGTGCTGCAGAATGTTTAGCTTCAGTTGATACTAGGACAAAATACACCATTTTGGAAGCAGGAGACACTTCAGGTCAGAATAAGGAATTCTGAGGTATGGTAAATTTGAGTAAAATTAAGACTGGGTAACACATTGCATTTGTCTTACTATCTGTCAATAACATCCTAACTATCTTTCAATAACAAGCTCTAACCATATAAATGATTTGATAAATCACTAAAATAGAGTAATTATGAAAATAACTTGAAGAAATAAGGGTAGATTAACAAAATATTTCAAAGAGAGTTGTTGGCTAGGTACTGATCAACAATTCCTCTTCAAATATTTTTCTAAATAAAGCTTTAACCATATAGATAATTGGATATGATAACTAGAATGGAGTAATTATGAAAATAACTTTGGGAATAAGGGTAAATTTACAAAATATTTAAAGGAGAGTTGTTGGCTAGGTACTGATCAACATTTCTTCTTCAGATATATGTTTTGAATATAGCTCAAACCGTATGAACAATTTACTGAAATGAAATAATTATGGCAATAACTAAAAATTAGAGAGTTGTTAGCCAGGTGCTGATCAACAGAGTACCCGGTATAACAGGTAAAAATTTGTGTAAGGTTTGTGTAAGGGACTTGGTAAGGTTCTAATTAAAGTGTCCCCTGAAATTACCTCTGATCCCTGATATAAAGGCAAAATAGCAAAGGTGATTTGGGAATACACAGATATGTAGGGTTTAATTAGGTTTTGTCTAATAAAGGGATACTGTAAAGTTCGAAATATTAACGTGGAACTATCATTGGCGGCTTTAACGAGTGGGTCAGATTCGGTAATATTACGATCCGTTCATATTTGTTCCATTTTTCAACAATTGTTCTATGTTCTATTATGTCTCCGTCGCCTTGTAGCCCAAAAACACCTAAAACACTTTTAGGTTACCCCCAGAAGGACAGATTACACGGCGGCATATCTACTTGCATTAAATTACATTATAATTAGGTGATTACATGGGATAGGGAGGGTGGGTTGAGATTGATTCTGACACTGAGTAAGCCGAGTGTGGAATTCACTTGGCAAGTGAAGAGGTCGGTATCTTTATCGTTTGGTGGTGCTATTATGCCTTGACCTATGAAATGAACAGAGCCCTGTAAGATGGACGGCGAAGCTAGCCGTATAACAAAGCTAACAGCTCGTTTATTCATACCAGGACCATCATGGTAAGTATTACAATATATGCAAATGTATGGCAGGGATTAAGTTAACACTAGTCAGTGTCGCCCTCTTGACGAGTGAAGTCAACAACCAGGCACTCGTCTGTATCAATTACAATTTATCCCGGCAAGTCTCTTCTATCCCTAATTTAGAATGGTGTGTGCATTGTGTTGTAGCCCCTAGCTTTGAGAACGGGGAAGATGTCTGGTTTGTCCATTTAAGGGGTAAATTTGCCAATCTGAATATTTCAAAAATTAGTTTGAATATCTGTCGGCAGATGGCGTTTTTTCTAGATGGTTCACACACGAATATAACGATTCGCTATTATGGAAAAATGGGTCGATTCGGTAAATTTAATCTCGCTAATATTTCGAACTTTACAGTATATGGCAAAGATACCTCATGTTTCTTAAAACTTTGGGGGGTAACTGGAGGAGGCAAATCCATAAAACCTTTGAAGAGCATTATGTACATTTCCACACAGGCGTCCTTCTAGAACTGATTGTCTGTTTATATCATAAAATCTGATTGAAAGTCTGATTGCTTTCCATCACGATCCTCATTTGAGCATCTCCAGAATAGGGCTGATCGAAGTCCTTGTCTCCTTGTACTGTCTTGTCATAGTTCTAACTTTCCATCAAGGCAGTATGCACACACTGCATCTTCCTGAAGGCTGTCTTCTAGTTATGTGAATGCAGAATATGTCTTCCTGTTACCCTCTCTTCGCAAGAATCTGTCTCATCTTCTGAGTCTGATCGGTGTCTCTTTCCGCAAAGTCTGCATCTTCAATTGCTATGCCACTGTCATCTGAACTAGTACCCCCCACCCCTCACTGCTGTTGGGCAAGCAGCCGCTGATGGTGTGTCAGAGTCCTTATCACTAGCATTACACAGCTGCAGAAAGCAGTCTTACGTCTATAACTTGAGCCATATATCTCACAATAAAATTTGATGATAGAAAGAAAACTTAATGCTACATGTTCTTTACACTACGTACCACATTGTCTTTCAATGAAAATCAATAGAACTCATATACACACACATGTGTATATCCAATGCTATTGTAAGTGGCAAAATACTGAGGTGAGCTGAGTTAAGATGTTAGGATTAGGAAGAGATTCCCCATCATCTGTCATAATTTCCCTATGACCCTCAACAAGTCCAAGTCAATCTGTTTCTGTATTATTTGAAAGTGCTATCAGTTGTTTTTTTTTATTCCAGAATAGGGCAAAAATCGTAGAAATGGTGTAGTTGAGGTTTTAATTGAAGTTCAAAGTGCTTCAGTACTGCAGTCGAAGTGATCATGATGGGAGATAAAAATAAATAAAATAAATGTTCAACACGACTATTACATTTATTCCCCAGCAGGCCTGTTCAGTCTTTGAACCATTTCAACTCCCTGGGGAGCATGCAACCTTGGCAGCCATTTCGGCGCTCTTGGGTTGAAGCAATCACATAGCCATTCTGCCCTTAATGCCAGGTACCCTATTCACAGCTGGGTGAACTGAGGCAATGTGAAGTTAACTGTCTTGCCCAAGAACAGACCAAAGTGACCGGGCGGGGAATCGAACCGACGACCCTCTGATCGCTGGTCCAACACCTAACCAATTGAGCTACCCTGTCACCCTATCTCCAGATAAAGGACCAACATCTGTTCAAATCTTATGGATAGAAGTAACCAGGCCTTAACAAAATATTTCAGGTGTACAAGCATGACAGGATGATCATTAGAACTCTCCAAGGCAAGACATGGGGAACCATCTGAGTAATACCAGTTGAACATTTGAAATAGAACAAAAAATCCTACAGACCATGAGTACCAGTAAATAAAAATTTTACTGAACAATAATGTGGTATGTACTTAACTAGTAGTATGAAGATTATGTACCATGGGATTTTCTTTCCATTATAGAGTTTTATTGTGAGATCTAGGCAGTTGTGTAATGCTAGTGATAGGGGTTCTAACACACCAGCAGCGACTGCTCGCTCCACCCCAGTGGGGGGGGGGGGGGGGTCACCTCATGGGAAAGTCCCCCTATTAAAGATATATTACGGTATCCGACAAGGTGACAGTGGCATCTAAAACTTAAAATCCATTTTGAAATATACTCCACATTCAGAAATCCATCACATTTTGCATAAGCTATCAGTGTCAATTCCCCTTTGAAAATCTAAAATAGAAAGGGGTCACTGTATAGTCATTCAGTCCATGTAAGTGGCGCCAAGGAAGCTGTAAATTTGCAAATTTCATGTCTAAAATTGAAAGTCGATTTAAAAGATACCCCACATTCAGACTTTCATCAAACCTTGCATAGCTTTCACTGTCAGGTCCCCTTTGAATATCTAAAATAAAAAAGGGGGGTCACGTCGTCGATAAAGGTGTCGCCAAAAGCGCAAACATTCAATATCCAGTGTGACCATGTTTTGGTGGAATAGGATTTATGTATGTGTATATCACATAGAGAGATAGAGAGAGAGGGGGGGATGGTGTTGTAGAATACATTGCATATGCACATGTCACATTTGAAGCCCTGGTAATATTGATATTGATAATTCTGTTTATAGTATTGTCGGGAAGTGCTGAAGTAGAATACTTCTAATGTGTTTCTTGCCATCTGTCATTAGATAATGTTAGAAGAGTGTTTAAACTACAGGAATACTTTGTAAAAAGTGTTGGAACCAGGGATATTCGAACATCAACTGCTGATGGCATGAGTCATTGTTTATCAAGTTGTAAAAAGTCTGATGTTTAGTGCAGAGAATACTTTTGACGTAGCCATCTGCATTTACCCAGCGGTCACTGGACGTACAATGTACGTACATTTACCGCTGGGTAACTTAAGTGATGCCCCAGACATGAACACTAGTTGGGGATATATCTGCTTCAAATTTCCAGCAGTGCATGTGCATTATTACTGCAATATTATTTTCGATACTTTGTTTTCGACAAGATTTGCTGAGCAACAAGACTCAACTTGTTTAAACAAGTTACTTTACTGTGTATATACCTCCATTGCCATGTACACAAAACGTATAAATTAATTTGACTCAAAAATCTATCATAATATAAGATATCTGTAAGTACTCACCACAGGAGTATTTCAGTGCATATAATAAAATTAAGTCAGTGTCAGGTATAAAGGGTTAAGAAAACTGCACAATTATAGCGCTTGTTATAGGTGAAAAATGAAGGTCGAGTTATCTTTTTATTTGACATGAGTACGGTTGAATATATTTTCTTAGTTGACAGTTCCAAATTATTTTAGAAATGTGGGTAATTTTGAGGTTTTAATGCTATTTTGACCTTTTTCAGGGATCCACATCATAGTAAGTAACCCCACCCGGGGCTCAAACTAACGACTGCGCCACTCTAGTCAGAATTGATTTTTATTGAATTTGGTATAGTCGAACATATTTTCATAGTCAATAGTTTCAATTCATTTTATAAATGTGTGTAAGTTTGTGTTTTTTATGCTATTTTGGCAGTATTAGGGGTCCACATCATAGTAGGTAACCCCACCCCGGGGCTCAAACTAACGCCTGGGCCACTCTAGTCAGAATTGATTTTTATTGAAATTGGTATAGTCGAACATATTTTCATAGTCAATAGTTTCAATTCATTTTATAAATGTGAATAATTTTGTGTTTTTATGCTATTTTGGCAGTATTCGGGGTCCACATCATAGTAGATAACCCCACCCCCGGGCTCATACTAACTCATGCGCCACATTAGTTCAAATGGATTTTAATTTTGAGGTTTTTATGCTATTTTGGAAGTTTCAGGGGTCCACATCATTTATAGTGGGTAACCCCATCCCGGGGCTCAAACTAACGCCTGTGCCACTCTGGATAAAATTGATTTTATTGACATTAGTATGGTTGAACACATTGTCCTAGTCAATAGTTCCAAATCATTTTATAAATGCGACCTTTTTGAGGGATCCACATCATAGTGGTAACCCACCCCGGCTGACGCCTGCGACACTCTATTTAAAATAGATTTTTATTGATATTAGTATGGTTGAATATGTTTTCCTAGTCAATTGTTGCTATGTGGCTATTACAAATATCAATCCTTTGAGACCTGTTTCTAGATTAAGGAAGTACCTGCGAATAAGTAAGTGAAAAGTAATTGAATATTGAAAAAGGAAAAAGTAGCTTCACTGAGCTTACGTGGAACACCTTATTTAGAACACACCAGATTAATGTTCATCTCATACTCTAGTGAAACACCCTTTCTAGAACACACCAGATCAATGTTCATTTCATACTCTAGTGGAACACCTTATCTAGAACACACCAGATTAATGTTCATCACATATTCTAGTGGAACACCTTACCTAGAACACAACAGATTAATGTTCATCTCATATTCATTAATAATGCACGCTGTGCAATTCAGCGAATAAGTTAGAAAGGTCAAGAGGCCGCTATAACTGTTGATTACTCAAACGCCAACGTTCTTTCAGAATACATTTCGCTAATACTTCACATTCCCTACTCACGACTAGGGCAAGGTATAACAATACTGTGGCCATCACCGTAGTGTTTGAACCAAAGGTAGTCACATACACCTCAATGCATATAGTATGGTAACTGCAACAAAGACAGACAATATGCAAAATAATAAATCGTCACGGCAAGAATAAACGAAAATATTTCAATCTCCATTTTCAAAGTGCTCTAAAAGAGTCTTGCACCATGTTCCGCCTATCTGGTGCAGCTTAATTTTCATACTGATATTTTCCTTTTTTTCATCAGCCTTGAACGGTTGATATACGTGGTATCTAACCCTTCTGGTGCTGATGTACTTTCGTCCAATGCACAAAAAGCAACCAATTATTCAAATCATCTTATCCCTGACATGTTGAATTCATTGGAAAGCTTTTTGCTGAGGAAATGAGTACCCATTTGCCAGTTTCAATTATTTATCAGCCTTTTGTCATACATGTCATGTAAATTAGCCACCAGCAGCGAAAGGTTTAACTAAGCTAACATACATTTTCTTACCAGTTTGTCTATTCATGTTCATTACATTTTCGTGTTAAGAAAAATAACCCCATTTCCTTGTCATATGTCTTTGTAACGTCTCTCCTGCTCGAGTACCACTCTTTCCAGCTCGCCTGCAAGCTTACATAAAGCAGACGCACGTGTAAACCATACCTTGGGACGGGTGGTGACAGCATAAAAAGCGACTGCGGCGCTAATGTCTAATGTCTTTATTGCTAAGAACGGTGCTTTACAGTTGTCGACTTTATATTACAAATGCGAATATTATTACAGAAGTGTTTAACAGTTGGCGCAACAATTGCCACCCCGAGTTGTTGGTAGGTCTGCCGATAGACTAGTGGTCTTAGGTCTGCGCACAGATTACTCGCTCGTCTTCTCTCGCCTGACTGCATACATTCAAATCAGGGTTAGAAAACATGTTAGAAAACTGACAGTGATTTTGCCCCGGGGGGAGGGGGCACTTAGGTATTTAGTGGGGTACATATGCTCGTTATCAACATTTAAAGATACCCCTAAAGCACTGATTTCTGGCCAAAAAAGCACCCTTATTTAAAAAACACACACCCTTATTTAAAAAAAAACACACGACTTTTTCCAGTAAAAAAACCCCTTATTTTATCAAAACACTGACATTTGTTGAACGGGAACACGTATTTTAACTTTAGATTTTACAATCCTCTGCCTGAACTGACTCGGTAGTTCAGACATAAACATCGACAACAACAACATCTGATGCATAAGTAAGGTTCAATATTGTTGAACTACAGACTCGGAAGCCCAGTCACTTAGGGAGTCAATAGGCGTCAGAGCCGCGTACATTTCGTAAGGGGGTGTTCAGCCCCCATACCTTGTACCTGGATACAAAAAAGTACCCTTCTTTTACAAAATCGCGGAAATTCGGTCTTAAAAAAGACCCCTTCCTCCGCGAAATACGTAACGCGGGTGCGGCCCCCTCTGTACCTGAGTGCCCCCCCCCCCCCCCCCCCCGGGGGTAATTTGATAAGTCGGTAGTTAACATCAGGTGCCGCGGGCTTCTCTGCCCTCGACGCCTGGCTAGTTACGATTTAGAATTGATCTGACAGAAAACACGACGAACAAAAATCAAAACCGAAATGCTGATCAATACATCGAGCAATTTTGCATAACTGATATACTCAGGAAACACAAACAAAATAACTTTACAACCCCTTATAATGCGGTGGGCGTGTCAAATACGTTAGTTGGTGTGTTTGGACTGTTATACGAAAACAATTTAGCATCATTCAATTCTATACACATGGACTGCGCCTCGCCTCTCCGCCACTAGACACGATCAATTCAAAATTTGGCACCGCCATTGATTTTCAATAATACTTTTTCCACAAAAGTCACTGGTATGAAGTCCTTTTAGGAAGTTGCAGCATTTATAGTCATCGCCGCTCGCACAAAATTGAAACTGGTGAAATGAACTTGCAATCATCTTTATTCGAATCTGCTACTTTTCCTGCGTAAACTCCGTCAGTCTGAACACGTCAGGGTTGTAGTTTTCGTCCCGTCTTTTGGGCTTTTTCTGTTGAGTTTCTTTATAATAGAAGTCGTCATGCACGTGTTCCAACCTGACCCCATCCTTACGCGGATGAAGATTAACAACGAACGTGTCCCAGTTGACGTTTTCCGGCCCTATTTCTCTGATCTTGGACAGTTTCTGCTCCAGGAAGGAGAGGTGATCGTCCGGTCTCTCTATCATCAAGGCACTGAGCAGACTCTGAAACATCTGCGGTATGTGTCGCTTGTGAATGTAGGCTTGACATTCCTGCATACTAGAGATAGGACCCTGACTTCCACGGCCGGCCCTGTATGAGCCTTGGTCGCCCTCTGTCGCCATTGGTTCATAAACTGGACTTTTCCCTTTCACCTAGAAAGATAAATGTATACTTAGTAAAGCCCTGGTCACATTTGACTAAGACCTCGGTGCGGCTGATTGATCGCATGCGTCCAAAGTGCCGTGAACAGGTCGCATGCGGCCAAACAGCGATCTTTCATTTGTGGTCACAAAAGAAGTGGCCGTGCGGCAGGTCGTGGCAAGTTTTACAATCACGGAAATGTTTAAGGGCAGTTCCATTTAAAAGCGTATATATATATATATATATATATATATATATATATATATATATATATATATATATATATATATATATATATATATATATATATATATATATATATATATATATATATATATATATATATATGTATATATATTATATGTATATATATATGTATATATATATATATATATATATATATATATATATATATATATATATATATATATATATATATATATATATATATATATATATATATATATACATATATATATATTCATATATATATATATATATATATATATATATATATATATATATATATATATATATATATATATATGTATGTATGTATGTATGTATGTATATATATATATATATATATATATATATATATATATATATATATATATATATATATATATATATATATATATATATATATATATATATATATATATATATATATATATATATATATATATATATATATATATATATATATATATATAAAGAAATATATATATAAAAATAAATATATATATATATGGAACGGCCCTAACGCACTATACCCTTTGCACGGAGGATGCACGGCCACCTTGAAGAGGCCTTGAGGAGGCCTTCCTGTGGCCTCACGGTCCTTATGGAATAAAATTAACATATATTTTCTTTAATGAGTGCCGTAAGGCACTCTCAAGGATCAGTGGGAGCGCCGCACGGCCTTAAAGATTGCCGTGCGTCAGACGTTAAGTCAACAAATGTCCGTACGGCAGACGTGGACCGTAGACTGATTTGCGAACATGTTCGCAAACATCTCTAGCGCCCACGACCACCGATTCTCGACCGCACGACCTCTACGGTTGAGGCCAACTCCTTGAGGCACCTGCAAGGTGATCCTGCGATCGCCACGGTTTTCGGCCGTAAACTGCCCGCAAACAGCCCACACGGCGGACGGATGCCTAATGTGACCAGGGCTTAAAGGAGAATCATGTTTTAAGGCGGTTTGTGGAGTTAATTTGTGAGTATAGGGTCATTTTGAGATTGCTCATATGTTAAAGCCTACACACTTTTCCTCCTAATCAGATCAATTGTGAATGTCTATAGGCCATCACCGAGAAGAGTGAGAGACTATGGAACGCCATATGACCAAAAATTATTGTGAATAGGGTTTACAAATAGTGTAGTTTGTGGTTCTCGAATTTAAATTTAAAATTCAATTTTACTCATTTACATTTTGAAAAACTCGATCACGACCAGCTCAAATATATAAAAAAAAATACTCGAGACGCATATCTTAACAAATTCTGAATGAAGATTCAGACCTAAATCTTAATATCGGTCTAAATCTAGAATCAGAATTGGGCCGAGGAATTCCATATGGCAGTATGGACGGACTATAACCTTCACCATGGGTTCCCCCTTCAATTGCGCCATCAGTGAGCCTACGTTCTTCTATATCTAGCCGAATGATATTGACGAATGCAGGTAGAGTCGTTTTCGCCATGTTGCATCATTTTGAAGTCAGGTTGAGCCGTTTTTTCACAATTTGAATTTTGGTCATATGGCGTTTCATAAGAGACCGTCTATTACAGAAGCATCCATGGGTTTACACATAAGCAGGAAACGTTTTGGACCTTTTCTACATCGATAACGAACTGCATTTCCCCAAAACATGGTTGCTTCAAACACGCTTTCATTAATGTACTTGTCAAGTTACAATGAGATGCAACTACACCTTTCACAAGGGCAACTATACACATAAAGAGTTTGGTACGTGCCCAGTTTATTCTAACTCTACATCATATTTTACTGTAAATGCTAGTTCCCAAGTTCAGCGAAAAAGGTTTCTGTGAAACTAGACGTAACGTTGATAAAACGTGTACCTACCACATTTCTGGAAATCTCTTTAGTGAAAAAAGAACACTCAAACACCCATCTACACTTTGACAGGTGCCTGGTTGGAGGAGCTGTTTGTCTCGTTCAGCAAGGGAAATGAACACGGCTAGCAATGTAGGCAACCAAAACCGATGAACTAAAAAACACCATCGGCAACAGAGTCCAGTTCCTCATTGCAATTATCCCGCAAGCCCATATCTAGACGGTACGGTATATTAGGTAGTTAGCGGAAACCCTACTACTACTACTACTGCTGCTGCTGCTGCTGCTGCTACTACTACTACTACTACTACTACTACTACTACTACTACTACTACTAACTACTACTACTACTACTACTACTACTACTACTACTACTACTACTACTACTACTACTACTACTACTACTACCAACTACTCATCACCACCACCACCACCACTAGTGAATACTACTACTAATACTACAACTACTACTACTACTACTACTACTACTACTACATACTGCTTGTTGACTGAGAGCCTCCTCCTCCTACTACTACTACTACCACTCCACTAGGGGCTACTACTACTACTACTACTACTACTACTACTACTACTACTACTACTACTACTACTACTACTACTACTACTACTACTACTACTAGTGATACACAGGTTATTTGTAAGGGAAGCGTTAACTGGGAGTAATGGGTGGTATAGAAACACCTGCGAAAGTTGGGATCGTATACAGTATCCGAGCAGTGAATGTAGAGAACAAACTTGACTGCTCTCTTCCCCTGTCTATCTTACCTGTACATCCACAACACGAAGCTTTGAAGTGTTCGCGCTAGCTTTTGATTCCCTGTCTAGTAATGAGCTACCACCTGCGCAAGAAGTGGAAGTAGAGATCGACCTTCTGAAGAGATAACTCTCTCATCTTACTCTGTCTGTCCCGTCATTCAGTTCTAGCGGCGGCGAGTTATGCACCAGTCAATTGAATCCCCGGGAGGGGGGGGCCGGGAAATGGCCGGGCGATGCCGGGCTTATCCTGTTTAGTACACCAAAATGCTGCCCCGCAGGGTGGGGACATAACTAACTAGTAGAGCGACGATATAGGCCGGGGCACGGGGGCGGGGATAGTGAATAGCACCCAAATCCTCCTCATGCCAAAATCCTATTTACTATGATTAGCCCAATTAATCAGCCGCCTAGCAGTGGATAGACAAATGGTATGAGATATTGTCATAATGATACGACCGGCACTGAATGTGGCTAGTATTAAATTATCTTTTTTATATATATAAATACGAGGAAAAAAAACAAGAATATTAACAAAAACAAACACATTGATGATTACTGAATCTCGTTAAATTTGGAGGATAACACTTTAATTATAATATGTCTACAAAGCAAAGCTTTAAATGCTCGCGAATCTCAAAAATATTGTGAAATAATCACACAGTATGAGTAGTGATTGACCAAAAATTAATGGCAAAACAATTGCTACGATTTCAACCTGTCCAGCGTGCATCATAACCACTTGTCCCGTTGCAAGTGAATTCGGCAAAAAACGGCAATCTGGCCAGCAAAACAAGACCCTTACTTGCCCTGCTCGGCAAGAAATGTCTTTTGGCAGAGTCCTCGCAATGTAACTCACCTTAGTTATACAGGGTAGTGGGACAAGTGGAAGTGGCAGCGTGGGCAAGTAAACTTTAGGGGCAGCTTGCCATGCTCGTCAAGTAATATTTTGGAACCTATGTTGCACCCTGCTAACGCAACATCGTCATTTCCCAACATATTTAAAAGAATTAAATGGCAAGTAGAATGAGTTGTGGCGGTTATATCATTCTAAACTGCATTAAAGTTGACCCACAGAGATGCAAATAATTTATCTTTTTTGTGAAAATAGAGAATACCGCCGTGGCAACTTTTCCCGCTACTACAATCATGACGTCGCATGAGCATTTGTTGCACTGAGGATTTGGTGCGTGGTTGCGCATGTTGCGTGGTCAGTGACGGCACTTGGGTATTTAGGGGGGTGCATACGTTCGTTATCAAAATTAAAAAATACCCCTAAAGCACTGATTTCTGGCCAAAAAAGCACCCTCATTTTGATAAAACGCTGATTTTTCCCACTAAATAAACACCCCTTCTTTTAACAAAACACTGACATTGGATGAACGGGAGCACGTATTTTGACTTTCGATTTTATAATCCTCTGCTTGTTTAGCGGCAGCAAACTCGGAAGCCCAGTCACTTCGGCAGTCACTCGGCGTCAGAGCCGCGTATATTTTGTGGATTGTAAGGGGATTTTGACCCCCATACACCGTACCTGGGTACAAAAAAGTACCCTTCTTTTACAAAATCGCGGACATGCGGAGGTCTTAAAAAAAGACCCCTTCTTCCGCGAAATACGTAACGCAGGTGCGACCCCCCTCTGTACCTGAGTGCCCCCACCGGCCGTGCAACGCACTAGTGCGTTCCCTAATCATTCTGCATTAACTTTTGAAGCAGTAACAAAGTTATGACGGGATTCTGTCTCACCGTGACGTCATTCTTTCCCAAATTCAGCCGATAGAGGTCGCCGCTTTTGTTTTGTACTTTGCAGAAACAAGTTGCCACAAATCTTGCGCACATAGCAAATTTCGTCCAAATGGCCTTCGAAACTGTAACCTTTTTCAAGGTATCAGTACATATGCTTATGCCAATCAAAAACACTTCTTTGCAGAAGGGCTGCACAAGCTATTATATGCCAGAAATATCTAAAAATGAAATAGCCATTTTAAAATCCAATCATGGTAGCCTGACCAGATAAGAATTGATAGTTTGCATGAGGATGTACAGTGGCTTGAATTTCTCACGGTACTACAGACCAAGCTGCTATGGATTCTTCAACAAAGACAATCTTCATGAGGTGCATGAAGGCCCTCAATATGATAGTTTTTTTCTAGGATGTTCCTGCATTGGTACAAATCAACACAATAAAAGTTTATTTTCAAATTCATCTATCATATTTTTGATGCCCACATGGATTGAAAATATGGTTTAAAGGGGAACTTGGGGAACATTACAGGAAATGTGCACATAGGGTACCGTCGCCGCCACTCCACTTGTGGAGTGTCGCCGGCGAAGGCACACTGCGCTGCCGCTGTGCTTCCTGCCATTCGCTCTCCCCAGAGAACGCTATCTATCAGGCAGGTACTGGCGTGCAGGTCCTTATCTTTATGGGTCAAAGCAGTCAGCTGTGGCAGTGTAGGAGGGGTGTTACCGCAAGAATAGACAGTCTTAAAGATTTCCACTTGCAGTGGAAAATTGAGTATAAAAGCGGTTTTATTGGAAATAACTACAAAAAAGTGGCATAATTAGGTAAGGAAGTATATGATACACCGGCCTGCAGCTTAGTTTAGGAGTTTAAGCGTGCTCTTGAGGGTGAAAGTTGTAACTAGTGACTTTAAAAAGTTCTATGTGACCATTTCCTGTCATGAAGAACAAATCATAGGTTTATATGAAAGTTCATGAACATAGCTCAACATCTCTCATAAACAGGGAAGCCCTAGAGCTCCACACAAAGAGAAATCTAAAATTGTAATTAGTGAGTAGCACTTCCTCGAAGCCAAGGCCGACGCCATTGTGAATCTGGGTCATCAACCCCTGCTGTGGTCAGTGTTATTGGGTAGCAAAGGAGCTTAGGGGTGCTTGAGATAAGCACAGAGCTAGGGGCAGGAAGTGATCTCTGCCACCCAATTGAAAAACATGGCCGCAGCCAGTGGCTGCCAGGGGCTGGGCAGGATGATGGCAATATGCAAAAATCTCCCCTCATGGGATCACTGAGAGAACAAGAAGGGCAGCATCCTGTTCTTGAAGTTTATTACTCTCATATGAGCTGATATGTATGTGAGCCTTTAAAAAATGTGCCCCGGGGGCGGGGATTAGTGACAAAAAAATGTGCCGCGGGGGGCGGGGACTATGCAAAATAGTGCAGAAGGTCGGTGCACTATCCCCGCCCCATCCCGGCCCCCCCCTCCCGGGGATTCAATTGACTGGTGCATTAGCGTGTTGAAATCCATTACTGTGCGTGGTGTTATACCGTAGTCTAACTCACAAGTCAGCGGGTGTTGATAGGGTCAAGCAGAGCTAACCACACGTAAACAAACTTACCAACCAGCCTTAGTTTCGTATCAACTCAGCCGGCCAAAGAACGACGACTTGAATGTCGAAATTTACCTCCGAGTCTGTCAGTAATACCTTAGATGACCAAACACAAGCTCCAAGGTATTACAGTATACTTAATTTGCATAAAAACCGGTTTGACCCACTTGAACGTTTCGTTCCAAAGATCACTTAAAGGCTACTGCGAATTGGATAGGTACGGTAGTTTGAGTGTAAAGTTACCCTTCCGCTCTGAGTTGACCAACCAGTACAAGTAGACTGTCAGTAGCCTATATGTAGGCAGGTAGGTAGATAAGGATCGGCCACAACCTGGGTTCTCGGGCTCGCCTCATTACATTTCAGATCAACGCTCATTGTCTTTACTTTAAGGTCAACCCATGTCTTAAACGACAATCAATCGTCCTTAAAGGCGAATCATATTATTTGGTTGTACACACACACACACACACACACACACACACACACACACACACACATATATATATATATATATATATATATATATATATATATATATATATATATATATATATATATATATATATATATATAGGTATGTGCTAGATGGCCATGGATGAAATATATACGAAGAGATATTTCTCCGACTCCAAGGCCTGTGCTATACTACTACTACTACTACTACTACTACTACTACTACTACTACTACTACTACTACTTATAATAATAATAATAATAATAATAATAATAATAATAATAATAATAATAATAATAATAATGATAATAATAATTAGCTTTGATATATCGCCTTTTCCACCTATAAGGTTCAAAAGCGCGTTATAAAGAAAAGTCAGTGGACATATGTGTATGGTCCATATATAGTCAAATGAACTCTTTTCGTAATCGCAATGTTTTCAGCGGTGTATTTAAGTTTTGCACACTATCAGCAGCCTTGATGTTTTCGGGAAGCTCATTTCAAAGGCGTGCCGCATAAGCACGGAAGACTCAGTCACCAAACCTTTTCAGATTAGTGTGTGGTATGTGCGGATAACCCGAAAGAGATGTTATCTTTTTACACATGGGTTCACTGTTCAGGATGATGTGTAGGTCATGCTAAAACCTGTAAAAGAATAAACATCCATGAAACTAATCGCCAATGTACAATGCGCCGTAATGTTCGGGCGTTCTCCTAAATGTTTATACCAAAATTATCTATGAAAAATGTTTTGAAAGGAGCATTTGAAGGTATCAAATTCGGACCTGTTAAATGCGGAGATTTTTTCGGCTGCTCCAACGCTATACCCAAAAATGGCGCGCGTGCATTCAAACAAGCGTCACGTACGTGATCTGGCGCAAATGTGTGCACGTCGCAATTAACAGACACGTATTACCCCCTGGGGGGGGGGGGGGGGGGCACTCATGTACAGAGGGGGGCCGCACCTGCGTTACGTATTTCGCGGAAGAAGGGGTCTTTTTTAAGACCTCCGCATGTCCGCAATTTTGTAAAAGAAGGGTACTTTTTTGTACCCAGGTACGAAGTATGGGGGTCAAAATCCCCTTACAATCCACGAAATATACGCGGCTCTGACGCCGAGTGACTCCCGAAGTGACTGGGCTTCCCAGTTTGCTGCCGCCACTTGCTGCCGCTAAACACGCAGAGGATTATAAAATCTAAAGTTAAAATACGTGTTCCCGTTCATCCAATGTCAGTGTTTTGATAAAAAGGGGTGTCTATTTAGAGGAAAAAGTCAACGTTCTTATCAAAATACGGGTGTTTTTTTGGCCAGAAATCAGTGCTTTAATTTTGATAACGAGCGTATGCGCCCCCCTAAATACCCAAGTGCCCCCACCTCCCGGGGTATTACCATGATTGTTGAACTAATGCACAGGCGGCCTTTTGCTGACTACGTTTAGCTAGCCGACTTCACGGTAAAACGTGTATATTTCTCATTTTTATCGTGGGAGAAACAATTGTTCCATCACCCGCATTGGAAAAAGAAGGATCCTCGCAATCGTGAGCGAGTTTGTGTCTAGGGATACTAATTCTTTCCATCAACTCGTACCAGCCTAGATTCTAGGATACAGTTTCGCCACCCGTTACGAATGCCAGCCAGACTGCTAGCAAATCATGTGCTGTCAGGTCAGCCCAGTAAATCTGAGAATTAGGTCAAACCAGGGGTGTGCGGATTTATACGGATACATTTCTTTAGGGACATGATACGACTCTCCTCGCTTGTTAAGCTAGAACAACTCTACAAGAGCAACTACACACGTGAACTACAAGGAAGAGCGATAACTGGCGTGAAAACCTGCTGTCCCCAGACTGGAATTTTACTTGCGATAACTGCGTCTTAGTGTGACACACATAATCAAGGTATTAAAAAAGGACATGTTTGTCAAGCCATATTCTACTGATTGTAACACATCAGAGGCAGAATAAGTGGCACACCTACGTGCTAGATCTTGAAAATACAGAAACTATAAAACGCAGTTAGTTATGAGTCATACATGGTTAGAGGATTTTCTCTGTGGATGGATTGTCTAATTAAATACACTATTATTTAGGAAATTGGGTTTTAGAAATATAAACATAGATAAACCAGAATGGTAGATACCATGGCGATGCAGCTATGAGCTAATTATCATACTAGAGCCAGTGGTATCAGGACAATATCACACCGGACAATATCCCCCGGGGCAATAACCCCCAGGACAAAATCCCCCCCCCCCCCCCGTTCCAATATCCCCCTGTATAAAATCCCCTCGGACAATATCCCCCGTTAAAAGTACTTTTTTGTACTAATAATTTGAATTAAGTTATAAGTGTTACTTTTGTCCGGGGGGATATTGTCCTGGTACCTATGGTTCTAGGACAATATCCCCCCCCCCCTAGTAAAACATTCTCTAACAACCTCTAAAAAGTTTAAGTAAAAGAATAATTTAGGGGTCGTGGCTGCAAACAAACAATAAAAAAACGTCAGACATTGATATTGAATAATTAGTTAGGTGGTGAATTAAATATGATTGGAGGGAGCTTTCTGCTCTAAGGAATTCAGAAATTCGGGGCGAGGGGGGGGGGGGAGGCGACCTGCTAAGATAATTCAAAATTCAGCACACCCGCCCCCCCCCCCTCCTCCTAACCAAAATTCAGAATCTGAGGGGGGAGGGGAAATAACTTTGAATTCACCCCCCCCCACCATTAAAAAGTTTTCCACTGCTCCCCCCCCCCCCATTCTTTTTACAATGGAACAGTCCTTATTGGCAATTTTTTGAAGTCATTTTAATGTCTAAATAACTTAAGTAATAAAGTACTCAACTCAAGGCTTGGTCAGCAAGTGCTCATTGACTTGCTCATTAAACTCTTGACAAATATGGTCAGATCTAGATTAATTTTCAGTAGTAAGTTGATCACCGTTTCTATATCTTAAATCAAAAGTAAATGGGGGGGGGGGGGGATTTTGTCGTGGGGGGGTATTGTCCGGGGGCATATTGTCCTAGAACCAGAGCCAAAATTCAGAAGGCACGTACATGTGTTGCCCCGCGCGACTAACACGCCTGCAGTGTAATCAGTGATGCACTTGGGTTATTGACGGTGAGTCTCTCGAAAATATAGCACGCTCATTGGCTGAAATCTGGGAACATCAGTTAAGGATGCTCGCACCAGTTTTATTTTTGTTTAGGGAATGTATGAATATGTAATACCTTAGCGGATTAAACTGAGGAACCCTCTGTCAACAATGTTTGACACTCCTTGTGATCGGCCATTTTAGGAATTACGGCACAAGTATTCCCGATATAGGCTCTGCTAATGCCCGGTACTCCTTTACCCCTGTAAAATGGCCAGGTTCATTAAGGAAAAACAATATAAGCTACAGGAAAACAACATTCTAACACAATGTACTGTAACTACACAAAGGATCACCTTCACAAAATTACCTTCTAACACCAAAATATGAATTTTGTGGTAAATCTCATTAGAATTCAGTGTTCCCAGGCCACTAGACAACCAAGTTGTATAGCCCCGTCAGGTTTAACCCTAAAGCAGTCATACCTGAACTTCTCATCAAGTTAAAGCACACACATGCATTGTCTTATTTCATTTATCTTGGAAAAACTACAGTGACTGACCGTCGACCTGTTAGATTAACATCATAATACTATTATTAATAGGGCTGACCTTGTTTAAAACAATTGATATGTATCCCACTAAGAATATTTTCGGCTGTAGAACACTTACAATCTAATTCAGTATAACCAACTAATAAGTGCCTTTTTATCTTGAGAGGGCATTCAGATAAGGAAAGCAGGTACATTAAACCTTGGCGTGTTTGTAGAATTGAAACTTCTATGGTATCACGGCGCACTCGATTCCATACTTATAATGTTCTGCTGGTCTGAATATATTATGTAAAGCATGCGTATCATCTTCGTCAATTAAAACATAATACGTTGCCTGCTCAGATCTGAAAGATAAATGCTGTCGGTTATTCTTCATTCACTAGAGGCTAAGAGCGTAGCATGTCACTATTGCCCGACTGAATATAGAGCCCTATTACTGAGTCTAGCACTCGATTTGAAAATGGTAAATGGTAATTGCCCATTTGTCATCATTATCATGAGGTTCACCACAGCAAAGTCCTAATATAAAAACAAATTATCAGCAAAATCTGTTTCCATCCATATACTTAGTCTGGGGCCCGTTTCTTGTATCGTAAATTAGGAAGTATATCGATACTTAATTTGGCATATCCTGATATAATGGAAATGAACCAATTGCCCACTAAAAATGGATACGGACATTCAATGTACGTACATAGAACGTTTCGTTAGTACATACAACGTTCTGTGTACGTATATTGTATGTCCAATGACTATAGGTTGTCGCTGATACCAGAAATTCATTCGTTTATAAGTTTCTGGCAGTACTTATGGAGTTATATGGGCGTCCTTTAAAGGCACGTTGTTTTCTGTAGGTACTGACAGATTCAAGATGGCTGACATTATGTACAAAGAAGATGATGAGTACATTACACGCCTTAATGACCTGTTACTTAACCCTTTGTTCACCAAACTGGATTGTTGGAACGAAGGTTGGGATGCATATGATGCTTCGGATAACATTAGAATCGATCTGGATAATAAGAAAAAGGTAGGACGATCGTTTGATATTCTATCATTCTTATCAAAAAAAGTTCAGACCAAATTTCCTTACTTTAAACGCCACCGGTATTTTAAAAAGTAGCTCTCTCTCTCTTAATCACAAATTGAATCGAGTGAGGCCTAATTTCATCCACCCGAAAATCATAACAGTTATTGTGATTATATCGAAAAATATATTTACTGGCAAAGGATGTAAATGACTTGTACAAGATCTCAACTAAAAGTATACTAGACTCAGTATGTGTCAGTAAATACATACATATGAACTTATACATAGGAACAAGTCACATACTCAGTCTCAAGTTGACAACCCTGGGTTGTAGTAATGATAAAAGAAGTCACAACATTTTAAGACAAGGATAGATGGAGAATATACCATTGTACTATTGCACATCTTAGCAAATACCGGTAGTTATGAAAACAGTGCTTGGTATCTAGAATGCGTGTACAATGGCATTAAAATCATATACTGAACATAGAGGGGTGTATGTCTTAATCATTTTAGCTCAAGCGAGGACTCAAGTCACATCAATCAGATGCAGTACGAGGAAATCAGACATGCCATCCTGACATAGGAATTCACATTTGGAGAATCCACTGGCCAGTGTCTGAGCGGGGATCCCATGCCTGTGTGGGTGTGGCGGCTGATGACATGCCTCTAGAAAATCCAGGTACTGTAAGAGAAGGCATCTGTCTTAAGGTCTTATGATTCTCTATACCGGTGACACCTATTGAGCATTGGACAAACTGAAATAATTTATTACAATTTACTATAGACCACTGCTACTATTAAATATGTGCCATCATGATTAAACTTGCCTATTACGAAAAGTATCTTAATGTTTTTGGCTACAGTGATTTTCATATTTATTGAATTTGATGTTTTGACACATTTTCAGAAAATATGTATGATAATTCATGTGTATAAAATGGATTTCTCTTGCTCAACAATATTTTATAAAAGAATGGGCATACATGTTACCAATTGGGTTACTCCTTTCTAACATTTTTATGAAAATCTGCCAAAACTTTAACCATCTGTGGTTGAAAACTAACACAATGACCTATCATCCTCTTTGTCTTCTTGTTTGGGCCATTGTGTAGATAGTTTAGACTAATAGCAATTTAGGGCTAAAAATTGGTTTTTGAATTCCTTTATTTTACTCCATAATTCCTAAATAACAGCAAAGCATAGTTTATACATGGCAGAACTGTATTTTAGGCAGTGACAGTATCTCTGAATGAATACATTTAGCATAGAATGAAACCAATTTTGGAGAATGAGTTGATCATGACATAAATTGCATTATGTATTCAAAAATCTGTGAAAAACATTTAAGTTGATGACTCTATGATTTAAAGTTGTTTTGAAGATCTCTGTGATTTGTTATTTACTCATGCAAAGTTTCAGGAAAGTTAAACTGCAATTTCTAAAAGTGTCGTAAGACCTCAATGGTATGTTGCCACAATTGAGATTGGATGAGATTGCAGGACTGATGTTTACTGTCACCGTTTCACGATGTCGTGATTAGGCAGGTGTTAAGGGTTAATGTAAAAGGGTACCTTGTTGAAAAACATTCTGTTAATTGAAACCTAGTCACTTGTAACCTTCTCACATGTCCCAAACTAGATTCGACCTCAGAACCTGTACAGGAGAGTGCCTGTGGTTAGTACAGTGCCTCGGAGGTCATTGCAATTTCAACTGTTATGCATTTAGTTGTTCAATTGATGCATTAAATATTGAATAAGAAATCCAGTGGCTGTCTTGCATTTGTTGGAATTTCCACAATGACGTTGGCAGATGCCTAATGGATAGCGCATTAGGGATAGTGCCATATCAGAACCAATTAATCAAAAGAAGAAAAATGCATTCCCCATTTTCCAAATTTTATCTTATGAAAGAGATGTTGAACATACTACTAATTGCGACCATTGACTAAACTCCAATAAAGTTGAGCAGATTTGAAATTTAGTTACTGGGAGAAAGATAATAGACATCAATAATAATAATAATAATAATAATAATAATAATAATAGAAATAATAGTAAAAATAATAATAATGATAATAATAATAATGATAATAATAATGGTGATAATGATAATGCAGTGAAACCTTGCAACGTGAATACCCTAAGAATGTGAACATACCATCGAGTTAACACTTTTCCACTGTCCATATTAGCACCATTTGTGATTTTCAGTTGTCCACACCAATTACCTCCACTTTAACTGACCTAGTCAGGTTAAGTTCTGCATCAGTGATTGCATTTGCATTTGTGTCAGCTTGTTTTGTTGCTTGAGGCAAGGGATTATCTCTGTTGTGTTGATATGCGTGTGAACTGTGCAGTGAAGAAACTTAGGATTAATAAATGATTAAAAGCTTACTGGAATTGAACTCGAGATATCTTTCTTTTGATACAAAGCATTACTGTGAATAACAATCAATATTTCATGCAATAAAAGATAATGTACAAGTCACAAATCATAACTTTCCTGGGCACTAAGATACTAAGAGTTGACATGCCCTTACAGAAAAAAGGTGAACCTTATCCACAGCAATGCCAGTCGGAAACGCCAGAGATCATTAACTACAGGGTTCACTATTTCTGTTTTAAAGTGCGTATCTGTGTTTGCTAATGAATTATGGTGCTCTAGAAGAATCAGGGTCTATGTATCTAATGTAGAATGACAAGGCGAAGAGAAAATATCTATCTCCTCTATCTATATAAATATATATACACACACATAATTTTTCTTCTTTCACCCAGAATAATTATGCTTTGTAATTGTTCTTCAACAATGACGAAGGACCACTTTTTGCTAATATTTCATGGCACTAAATGACCTTTGTGTGTTGACGTGCTTTTAAACACTCATTCATTCATTCATTCATTCATTCATTCACAGTAATGATTAAGAATCAAGATGATAACAACATACTAGCTGGCCCCCGTGTACAGCACGGGTTTGGACTCTAAAATCCTACTAGATGAGAAAAAAAAATCGCCCATATAAACATTTGAGAGAGTAGGATAAGAAAAGTTCACAATCCCATAACCTTTGTGACAAACGTAAGATAAAATATTTTGCAGCGAAAGCGAGATCAGTACGCTCAAGTGGATAGAGATGACAAAAAGTGAATACTCCCCCCCCCCCCCCATCACCCCATAACAGGAATAAGTAATTTTAAGAGGAAATAAAGCAAGAGAGAGAGAGAGAGAGAAACTGTTTGGCAAAATTATAATTGATATCTGGCTCTTGAATATGATTAGAAATTATAGATTGGAGAGAGAATGGCCCAAAAATTAAAAATGCATGGAGGATACAAATTTAGAAATAATGCAAGAGAATTGTATTCCTACTCTTGCAAAAAGAAAGCGAAAAGTAATAAAAAGGAGAGAATGCATTGGTCAGTATGTCAGAGAGAGAGAGAGAGAGAGAGAGAGAGAGAGAGAGAGAGAGAGAGAGAGAGAGAGAGATGCAGAAAAAGGAACAAAGGAGAGAGAGAGAGGGGAAAAGACTGATGCAGTAGATTTTCGCTTTTTGCAACATTGTATCATACTATAGATAAGTTGTAACGGGTCCGTAAAACACTTCTGTTTTCAAAAAAATAGACTTAAACTGCCCCAAATCAAAAAATGAAAAAACTTGTATGGATCTTCAAGTCATAGGCAGGCCACCCACAGCAGCAGTAGGAGTCGGCAGGGGCCAGGTTCTAGGTTTAAGCTGACCAAAGGTCTGCCAATATATAGATGGAGAGATAGTACTAATATATAGATTGTCAAATAGAAAATATTATGAATAATATCTAAATGTAAAAATGAACTATACTATGATATTCAATTATATTATTTGGGCCAAACATCATACAGGTAATAAAATATTCTGACAAACTTTGTGTTTTACAGGTATTATTTTCATCACCAAAATATACCTATTACCAAGATGGAGGAATAAAATTGTAAGAGGAAAATATGCCAAGCAATTTTCACATGGAATATTTCAGGTTATCAGGCGGTGGTTGGAAATTATGTGCATTCTATAGGATGGGACCTCACCACCAATCGCCTCCTCTGCAACGGAACATTTCTCGGCGATCTTCATTCTGAAGGAAAACAGGTAATTACATTCCACAAGATAACTACCATTAACTAACTATATAAACAAGAGAAAAATAAATAATCATAACCTACACAGTTATTTTATCAATTGTATAGGTAAGTAGATCATATTGTGCTCCACACATACCAGTGCATTTGTTAGGTAACAAACCATTTATCAGATTCAGTTGTAGAAGTGGATGATCATAACATTACATAGAGAACAATAAGTAAATGTTAAGCACCTAGATTTATTCTGTAAAAAATGACTGCATTTTCTGATAGAGGTAATGTGTTTTTAAGGCTTACTTCTATTGAATGTACTCCTTCAAATACTGAGTAGCTCGAAAAGAGAAGCTTTTATCACAAATATATTCATAAAATTTTGGGAATAATAAAGTTATGTTTGTATTGCGTTTCCAAGACTTTTCCGTTCATTATGTATTACATGTATACTACCCTAGGAACAAGACAACATTTTGGTTGTCTTAGACACGTCAAGGAAAGGAGGCTGCATCTTGTTTGGATGTGGGGATACCATTTTCCAATGGGCTGTGAGAGACCTCTGGCAGAAGTTGGGTATGCGGATCTATCTGGCAGCGAGCTGTGTTGTGCCTGAATGCCAAGTCACACTAAACTATGCTGGAGGAAGTGGTAATGAAAGTGCAGAGAAGATATATCTAGTTATGCACACACATGCACATACACACACAAATATATATATATATATATATATATATATATATATATATATATATATATATATATATATACATATATATATATATATATATACATATATATATATATATATATATATATATACTATATATATATATATATATATATATATATATATATATATATTTATATACATATATGTAGTACTATATATGTATATAGAATATATATATATATACTATATATATATATATATATATATATATATATATATATATAGATATATAGATAGATAGATAGATATAGATAAATAAAAGTATATATATATATATATATATATATATATATATATATATATATATATATACGTTTATTTAAGTTATCACAATATGCAGTAAACACAGAATCAACTAATGGCTAAAATGACATTACATATTTATTATCAGCAGAATATTGAGTTTACATCATCATCATCATCATGATCAATTATCAGCTTTGTAAAACATCAACATACGGTTAAGTTTGAATTATCAGTGAGTCCCCATTTCGCGAATCGATCCGTTTTTCAATAAAAGCGGATCATTATATTTGTGTGTGGTCCGTCACCATAAGTGCCATCTGAGTAGTGGTATTCTAATTCAGGTACTTATCTACCACTCATGCCTGATGGTACTGACTAAACCTTGTTTCATAACGAGGCAACCACTTAACAAGTGAAATCAACAGTTCAAGATAATCACAGCGAGCTGAAAACAGTACAAGTGATTGTCAAAATGGGTCTATTGCAATCGTAATTTCTTAGAACCAAACAGATTTTCTGCGCTAATCTAGTATTGCCATGCCATTGTTTCTTGAACTCACGTGTCAATGAAGGCCTGTCCTAATTGATACATTGCAATTAAAGAACTCAGATCCACCGTGATTATGCACATCATTCATATTTGGTTGTACACCGTGAGACATTTATATACACAGCACGCACGTACATGAGTCTATGTATGTACGTATGATTATCAACTGACCATGTGTAATTGTGACTAGATACGTAATTTGAATTCAAAATAGAACCATTCCACGTTAATGTTTCGAAATTTACAGTATGTGTTGCATACATGAGATACTTCAATACATTTAATTTGTACTTCATTTCTTCCAGATACGCTTGCCGATAAGGCTATCCCCATGCACATCATGGAATATGACATACAAGCTGATAAAGGAAGGGATGTAGTAACAGCAGCGGAAAACACCAGCCAGCTCCACAAAGATGAGCATTGTGAATCAAGCACACCCCAACATGTGCTTGGCTCAGAATCTAAAGCAGACTCAACACTCACCCATGAAAAAGCTGAACATTCTAGTGCAGGTACAAGCAGGGATCCAAATGAGGATATTGTAAGCAGTCTTCTCCAGCTGAAGATGTCAAGTCTACCTTCAAAGGAAAAAGAAGACATTCTTGAGGACCTTCTTTTTCAGCGACTATGCAAAATCCAAGAGCAAATGGAGCTCACAGATACAACTATTATGCATGAGAATATACTTGAAAATGTCCTTCAGTGTGATACAAGCAAAGTGGAAGAAATGATGGCTGACAGCAGTGGTGCCTTTTCTACAGAAGATATATTAAGACAGCTTTTTCCTAAACCCAAAGGCCCAGTGAAACCAACATTACAAGATACTTTCGAGAACATGGTATCTTCTGTTCAACCTGTCTTATCTGTGATAGAAGATTTGGATCTTCAATTTGCAATTTATCTTTCACAAGAGCAAGACATCCTCAAAGGTTTCCAGGCATTTGATAATATGCATCGTGATGCCTGTAGTTCTGGTTCACTAGAGAAACTAGGCCAATGCTTAGTTGAAGACCATATGGAATGGTTGAGATTACTAGATAAATCTTTCACTGCTTTTATGTCCCTCAAATGGGAAGAAATCAAAAGCATTCAGACCTGTCTGCGTTATCTTGTTGAACCTTTATGGAACCTTTCTGATCGCAGTGAAGCATTCTGTGACTGCATCAGTCAACTTGGTCTTCTGCATAAAATCTCAGCTGCAGTGCCTCTCTGGTATCATCATGATTCTTCAAATGACAACACTACATTCAAGGTTTGATATACTTTTTATGCTAAACTTACCTTTCAAACAATTATCCTAAGTTCCTTGGGAGAACATAGTATACTGAGAGAAAATAATTGCCCATTTTCTTCCATATAGATATCATCATCACATGCATACACACGTTGCCTTTTATTTCCATGAATACATCCCTACACTGATAACATTGTTACACTGACTATTATTTTATTCATCTATTAATTTTATCATGTCTATGATTTGATTACTAAGTATTTGATTCATGATAACACATGCAGATGTTTAGTAACTATTCTAAATTTCCAGATTTATTTTGAAAATACGTTTTTGGACATTTGTTTGACATCACATTCAGAATCAAAATGAAATTCATGGTTTTTATCATTTTAGATATTAATCATCTCATGCGTCTTATACTTGATGGTTAAAGGGCAAATGCACAATCAGAATGATTAAGGTTCAAAATGAGCTTATACAATGTCACCTTTCAAATAAGACCTTCCCCGAACCTGTCCTCTTCAGCACTACTCAGTTATGGCTTACAGAAGTGAGCAAGTAACAGGCCAGAGACAGCCACACAGGGGCACCCCTCTTCCCATGATGCACTCTGCTTTTTGACATCACCTAAGCACCTGCTTAGTAAGAGAGTAAGAGAGGACCCATGGATATTTAAGATGCGGGGTATCCATAGATCCACACATCCCCCTTCTTTTATAAAGCGAGCAGGGTGCCTATTAGCTTAGGGTTCCCCGGTAGGTGCCACCCACTTGGAACCCAGGCCTCCTAATTGCTAGAGCACTATGAAGCCTCAGGCGAAACCACTGCCTAACCTCAAGTCACTGGGAACTCTCACTTGTTCTGATTTCAACCCAGGACATAGTGAGAGACATAGAGCAATAAGCAGCAATGCCTTAGATACCGCAGCTATTAGGGAAGGCCCCTCATCTTATTTTGCACATACTTGAATTAATATTGCACATCTTCAGTCTGTGTACATTTTACAATGATTTAGGAATCTGAAAGTAACATTCGTTGGTAGCCAGGCAAGGTTAAACTACCATCAATATGCCAAAGACTTTAAAAGTGAACCTTAATTAAGGAGATAAGAAATAAACCTGTTCCATCAGTACCACCCCAATATGCAGAATCACTAAAAACGCATTAATTCATTCGAATAACTTTGATTCTTAAGGTGCTACTCCATGTCTTCCTGATAACATTCTGAAATATTATTTTCCAGACATCAATGGTGCAGGCTGGTGTTGCAATCATCCACAATTGTGCAAAAGTAGTTCCAAATTGCATCAAGTACATATGTGATGCTGCAAAGGATTTCATTCATTCTCGGCAATATGATTCAAATGAAATAACTGCTGTAACATCAATGATGGCGTACTCATACCTTTTACCCAAAACAGAGCTCACAACTTTTATTGTTGCGCAGCCCCAGTCAGAGATTATCATTGACTGGCTTCAGCAAGCAATGGATTCCAAAGCCAACAGACAGTACAATGGGTTTCACGTCTATGAAATTGTGGATTGTTTGAGGTAAGCATTCTATCAGACTAAGTTCAGCACACAAACTACGTGTTTTTTTCCTGAAAGTAGTTACATTAACAATTACACTCATCTAAAGATCATGTTAAAAGTCATTTGAAGCCTTTTAAGTGTGACTGGAAATTCATTTGGTAGTAATGACACCCTATTATATGATGTAAATTTAACTCCATGTTGGATAAATTATTTGAAAATCTTTCAATTGTGGAGAGAAATCCTTTTGACCAAATGCAGGACAAACTTAAGGTGGCCGTAAACGTTTCGTCCTCAGGGAAGGCCTGTTTTGAGATATATCTATTATGTTAATGAACCGGGTCTTACCCTCCATATGAAAAAAACTCCATACCTCTACCCCACTCCAAACTCCATGAATTGTGAAATTTGTTTGTGTGACAGCTGAGAATCAGAGAGGAGGCTCAATAACATGCTGCTATGTTTTGGTCATGTGACCAATTAGCTGATAAGCCCCTCCCACCTGCCAAGTGAAGATGAGGCAGGAAATGGAATGGCACCACAGATAATGATGTTGTGATCAATTCAAAAATAGTGTATTGGGGGTCCGGCTGTCTGAGAAAAACAGGAAACATACCAGTTTTTGGGCAACAGGTAATACAATGTGTGTATTTGATGGGAAAACTTGGGCTTTGCATGTTGAGTCATTCCTTCTCATACCTCCAGCTTGAACAGACACTCCATGCTCTTTGGGTAATTAACAATACTAAAATGGGACAATCACACCCATATAAGTACAATTACATCCATATAATTCAGCTATCAACTAATTGAAGCCTGGATTGTATTTTTCACAACAATGTTGTCAGTCAGCTAGAGAAACAAAAAAGATTGGAATTACAGGTGAACAATTGGGTTAGGTGATTGATTGGCACTGTGGCTTCAGTTCTGTGGAAATAGGTACAGGTATCTGTGTTGTGTCAATTGGACATAATCCCCTCAGGTCTCCGCTCAGTGTGTAGTGTCACACATAATCCCCTCAAGGATTTAGGGAGTTGAGAGGAAATGCCAAACAATTGGGCTTATACCTGTGTCTGGGTAGAAAGGTCATTTGCCCTGAGCACTTCAAGCAGTAAAGACACAGGAATATATTGTGTGGGAAAGTGCCCATTCTGCTGTAACCTATCTTGGATCATAAGTTGCTCATCTAAGAAACTATGCAGCTATCTGATTCAGGATTATTGAACTTGGATCACTGGATTGTAGAAGCAGATACAGCAAAATAGGTTTGTGAAATTATTTTACTTCATGACTCCATAGCATTAAGGTATTCTCAATAGCAGCACCCACATAAACAGATAGATTGATTTACTCAGGTACCAAGTGGAATATTGAAAGAGGTACATATCCCCTTCAACGAATAAGGCCCAAAAATATGAACAAAAACAAGCCACTTTGTTAGAAAACTATGCTTGTGATAGCTTCAAAGTATCAAGCTTTTGGCCCTGCAAAATGCTTATTTTAGATAAATGATAAAGTATTACAAGCTTTTATTTGCAAAATCAGTAAACTTGCAGTCAAATAGGCTGCTAGCATAAAAACTAGATAGCCGAAAATTGATTTTGATGGCACAGTTCTTTGAATGATTAAGAAATCTAGAACTATGATGGATTACATTAGCATGCAAACCAGATTCCAGGGTGAGGTCACATGGTGATGATGATGCCCATATATGGAAGGGACATACCAACTATGTTGACAGGCTACAGGCTGTTGCAGAAATGTGCTTATTTATACTTATTTTTGAGGTAATTCAGAAGAAAAAAATGTTGACAGTTGTGAAATACAATGGAAGGTTACTTTATCTTTCCACTTGGACTAAAATAAACACATTAAAGTAGGAGCAAGTTATTGCACAGTAACTTTAACTGGGAAATACACAAAACTGCCATTTTCTCAGCTTAGTTTTCTATAGTTTTACTCTCACGGCTGACGTAAATTTAGACACAAATCTTAATCAATTAGCTTCAAACTTTGTATATAGATTCTAAAACATGTTCTCTTCAAATCTAGACGGGGATATTGCAATATCTTATCTGGTTAATTTTTTATAGTGAGTCAAAAATCAAGAAACCCAAAAAGCATTTTTTTCCTAAAATGTTGTTAGATAAATGGCCATAAAAAAAGTTAGGGGCCATATTTTACAAAACCCTTGTCTAGATTTGTAGAGACAAAGGTTTTTTTCAATGTTTAAAAAAATCAGGTTATTATCTTAGATCCTGCTCTTAGATTTGCGTCAGCCGTAACATATGTACTGAAAATTGATTAGTCAAAGTTTTGACCCCAATTTCTTCAAAATATTTGGAGCACATACAACCTATCCATATCCTATGTATTCCTTAGAATCTCAGCTTTCTAAAAATATATAGTTTGCTAGGGGTTAAGTGTACAAATAATGAGAAATCAGCAATTATTTGAGGGAAAGTCTGCTCTCCACCGGAAACGTTTACAGCCACCTTAAGTTGTAATTTGGAAGAGCAAAACCAAATTACTTGGCCAATATTTCCTGAGAGAAGGAGTACCCTACCTTGAAACATGGCCAACAATAAAATTGAAGCAATTCTTTGTTCTTATCCATTCGGTATTGACTTTGAATGCTTTGATCCTATCTGATTTGCTTTTATTGTTGCCATACCTCAAAAGTTCACCTTCCTGTGATAACAATGTATTGTTTATCTAATATGTTGATCCATCCTCAACCTTACCCTGATACTTACAGTAATATAACTAATATAACTAAGTTAAATATTTACCTATCACTAACATCTTATACTTTTTCATATGTTTGTCTAGGAATCTTTGCCATAATTCAAAGAATTTTGAGTTTCTACTGAGAAACGACTGCATTGCATCTTACAAAAGCATACTGGAGGAAGGGGACGAGCGGGAAAAGGTAAAGGCAGCCAATTACCACTATAACTATCTCATTTTGTTGCCATAAATTTTATGCTTGATGAAGGAAGTATTGTTCTTATAAGATTTATGTATTATGAATCATGTAGCATTCAGTAAAAATATATTTATATCCATAGCAAAGGAAGATGAAATTAAGAATAGTGTGTCTGTATATCTAAAAAGTGTAGTAACTTTCACATGAAAAACGTTAAATAGATGGAGGCAGTAGTGTTATTTTTCAAAAATAAGAATAACTGGCCATGAAAACTAGGTAAACAAAGGTAAGTGCAAAATGTGTGACTGATCAGAGGGTGATTCATGGTGCCGTGAACTAAGGAGAATGACTAAAATTAATTGTTAAAGGAACAAAAAGCTAAGAAATACTTTTGTCTGAACACTTTCAAATAATCAAGGCAAAATATATATTTCTTTTTCTTTAGCTCTATGTCCTGAAAGCATTGGGCGAAATGGCTCAACAGGATTTCTCACCAGCCTTCCTTCGAGACCCTGCATTGAAGAATGAATTGCATCATGCCAGGATAACATCAGCAGATAATTCTGTAGTGAAGAATATACTAGCACTCTTACAGGAACTTGAACTAAAAGGTCTGTAGTATTGAAAATAACCTTTTGAAAATTAAACAGAAAGTTTGATTGGTTGGTCTAGATCTATATATTTGATATCACCATATATTGTCACTAGGTCCTGGCATTAAGGATCAGAAATGAGCAATGTTTTATTTTGCACTTGTCTTTGACATTTTGATTCAGTTTTGGTGATTATTCAAATAATTCTGAGTATATCCACTTGCGGACACATTATTTAACATCTTAAGGTGATCAATACCATTCCAACCAGAAAAGCTCCATCCCAAAACATACCTTACAGCAGCATAATCATATAACAAGGTGTATCTCCAGATTCTTATCAGGTGGAGAATATCATAGCCAACCTTTCTTTGTCATCCCATATTCTACTTCATTTCAATATTTACAACTTTTCACTGAAATGACATAACCTCATTACTTACACAGGTGATGGCCACTGCATGTTCAGAGTTACCTTAGGGATATGATTATGCTGCTGTGAGCTATGTTTTGGGATGGGCCTTTCAACTAGATTGCATTGGTACTGATCACCTTAGTTCACTACTGATTTATGTAGCAGTGAGAATGTATGTTTCAACATGAAATTCAGCAAAAATATCTCTGTTAGATTAAACCAAACATTCATATAAGCTGGAACTGGAATTTGATATTTTTCCTTTCTCTTTGTTTTCAGATATATCTAAAGCTTATTTCTCAGGCAAATTGAGCTGTTCAGTATCAAAATGGCAATGGGCTAGTAATTGGAAAATTGATGCATCTTTGATAACTCAAATATCAGACAAACCATCTCAACCATCTTTAATTCCAAAAAGCAAGAAGCTGGAATACATATTGGGTACCAATCAACAGCTAGTGGGGGAAATTCCACTACCAGATCTGCTCAGTGGATACTCAGCGGAGGAGACAGGCAGTACCGCAGAAGGAATTGACATTACCGATAAGAACACACGTTGGCAAATGCAGGTTATGGAGAGTGATGTCATGATATGTCTAGATGCGAAGTATAGAGTCTCCAGTGCTGAACTTCCCGTGGGAGATTTCCCATTAAGCCTTATAACAGACCATCATTCATTGCATCCAGGATATGTATGGATACAAGTAAATGTGAAAACCCCCCAACTTAAAGAACTTGCTTCTTTTTGCACAAAAACAGAGTATGAGAATGAAGAGGTTGATTGTGTGTCACCCTATTTGGTAACCCGATATTTTCATCACATAATTTTGTACAGGTCTGCTTTCCTAACATTGGAAACTTATAACAAATTTCAAGATATAATGGCTCCATCTAAAAAGGGAGGACACACCAATGAAACTGATGCAGGAACTAGAATAGCCGCAAAATATTTCAAGCAACATGGTTTACAGCTTCCTCATGAATTCAGCAGAGATGCTTTACGAGTAGACAAGGAAAGGATGAAAGTAGTTTCAGATTCAAACAAGACAAGAGCAAAGATGGGAATGAAACCACTGAAAGCACATCCTGTCATTGGTATTAAGCAACATGTCAAAGATAGTCTGAAAAGTGAATGGTGTCCAGATGCAAAATCAGATGAGATAGCAGCTGAGCAACTGGTTGTAGGAAAGGAAGGTCCAGCTGTCCATGTCATGTTCATGAACCCAGGCCTTTCAATGATGGGAAGTCAATATGACATTTTGGACATGACACTTGCTTTACCATGCCATTGGCCAACTGTAGCCAAAAACTGGCTGAAAAGAGAGAGACCAAGTTACTGGCCGACTAAGAGAATGATAAAGAACATTGAAAAAGCTGGTTGCCATCTTGTTCCAAAGTCATACCCAGATGGGGGAAATGAAAATCTTGAGTGGCGTTTGTCATTTTCGGTTGCAGAGAGGACTCTTGTTAGGGCTACAACCCTTGTACAGAGAATATGTTATCGCATTCTGAAAGGACTATACAGGCACACATTGAAGGCACAAAAGGGTATTGCTTCTTACCACCTGAAGACAGTATTCTTGTACAAGTGTGAGCAGATACCTTCCTGCATGTGGACAGAAGACAGCATCAAAGAACATGTTCTAGAAATGCTACAAGACGTCCACAACATCTTAATGCAGCATAATGCACCTAACTACTTTTTACCTCAGAACAACATGTTGAGTCATATTAGTTCCGATGTCATACTCACTACCTTGCAAAAGGTCCAACTGCTCATTCTAGATCCTTCTGCACTTCTTTGGGGAAAGCCAAACTGGACACCATCGTCTATATTTAGTGATTTATCTCGATTGCGCTTTCCTACCTGCAAAAGTACCATTGCCTATAAACTAAGCCAGATTGCCAAAGTCTGCAAAATGCCTCCAAGAGGAAATTCCAAAGCCATTGACTTGTTTCAAGCAAATGTGTTTAGCAAAGTTAAAAACATTATGATGGAGGTGGTCAACACTGAACTGGAGACCATAGGAGCTGATCCAATTACAGAAATTGGTAATATATTTAGGGCTATACAAGCATTTAATGATATAGAAAAAGTAAAAATCATTCTTGTCCTCTTAGATAGTCACTGTTTCATCCTACCTTATTGTTTTGCCTCACTAATGCCTACGATTGGGTTTCATTTCATTACGCAAGTAAATAGCTTCCCATTTACAATACTTTGACAATACATTTAGATGACTAATAGCTTTAACATAGATGTAAAGTTAGGATACAAATACTATCAGGAGATATAGGATATGCTTGCAGAGGTGAAGTTTTATTAAGATGTGGCATTTTGGCTTCAAACACTACACAATGCTGCATGGATTTCCAGGTTCCTTTTAGCCTCTCCCTGTATTGTAAAGATGTATAAGTACATACATATATTTTGGAAGCGGTTAATAAACCTATGATTTCCTATGACGTGTTTGGCCATTTGCAATATCCCCATTTATATTCGGAATGTGACTTTTAGACATTATTTTTACAGAGACAAGGGAAAGACTAGAGATGAAAGAACAGCTTGATATCAACGTCATCTTCAAAGAAGCAGAGGATCAGCGGCTGGGATTAGAGCAATATCTGTTGGAAACTCTACCCAAAGCCAAACATGATGGATACTACAGGATGAAACATGTCCTACTTCCAGGATTCTACTCCTATGTGACTTATGTAATAGAACACATTTGTGACTTGGTTGACAAAATACAGTATGATATCACAGAGTGACTATTATACTGTGCTCTTAAAAAGGCAGTTTGTTGATGAATGAATCTAAACAATCACATTTACCATCAAATAGAGTTTTGGTGCCAACTGCAATGTTGCAAACTGCTAATATTATTCACATATACTGATACTATATGAAGTGACATGGTGATGCTATATGGCTGTGTGATTCTGACGAAGGTGTACTTCACTTTATGCCAAGGTTATGTTTAAGATGATTTAAAGTAGATAATGACACTGAATACTATTTTTGGGGTGTCACCTTTTAACACAAACAAGTGATTGACAAGATGTCCTAAAAAATTTCCAAAGTGTGCCTTAACCTTTTAAAATTACATAGAAAGCTGTCCAGATGTCACAAATTATATAAATCATAACCTTTGAAATGCAAGCAAAATGCAGAAAATATGATAGTGAAATAGTTGAAGCAAAAGTCATATCTGTCAACTGTTCTTTCAATATTTTAAAATGATAGTGTTATGATAGCCTCATTGGAGCATCCCACTACAAACCAGACGAAAGGATCCTACTCACCTGTTAATGGTTACCTCTCAAATCTATGACTGGCTTTCATGTTATTTTTCTTTCATTTATTAACCATTTTCAGTCATTGACCTATTCCATTCAAGCTTTATGTCTTCTCTAGATAAATGTTCCCTACAAACTCTAAGTTGCATTCATATTCAATATAGTGATCTGCTGTGGCCTGGTGGTTATGATGCCTGGATCCCAAGTGGGAGGTTGCATGTGCGAGTCTTTGATGGATACCAACAAGCAAGTTGGTCTGGTTCATATGGAAATGTGGAGCTTTATGGAGGGTTGTCTACTTCTCAAGAGTCCGGAATTTCTTCCTGGTCCCAGGTTTCTATCTCGTTGCTAAATGCTTAAGATCCCAAGTTATTGAAAGTAATATAAAAACCAATCCTCTCCTACTCAAAGTGTTGCTTGTATGATCAATATGTTTTCAAATCCTTTAACTTTGTAACCAATTCCCTAGGTTCGTTGAATGACATTTTCTACCTGCTTTCTCCTCTAATCAATTTATGCTATGTACATTGGTGTACTTTTGTTGCTATATCATAATATCATATAACCCCAATTGTGAGAGCATCGTGCATTGTAAGCTATGAATAGACGTCAGACAGTTTCGCTGTAAATCAAATCATGTTTTTGAAATCTCTTCTCTACATCAAGTCATGATCTTAGGAGGAAGGAAGGAATTGGTTTTTACGTTGCTTTCAACAGCTTGGGTCATATGATTAGTGACTTTCACTAATTGCAAAAATATCATCTAATATTAGTATTAGTTTTTATCTCAGATTAAGATTGCAGGATGTCCCTTTCCTTACAGTTTGTTGGCATAGATGTGGAGAATCTACAGCCAGTGCGACACAATAGGTTAATGGGCTGTTAGAGGGTGCACTAGATATGAATGGCATAGTGTGCTTGAAGTTTGACTTGTTTTAAGGTGATCATTCAAAACAAAACATTTTGATTTAAAAAAAAAGTTTATTGATTGATAGAATTATATAATTCAATTAGGAGTACCGTTGTATAATATATTCAGACTGTACTATGCTGTATAATATAAGGCAATCCTACTAAAAGTGAGAATGCTTTTGCCAACCAGCAAGGCTAACCATATCCTGATGTCAGGATATTGTTATGACCCCCTTAGAATAGAAACACTCGCATAATGCCAACTAAAATATTCAGGCCAGAAATGTCTAGATGTGTTTATTTAAGCAATTATTATCACACCAATGTGAATACAAGGGCATAACTTAGTTCAGTACCGAAACCCTAGCACCCTTTTTACTGAATTATGATATTATATAGCGGGGCTAGGGTTTAGTGATCTCCTATAAACTATGATAGCAGGCTTCAGACCATTAACCGAAAGGTCTATGTATTGCTGTCATAAATAAAAGGCAGCGCTGTTTTGATTAGACTATATCACTCTTTTCCGCTTCCAACCAGTCAAGTTGGATAAGTTGTAAATGTACTACATATTGGTTTTGAAAAAGCCGGAAATATATATGGAATGGCCTTAATTTGAAATTTGGATTAACACAAATGCAACAGGTATATTATTAACCTAAATAGCATGTAATGTTTATATGATGATAGATCCAGAATATTTGATTGAAGAATGCATAGCATATGTTAATTAATGACATTTCCATGACCAAGAAGCCTTATTTTGGTTTCCGTTAATGGTTTTTATGCTAAGCCATCTCTGCTAATAAAAATTAGAGTATGGCATTGAACCTTACAAGTACAACAAATAACACCCACAATAAGATATTTTTGCATGTAGTAAGGTTCAAATACAACACAGAACATCCACAATAAGATATCACTGCATAGAGTAACGTTCAATATTGTTGAACTAGGGTATTACTCACCGATACAGCCAAATTTCATGATCAGAAGATACCAATTAATGAGCTGCAAATATTCCCTTATACAATCTGCTCTGTGTTATATATTACCATTGACTGAAGAATAAATACTAACACGTACACTGGAATTACATCTCAGGATTTATTTCTGATATTTGCAAAGCCTGTTTAATTCAATTATATATAGGGGAGGTTTAAATTCATCCATCAAAAAGAAATACCTGAATTCCAGAAAAAAAGTTGCCTCAATGTCTTTCTAGGCTCACAAGAGGAGTGGGGCATGACTTCAAAAAACTCAAAAAGAAGTAATTGCTTTATTTCTATTCGTTTAAAAAATATTCATTTACAGTATTGTGGTTCTAGTGTATGGACTTCTATGACAAGCATTGAAATGATTAATTATGACATATTTGATAGGAAGTGATAGATTGCTTTTATTTCATTGAGGAGAAATCCCACACAGGTTAGTTCCGAACTAAAAGAACACAATTATACCATTCCATTTCCACAAAAATGTACTCACAAATTCAATAAATATTTGTCTTATCTACATCCTTATCTTCTTTTTTCAACATAACTTTTGATAGGCAGTCCAGTTCAGATGTTACTCATTCATCACTCCAGTGGCGGAATAAAGCAATCCTTGGGATCCACATTTGTAAAGCAACCATTTATAATACTGTAGAACAGGTAAAGTTCGCGTGTGCGATTATTTCGCGAATACGCTAACTAGTATCGCACTCGCGAACTTAGAGCACGCGATCAATTATATACATGGTAACGCTACCCACCACTGGAGGTGGTGGCGCGTCGGTCGGTGAATTCCACTCCTAGACGGTCGAGGTTTAAACGAAGAAAAATATGTCCAATAACTTCCCAAAGCTATCATAATATGATACATTGGTAACTTGTGAATAAGTTACCAATGTATCATGACATAATTCGCATTCTTACATCTCAAATTTCTAGGATACCTGGGCCAATCTCTGGATCTCTTACGAGAAACAAGATGGCTGCCACCATTGTTCGATAGACTCGGACAGGTGTTGCAATGGGAACATTTGATAATTATCAACATACATACATGTGTATGTTGATAATTATCAGAATGATGGATATCATAAAGAAATAATTATCTTGTTCCTACTCGAATTGAATTGTTGCCAATTTACTGTTTACGGCAAGACGTGTATTTGCAGTCGATGAGTATATACCAGCATAGCGTGATTCTCACTAGTAGCCGGTCCGAGGCTGAAACGAAACAAAATACGTCCAATAACTTCCCAAAGCTATCATAATATGATACATTGGTAACTTATGAATAAGTTACCAATGTATCATAACATAATTCGCATTCTTACATGTGAAATTTCTAGGATACCTGGGCCAATCTATGGATCTCTTACGAGAAACAAGATGGCTGCCACCATTGTTCGATAGACTCGGGCAGGTGATGCGATGGAAACATTTGATAATAATCAACATACATACATGTGTATGTTGATAATTATCAGAATAATGGATATTATAAAAAAATAATGATATTGTTCCTGACTTGAATTGAATCGTTGCCAATTTACTGTTTACGGCAATACGTGTATTTGCAGTTGACTAGTACATGCATCTATATATACCAGCATAGCGTGATTCTCACTCGTAGCCGGTCCTAGGCTGAAACGAAGGGGAATACATGCAACAACTTCACAAACTCATCGTAATATGACACATTGGTAACTTATGAAAAAAAAGTTACCAAGGTATCATATTATAAATGGCATGTTTACCAGTTAAATTTTGTTGAAACTTCTGCCAGATTATAGCCGCAAGATGGCCGCCGAATGTTTTCATTTTTTAGATTACTGTTTGGTTCAATAGATGGCGCTGAAGAACATGCTCACACGCGAAATAAAGTACACGCGAAAAACCGAAAAATCGGCTTTTCGCGAAATTTTTGTAGCGCGATATATACCTATTCTACAGTATCGGAATAGTTTCACTTCTGTCTCACTGAAAACAATCCCTGCTCCTCAAAACAAAGCCTGGCTCAAAAATCCTGCGTCATTCCTCATGAGTTCACCATTAGCAAGCCAATTAGTCTTTTCATACCATATATACCCAAATCCATATGTTCCATCAACACTTGAGAAGAGCTTTGGTTGATACTATATATACCCAACTCCAAACATATGTTTCTTCGCACACTTGAGAGGAGTTGTGATGACACCATAAATACCCAAACACATATATTCCTATACGTTCCTTCATACACTTCAGAGGTGTTGTTGTTGATACCATATAAAACCTAACTCCATACATATATTTCCTTCATACACTTGAGAGGAGTTGTGATGATACCATAAATACCCAACCACATATATTCCTATACGTTCCTTCATACACTTCAGAGGTGTTGTGGTTGATACCATATAAAACCTAACTCCATACATATGTTCCTTGACACACTTGAGAGGAGTTGTGATGACACCATAAATACCCAACCACATATATTCCTATACGTTCCTTCATACACTTCAGAGGTGTTGTGGTTGATACCATATAAAACCTAACTCAATACATATGTTCCTTCATACACTTCAGAGGTGCTGTGGTTGGTACCGTATAATACCTAACTCCATACATATGTTCCTTCACACACTTGAGAGGTGCTGTGGTTGATACCATATAACACCTAACTCCATACATATGTTCCTTCATACACTTGAGAGGTGCTGTGGTTGATACCATATAACACCTAACTCCATACATGTGTTCCTTGACACACTTCAGAGGAGTTTTGGTCACTCTCTGAATTCTCCTCTCTGAGAAATAAGTCCATTTTCTTTACTTTGTCCAACTGACTTTGGGAATGTCGAAATGCTCAGTGAGGGCATCAAGTCTGCCATTGAAGTCCTGAAAAACAAATATTAAACTGAACTATGCAAGAACATATCAATCACATTAACCAATAAACTTTATCTCTAAGTGATTGAAAGGCGATTTAGTAGATCAAAGTGCTGTTTCTATCCTTCTATCTAAACATCAAACAATATAACTACAAAGATAAGCATTAAATCAAGAAGGAGATTTATTGCGGAAATATAGTTTTAATTATCATGATAAATCCTAGTCTAATGACCCCAACAAAAAATCTCCATCTTACTCAGTTGGAAACCATAGATATAGGTAATAGCAGCTTTGCAGTTTCATTCTTAAATGCAAATACTAGACACTTCTAAAAAAAGAAATTCACCAAAAATATTTATTTTCATTTATTTTATCTTCACTTATTTCAAAAACATTTGGGGACATTCTTGAGGGGAAACTTGTTAAAAAGAATGTCTCCAAATGTTTACTGGCCCTGTAGGATCAGTTGAGGTCTTTTTTTCACTGGTCCGAAGCCATTTTGGGGGATTTTTACTGGCCTGGGGCTAGCGGTTCACTGTTAGCGTCGAGCCCGGGTGACTTACCATGATTCTCTCCTTATGTGTTTTTTCAGCCTTTTTCAGGATCTCTTCCTCTTGCTGAAAATAAAAATAAAATAATTATAAACAGCAGCAGAAATGAAATAGCCAGGATACAACACTACAACGCTAAATTAATATGAAATTTTGAACAATTGTAACTATGGATTACGCTGTATGGCGACTGAGGAATATGGATAACAAAAATCTCAGCTATGACTAGAAGTTTTGAAGTTATACACCAAACTGCCACAGGATGTTTATAATCTTTGGTTCCACACTTATGATAGATAATTAGACAAAACTCCTTACCATGATACTTGGTATTGTCTTGTATAAGTGAAATGTTTGAAATATTTCCTCTGACTCGACAAATACAGAAAATTTTATAAAACACAACTAGGTGTCATTTTGCCGAAAATCTTGTTTTAGAGTCACTTTGACTTCCGGACTCCTGGCTGGTTAAGTCCCTGTCGTGAACCCCTCTTTTGAAGGCCACAGAACATACTAGATAGGGCACCACATGCCAAGATAAAATGATTTTAGGATTATATTTTTCCATGATATACATGATACACAATACCATTCATATAAAAGAGAGAAAAGACTCTTGACAGAGAGACTACTCACTCTTTTCTCCTTTATTTTCAAGTGGGCTAGCTCGGCTTTGGTCAGCCGGCTCTTCCAGCTGTGTTCCTTTTTCCTCTGTGGTAGCTGTGACTCCATGTCGTCATGACTCCCTGTCGACGACCCTTGACCTTGCTGCTCCAGCATCTTCTTCAGCTCTTTCTCCTTCTTCTTCTTCTTCTTTTTCCTGCGGAAGCAAAACTGACATGTACTATCAAACCAAATCACTGAAACCGTCACATCCTGAGTACTTAAAGGACAAGTACTTGCCAAGACCCTGGCCAGCAGGGCTTCTGGGTGTCATTTGGACACCCAAACCCTCAAAAATAATCCTTTAGGACACCCATCATTTTTGTGAGGAATTTCTATAAATGTTAATGTCAAGCATAAAATTGGACTTTTCACCCCAACATAATTCTCATAACACTGTATAATGATATTAGGCATTTTTTAAATTAGTTAATACTTGTTTAGGGTTGTATTCCGTGCATATTGTGGTCTCCTTTGAAAAAGTAGGATGCCCACAAATTTTATGATTAACAATTTTGAGCAACTTATTCCTAAATTCTGCTAAGACCATTGATGGGCAGGAACCAAGCTGTCTGAAATCTGGAGAGACAATTTCCAGAAAAATACAATTCCAGACTGAGAAACATTTCCATCAAGAATATCTAAACATGACCTCTTTTGGGTAATAGCCAAATCTTTTCCTAATTAAACATCTGCTAGGAAATTTTTTTAATGCAATTCTCAGTATTCTCCTTTCTTAACATTATAAAGAATGTTGTGTGTGTGTGTACAGGCCAACTTTCATGTTGTCTTACCATGCAGGCCAACTTTTCATTTTACTGATGCTTCTGTTATTGCCAGTACAATGACATAAATGAAAGTAATGGCTTCACTGCACTAATTCTAGAACAGTGGATTTATCGTTTGTCATTTGAGAGTTACATAGGCATCAGGCTATAGTCGCTATACAAATATGTCCAGGCTTATTGCAGAATCCTGGACCTGGGACCTAATGAGCAAAATCAACATTTTGCAGAATTGAGACAAAAAGTATGATTATACATTGATCTGATTTTATTCGGTCTCGTCTACGATGTGTATTACAAATATAGCATTTGGCATACAAAAAAATCATATATAAAGGTGACTAGTTGGAGTGTCATTAACTGCTATACAATAGAATTCTAACCAGACATAGGATATATACACTTAACAATTAGAAACTTATTTCCGTAGTGGTCCCAGTCTGCCCAGAGTCCAATGGCATCACATGTAATGATCAACCTCACTGCTCAAGATTGACATAACAATAATATCATATAGTACAAACATTCGGACTAGAATTGATAAATTTCATGACTCAGAGAGGACTGACATGAAATGTTTTTTGCATCTCACTTTAAAAAGAGATTTACTGAACGTAGTCTGGATCTCATCTGGCAAAGAGTTCCAGATTTTGGCACCTATGTAGTGGAAGGACTTAATACCATATGAACCAACCTTTGGTAAAATCAAAGCATTAACACTGTGTCTGGTGTTATGGTGGTGGGATTCATTTTCTCTTTCAAAAACCTGAAGGTACTCTGGAGCCTGTTCATCGATGCAGTTAAATACATGGCTTCAGCCATATATTTTATTGTTTTCAATGCTCCTCCAGACCTCCACTTAACTTCACTAAAGTCGTTGGCTACCAAGTGTGTTCTGTTTGAGTAGTTAAAAACATATCTAATCATTTTATTTTGTACGACCTGAAGACGACTGTAAGAAATTTTGTAGACCGTGGTAATAGAAATTGCTGGCGTAGTCTACATGCGGTAGAGCTACTAAGAGATTTGCCAAGTTTGAATAGCAAAAATGAACTTTCTGTGGGAAAAAAGAGGAAAAGGCGGTTAGCCCAAGCAAGTCAGACAGACTATAACTGTGAAAAATTGGCCTGTGCGCTTATTCGGGTATGTGCGCTTAATCGGTCAAATACGATATATATATATATATATATATATATATATATATATATATATATATATATATATATATATATGAAATCATGACTATTACTGGTCACCATCCTGGTACAATGAATTGTGCACAATGCTGGAATACAATACTGGTATACGATCCATCTAATTGGGGTTCATGGGCCTAATTGTAGTTGACTACTTGGATTGTAGGTACAGTTATCACGACCACTGAATTCCTATATATATAATCTATGTTTGTTTGTTTGTTTTGGATCCGTACCCGCATTTGTCCCGCGGGGTCAACTCCCGAGGGAGGACCTACGGAGAAGCTCCCCTACCACCCAGGCCACTCGTCACCCCCGGGCCTCGTTGTTCTTCATGTTCCCTATCCCCCCATACTTATTGTCATGCATCCTGCATCAGGTCAGTCTCCTCCCCTGTCCTCCTGTCCTATACAGATATCCTACCAAGTATCTGGTCTGCCCCCTCCCTGTCTTCCTGTCCTATACATATAAATAACCCCCCACACATATGCACCCCTCAAACCCACATATACACTGTGTTACTTATTAATTTCAACAGCCTTATCCTAATAGTAACTCTTAACAAAAACTCTCCCCGCCTACTTCCTCCATGCTAATCTGTTTTAGCATCCCTCACTTACCTAAGTGGCTCCCTTCCTCTTACGCGCTTAATACTCCGATTAGTACGAACCAAAAGTAACAGTGTTATACAGTGGTTTAAAACATGTAATTACAACACACCCTTGTCTCATTTCTCTTTTCTTTCTTTTTTTTCACCCCTCTCTTTCCTTCATCATTTTTCTCACCCCTTCTCCCACCGTTCTGGCTAACACCTCCGATGGGTCCCCAAACAAACCTACTATCTCCTTGAGCTGCTCCCCTTCTTCCCTGCCCATCCAAACTCCCCATCTCTCTTCCCCCCATATTCGTCTTACCTTCCCCAACATTCTGTTCCTTTCTACTCTGTATGCCGGGCATTTAAGCACCACATGCTGCTCATTTTCGACCTCCCCCTCCTTACATTTTTGGCAAGTCTTATCCTGTGCTGTCCTTCCTGTTCTATTTCTTAATCCTAGCGATCCTGCTCTGATGTTGAAAACTATTCTGCCTTCTTCTCTATCTAGCCAGTCCTCGAAACTCTTCTCTTCCTTACTTCTATATTTCTCTAAGGTGCTCTTATTCTCCATTCCCTCTCGCCACTTAATTTAGCCCATCCCTCTCATCCACTGCTACCTGGAATTCCGCTTTCCATGTCCCTTGGCCTATTCTTACCCTTTCCCCGCCTAGCCCCACCTCTTCGGCTAACGCTCTTATTTTGTTCGCCCACGGTAATCTTTTTCTCTCCGCCGTATTCCAAGCCTGTCTAGTCCAATTCTCAGGCTCAAAGGATGCTACCCTACCTGCAAATATTAACTTCTTCTCTATTATCCTACTTTCTAGGCTCATCCACCCTAAGTCACCCTCTCCTCATCCTCTTTCCTATCGTCTTTCTCCCTCACCCTCTCCTCATCCTCTTTCCTATCGTCTTTCTCCCTCACCTCCTCTTTCCTATCGTCTTTTTCCCTCACCCTCTCATCCTCCTTTCTATCTCCTTTGCTCATATCACCCTGTCTTCTCTCTTCTGCCACCCCTTCTTTATTGTCCCAATTATTTCCACTATCTGTCCCTGTCCCCACTATTTCCTTCTCCATCACTCCTTCTTGTCTCCCTCTTTTACCTTGGCTTTCATCCCTTCCTTCTTTTTCCTGTCCTTCACCCCTCTTTTACCCTTTTTCTACCCTCTCTTCTAACCTCTGCACTCTTTTCTCCCACTCTCCCATCCTTCTCTCCATATCCCTTTCCTGTTTCTTCTCCCCTCCTTCCCTTTTTGCCAATTCCATTGCCTTCTTCTTCCACTCCCCAGCTTCTTTCTCCCACCTTTCTCCTTCAACACATGCTCTACACACAAAACTTATCTTCTTCACTTTCACCCTGTCTAGCCCCAAACTATCCCCACTAATCCACTGCTTACACTTCTCACATTCAACCAAAAAATCTTCTCCCCCCTTCCCACCATCTCTACTATTCCTTCTACTCATTTTTCTCTCACCCCCAATTGAACTTTATGTGTTTATAGATATCTATATATATTGCGTTTAACTCAAAGACAAAAGTGATGGATCAACAATTCGTAAACATTAAACACGCAGATCTACACACTAGTCAACAGCTACGAGATAGCCCAAGTAATTAGATCTAGACCTTTATTACACAACAATTAGTAAATCGCTAAGAATTAACTTACTTCTTGATTGCTGGATCGGATACCCCTTTTAATTTTAAAGACCCCCGAGATACACTCTCGTAGGCTGACATTTTCGACGTCCTTCGTTGTTTTGAGTCGATGGCTTATTGTACAAAGTTGAACTTTCCAAGGAAAATCAGAAAGGTGGGCATCCCAGGGTTGCATCATATCTGTGTGGCGTCCAATCGCCCTGGGGGTCATGAGAGATGGATACCTATCTATCTCTATCTTCCTATACTACGCGCGATCATTGTGATGATCATTATGCGTAGTTGTGCGCAGAATTGTTAGTTTGTTTAAAAAGAGTTTGAGAAAAAGAGTAACAGAACAGAATTGTGTTATTTAGTTAGTAAGGGTAAAATCACTTGTGTTTTTTACTTGTGATACACCTGGGTCACTTGGCATCTGAAGGCATCAACGGTGTTTGCCAGAGCTACTTCGGTTGGTAGTGTGTTCCACTGAAGGATAGTTCGTGGGTAGAACCACAGGGGCTTGTATCGTTGAGCGGTCACTCGTGAGTCTGAGGCTGGTACTATGAAATAGAGCAAGGGGGGAAAGCCTCTTCATCACTGATGCGGATAATAGTGCCCTCTAACTCCTCATTTCGTTTCCTTTATATTTTTCGTCGTCATCAAGTGGTTGCATTATGTACTTACTTCAGATAGGCACGTAAATACCATAAACTTTTATTGTGTATACATTCAAAAACTGGTAAAAAGTAGGCCCCACACAAGATTATCCAACGTAGATCTCAGAGAAGTTCAAATCATAACCTCTCACATAATCTCGTCCAAATCCCGTTGGTGGTGAGACTTCAATCCTAGTCACTGATTGGTCCCTAGCGATCACGTGACATAGTTTGAAAGATGTCTGCAGTATTTAAATATAATAAATTCCACCTGACATCTCCGTGCCACATACAGTAAACACATTTTGAAAGTCTGCCTCTATATACATATCAAATAAAGTTTAACCTATTGCTGCCAATGATATATTAGATTAAAAAATTACGCATGTTACTAAATATTTTGATTTTTTCATTTCGAATGTATTATGAAATAAATGAGCAAATTAGATGTGTTTCATAGGTTTGGTTAAGCAAGCCAAACAGCGCCCCTAGTGGGCAAATATTACACCATTTGAGCAGATTTGTCAACCGGGGATGGATACATTGACAGTTCCCACCTAACTTCATTTTATTCACCTTTAGAAGGACAAGAAGATTGAAAAACTTGGATTAGATCAGACATATGCATGTTTTGACTAAACCTGATAGGTTTGGGGTTTCAGTATTTTTCTTTTGGGGAAGTTTGACAACATAGTTGTTGGGGCACCAAATTGCTTTCCCCCCTTGTCTATATTACTAGTACGGCTGTGACTACTGTGATCAACGATACAAGCCCCTGTGGGTAGAACGAGTTTCTATGAATAAGAGTTCTGGTAGCAGGATATATGTATCTGTGAGGAGATGCACTTGCCGCTAGGCTAGTTGCCGGTATTAGATACTGCGATGGGAGTGGTGCTGCAATAACTACTACTTTCAGGTAGATAAAGTGCTCAACAACCACCCTAAATCATCCTATGAACTACGTCTATCAGATGTAGTTATATGGGCAGTATAGATGATTAAACTACCTGTTTGATTAGAGTATGTCCTATCAGAGACCAGAGACGTTGATAGACCTCTCTGCAGAGACATAGATTGCAGGTCACTGGTCCTATCCTTCGAACCTACAGACTCTTTAAAACAGAAATTAAACTAGAACCCTATTTATTAGTGGTTAAAAATTCAGTTGCAAGAAGATGTTTGTCAAGATTTTGACTGAGCTCGCATAACTTATACATAGAAACAGGAAGATGGCAGCTCCCAAAGATCCCTCCTGAGGATCGTATTTGTCCATCTTGTAAGAATTTGGTTGAAGATGAGATACATGTGTTTTTTCAGTGTCAACCTAAGGGATCCATTTTTCCATAAGCTCAGTATGTTACTAAATGAATTTGAGAATCAGTGTGACAATCCGAAGTTTATTCTGGCTATGTCAAACACTGATCCTGAAGTCATTAAAATGGTTGGTAAATTTGTAAATACTATATTTTCTCTCAGAGAGTGCATTTAGATTTTATGTTCATATTCTCTCTGTATACATGTTTCAAGATCGTTATGCTTGTAGTCATATTTGTCAGGTTGTATATCAATATACAAATATGAAATCCCTGTGGGGTTTCCGCGAGGAATAACTTCCCCGAGAAAGGATTGTCGCTCAAGGGCGTAGCCCGAGGTCGACAATCCTCTTCAGCCATTGTAGATTTTTTTGAGATGCTATCTGATGATGCTAGCCCACAATGCACCTTTCCCTCTTAATCCCATAAACAATACATGATAATTCCAATTAGTAAGGGATTAGCTATGATCGAATACCTTCTGATAGGAATCAATTACTACAGACCCTAATTGGGTCATGTGAGAAACACTGGGTAGAATGGAGCAGACTGACCCATCTGCTGAGAAAAAGATGGAGGATTTTTCAAAGTCAGCAAAATCAGTAGCTACTAGCTAATCAGTAGATTTCTTCAAATCAGGTGCTCAATCAGTAGACAGCTATTTTGGGGTTTGAAATCAGTACAGTACTGCTCAAATCAGTAGAGTTGACAGGTATGCAATCATATCAAGGCAGTTTAGGGGCAGACCTCAAATTTTCTAAATACATTAATAATTCACTTTGATTTTGGTTTAAAAAAATACATTCTAAGGTTCATAAATGTATAATTGTTTTCTTGTTATCTTTGTTATTTTTGGAGATATCGCAGTGTTAAATCACTATTTAGTATCGAATAGGGTGGGCACAGGATATTTGAAAAAAAAAAAGATATTCCAACTATATTTGAGGTGATCAATTCATGGTCAAAACTCAAAACACTCCCAATATACGGTTAAAGCAGGGGCAGTTGCAGTAGTAGCAGTGACTTGTACATGTAGCTTGAACGATTGGTAATTAAGTCTCTTGTAGTTGCAAATACCTAATGACATGGAGGTATCATTGATTTAAGTTTCCAGATGATGATAGAAGAGACCCCAACTATCCTTGGAAAGTCCTACAGGTACCAATTTCCTTATGAAATTACTTGCCACTCCTGCTAAATGCTGATTGGCTACTGATGTAAACTGAGAGTTCGCGTCGTTTGCAACCCTACCACACTATCAACATTGGAAAATATGCAAGCATTCTGACTACAGTCTGAACAATATATCATTCAAGCATGCCACGCAGGGCACTTAAATGTATCGTAGATCTCAATATACACGCCGTAAGTATTCAACATGATGCATTTAACTCTTTTAAAACGTGAATTGGTGACCTAAATTTAGACCAATTTGTGATTAGGTAAAATGACAGTGATTGAGTGAATCCCAAAAGATAAATCAGGTCTTTGCAGAGATGGGAGGTTTGGTGGGTTGTGTCAATCTGTGATAGTTTTCCTTATAGAACTGATAAAGTGACAGGAAAGGATATCATGATCAGTGGACTATCATTTCTGAATACTGATTGGGCCTAGCTCACGTGAGCGTTTATGGGCGCCATCTATAGTCGGATGTTCATAGCTGCCCATTCAACGCTCACAACTTAACCTTCACAAACATGAGTAGAAGAAAGTAGAAATGTCTGTGCGCTCGATTCTAGTGAGGGCGCTGCGACTTTACTTGCATCTTGGCTCCTGTACCAACAATCCGCATCAATCGGCAGCAAAGATAATTTAGATTTCAGGCTTAACACTTTATTGTGCCAGGTTGAAAATTCGAAGCGGAGTGTCTGCTAGCTCCGCCATTTTGACGGACATCGTTTTATTTTGGTCATGAATTTTTCTCATTGGCTAGCTCCGATCATGTGATCAATGACATCACTACAATGTCCGCCATTTTCCCAATGTTCTCTCTCGCCTCAGACTTTAAATTCACGAAATAAGACATAATTTCCACTGATTTTGAAAAGAATTAACACCAGTCCGTAGTGAAATATGTCCGAGAAGCCAACATATCATTGCATGTAAGTTTTGGACAGCGCATCTGTGCGCCGCCGGGTTGGTAATATACACAACCAAGACCCCAATAGTCAATACGGGGAAGTCAGGGCGTTGATGTCATTAGTAACAACAGCATAAGAGGAAGACATCGTCGCACTCACAGGGCTATGATTGGGCCTAGATCCACATCAGGGGCCAGTGCCTGCAGAGACCAGAGTGCAGTGTGAAGGCCTGCCTCACTACACAACTGGTAAGATATGGGTACCTGGGTACAGGAGAGGACGGGAGGGTACAGACCTGATGCAGGGTGCAGGACAAAAGTATGGGGGGGGGGGGGGGGGGGGGGGGGAGGGGACAGGGAACATGAACTTTGATAAGGACCAATGGGGGGGGGGGGGGGGTACAGGGTGACAGATCCAAAACAAACATTTAGCCTTAAAGGATGCAATTGAAAAAATGAGCAACCAGATTTAAAAAAATAATCATGGGATGACAATTTTTTTAAGGATGAGCTAAATCTCCATGTTTGCAGGATATGCCCTCTAGATAATACATGGCAAAAAGAGGAATTGCCCTTAAACAGACTTGTCCCTGGCTTATCGACCCCTGCAAGCCCTGACAACATGGTCTTTAAGCCAGCAGGGCGTCTGGGTACCTTTTTGGACACCCAAACCCTTAAAAAGGACCCCTTAGGACACCCAAATATTTTTGTCTCCAGGAATTTCTAAAAATCTCAATCTCAAGCTTATAATTGAATTTTTTCATCTCCTTATAATTCCAATGGCATTGTTTAATGATATCATGCCTTATTTTGATGAATTTATACATGTTTATTGTTGAAATATGAGTATATTGCGATCCCCCTTAAAAATTTGGACACCCAAAAATTTTACAGCTGCCAATTTTAGGCACCCAGTTTCTAAATCCTGGCTAAGACACTGCCGGACAAGCAGCAAATATGGCATGGATACTGAAGATCATCACTTAAGGGAACTAACTTTCACCGCCCCGCCCCTCAAAGGCCCAACTTTTGGCCATAATCCTTGGGTCATATTCGGTCCATTTAAAGCAAGAGTCTTGCTCTACAACTGATCACATTACTTTTTTTTTAATTGAGCAGTGTCCTGGCATTTAGGTCCAGCTCTGGGAGCCTCCAGTGATGCATTAGATGTTTATTTCTTGATCCCTGGGGCAACATTTTCAAGAATTTTTCCCACATTGCTCAACCATTTCCGAGTTAGTAAAGTTTTCATGTCAAATATATAGAGATAAAAAATATATCTTGGGTTAGACAAAACAAGAAACAGTTTTGTTGGTCTCTATCTAGGTCTAGATCCATTTCATTCTTACTCAAATCTATAATTTCTCAACTCTTTGTGACGTTTTCGAGTGGGAGGTGAGGTAACTTAACCGTACCACCACTTTGAAGATCTTGAATGTGTGTGGTACTTGTTTTGGAGAGAGATAGCTTATATTATTTTTAGTCATTTATATTTCACCTGTGTGTGGCCATTCATGTAATAATGATCAAAGTTGCCAAAGGCCTCCCGACAGTCTTAATGAAATCTTTCAGACTAAAGCATGATTGGGAAAATATTTGAAGGAAAAATGATAATCATGACACTATCAAAGTCTTCTTGCAAATATTTTGTAAATCATTCTCAATTCCTAGGTTATTGTCAACGGTATCATAGATCCAGATGACAATTTCCTAAGGTTTATTTAGCATGAATGGGTTAGTAAGTCATGGATCTCAAGAGTGGCCTCCCACTAGATATGCAACACCACATGCTCATATTGGAGTTTCCCCAAGCAACAACTTAAATTATACCTAATAGATGCAAGCTTGGAGTATTATCAATAAGAAATCAACTTTCGGCATGCTTGGGTTTTGTAATGTTTGTCTGCAATGTTATTTTAACCTACATATAAACCTTCATTTATAGGCTGTTTCATGTTGCTGCCCAGTTGTTTGGAGTACCTAGTATTCACCACCTTAGTGAATGGTATGATAACGTGGCAATGATATTCCACCCTAGATAATTGAACATGCACCATGATGCTGCACACATCTTGACTGCTAATTGCTTGAGGTAATGTCAATAGATACCCTCAGGTAAATAGTAGCCTTTCACATGCAATCAACCCAATTACCTCTGAAACCCTAATATATAGCCTAAGCAACCAAGCTTCATTCAACTTTCTCATGCATTCTCATAAACTGCTCTCTGGTCTTGGGATGAATTATTCAAGTTAGAAGCGGGTGACATTTGAAATGCTTGCATGGATGGCACCAATGATGTGCATGGTCGATATCGAAGTTGTGCAGAAAATTGAAAATCAATGCGAGAAGAATAGCTGACCTGCATTAGAGCTGCTTAACCCACTCATGCCTACAGCCAAAAATGGCATTTCTGATTTATGAGAATTTTCAAATGGAAATTAATGAATATAAAGTTCTGAGCAGAACCTGCCCTAAATATTTCTCTTATCTCAACAGTAACATCAGAGGTTACCTGTCATATGGGCCAGGTTCCCTAATTTTCTACCTGCCCAAACATGATGTACTATAATATTTGAATTGAATGAGCAATATATATTTTGTTGTGCAGTGATTTTTCCCAGGAGCTCTGCTTTCCTCACCACTTATAATGGTTAGTCATAATTTAGCCTCCATATTGCAGAAAAGGTGAAAATAATTGAAATCCCAAATCAATCGTAAACTCAATAAACAAATTTTAAAAGCAGTCTAAAAATCTGTATCTAAAATTTCAAAGCCGAGCAGAGGTCTCGTATTATGAGGTGCTTTACAAGCGATCACTGTGATAGTCACGCATACCCAGTCTACAGCATTTGTAAACAGTTTATATCACATTGTAATTGCTTCTGTCTTATCAGCCGCTTAACACTCGATTCAGAGGTGCACAGTATTTGTTCATTGCACTAGAATCAGTGTTTGTTATACCCGTTGCCATGGCAACCATGAGATCAATGTAGCACCCTGTTTAAATGGTGGTGATGCATTGTGAAAGGCAGGCGGGGCAGAAGACGTGTAGCTTGGGGGATCCATAATCCTGCGCTAGCCTTACAGGTACAGCAGGGCTTGAAATCATACATTTTGCTCCTCTGGGATGTACTCTTAAACAGTAAACTTGACCATCTGGCGTTTGTAGGCATGAATAGATACATCTGAAACCCCCAAGAGTGCAAACCTTGAATGGGAACACTTCCACAACATAAGAACACTTAGTTCTGATATGTAAACACCGCTGGTGAACAACTCTGCAGGGGAGGTGTTCTGACAGGGATGAATACCTCCAGAATAATGGAAAACTTCTAGATGTGAAGACCTATGATTACAAAGTCTATAAACAGGCACATTTTCCCATCTAAGGTGTGAACTGTTTTGCAGTTCTGCATATAGCTTTATCTGTACTGTTGAAACAATATTGCATTTTCCTTGTGTTTTTTCCTGAAGTTACACGATGAAATCTTACCTGCCATGTAGGGTAGGCACACTCCTGGCAGTAGGGCAGCCATTATAGTGTCAAGCCCTGGTATACAAAGATAACCTTTACTGCTTTTGGTATAACCATGTCATACAACCAGGGTATGACTTATGATATTGAATTCTAGATTGCCCTGAATTTCCAAGTGCCCATTGGTGCATTGGCATTTCAAGCACATATGGCGTGGGCACTGTAGACCATTAGAAAATACTCAAATAGCAATGTAATTGCATGGTGAATTCAAACAAATACATATATTTTCAAAATTGTTGCAAATTGTAAGTGAACTGATATATTTCATTAAATTATAATGTGTAGTCTCTGAAATATGATGTTGCCCATCGGGCAATCTCACATTTGGTTTCAATTGCCCCCTTGGAAAAGTGATGGAGAATTACCATCTGTCCACAGTCCACTACAAGAAAAGTCAAACCAACTGGTAGGCGTTATATATTTAGCAAGAAAGACTGGTTCTGACTGAGGAATCTCTGATCATTACATTAACTCTTGAATCAATGTGGACTTCCTGGCTTCCTGTCAACCATGCCTTTTTGGTTCGGTATCTTTGGCTGTGAATGAACAATGCTGATTTTGGTTCTAGGGTTTGGTATGATAAACTCCTATGACCAAGCAATATTTAATCATGAATATAGTTTCATAGACAGGCACAAATAGGAATATTTTGATAACGAAGCATTGTTAAGAGACACTTCACGTGCATGTATACATGATGTTCATAGAATATTTTTTCGACTATTCTTCAGAGGATGCTCTATCACTTGAGATGTGTTGAATGTTTTTGTCTTATTCGTCTTTAGGTGACGGCGCCGGGCGTGTGGCTGCCGCGGAGAGAGGATTTAAGAAGACTGTGTAATAAGTGGTTGTATGTTGTGTCTCTGTAGGTGACGGCGCCGGGTGTGTGGCTGCCGCGGAGAGAGGACATCTACCTGAACATCTGCTGCCTGGACCAACAGCAGAGGACGCTACTGGTCGCACCCGTCTTCCCGCTACTCTATCACGAAAAGTTCCGCTTCGAAAAGATCTTCTACACCGCTCTAGACCCTTCACACGTAACGCAGCTTCTAGACTGTAAGTTTATGCATAGATTTATGTCTGTCACTTTCTCTAGATAGTGGTTGCTATTAACCCTTGTCATGCTAGACCCCCATATGGGAGAACCTATCCCCTGGGACCAGGGATATTGTGGTCTACCCACCAAACCGGAAGGATTTCATAGATTTCTATTACTGTTTTAATAATGTGTTTCACAAACTGTAATAGAAACATAGTAAAAGGTAAAACCTTGATATCTAGTATAATTCAATACCCCTTAATCAGAGGGAATTCCCCGAACCCTCACTAAAAGTAAGGGTACCCAAAGACCGGATATATCCGGTGTTGGTCACACAGGCAAGATACGTAGCACCAGATATATCCGGTGTTAGCAAGAGCAGGGTTAATCTTAGGCCAGAAGCAAGGGTCTCTGGGCAGAGTGTTATTGGTGCGTTTGAATAGTTTGTACTGATTAAGTCCTGTTTTAATTTAGGCCCAAAAAAAGATTTTTTTTGTTTCCTGTAACTGTCTGGAAAAAAATAGGGTAGGTAGGAGGGTAAAAAAAAATTTTTGCATTATTTTTTTTGTCAAATATGTGTGTTTTATGCATGTTTTACGTTGATTGGGAGTTGGGAGGGCGGAAAAAAACTTTAGGGTAGGGATTTTTTTGAATAAAAACTTGTTAGGGTAGGGTTACAGGAAACAAACACCTTTTTTTAGGCCTTAGTCACATGTTGTTAGTAAGAATTAAGTCAAACATAGCTTTAAGCCTTTTCCCTGTCTTTCCCAGTGGAGCATGTGGTTCTGGAGCTGGTGCTCAAGGGTTTAAGTCAGGTGTAGTTTTATGTGGCTGACATTGATCTGATGACAAGCGTGCCTTTTCCCTGTCTTTCCCAGTGGAGCATGTGGTTCTGGAGCTGGTGCAGCTGAACGACTATGGCTCCGTAGGCAGACTCCTAGCCACCTACGATGAGAACGCTCGAGATTTCCTCTACCCGGTGCCAACCTTGACCCCTACCTACGGATCTATGGAGCGCGAAATACTGATGGAGAGAACCATTGATTTCCCTGTAAGTATCAATTCTCGCGCAATTATAGCAAGGCATTGTTGGTGTGTCTATTGTTCTCACAGGGGTTTCATTGATTGGTTATTATATTTGAAGTACAGGGTTCAAGTTTCCCATTATTAATGTTTGAAATGCTACTTATGGACGGCATGATATTTCTATAATGTTATATGTCTATATTTAGTATAGAAATATTTGGGCAACGTACTGGTGGAATTCTATTTTGTTCTATTTAAGAGTGGAAAATTCAACTCTGAGCCGCCATCACCAAGAGCTTGATTGCACCACAAAATCTCACATTTCATTGCCAATTTGGACTTCAATTTGTCAGGAACTGCTTGACAATGTATAATTGCTAATACAATATGAGTTAAGGTATTTTACATAAAACATTTGATTCAGAAATACTTGGCTGACTGGTTAGGTTTCTTAAATATTTAAAAAAACGTTTTCACATGCTTATGATTAAGACATTCCTAGCAGTATTGGGTAACTTTAACACTTTCCTATATAAACCTTTGTGTTACATTCTACCATTGTGGTTCTCTAATAATTGATTGCTATTGTTTTCCAGGGTATCTCGCCTAAAGTGGAGTTCACATCTCAGGCCACCATAGTGGAGACTAAAACTATAACATTGACGGGAGAAGAGAGCTACCTTCTGGACACCTCGGCTGTAAGTCATTTTCATCAGTATCTTATATATATATATATATATATATATATATATATATATATATATATATATATATATATATATATATATATATATATATATATATATATAATATATATATATATATATATATATATATATATATATATATATATATTTATATATATATGTGTGTGTGTGTGTGTGTGTGTGTGTTTGATTTTAAAGAGTGAGCAATATTTTGCAATACCACTAGCAGTGTTTGGTTGCCAGTCTCCCAGCAACTGAAGTCATTTCCTTCTACTAAAGTGCCACCCAAACTTCTTGATCCTACCCAGGTGCATTTGATTGTTGGTTATAAGCTTGCACTGACCTAGCCATGTCACCAGCATTTTTAATGAGCTGTTACTAACCACGAAAGGCACATTGTTGAAGAGCAGTTTGACTCTAGCAAGTGCTGCCACCTACTGCTTGATGATGAAGTGAGTGGTTGACTCTAGCAAGTGCTGCCACCTACTGCTTGATGATGAAGTGAGTGGTTGACTCTAGCAAGTGCTGCCACCTACTGCTTGATGATGAAGTGAGTGGTTGACTCTAGCAAGTGCTGCCACCTACTGCTTGATGATGAAGTGAGTGGTTAACTCTAGCAAGTGCTGCCACCTACTGCTTGATGATGAAGTGAGTGGTTGACTCTAGCAAGTGCTGCCACCTACTGCTTGATGATGAAGTGAGTGGTTGACTCTACTAAGTGCTGCCACCTACTGCTTGATGATGAAATGAGTGGTTGACTCTAGTAAGTGCTGCCACCTACTGCTTGATGATGAAATGAGTGGTTGACTCTACTAAGTGCTGCCACCTACTGCTTGATGATGAAATGAGTGGTTGACTCTACTAAGTGCTGCCACCTACTGCTTGATGATGAAATGAGTGGTTGACTCTACTAAGTGCTGCCACCTACTGCTTGATGATGAAATGACTGATTGACTCACTAAGTTTTCACCAACAACTCAAGTGTCAATGCGAGGGAGATGGTATAACCATTTTATTTTATTCCCTTTGCCACTGTCATTCAAGATAGGAGACAAGTCAGAATATCAGATTGTGTTTCTGCATATAGGTATAGACATTTCTTTATATTCATACATGTAAAGACTTTTCTCTCATCCATGATAATCTAATCAAATAATCGTAATTGTCATGTAGTAAGAGATGAGATATTTAAGAAAGTCCCTCAAGGTCTGATCTGAATTGCCTCAGCAGGAGGTTTCTTGTAAAATTCATTCCTGACATGTCTTAGCGTTTTTGCTCTAGAGATCTCATTACTTTACCAAATGATCAATTACCTTACCCAGTTCTGCTCACTGTCAAAAGATGGCAGCACATAAGCATCAACGTGAAACCTCTTTTCTGAGCGAAGAAACTACACCTTTCACCAGGTTACTGATATCCAAACGAATATAAGTACAAATATATCACAACGTGCAGAATTACTGTCAGAATAGCATATGTTGACACACACACTAGTCTCTAGCAGTTAGCACTAAAAAGGAGTCTATCTGTAAATTACAGGTGGCCTAATGGTGAGGGATAGGAAAGAAGTTCATGAAATTTCAACATAATTTTCGATAGCCATTTTATTTGAATTTTTAGAAATTTAAGCACCTAATGTGATATCAAGCTTTTGTCCCTGGGCCAAGGTATTCACAATGTTTCGCTCTCACGCAGTGATACATTGAAATGAAGAAATAGTTCCCCTGATAGACAATAGATGGCAGGAGCCTGTTCTTATTAAATATTGGCCTCGTGAATTCCTGCAGCACCACTTCTGGTAGGGTACTTCAAAGCCTTCAGCACAATGACTTTCATTCACATTGATATATATTTTAAACCGAAGTATAAACAAATGGAAATAGATCTATTTCACATTTGCAAACACTTTGCATGATTACATTACAATTTTTGAAGGTGTTTTATTTCTAAGACACTGTGCAAACATGGTCAGTTTTCATGGGAACTGTGTACAGGAACCAATTCTATGTGATGGAAGTCTTGGTGGTTGACACTAGAACTGTCAACAGGAATTGTTCATACTTAAAGATGATAGAACTAGAATCGCTCATTGTTTGGTTTCACATGCCAAGCCAAGGTGTTAAATCACTATCAATTGTAGCTGTTACCGTGAACAAAACTTTATTCCTAAGTATGTTAAGCTGATAAAAGCAGTCTCCCAAGGCTGCTATCAGCCAGGAAGCTCTCTAGTGCTAAAGATGCATCTTGTTTACCTGAAGTGATGTGCCTCATTTCACTCCATCACAGCCAGGTGATGCTGGTACCTGAGTTGCTAGGTAATGAAATGCAAGGAATGACACCAGTTCTCCACTGCTAGGACCACTTTGAAATTGATGTAAACAAGATGATTTTTAATATTTGTTTGGTTTGGATAAAGAGATGTTAGATGAGCAATCACATTCCTGTCTGTAGGATTGATGGGTTAGTTTGTGGAACACTCTCTGAAACTTCAATTATGTTGATTGCGAGTGGTAACATACAATATTTATACATCCCGGGGCACTCTGCCAAGTCAAGGTTATCATATGACCCAGAACAAATATTTGTATATCAGCATCAAATATTTTCTGCCTTGTTGATTAATTTGTGATTTCTATCTGTTGTTCAAAAGCCATGCAATTTGTTCAAAAACTTAAAACTTTCATTCTTTCCTTTCTTTGCTTGTTCTCTGTATATTACTTTGATGTTGTATATAAGGAAATTGTAATCATTGTGGAACCCCATCCCCCTCCCCTCTTACTATAATTTGTTGTCCATATAGGTGATCATTGCCTTGATGCGTGAATCTGCACCTTAATCATCAGGGAAGGATCGCCATTAACCCAATTGATTTTTCCTCATTTTCTTAATGAAAGCAACTCTGGAGATTACTTTCCCGATATTAATCCTGTCCCGAAATGCCTGGTGTTAGTGATTACCGATATATGAATGGCGTGTTACACAGCATTAGACATAATCATATCAATCTTCATCCTAGATGCAGATCTACAGATTTGCATTCTGTAAGGCCTAAGAGAAGAGCATAAACTTTTAACCCATCCTGTACTCGGACAGAAGTGCACCATCCTGATTAATTTTGCTATACCTTTTTGATCAGAGTAATTTTCTGAAAATATCTAGAAAAGATTGTTGACCAGAACCTGTAAAACAGCTCTTCCAATATATTGAGATTTTTTTCTTATTATTAAGTTATTTTTGAAATATTGCATGATATTCAGACAACACTTTCTCAGTACACCTCATGGTGTGAATATGTGAAGTAAGATTTTTTAACAAATTATGTGTGCCTTCAAGTTGGCCTGGATTTGGACATTATTCTTTTAGTTGTACCTGCTGTTAGCTACTGAGGATAAACATTTACCCAGTAATCATTTGCAGCTAGGGAGAAAGAATATCATTGAGCTTGCTGGGTTATTGGGTCAGACTCATTAGCAAAATAGGTCTAATTAACAGACCAACTGCTACAGACTGTGGAGAAGGGCATTCTGCTACTGATATAAACATTGAATATATATATATATATATATATATATATATATTTATATATATATATATATATATATATATATATATATATATATATAAAGGTATTCGGTTTAGAGTCTTGTATCCACCGAAGTGCTCACACGACCTTCCTCCCCTAGCAGGCACTGTACACACGGAAACCATTTCAATCCCCCAGGGGATATTCCAGAGCAACTGGCAGCATATAGCGCACACACTCTAAGCACTGCCTTATTTATGCTAGGTACCCATTATACAGCTGGGTAGACTGAAGCAATATGGGATAAACTATGTTGCCCAAGAACAGACCAAAGTGCCCGAGGCGGCCGGGATTCGAACCAGCGACCCTCTGATTACCAATCCGACACCTAACCAACTGAGCTACTTTGTCCCCATATATATATATATATATATATATATATATATATATATATATATATATATATATATATTTGGGGGGGGGGGGGGAGGTGTTGAGCCAGACATTAACAGGGTTAATATTAGGATAGGCTAGCTCTCTAATGTTACCCAGAGGTAGGGTAAGCCACCTTCCCACTTAATGTAATTCATCTTTTTATCCCAAACAATACCTATGCCAAATTCTCCCCTCCTCATTTCTATAGCAAGCCTCTAACCATCCCACTTACAGACAAGTTATCTGTCTATGCTATAGGCCTGACTGTGTTACTGATTGTCTGAGTGTGCTGGGGCTCCTCAGGTTTTCACCAACTATGTGAAAACATGCGTGGTAATTAGTTTTGTTTTTATGTTTCTCAACCTGAACATGCAAACACTACCCTGCCATTAATAACAACTACTCTAAACCGCTTCTCTAACGCTGACTTCAGGCATGGCATTTAGAGCGGAAAACATAGAATTGAAATTAGGGAAGAAGAAAAATATAGCTTTGAATTTATGCTGACGTACAATTGTTTTATAATCATCATTGCTGAATTGATTTGATTGCAATATTTGTTGCGTTGAATGTGGGATTGTTGATGATTTTATGAATATAAGCTGGTAGCGTATCATAGAAGGTCAAACTGATCTGGGAATATCTTCAAGTAAAGGAAAATGAAGTAGACATGTTAATCAGAACAATTCTTTAACATCTTGAGCATTCATACTTTATTGTTTAATTATTTTCCAAGGTCTCATATTTCCAGACATCACTTGTTAATGAGTTGTCTTGTCATAGGTTGACTTGACAGCTGAGTTTCTGGTAATTTAACATTTTTCATCGTAGTTGATCAACAAGCCAAAGTGTAGTACTGTCATTGACCTGTAGATGGTGCTATGAGTTCTCCTTTCTCTTCTATTATTAGACTCAGATAGTCCTCTAACACCACCTGGTGAAATAAGTAGAACATAACAAACCTGATCACCTCAAGCACTTGGTGCTATGGTATAAGGAATGCCTGAAGTAGTGTAGAAATAAACTAAAGGTCAGTAGAAAAGGTAACACTTAAGACCTCACCAGGTTGGTCACCGAAAAACAAAAGGAAATGGTTTTGTTGCTAGTGGAGCAGTGTCTTAGCCAGGATTTAGAAACTGGGTGCCAAAAATTGGCGATTGTAAAATCTGAGTTGGGCATCGTATTTCCCAAGGGAGGCCACAGCATACTCAGATTACAACTAGTAACATATATTTACTTAATGAAATAAAGCTTAATGTGCATATACAATGCCATAGAAATTGTATTGAGGTGAAAAACATTCTAATATATGCTTGAAATTGACATTTTAAGAAATTCAACCCAGAAGATTTGGGGTGTCTTGCAGGGCAGTTTATGAGGGTTTGGGTGTCCAAATGGTGCCCAGATGCCCTATTGGCTAAGACTATGAAGTGTAGGATGTGAAAAATTGCCTGTTTTTACCAAGTGATCTTAGCTTGGTGCTCTTGTGTCCCCCACCATTAGTGACCGGATGGTCAGGATTTAGCCCTAGTATGGCACCAAAAGTGACAGTAAAATGAAATTCTAAATCCGACGTAATTTATTTATCACTAGAATAGCAGTGTGCATGATTCATTAGGCAGTCCAGTGAGGCGGTAGTTAGCGCCTGGTTCACCCCATTCATCCCAGGTAAATTAGCCTTGCCACACCTGAAGGCTCTCTTTGTGGCCAGCATATGTGGTCATTATTTATACATCAACTAATTACACACCCACATGAACCGTGTTTACCTTTAGATACAACTCTGGCCACATGCCATATATATATATATATATATATATATATATATATATATATATATATATATATATATATATATATATATATATATATATATATATATATATATATATATATATATATATATATATATATATATATATTGTTTAACTATATAACTCTGCTCACGGACTATATGTATATATATATATATATATATATATATATATATATATATATATATATATATATATATATATATTTATAAATATATATATATATATATATATATATATATATATATATATATATATATACATATATATATATATATATATATATATATATATATATATATATATATATATATATATATATATATATATATATATTGTTTAACTATATAACTCTGGCCACATGGCATTATAGCGTTTTTTGTGTGTCCTAATCAAATTATGTGTGTGTGTGTTTGTGTGTGGGTATAATCCTTAATGTCATGATACTAGCTCTCTGATTAATGGATGCAATAAAGTTCAGGAACGCTGAGAGTCTCAATGCAGGAGATGCATGTACCGTGTGATGTATGGGTGAAGAAATTAATTTGAAGTCTACATGCAAATTAACTGAGTACCAAGCTAGGAGTAGGTTCACCAAAGTTCAGGTGTGCTTTACAGGTTCTGCAGACTTGTTCCTGAAGGTGTGGCCCAGGAAGCAGTATACTGAGTGTTCTTGAAGTGAAAACAAGGCGATTTGGATCAGGTGGTATTGATCTTAAGCCGGGGTTGCTTTTCATTGTGTGTTTGGAGGATGCAGGCCACAAAGCTGTGGCTGCCTCCAGTTATTAACAGGCATTACACATGTGCACACATGGATTATAACTGAGTGGTATGAGAGAATGAGTGTGGAAACGTGGGGCTACCAGACATAGAGACTTGCAGTAAGGTATCTTGAGAACCTCCGCACTAGGTTGACGCTCTCCTTTGGATCTATGAGCATGGCATACCCCGTCCTGGAGAGGGCACGTGTTGAGGACTGGATACACAAACATTTTGTAAGTTTGGATATCTCTCATATATTATGTCACATATTTGCAATCGTACGGCTCATTGTACAGTACATACCTCGTACCACACTCTTCTCAGATCCTCCAGGCATGCCATTAGGGACAGCAACACACCTTCTGAGCAAGTTCCCACAACATCAAAGCAGCTGACAGCTTGCCAAACTTATATCAAGTTGAAAACATTGCTTTCTCGTCCTTAGTTTTTTGGTTAACAATTTGTACTCTGAACATGGTTGTATCAAAATATCAGGTATCATTATATGTATACCTATGATTGGCTTATGAGAAAGAATATAGGTTGAAAGGGTGCAATAACAAATTATTCATTATTATTTACATAATGTCTTATGATTGGCTTATTAAAAAGTAATGATACACTGTTGATATAGCCACATGTATGATTATGTATATGATTCTGAAGTACTATCAAGTTCTTTATTACTTATTTAAGTCCATACAACACTTTATCAAGACAATTTCCAAGCATGAATGGGTTAAGTTCTGCCTTAAACTGGCACCATGGATTTTCAGTCCTGCTGATCCCCCGCAGCTAGGTGTGTAGTCTGAGGAGATTACATTTGCAGTATTGGAGACCAGCACTGCTGCTGCTGGTGCCAATATAAACCTACCCCAGAGTGTAATACATCCCCCCCCCCCACCCCCAGAGAGTACAATACATCCCCCTTGGCCCCCACTGTGAGAATCCTGAACCCACTTACCATGCTTAACCCATAATGATTTAATGCCCAAAAAACATCTGACACTTTTGACGATAACTCTCTTCTCAAATCAAATTGCTGAAATCCTCATCAGGACACAAGCAATAACCCTCCTTCAAACGGTTTGTGAATTTAGGTTAAGTTCTTAAAAGTTATTCACAAACTTATTGTAGATCCAGACAACACTTTTCAAGAAAATGTAGTTGTAAATGTGTTAAACTTAGTAGTGAACAATATAGGGTGGTTACCTCGAATACACTCTAGGTGGCACTGCAGTAACAAGGAGTATAGTTTTATAACTATTTGTGGGTGTCACTTGATTGATCCCTTTAGCTTTATAACCATTAGTCAGATAGCTAAACTGATTATCACAATTAATTGCTATAATTTTGACATTTTTGTTGGAAAGTCATTAGAAATTCCCAGTATTTCCAGCTCCATTTGGTAAGGGTAACCTATCAGTTATTTCATCCTACAGGTGTAAAATACCTGTTTTTGGAATGTGTATTTATCATAGGTATTATTTGGCTGTGTATTCACCAGGCGTGGATAGGAGGAGGAACAGGGAAACACTATTTGGCTCCCGCCATGAGATATTGATGTCTGACCATGTGTGTATGTGCCAGGCGTGGATGGGTTAACATGCACGTGGCTATTGGAGGAAAAACAGGGAAAACACTTATGGCATTTATGATGAGATATTGATCATTCCAAGCCCTGAGTTTGTTTTGATACCTTGCTACACAGGGGTCCTATTCTGTTTCCACTCCTTCCTTGCTCTCCCACGTAAGGCACGCTACCTCCCCAGGTGCCCTTACCATAGTGCAGTGGTTTACATGGGGTGTTTCAGTGGGTTATGAGTGGTTGCCTACAGTGGTGCCACTGCGAAATACAGTGGTACCACTGAAAAATATAGTGGATAGTACATGGGTCTCTCAAGAGCTGTAGCACCATCCCCCACTTTCCTGGAATGTGGCCCAAGAGCCTTGTTGTAGTGGGTTTATTACCACTTTTTTGTACCACTGAAAAAAAAAGTGCCCTTTAAGCCTGTCTGAAGTGTCCCGCTTTTGCAAAAGCGGAGACACTTTATTGGGGCTTCATGGCCACTTTTGCAAAAAGTGGTAGCTTCATAGTGGTCCCACTGTTTTGGACAGTGGTAGGTGGGCCTGCATGCCATTGCATCAGCAGTTCTCTACCACTAACAGATGCAGTGGTCATACCACTGATCAAGAGAGTGGTCCCACTATACCTGACGGTGGTATGATCATCCTATAATGCTAGTTGCAGTAGATTTACCACTGTTCAATGTGGTGGTCCCACTGTTTCAGACAGTGGTAAAGTCATGCTTTACTGCAAGATGCTGTGGTTTTACCACTGTCAAAGGAAGTGGTTGACCCACTTTCTCTGACAGTGGTGGTCATGTACCCCACTGTAAAATGCATTAATTTAGCACATCATTCAGGATAGATGAATGAATGAATGAATAAATAGATATGTTAATATATAGACACTCAATAGTTAAAATAATTTTCTAAAAAAGTTTATTAGAAAGAGGTTTAACCTGTTAAGAACATTTACATAGGATTATAATGCATGGCAACATATTCTGGACAATTATTCTAAGATGTTCCTGTCTCCTGTCTGCTAATTGTCTCTCCAGTCTATGTAAATCTTGATGGACTGTAGACCTAACATTAGTCACATATCATAGTTTGCAAGGTTCCCTTCTCCTGAATCATGGAATACCCTAACACTCTGACACAGCTGATGTTAATAAAGAGAAACTCTATATCATACCCACCTTATTTCAACATCCTAGTCACTTCTAAATCATATGTCAGCATGCCTTTCCTGTCTAACCTGAGTATTTCATCTCACCTTGCATTTTCTGTATTCAACAGCAGAGATATTCACCTGCCCTTTTGACTGAAATAGCCTTGACTTTATCCTTTAATATACCCTAACACACAACTTGTCTTAGTTTTTCAAAATTCCCCTAACACCATTTACAGAGCACATTTCTGTCAATGAAATCAACTCACCTAGCTCCTTCTCCTACACTGTCATACTGTCAACTGTCATAATTTTGAATAACAAGGTCAAGTTCTGTACTAGTTGACCCTATTGTTATATATTATATTACCTTCCTACAGATAAGGAAAAGCCTGCATCTTCTGTGCTCATATCCATATCAGTCACATAGGGGTTATTTAGTGGCCCCACTGTAATCTGCAGTGGCCCCACTGCAAGAAAAAGTGGTCCTAAGATAAACTAAGATTTGGAAGCCCCATTATAGTGGTTTCTGATTTATGTGGATTTTTTTCAAGTCACATATGGGTTTATTAGTGGTCCCACTGTACGAAACAGTGGCCCCCACTGTAAGAAACAGTGGCCCAACTGTAAGAAACAGTGGCTCCACTGCAGGAAACAGTGGTCTTACCACTACGTTAGAAGTGGGGCTGACTCTGACAGTGGTACCACTTAAATACCCCATTTCACAGCTTTTTTATGCAGTGGGCAGGCTTACTGACCACTTTTACCACTAAGGCATGGTGAGGGTGAACTTCAAGGTTTGTGCCACTACCTCAGAACTGAGATCCTAGTCTCTCTGCATTCCTTCCTTCTTCTCCCGGGGGTTCTGTCTGACCTTCCTAGGTGATCTACAGGGTTTGTGATACCTATAGGGACAGGGGTCATAGTCTGCGCACATCTCTTCCTTATGATTCTCCCAGTTATTCTTTTCTACCTTCCAGTACAGATAATCTACAGGGTTCGTGTTTCTTAACTGGAACAGGTGTTATAATCTGTTCACAATATTACCATATCCTAACTTCCCAGATAATGTACATGGTTTTGTATCAAATCAAACTGCATGTCAAACTTGGTTGAATAATTCTCTGCCAGCCTGACCAGGGGAACACTTCTGATATTTTCTTATTTCATATTTTGATACAGAGTTCATCCAACAAGTGAACTCCTTCAATTTATACTGTCTTTTTTATTGTTCAAGGTCTTTTTATTGGTGTAAATAATTGTATGATTGTGTCACCTTTTGACTGTTTTGTTAAAACAAATATCACATTTCGGCCACTAACTAAAAATTAATACTGTTAAGGAATAGAAGGTCACAATCCCTCCATACTCTCCCAGCTAACCAGAGCTTAATCTCCATGTAATCTACTTTAAGTTGCCAGTTAATCTGGTCTTCCCTCCCAGGTAATCCCTGTGGTTCAGCGACTGTATCAGCCACTTGCTTGCGGGGCTTTGACCTACCGTGGTGGGCGAGTGTGTTTGTGTGTGTTTGTCTATGCTAAGTTATGGTATCAGAGTGGTGGATGCGACATGATATGAGACAGAGATAGTCTCGGGGCCCATGGGGGGGGGGGGGGGGGGGGAGGGGGGTGGGGGTTGATAAGTTATGGCGTCAGAGTGGTGGATGCAGCATGTTATGAGACAGTGATAGTCTTGGGGCCCGAGGGGGGAGGGGGGGTGATAAGTTATGGCGTCAGAGTGGTGGATGCAGCATGTTATGAGACAGTGATAGTCTTGGGGCCCATGGGGGGGAGGGGGGAGTGATAAGTTATGGCGTCAGAGTGGTGGCTGCAGCATGTTATGAGACAGTGATAGTCTAGGGGCCCGAGGGGGGAGGGGGGAGTGATAAGTTATGGCGTCAGAGTGGAATATGCGACATGTTATGAGACAGTGATAGTCTTGGGGCCCATGGGGGGGAGGGGGGAGTGATAAGTTATGGCGTCAGAGTGGTGGCTGCAGCATGTTATGAGACAGTGATAGTCTAGGGGCCCGAGGGGGGAGGGGGGGGGGTGATAAGTTATGGCGTCAGAGTGGTGGATGCAGCATGATATGAGACAGTGATAGTCTTGGGGCCCATGGGGGGGGAGGGGGGGTGATAAGTTATGGCGTCAGAGTGGTGGATGCAGCATGATATGAGACAGTGATAGTCTTGGGGCTCGTGGGGGGAGGGGGGGGGTGATAAGTTATGGCGTCAGAGTGGTATATGCGACATGATATGAGACAGTGATAGTCTTGGGGCCCATGGGGGGGGAGGGGGGGTGATAAGTTATGGCGTCAGAGTGGTGGCTGCAGCATGTTATGAGACAGTGATAGTCTAGGGGCCCGAGGGGGGAGGGGGGGGGTGATAAGTTATGGCGTCAGAGTGGTGGATGCAGCATGATATGAGACAGTGATAGTCTTGGGGCCCATGGGGGGGGAGGGGGGAGTGATAAGTTATGGCGTCAGAGTGGTGGATGCAGCATGATATGAGACAGTGATAGTCTTGGGGCCCATGGGGGGGGAGGGGGGGGGTGATAAGTTATGGCGTCAGAGTGGTGGATGCAGCATGATATGAGACAGTGATAGTCTTGGGGCCCATGGGGGGGGAGGGGGGGTGATAAGTTATGGCGTCAGAGTGGTGGATGCAGCATGATATGAGACAGTGATAGTCTTGGGGCTCGTGGGGGGAGGGGGGGGGTGATAAGTTATGGCGTCAGAGTGGTATATGCGACATGATATGAGACAGTGATAGTCTTGGGGCCCATGGGGGGGGAGGGGGGGTGATAAGTTATGGCGTCAGAGTGGTGGCTGCAGCATGTTATGAGACAGTGATAGTCTAGGGGCCCGAGGGGGGAGGGGGGGGGTGATAAGTTATGGCGTCAGAGTGGTGGATGCGACATGATATGAGACAGTGATAGTCTTGGGGCCCATGGGGGGGGAGGGGGGAGTGATAAGTTATGGCGTCAGAGTGGTGGCTGCAGCATGTTATGAGACAGTGATAGTCTAGGGGCCCGAGGGGGGAGGGGGGGGGTGATAAGTTATGGCGGCAGAGTGGTGGATGCAGCATGATATGAGACAGTGATAGTCTTGGGGCCCATGGGGGGGGAGGGGGGGGTGATAAGTTATGGCGTCAGAGTGGTGGATGCAGCATGATATGAGACAGTGATAGTCTTGGGGCTCGTGGGGGGAGGGGGGGGTTGATAAGTTATGGCGTCAGAGTGGTATATGCGACATGATATGAGACAGTGATAGTCTTGGGGGCATAATAGTCTGTAACCGTGGTAACGAGATAGGTCAGCACCTTTACGGCCAAGTGTTAATGAGGCCAGTCACACAATCTGCCTCTCCACGAGACAGCCAGAAACCCCCGTAAATCTCTCACTTAATAGGGCGCTGGAATGGCAGTGACAGGCTAACAGTAAACAACATACAGCTAGGAGATACAGACCACAGTATCAACAAACAACGCTTTTACCCTTAGCAAAATGTTTTTCTCTTTAAATTCTTGAAACACTGTATTTCTTGAATTTGATCTTGAAATAGATAAATATATTGCACATTTTTGACAGTGTATCTTTTTATTGTTAGATTTTTATAAAATCTATTTTTTCAAAATTTCATACAAGCTCTTTGTTCTGGTTTACTGTCATAATAAGTGTTGAAATTTGCATACACATGTAACTATGTAAGTCTTAACTAATTAGGTTTCCAGTAGTCCAATCTTTCAAGTGTATTAAATATGTAAGTGCCAAATACAATTTGCGATTATTTTCCCATAGTTATCTATTGGAAAAGGATGGGTATTTATCATATGTGCAAAATTTTGATATTCGTAGATACCTGAACTCCCAATGGATTAGAGAGTGTGAAGAATTGAGATTTACAACTATTCCAAATCTTCCATCATGAAAATAAGTCGGAAGGGACATTTAAGATAGACCTTTATATAAAGTTGAGGTTACCTCATATGAATTTTCTAGAAAATGATTATAAATTTCCTAAACATTTTTCATTCTTATTTGGATTTTTTTACTTGTGCTTATTCGATTCTGTAGTGTTATTTAGAATTTCCTTTTTTCTCTTCCAGGATGACACCAGGGTACAGAGGAGAAGTCTGCGCTCATCATCACCGCGGCGCTCTCGCTCTAGAACAAGGTGAGTTAATCAACCACGAGTGGGGAAAGCAACAAACATTGAAATGTATATGACTACTGTATGAGAATTTTATAGCATTTCAATTGAGTTTTGCTTGAATTTCATATTTCAAACATTTTATGTCTGCAGTTAACAGATGGTCTGACACATCCAGGGATGTATAACCAATAAAACTAACTAACATTTTAGGAATTATTTGATTGAAAGTTGGTGATCTTATTGGATCGTAATGCCTCCCTCTAAATGCTTACTAGATATCAGTATATTTGAGTTGTTATGTTCCAACTTGTCAGTCCACGTGTAGCATTGAAATATAATAAATACATATGGTTATCATTAATTCATATTTGCATTCTCAATTATGAAAACATTATATTACTCATTGAGTAAGAAGTTGTTATGTATAACTGGTATATAATTCAAATGTGTGACTAAGTATTATGACACCTGTAGTTCAGAGTGTACATTGTCTTTGTAACACAGTCTTGCCTGGAAATTTGAGTGTCATCAGGAAACATGTGAAAATAGCTCTGGAATAAAACATAATTTTACAAACCATTTGAAGGAGAATCTGTGGTTTAGTGTTAAATAAAGTATTCCTTCAACTATTTTCCATATTAGGCTTTAATTAGGAAGGTAGGTGTAGTCAGGTTGCTTACTTGAGTCTGCCTACATGTATTACTGGGTTGACTTGACCTGACAACAGATGTTCTTACTCCTAAATACACCTCAGTAATTGTACTGCCTGGCTTTACTATTGGGGTCGGTTTCAATATGCAGATAACTTTTTAGTACTGAATTATTTATTACACAAAGCATGCCATTTCACCCAGAACTGCTACACTGCTTTAACTCTGTGATATATACACAGTGGTTAGTTTGAATGGTGGTTTGTTACTCAGAAGAGGAGACATCTTTAATTGGAAGAGTTCTTTAACCCTTTCAATGCTAAGGCTACTTTCGTCCAAAGCACAAGGTCGCAAAGATTTTTGAAAATCAATTAAACCCTGTCATGTTGGTATTCATTTGAAAGCTCTCGGTGAGTACTTTCAGATGAGTACCCATTTGCCAGGGTTTCAGTCATTTTTCAGGTTTTTGCATAATTTTGTATTGGTCAAATTAGTTACCAGCAGCATAAGGGTTAAACCAGGGCTCTGAGTAAGATTGGCTGAATAGTTTACTCGCCCAGAAGGGCATGAGAGGGAAGAATGAATTGTAATTGCTCTGTATAGGCATGAAGTGGTGTATAAAGATTTCCTTGCCTTGCGAAAGTTTGCTTTATGTACGTTATCATATAAGTCACATGCATGAAGTTTTATCACTGCATATTTCCACATTTCAGTTTAAAGAGACCAGACTTCAGTATTTCTATTGTTGAAGTTGGTTTATGTTATGGTTTCATATGTTTGGCTTTATATTATAATCTTTTAACACCAGCTCATTATCATTCATAAACTATCATCACTAATCATCATTCACTAATATTCTACACTGATAGAGTATTGTTTTATCATCATTCACTTACACACTTCTGCTCTTAACTTTAAAGCTGGTTTGCTATGATGTATGAACAGTTTTAGATGGTATTCACACTTTAAACCAACAATTTATAATACCTGCTTAATTACCACATGCATTGTTTGGGCCTATGGGTCTTTTAGTTGGTGGTCGCCACAGTTTTGCTATTTCTAGTGTTATCATAACATTGACACATTTCTGCTCTTAACCATACCGTAATGGTGGTTTGATATATTGTATAACAGTTAAAGCTATCAGTTTTAACACTGTTTTTCCACCGGTATTCTTTTGGGCACTGTGGTTCTTTTGGTTGATGGGTCGCCCTGTTTGTTTCTATTTCTAGATCCACCCCTGTGACGCCCCGAGTGACGGAGCCCGATAACAGGAATCATGGCTACTACCAGCCAACGGTCTCCTCTCTTTCTCATTCCAGGTCCCCGTCCCCCGCTGTGCGCAGGATGCTGGAGGAGCTCAGTATTGAGGAGAAGGACGACAGCTACAGTCCTGACGACAGGCCCGACTTCGTCATCAGATCAGTGAGCATCTCCCATTATTACTAGTACTGCTATTGTTAGTACTGCTATTACTATTGCTACTACTACTACAACAACAACTACTACTACTACTACAACTACTACTACTACTACTACTACTACTACTACTACTACTACTACTACTACTACTACAACTACTACTACTACTACTACTACTACTACTACTACTACTACTACTACTACTACTACTACTACTACTACTACTACTACTACATCACTACTTCCACTACCACCTCCATGGTCAATAAATATTTTGGGGATAATCAATGTAAATGCTTTCATAGTTGATTCATTTTTCATGGTACTATAAAAAAATTGGTTTATGGATTTCAGATAAATTTCAGAATTTCAAGATAAATTTCATCATTAAATGTGTATGCATATGGAAAGGCAATAATCAAAATACATATTTGATAAGTGTATTAATCAAGTGATGTACAGAAAACTAAATCTCTTTTTATGAAACTGAAACTATTTGCAGCTAGATGCTGATCTGATAGGACGTAAACCTGGGTCACCTCCCCGAAAGCCGCAGCCGTTAACGTCGTCGTCTCGCAGGAGGACAAAGAAGAGGAGGAAGAGAGCTGCATCGATGACGGAACTTCGGGCGCTTTCACCGTCCCGGGAAACCAGGGTAGTCAGAGGTAGGTCAATGGTCATTCTGAGAGTTTTCATATCCAGATGTTATTGCTAATATAAAGGGCTGTAGCAGTTGCTTTTTTCTAATGATAGAAAATATTCATTACTTAAATGGTACTGTGCCGGACACATTGTCATCATTTTATAGAATAGTTATCGGCCAATATCCTGCAACGTTAGTTTTCAATATTGAATAAGGAAACAATAACCTATTGTCTTGAGAGATTATGTACTTTAGTTCCCAAATTGCCCAGGAGGCCTGACACATTTAGTCTTGATTTCACTGCATTTGATAAATTGCTAAAACATTTACAGTTTCTCAACATATTCCATTTTAAAAGATACGTTCATATGTCTTAACATCGGTATGCTCTGTACATGATTAACTTAAGCTAGCTAAATCAATTCCATAAGGGGGGTTGTACATTTCATTTTCTGCTGCTCTTTCTTTCTATTTTGCTTATAAATTTCCTGATTTCCTTAACAAATTTACAAATACCTTATCTGCCAGTTTTTTGGTATGTCCCCTAACATGAAGTAGTTTATGTGCTTCTTCTTACTTTGGCTTCTAGAATATATATATATTTTTATATATATATATATATATATATATATATATATATATATATATATATATATATATATATATATATATATATATATATATATATATATATATATATATATATATATTTATATATATTTATATATATATATATATATATATATATATATATATATATATATATATATATATATATATATATATATATATAAATATATATATATATATATATATATATTTATATATACCCAGTATCCCTAGCCTACAGTACAACTCTTATGCCTACGTATTGTGTTGTTGTTGTTTTCTCTAGAGTACTGCCCCCACTGCTTGTACCCTCATACAGACCTGAACTGTACCGTCTGTAACCTGTACAAACGCTATACAGGCAAGCGCTACTGGGGCCACTCTTACCATTATCACCCTCATGGCCATCGGCACTCTATAGTCAAGGTAAGAGGTGGAATGGGGTACCGCTACACGGCATGCATGCTAGTGGGGCTTCTTAGGGGCGGGGTACCCAAGCAGGAACTAGGGGTGTCCAAGGGCACTGGCATTGAGGCACAGCATTCTGTTCACAGTTGGGTCAATACTGTGACTGTTGGATACCCCTGAGGAGTGTGTGTGCAAGACATTTTGGTTTTTACATGACCTGTGGCTCTCAGGATCAGATGGGAGAGAATTATGGTTTTATAGTAGTTCTTGCATGATCTTTCACATAGATGCCCATACCTGGCCTGCCTGCAGGATTTTGTTTGATGTAGTTTTGAAAATAAATCTAACAGCAAAATTCAAAGTTATGCATGACATTTGCCCATGCATCAATGCCTGGTGGGATTTGAATGTCATTTTCTGAGAAGGCATTGCTGATTGTTCTACTGTTATAGACTACAAGGATTGCGTTAAATTATATACTATGGTGAAAATTTCAATTGGGTTTTGGGTCGATCAATTAGGCACGGTCATTTATAAAGTACCAAAAACTTCGATTCAAGTTTCTATAAAACAGTCATATTATTAAAAGTCTGCTCAAGTCTGACCTGTAACTTTTTGTATGAAAAGTGCTATGATCGTTTGCTTTGAATGCTTATGCTAGAACATCTATGATGCTGATCTTCAGGAGCCCCGCCCCCTGGCTAGGCTATCTAGTGTGCATGCATGGTGTGGGTACTGGAGTAGTTTCACCTCTAGGGTTGTGTTGCCTTTTCTTGATGTTTCTCAGATATCCACATAATACTGGGCTTACCAGCAGATATGACCAGCTCTACTCTCATGTCAAAGAACTTTCGTTCAATGGTTTATGAGCTGAACACTAATGTTCCTATGATTTAAGTCATCCATGCCTGGAGATCATCAAAGTGTCCTAACTGTCTTAAGCAATATCCTTCCACCAAGTATCACTTCTAAAATACCTAAAAGAGAAGCCAATCTCCTTCAGATATTTTACTTAAAGTTTGTTTATGTTTATTATTCATGATACTTAAAAAAAAAGATTTATCCAGATGTTTTACCCTTCGAGGGGTGTCTATGCATGCATGGCTTAGCCTGGCCCATTACAGGCCATCTGCTTGTAGTTCAGCAGTGTGTGGTTTTGTGTTACTTTTCCCTTTTCATTTGGAGTTGGCTTAGTTTTGCAGGCATCCACCATACCTCTACCCTGCTCTGTGTTAGTTCTCCTGTGCACGGATTTCTTTCTTTGTAAGCTGTGCGTCCATTGTCATATGCATTGTGTAGGAAGGTACATCATCTCTCCATCATCATTTAGTATCATTGACTTTAAAAGACACTCACATCTACTCATTTTTATGCACTCTCTTTTTTCAATTCTTTGTACAACCCCTACTGTTTGGTTCTGGTAAAATTCTGTCAGAGCTATAAGGATATTATATAAGAAGGTTATTACCTGAGTCACATAGCTCTTATAGTCAGGGACCCAGCACCTCAAAAATCAGAAAAGGTTTGACCAAAAGATATACTTTTTGGACATATGTTATAAGTTAGGACATATTCTACACTTCATGAAACTGCTTGTTGGACTTTCAGCATTCATCGCGAAAGTGCTTTTTGGGGCATTTTACTGCATTTTTGAGCAAAAATGTGCATTTTTAGGGATTTCCTAATAGAAAATAGATTTCTTAGAGTAGGAATTTGAAACTTGCCACAGATAAACACTTTGGGATGCTCCTTGTCACTGTTATATAATAATTTAAAAATTTTGAAGCAGAGGTTCAAATTTGTCCATTTTTTGGTGAAAAATGTTGAAAAACGCATATTTTCTATGAATTCTGACATGTAAAAAGTGTTTTACAATTCCAAAATTAGATTTATTTTGTGTATACGCAACATAGAAATTAACTACAATACTCACTGTAGATATAACACCCAATTAAAAATTTGTATAATAATCCCTTGTTACTTTTGGGTTGATTTTAAGTGAAAATGTGCAAAAACCTGCAAATTTTGCGACTTATTTATGAAGTATTGTACTCGGGATAAAAACATGATTTTTTGGAAAAAATGCTTACCACTAAGTAATGGGTGTAATCTAAATTGAAAAAAATGTTAGAGGGCGACCACTTGTACTTCTTTATCAAAGGGGGGGGGGGGGGGGGGTACTGGGATATGTTCTGGTGAAAATGGATATGAGTAGATTTTTAGAGAATCATACTGAAAAAGTGCCGATTTCATAATCAATATATGATAACATAATTACAATAACATTTACAATTTTCTACAGGGAGCAATCCTTATCTAGTAACATCATAGTAGTAGCAAATCTTGGGGGAACAAACTACTACAAGTTACTGACACACTGACGGTGTCCAAGCACTGGAGGTGGTAGTTCTGGCCTACTCTCAAGCTCAGGCACCTTGTCTGCTTGCCAGGTGCCGGGTCAATTTTCTCTCCAGTTTGGAGAGATCTTCCTCGGAAGGAGACTCCCAGCCATCTAGGCGTCACATGCCTTAAGGAGGGCTTGAGGGAGCTGGGGTGGAGTGCCACGCATACCTTCGCGATCATCATATCATTCCCATTCAAAGACCACTTCCTCAGGCTCACATGGGTGGGACCACAAGAGTTCAAGAGATAGTGGCAAGGGTGACCGCCACACTAAGAAGCAGTGATTCATCCCCATCTCGTGGCTTTTGTTAGAGGTTGGAATCGGCCCCCGGTCACAGGGCATCCATGGTTCCAGCTCAGGCTTTGGTTCAGGCCACTCTGGCGCCAGGCTCAGTTCTCAACCCAGGTCCTTTGCAGGTGCTAATACTGTGTTACTGGCAGCTGCAGCAAATACTGGCTCAAGCTCTCCAGGCTTCTATGGGCAACATGCAGTACAAGTTCACCGGTAAGCATCCCTTTCAACCTCCAAGGTTGGTTGGTCCAGGGTCCTGCCCGAACCCTTTAGCCTACAGCCTTCCCTTCACATCTGGTGCAGCCTTCTCTGCCCAGTGAGGACCTCGGTCCAGTCGGGCTGCTCCTCCTCCGGGCTCTCCTCTGATGAGTGGGAGCTCATCCAGCAGATGACAACAGACAATGAGGGGGAGGTGCCCACTTTCCGGCGAGTTCATAGTCTAATGACATGCTCTCTGAGCATGAAGACTAGTTGGGAGCTCTGTGCCATCCCAGGCAGAGCTGAATAGAGAGCCTTCGGGCCTACGGCTCGTCCTGCCCTGCCGATGGATGCTTCTCATTGATTGGCTATTGCTCGAGCTCATCTTTGTCCTTCACTGAGGACTTTGATGACCTCAGAGGTGACACATCCCTCTGGATAAAGAACTATCCGTCAGATAAATTCTGCTTACCTACCCACTTCCATGAGACCCTAACAAGAGGGCTGATTGCTTTTACTGGCCCCACAGAAGGAGTCTGCCCTGGCTGCTCCACCTGCCCAGGCTAGGTCATTCTTTGAGGGAGTTCCTCATCACACCCCTTCTCTGTATGTGATGGGGCCATGAGATGCTATGTGTCATCTCATTACAAAGGGAGATGTATGTGTTCAATTTGACAGGTCTGGCTAGGCATTTCCTGTGACTGAATCCGATGAGTCAGCTTTTTCTGAGCCCCCCAGCCAATACATTTCTATGTCAAGGTGAAGAAAGACTTCCTGTCCCGGAAGCCATTCGGCACAGATATAAAGTCATCTCCCCTGGCATTGGCAGATTGGTTATCCAAATGCCTGGACGAACATCTGGTGTGCGCTAACTGGTTATCCGCATTGCTGATTTAGATGAGGCGCACATCTAGCATGCCAGACCAAACAGGCCAAGATCTTAGAGTGATTGCATGAGGGCCATGCCACACCATTTCTGGGTCTGAACGAGGATTTCTCCTCAGGCTTGGTTATGGATGTGATGGAGTGGTGAGACCAGACCAGAGTGACCGGTTGGTCAATCATCTCTGACCTAACCATAGCCAGGGAGGAGGCTCCTTTACCAAAAGGAGGCCCCTCCTCAAGTTGCCCCTAGACTCAAACCTAATGTTTGTGTGGCAATTCAAGCAAGTTCAGAAGGAAACTGCTCCAGGCAGCCCATACTGCCCAGATTGCCCTGGGGTTCTCCTCCACTGGACTGGATCCCTAAGAGGCTGGCCAACGCGTCTAAAGGAATGGGGCCACCAAGGGAGAAACCGAACAAGGGTAAATCTGCCTCCGAGACTCTGAAGCTGAAAGTGAAAACCTCCGCTAAGGTGCAACCTCAGAGATCTTTGGTGATTTTAGCTGGTTGCAGGGGCGCAGTAGGGTCCGACAAGCTTCCAACCGCAATGAGATGGGGTCTGGTCTGGTTTGGGGGATATTAACCCTCATGCTGGTGGTGGGAAATTTGGCCAATACAAAATTATGCAAAAGCCCTGAAAAAAATGCCTGAAACCCTGGCACATTGGTACTCATCTGAGAGTACTCAGCGAAAGCTATCCAAAGAATACCAACCTGACAGGGCATAGATAGTTTTCAAAAAAAAATCTGTCCTTTTTGATGATAGTATAGCCTCAGCAATGGAAGGATTAAACCCTAGCCATGCCAGATTTCCAGAATCACTGTACTGTAAGACCAGGCCTGCCTGGTCACGGCACTACCAGGGCTACGAGAGTTTGCCGGAGCCTAGGAGGAGTTGACCTCCGACATTTTGGTCCTCCTGACCGTCATGTCAGGCTGCCCGATTACAGGCTCTGGAAGAGGGCCTAACCCAAATGCTACAGAAAAATGCAATTCTTGGAATGTCATAGATAGGCGACAAATCAATCTTGAAATCAACATTTTCACTTTGTCTATTAAATTGGATCGAAAGGTTGGGTATAGAATCGAAATAATCAATATTCTCTACCCCAACTCAGGCGTATGATTATTAATAGAAAATATACTTGCCGAGACTCGGGTTTCGAACCGAATCAGATCGATATATCAGAAAGAGTATAGCATTTAATTGAATCGAAAAAAAAAGGGATATCAATGACATCCGTATCTTGATCCTTCTTCTCTCAGACCAGGGTTCTACTCTGTTTACCTAGTAGAGAAGTGCTCAGATGTATGCCGTCCCACCCTCAACCTATGTCGAAGTGAAGGAGGTGGTGACTCGGCCAAATTCAAAATGGACATCCTCCAAAGCATGACAAGCATGCTTGAAATCCTGGGTTTGATTCTCGATCTCTGTCTGATGCTGACATACCCGTCAAAAGACAGAATAGATCGGTTGAGACGCCTGGATGTTAAAGTCCCTGGTAAGCCCAGTAAGACTGTGGCATCTTTTTTCATGCACTTGGTCAGCATGATCTAGCTGGTTTTCTGTGCTAGATGCAATGTACCATGTATCATAGGTTGTAAAGGCTGAGAGGTCCTTTGAAATGTGGAAGGATACAAGAGTGGGAAAGTGATGAAAAATGATGTGCTATGTAGTTGCTCAGTAATAAAGGTACTTCAAAATGGTAAATTGAACTACAATTATGAACTGTTTTTATGTATGCTATTATATTTTGATTATGAAATGGTCACCTTTTCAGTATGATTCTCCAAAAATCTTCTTTTATCCATTTTCAGCAAAACATATTCTAATACCCCCCCCCTCCCCTCCCCTTTTGATAAAGAAGTACATGTCACCCTATAACATGTTTTTTCAATTAAGAATACACCCATTACTGATTGGGAAGTACTTTTCCCAAAAAATCATGTTTTTTTCCTGTGAACAGTACTTCACAAATAAGTCGCAAAATTTGCAGGTTTTTGCACATTTTTACTTAAAATCAACCCAAAAGTAACAAGCGATCATTATACAATTTTTTAATTGAATGTTATCTATACAGTGAGTGTTCCAGTTAATTTCTATGTTGAGTAAACACAAAATAAATCTAATTTTGGAATTGTAAAACACTTTAGACAAGTCAGAATTCATAAAAAATATGCGTTTTTCAACATTTTTCACCAAAAAATGGACAAATTAGAGCCTCTGCTTAATTTTTTAAAATTATTATGATACAGTGACAAGGAGCATCCCATAGTGATTATTTATGGCAAGTTTCAAGTTCCTATTCCAATAAATGTATTTTCTATGAGCAAATCCCTAAAAATGCACATTTTTGCTCAAAAATGCAATAAAATGCCCCAAAAAGCACTTTCGCAATGAATGCTGAAAGTCCAACAATCAGTTCCTTTCAGGGCAAAGTTAAAGAAACCTAAAAATAAAAGGTAGAATTTTATATCTGATGGTCAAAGGTCAAACCCTTTTTTAAGCACTTTTCAAGGGTTGGGTCCCTGACTATTATTCATTGCTTGTATTATCAAGTGCATGTACCCTACCCTTTACTGACTGTAACAACTTTTTCCTGATCTTGCTTCAGACTCTCCCAGCTTAAACTCCTATTTCCCCAAACTTTGAATCCTTGACTTTTACTAGCTTTCCGCCTTGAACTGTGGTTAGCTTCCCCCCTTCCTTTCATATTGCTGTCTTACTTAAAAACCTGAATCAGTGATTCATTTCTCCATCTTACTCCTTTCTCTTCCTTCAGGGCTAGTAGTGAGATTTTTGAGATTAATTGTAAAAGAGGGTTAATTTTTTTTTGAGTCAAAATACTAAAAAGTTTATGTAAATATCTGTTGATAAGGTGTTTTGTCAAAACTGTTGAGCCCCCACAACTCCCTTTTTCTAAAGCCTCCTTGACTAAGATGGCATTCATACTTCATAAACTTTCCTGTTACCTGTTTTATTCATATTTTATTCAAATCTTTGGTAAAATTCATATTTACATAAGTTCACCATGGACTCAAATTCAAATCATACCCCCATAAGTTGAGCACCTATGCAGAACAGCACCAGGCTTTCAACATTGGAAGGTTATAACAATGCCCTTGATCCAACTTTTCCTACCTCACCCTGTTCCCTGCTGACTTTACCCCGTTCCCCATGGGCCTGCTGAAGGGGCGGTGCGTGTGGTATTCATGGTGTGGTTTGTTTGTTTGTAGATGGCACGTCTAAGTACAAACCCAGCCATAACTCTTACCTCAAACCCCGGGGAATCCTTGTAGACACTTCGTCAAAGTACAAACCGGGTTATAAGAAATACCTTGATGAAGACGGGATCTTTGATCCCATCAGATATCCTCACTACAAGGTAATTGAGTATATGGATGAATTATAATCTTGACTAGCACTCTATAAGGTGCTCTTTGCATGTGCATGGTTTGGAATTCTCACCTGTCTTGTGTGTGCAGTTTGTTTTGTGTCAACTAATCCTACTGGGGTAGTTTCTATGGGTTCACCTGATGCTCCAGCCTTCCCTAGTTGCTTCAATTGGCCAAGTACAACACTGGGGAGAGGTAGTGCTATATTCCAAGGGTTGAGTGCCAGTCCAGGCAGAACGTACAGTAGAGTTAGCAACATTACACGATGAAACCATCTTTGCTTTTATTATCTATACAGTTTAAAGGTTGACCTTATTTTCAATCATTCTATGATACTTTGATTAAATGAAAAAGTTAGTTATTATCTGTTTTAGCTAATTACTATACTTTAATTATTGCCAGAATTTCATTATTGTTACCATTTCTGGATACAAGGAATACGACCAAAAGATTATATGATAATGATAATCTGAAATTCAGCAAAATACATCCTTTCAATGCAAAATATGTCCTCAAAACAAATGAAAGAATAACTTGTGATGCACTTGTATTCTTAAATAAGAAAGCTAAAAAACTGAATATGGTGGCATCCTAAAATGTTAAGATATATTCTATGTAAATAACTCAAATCTACTTTTCACCTCTGGGTATTTGGAACCATACTGTATGTTCCCCAATCTAACTCTTCAAAATGTATCATAACCTAAAGAGCCTTGAATTACTCTGAATATATTACGATTTAATATATGTTGGAGCATTTGGATGATTTAATCTTCATCATAGTCATACAGTTTGAAAAACTCTTATTAAAAGTTTGTGGTCTTATAATTTACTGTTAACTTGTCACTGTAAAGCTAAAGGAAAATAATAAGGCTCATGTTTTGTATGTCGCTGTCCCTTTTCCATCCCTTTCCGGGAACTTCCTCTTTTTTATATATTTTGGAATAATCTCTTGAATATCTGTTTAAGATATTCCTAAGCATCATGTATATGTGTATGCATGAAATGTTTACAACACACTTGTTCAGTACTTATTTCAAATTATTATAAATTTTCACTTTATATTGCATATGCTGTAGCGTAAAAATAATACTGTTTTATAACACTAATCAAGAAAAGCATTTAGGCAATCATAGAATACAATGTCCTTTTAATTCACTGTTCCAAAAATGTAGCAATAAGTTATTTATATTGCTTTAAGATTAATTCAGCAAGGAAATATTAAGTAATGCATCTCAAAAGTGAAAATCAAGATATGAATATATGTTTGATGTATTTTTAAAATAGTTTGAACTGAAATTAATTAAACGTTGTTAGAAATTTGAGAAAGAAAAATGAAATAGCAATACACCCTTAACATAAGCTTTAGTTAATTCACTCACAACTTCACTACTTCTACAGAACTTATATCATTTTCTTACTAATATAAAGGTTTATTGGTTTGGTTTTGATGATAGTGATAAACTAATTACTCGTTTCCTATACATTCATCTGTGGGCAAAAATATTATAATTTTGATTTAAGATGAACTTGAAATTCTTTTTATTATTAGATGTATATCTTTCAATTTACTTTATCTGTCGATGCACATCAATGCAACGTCTCCGGACAAAATAATGATTTTCTATTTCAAAAATAGATTTGTATTTAAGATTTAAGTTACACCACAACATTTGATGAGTTTTATACCATGAATATACTTCCACATTATATTAAATGTTTGTTTTTTTGAAGATTGAAATATCATAACAAAAGGCACGAAAGATATATTAATGTTGTCCACCTAACTCAGGTACATGACTGAATTAACACATGTTTTCTCTCACTGCTATAGGTGATACGAGAACCAAAGGAAGCCAGGGCAACTTATGAAGACACAGGTATTTATAGGATAATTTCCACATACTTTATTAACTTTAATATTGATTGGTGAAAATATTCATGCATTCATGTCCAGAAGGCATTGTATGATTACAAAGGTGAGGACGTCATTGCATTTTGATATACCTTAAGTAATACGTAAGCAGTGTCTTTATCCACTCATACCTGTAGAGCCCAAAAAGATTGAATACGGGGTATCTCCTTAAAAGCACCTTAAAGTATATAATTGAAAGAAAATGTTGATGATGATACGGCTACCATTTCTCCTTCAAATACTTTATGAATTTATGCTTTATTACAAATTATTAATGTATATGAGAAACAGAAGAGGTTATGTGTTCATTGTTAAACAGCACTTGACTGATTTTTCCCATTTTTCCAGACTCTGAGCTTGAGGAGTTGCTGCTGTCGAGTAGGCACAATAGGACGTACTCCGCCCCCCTCTACCGTCCTCTCCCACGGCCGGTCAGTCCGGTGGTGCTCAAGCGCTCGCTGCGGGACCGTCTTGAGGACACGGAGGAGGAGCCCTACTCGCCCTCGGCCTCACGCAGGATATCACACAGGGTGGACAGTGCCTTACGCAGAAACAGGTCACTCGAGAATCTCAGCAGGTCCATAGAGAGGCTGGACAGGATGTCAGATACATATGTAAGTACAAAATCAACCCAATGCTGAGTTTGGTAGTGATTCGGATTGAAACTTATGTAGGCCAGACCAGAAATGATCAATGAAGTACAATTTTGGTGCTCAATATAGAGGGTGCTCATATTTACAAGGTGTTCACAATGAGAGGATTCATTTTAATAAATACCAAATTATAAAACTCTGCTTGTTTATCATTGAAGCTTCTTGAGATTTCAGATTTCAAAAAAATATCATTAAATTTGAACTTGAATTACATTAGTTCAGTATGTTTTTCCCCAAAAGACATTTGAGGTCTTTTGGTTGATGTTAAAAAATTAGGTACCGATGAATAATGCAATGATCATAATAAGTGGTTTTTGCGCTGTTTAATTTACAATGTTTAAAAGATTGACATATTTTCTTTGTTACCTTATTGTTGTCTATTGTCTTTGTCTCAGTGGCACTACCTTAACTCCCTGCGGGTAAGGGATGTCTTGATTCTGATGGTCTTGATTCTGCATGGTATAATATGCTGGTAGACTAGTGTGGCTTTCAACTGAGACTGAATATAAGGTGCTTCTAAGTTAGAAATTGAACATGTATGGTATGTGGTCAGATGGTGAAATTGTTGCTTTGTTGTGCATCAGTTACTAAAGTGTTTTATGAGTTGGTTCCAGTCTGGTCCTATGAAAGGAAAACTAGGGTTCAAAATTACTTTGTGGAGCCCAAGGTTTCCCATTGCAATATTGGTTCAGCCATTGTGTAATTGAAATAGAAAGCTGATTTTTGATGTTTTCGATATTATAGAGAATGGTGATTTTGTTAATTAGTTGAACATATGGCCTTTGGACTTTTATTTTCAATTAATTTTGAACCCTGAAATGTATTGTTATAGCATGAAATGGTTGGTTTGATTAGTAGATAAGTTTGTCATTTCAGTACAGCGTTTATTTGATAATTTATGGAACGGGTTCTAGATGTTTTAAAACTTAAGGTATACATTATGATAGTTGGTGCATTTATGACATTTGTTTGAACAAATATCTTTTTGTAGCATTTGGGTTTAAAAGTAACTTTAAAAAATTAGAGTTTCAACTAATAAACTAAAAAATGGGCATGCATAGTTCTAGAGTTATATCTTTTACTATACCCCCAAAACAAACAAACAGAAAAAAAACATGAGTTATCAAATATGACATGAAAGATGCCTTAAAATTGTTGACCCTTACTTTTGTGGTACTTAAGAATTTCTTTTATTTATAAAAATCTTTCTTGTACGTGTGAAATAGAATGTTAATTAACTGAATAATTTAAATTCAAGATTTAATACCACCAATTAAATTCTATTTATGTTTGCATAACCTTCCTTGAGGTTTATTGTGGTAGAATGTTCTTGTTTTCAATCAGCCTGTGGGGCTTGAGGTTACCCCCATTCCTTGTAATCCTGATTTGCAATGGTGCATTTTGGTGCCTGTTTTTCCTTAGCCCATTCATTCCTGCAACAACCCAAAATACCAGGCTACTTAAGTGACATGCTTCCCATATAAAGCATCCTTCCTAAGGATATGTTGTAGAAGTAATCTTAATCAGAATGTAACTAAAAACTTTTAGATACATTTCCAATTCATGCTTGATTCCATAGTTTTACAAGTATTATGACACTTAGTATAGAATTAGAATATGATAATAGTAAACTTCTAAGCATGATGAGTTAACTAAAGCATGAACTACATGGCAGGAGATAAGTCAAGTATTCTAGGATGATGTAACAATGGTGTAGTATTCATCACCACATGATAGGTGCAATCCACTCATCCACATATTAAACTATTCATGCTCTTCTATCAATACAGAATGTTGTACTCATGCTTGCGCTTGTTTGCGACATGACTTCTGCTACTTTAGATAATAGATGAATAAAAGAAATAAAAACTCTACTGCCCTTATTCTATTTTGAGAAATGTTAGGTAATTCTCTAAAATATGAATTGGACAAGCATCTGTTTTTCACCTATGTGATTTTGAATTTCATCTTTACCTTTCCAGAGTCCCAAATCGTACCGTGACTATGAGTTGGAGAATGGAGACTTCCACGACTCCCTGGAGGAGCTAGAGCGAGATCTAGTTCGCTCACGAGACAGGAGGTACTTTCGCTAGCATGCCAAGGTTCATATGTTACTTGTTCTATTAACCCTCCCGAGACTGTGATTAACATGGCTCATTAACATTAACCACATCATCACCAAAGTGCCCAGAGGGTCTGTTAATGCAAATACTTTCTCTGTTACTAAAAATAGAATTGTTGGGTAATCCTAGCGAGAATATGAATTCAGCTATTTAGCTTTCTTCGTGATAGATGAATAAAAGAAATAAATATTCTGCTGCCATTAAGCTATTTAGCAAATACTTTCTCTGTTACTAAAATTGCATCGTTTGAAATATTTGGGTAATCCTAACCAGAATAGCTTTCATCTAATTAATTAACGTGTTATCAAGAATGCCTAATTGACATTTAGAATCAAAAATCTATTCTTTTTATTTCCAAAATATTCTTTTCCAAAAGACAATTAGAACTCTCTGGGCATGTGTGGGTATGGAGCTGAGTTGTTTTATTTGCAGATCCCAGTCTAATACTCACAAAACATGTGTTGATGAAATTTAACTTGTTATTTCTCATATTTATGTATTTGAATTGGTTGCATGTATCTTGTAATTAACTCACTAAATAAGCATATACCTATAACATTTGACTAATATTCTCATAATCAGTATTTTTCGATGATTTATTAATCTGACACTCACCCCTATTGCATTTTAGTGTAATAACGCCCCAAAAATTCATAACAACATTGTCCCTAACAAAGCGTATAATAATTTGAATACCATGTCCAGCTTGAAGTATGTACAGAACTAAAGATATAGTATATATTTACTTTTCATTATAACGTTTGCAACACTTCAACTAGAGAAGAATGAAACATTTTGTATCATCATCATTATACTCATCATTAGCTTCTGTGAAGCTATGGCCTAATAAGAGGTTTTATTGCGGTTTGCAACAGTATAGTGTCTATGGCTATTGACAATTTACAATAAGTATCACATAGAAATAATGTAGATTTTCATGTAATTTGCAGATAGGGAACTATTTGAATGAATCTTTCCTGTATCTTCCTCTTCAGTTGGATGTTTTGTGTGCTTCTGTCTCCTATAGCAATCTGTTTGTTTTGGGGAAAATAAGTGTGCCAGACATATTAGCTGACTGTGTGATAACTTTGACAATAAAATCATATTCTTCTTGAGGTGGATTATCCTGGTGCTCATAGTCTTAGGTTCTGGCTGGTTTTGTAAGTTCTTGCTAATTATTCAACCATGCCTGTAGTGCCCAAAACCGCTTTACTAATTTGGCGATATCTCTCTTTCAAAAGCAATTTTCACAAAACATTTGCAAGAGAAATGTTAATCAGGTATTTACTAACAACTCTCTTTTAAATATTTTTCCACTTGATGACCAATTCCAAAGTAATATTCCAAAGTATCATAGGTACGTACAGCACTTGTGAAGGACAGCTCCAGGCCTGAAGAGGTTAATATCCCTGGAATCATAGTCTGTATCACCGCCTGACGCCTGTCCTGTCTATTTCAGCATGGTTCACCTGGACGACGGGGAATACTGGAGCCAGCGAGCAGCCAGGTACAAAGGCATGACTCATAGACAGACCATGGACAACAACCTACTCAAAATCTACTCCAACATGTACCGAAGGGCAAGGTCACAATTCCTGGATTAGGATCATGGACAACCACCTACTCAAAATCTACTCCAACATGTACCGAAGGGCAAGGTCACAATTCCTCGATTAGGATCATGGACAACAACCTACTCAAAATCTACTTCAACATGTACCGAAGGGCAAGGTCACAATTCCTCGATTAGGATCATGGGCAACCACCTACTCAAAATCTACTCCAACATGTACCGACGGGCAAGGTCACAATTCCTCGATTAGGATCATGGACAACAACCTACTCAAAATCTACTCCAACATGTACCGACGGGCAAGGTCACAATTCCTGGATCCCATGACCAGTTAGACAACAACCTACTCAAAATCTACTCCAACATGTACCGACGGGCAAGGTCACAATTCCTCGATTAGGATCATGGACAACAACCTACTCAAAATCTACTCCAACATGTACCGAAGGGCAAGGTCACAATTCCTCGATTAGGATCATGGACAACAACCTACTCAAAATCTACTCCAACATGTACCGACGGACAAGGTCACAATTCCTGGATTCCACAATCAGTTAGATTTGACAGAATTCAAAAGCTTAAGCTGAACAATAAGGCTTTGGAGTGCACACATGGTCTGACAACTTTGAGTATAATTCTTCAAATAGAGTAATACTTTAGCAATGTTTGATGAGGGGAACTACAATTTTCAATCAAATCTTTCTCAAAATATAGCAAGATGTTTCTGTTTTGGCAGATCATGGTACACTCCAGATACACATGAGTTGATTAATTCATATGCAGAATAAGCCTTGGTGGTCGGGGGTTATTTTAGACAAAAACAATTATATTACACAAATATGTGTGGAGGTTTCCATGTGCCAGTATGAACAAGGATAGGTTGCTACCTCTATAAATCTATCTATGCTTGCTCAACCCTTGTATGGTTATTAACCAATTTAATGTTCATAAACTCTGCCCATTGTGACATCCCTCACCTCACATTGCCAAGACTTCCTAGGAAATCCTGGGATTTTCCTTGGGAAATCCTGGGATTTTTTCTTGGGAAATCCTGGGATTTTCCATGGGAAATCCTGAGAAATCCTTGGTATTCCAGGTTTTATTTGGTAAGGGATTAGAGGCCACAAATACTCACTAGTTCCATTACCATGGCTGCGGGCTTCATTTGCACCCAGAAGAATGCAACCACTACAGAAGTTATGTTTTTGCATTTATATTTTATAAATACTTAGCAGAGTGATTGTAGTAATTACATACATGGCTTGACAACTGTGGTTTAAGATAAGTGGAGAGTCTAAAATGGTGTGATTGGTGAATTATATAGATATCCTTGTAACTACCATTTCTTAGGCCAGTTTGAACTTGTGCACTGTGGTGTTTGGTAGGTGTTCTTTTCTTTTCTTTACACTATTAAGTTTTTTTTAAATGAAGTATGTCGCAATGTAATAAGGATGTGAATACTGTGTTTTGGGCCAGAAAAGGATATGGAGGTAGCCTCCACTCCTTATCAGGAAATACTGAATGCTTTTATACTTCCTGAGCAAAGGCAACTGTACTGTGGCTCAACTAATAAATATGCTTAATAAGTATGACTCAGATTCACTTAATCGTAGCAGGATGTGGTGCTATGCAGTTTCTATTATCCTGTGAATAGTGAATGCCATTTTAACAATATTGATAAGGTTTATATTCAATCCATACTCTCATCCATGGTGCCTAACTGTAAAGCCATAATCTTCAGGTATTTGTAATGTTTATCATGAAAATGCAATTCTAGAACATTCCATATGTATAATGAAGTGCCTGTTAGGACTGTCATTGATATGACAAGTATCGATCGATCGAAATAATTTTCCCAATTAATCGAAAAAAATATTATGTCAATTGATCGAAACACATTTTTTCAGCCTTTTACGCCATTTTTAGCCAACTCTAGTGAGAGTTTTGAAGGGAAACTCAAGTATTCAATCAAAAAGTGTTGAGAAAACCTTCATTGTCTTTGCATTATGAGAATCTTATGATCCTAGCCATAAAAATAGTGCGGAACATATGAAAATATTCTATTAGTGCAGTTCTTCAAAATCGAATCGAAATAATCGGAATCGAAAAATAAAATGTCAATGATCGAATCGAAAAAAAATGGATGTCAATGACAGTCCTAGTGCCTGTTAATACTCTATCCAATGATGTCATTTTCAAATGCCATGTGAGCAACATATAAGAACTATGGAATATTTTTGGATTTCCGCAGTTATTTTACCAGATGTTATTGTTAATTTCCTAATAATAATTATAATGATAATAATTGATATTTGATATAGCACCCTTTCCACCTATAATGTTCAAAAGCGCTTTATAAAGAATAATCAGTGATCAGATGTTTATGGTTCATATAGTCAAATGAACTCCTTTCGAAATGGCAATGATTTTAGCACTTTATCAGCAGCCTTGATGTTGTCGGGGAGCTCGTGCTCATTCCTTGGTAAAAAAGAGTTGTATTATATTGTTGGATTTGGTGTCTTACCATTTTAACTAATACTGCTCAATTTTTCATGATTAAGCGATGTGGGTAATGGTTTTATGTGTCTTTTGTAGCACACTGTCTGGTAAAGCAAGATGTCTTTTATAAATAGTTTTTTGGGGTTATTTAAATAGGTTTACTCTGCCTAAGTTGGTTAAAACTAGTCACACATACATTTTCAAACCAACTTCACTCAGACCTCTCCTCCATGTGTGTAGATACATGTGTGTATAAATGGTCTTGAGCTTCATCAAAATGCTAACACCTGAGCCCATGCTGAAAAAAATGACATAAAGCCATATTTCCAGGGCTATAGTGTGCATGTTTCTTTGTGTCTAATATTGCTATCCCATAGTGTGTCAGATGCCTTAATTTCTCGCAGTTGTAGAGAACTGCTTTATGGGTTAGCAATATATATATATAACTATATATATATATATATATATATACATACATATATATATATATATATATACATATATATATATATATATATATATATATATATATATATATATATATATATATATATATATATATATATATATATATATATATATATATATATATATGGCAGACATACATTGCATTAGCCTTGATGATCTCTGTAGTTTCAATTAACAGTGCCAATGAATAAAGCTTTCACTGCCACTCTTGTGTGAGAAGATAGATAGGGCACCTAATTTATTGCTTTTATATGATTTAATTATTGCTTGTGTTGAGTGGATTGTCAGAAATAATGCATTTAGGTGACTTTTCCAAGTGATTATTGAATAAGTGATGTGTATATATATATATCTTGATATTTAATATAAGATGCCAGATTTATAATGAAAATTAAGAGTTCACTTATTCATAGTTGCATTGCTACTTACTCGTAGCATTCACTAATAGCAAAGCGAATGAAATATTGTGCCTGCCTTTTTCAGTCATATATCATGCCAATAGTAAATGTAAAAACAGTTGATTAACAAAGGGTAGCCAACCTAAGACCTAGATATGTAAATAATTGAACTTGCTCAGCTCTAATAATAATATTTCCCTTGACATAAGGAACCCAAGCAACTTCTTGGATGGGTAGAGGTTGGTTATTTCATTTGGAATTCTCAAGGATAGATAAAATTCTGTTTGGACAAGTATAACTTACATATAAATAGGTCATTTTTATTGCCATCACAAGTGAATGGCAATCTGTAAATAGCAGCTTTTTATAAGCCATAGGCTTACAATTAGAATCAGGTTTTCTTTTAGATTTTAATTCAGTGTACCTTCATTAAAGATAGTCCAGTAGCCAGATCAAGAAAAGTGCTCTATTTTAGAAGTTAGGTTAACCCGAGAGCTAGAAAATTTCCGTTGGTATCATGTTTTAGGCCCACACTTGGGGCATACCGCCAGGGTGGATGTAGACTTCAGAAGTGGTGCACATTTTTTTTACGGGGTCATGTCTTAGACACCCCAGTATATGTAAAAAGACCCCAAAATGGTCAAAATAATAGGTATAGGGGTAGGAAAGCCACCCTAAAACAGTCATAACTCAGCTTAAACCAATCATAGGGATCAGTGTTTGGTATTAAAATGTTGGTATGAAAGAGAAGTATCTTTTGAAATAGTAAATACATAACCAACTCTATCCCATGATGTAATAAAGGTCATTCAAGGTCAAAATGGCTGCCAAATCAAGAATCTGGGATTTTCCGATATTCTATGGTTTCCGTTTATAAACTTCTCAGTTTTTTTGACGGTATGTATTTCTTTTTTGTACCCACTTTTTCTGAAGGATTGTCTTTTAATGGAATTGTTGAACATTTTAGAAAGTTCATTGACTAGAGTTTTAAGTCCAATTTTGAACTGTAAGGTACAAAGTAGGGTACTAAGCCCACCTGGAGACCCCAAAAAGTGCCTAAATTGGTAAAAAATTGGAAATCAAAATGACTTTATCGTAAGTTTTATAAGTAGGAAGGGAGCAGATGATGTACCAAAACATCAGGTTTAATTTTCTCCTCAGTGTGGAAGATTATGGAAAAATAATATTGAAATTAAGGGGTTGTTGAAGGTCAAATAAAGGTCAAAATGCCATTTTTCCTCTAAAAATTTCATATTTTGATCAAGAAATTTTGATGAAGTAGTTGTGTTTTGTCATTATTTAATTTCCAAACCAAGTTACCACAATGATTGATGGATAGATAATCTCAAACATGGTCCAACAAATCATTTTTTACCATTTACTGGTGAAAATGAAGTAGTTTTAAGTCAATAAGGAGGTGTGGAAGGTGGCATTTGGCTATTCCATGCTTATAATAAGTGTTTACGAACGGGTTGTGGGAAGGTGCTAGTATGGGACCACTGTTTAGGTCATAAAAGTTGTGAGCACCAAACAATATAGGCATTGTTTGGTATCAATTCTTTTGTTGTAAGACAGTCTTTCCATTCCATGCAACCAACCAAGGGTAGGGTCTATTGTTGCGATACTAGAGGTCATTCAAGGTCAAACTAACCCCAATTTCATAATTTGAGGCATTTTGTCTTTGAATTTTCCATTAAACAGCTTATCATATTCTCCTAGAATACATATTTTATCCTGGAAATATTTTTAGGTGAGAAATAATTTTTTAAAAGGATTCTGAGACATTTTTAGGTCATTTCAAGAGAAAGTCTGGACCAATTTGGAATATTTCAGGGCCAAAATTACAAATGCCTGGTTACGGGTGCACTCAAATATTTAAGTGAAGCAGCAGAAAGTTGACATAACAGATCGAGTCATATCTTATGGTATGTCAGTTTTCATTTTCAGTAGGGAGAATAAACCTTTTAACTTGCGACATTACTTGCCTATTGTGCTTGTCATGTAAGATTATAAAGGCAGTGTGAAATATCTCTGAGATTTATGAAAAAAATGAAGGTCAAATAAAGGTCAAAACATCATTTTTTCTCTAAAAAGTTCAAATTTTGACGAAGAAATTTTGATGGAGTAGTTTGTGTTTTGTTATTACATAATATCCTAACCACATTACCACAATAATTGACAGACAAGATACCTTAAATATGTTTTAGCAAAACATTTCCACCCTTTACCTGTGAAAATGAAATAGTTTAAAGTCAATATGGAGGTGTGGAAGGTGGCATTTGGTTATTCCATGCATATAATAAGAGTTTACGAACGGGTTGTGAGAAGGTACTAGTATGGGACCACTGTTTAGGTTATAAAAGTTTTGAGCACCAAACATTATAGGCATTGTTTGGTACCTAAATGTTTGTTGTAAGACAATCTTTCCATTCCATGCAACCAACCTAGGGTAGGGTCTATTGTTGTGATACTAGAGGTCACTCAAGGTCAAACTAACCTCAATTTCATGATTTAAGGCATTTTGTCTTTGTATTTTCCACTTAGCAGCTTATCAAATTCTCATAGTATACATATTTTATCCTGGAAATATTTTTAGGTGAGAAATATTTCTTAAAAAGGATTCTGAGACATTTTCAGGTCAATTCAAGAGAAAGTTTGAACCAATCTGGAATATTTAGGGGCCAAAATGACAAAATGCCTGATTACGGGTGCACTCAAATATTTAAGTGAAGCAGCAGAAAGTTGACATAACAGATAGAGACTCATATCTTATGGCATGTCAGCTTTCATTTTTAATGGGAAGAATAAGTCTTTTAACTTACCTATTGTGTTTTTTATGTAAGATTATAAAGGCAGTGTAAAATATCTTTGAGATTTAAGGACAAAATGAAGGTCAAAACGTCATTTTTTCTCTAAAAAGTTCAAATTTTGATGATGAAATTTTGATAAGGTTCTTCTTTTTTGTCAATACAAAATTTCTTAAGCATGTCACCACTTTAATTGACAGAAAAGTTACCTTAAATATGTTTTAACAAAAAAAGTTTACCCTTTACCCGTGAAAATGAAGTACTAGTTTCAAGGTGATATGCAGATGTGGAATGTGCTATTGGACAATTCATGCCTAATCGAGTTGTTAGCAAGTGCTAGTAACATATGGGACCACTGTTTAGGTGATAAAAGTTGTGAGCACCAAACATTATAGGCATCGTTTGCTATCAAAATGCTTGTTGTAAGACAATCTTTTCATTTCATGCAACCAGGCTAGTGTAGGGCATTTTGCTGTGATATGATATGCAATGCAATGATATAAAAGGTCATTCAAGGTCAAACTACCCCCAATTTCATGACTTAAGGCATTTTATTAGTGAATTGCCTGTGTAGTATCTCATCAAGTTCTCCTAGAATACATATTTAATGATTTTTTGTCCTGCAAATATTATTTTTAGGTGAGAAATGTCTTTTAAAAGAGAAACTCATGCCTTTTAAGGTTATTTCAAGACAAAGTCTGTTCTATTTTGTGAATATTCAAAGTCGAAAATGCTCTATGTGACCTTTTGACCTTGGTTTGACATTCCATTTTTCCTTAAATCTCAATAATATTTAACGCTATCTTTAACCTTACGTGGCAAGCACAAATTGGCAAGTTAAAAGGCGTATATGCCCAATTGAAAATGAAAGCTGACGTACCATATGATAAGGCTGTTGTGTCAACTTTCAGCTGCTAAATTGATATTTGGGTGCACCTAAAATCAGGCATTTTGTCATTTTGATGCCTAAATATTCACGATTAGCACAGACTTTGTCTTGAAATAACCTTAAAAGGCATGAGTTTCTCTTTTAAAAGACATTTCTCACCTAAAAATAATATTTGCAGGAAAAGATATCATTAGATATGTATTCTAGGAGAATTTGATGAGATACTACACAGGCAATTCAAAGACAAAATGCCTTAAGTCATGAAATTGGGGATAGTTTGACCTTGAATAACCTTTTATATCATTGCATTGCCCTAGCCTGGTTGCATGAAATGGAAAGATTGTCTAACAACAAGCATTTTGATAGCAAACAATGCCTATAATGTTTGGTGCTCACAACTTTTATGACCTAAACAGTGGTCCCATATGTTAGTACTTGCTAACAACTCGATTAGGCATGAATTGTCCAATAGCCCATTCCACATTTGCATATTACCTTGAAACTGGACTTCATTTTCACAGGTAAAGGGTATTTTTTTTTTTGTTAAACATATTTAAGGTATCTTGTCCAGGGTCTTAGCCGATATTTGGAAACAGGGTGTCCAAATAGAGGTTTCATAGACTTTTGCGTGTCCAAAGTGTGGTACAAAATACATACTACTAATAAGATAGACCCTATACCTTTACAGAATTTGCTTTTTTAGGCCAGATACTGCTTTGTGTGTCTTATAAAAGTGACACTACAGCTTCTACATCTTCTATCTTCTAAGAAAAGTCATCTTCAGCAAATTCTGACATAAACTTTTGGGTGTCCAAACTGTCAAAAAACAGTGTTCTGCGTGTCCAAATGACACGCTGGACGCATTACGGCTAAGCCCCTGATCTTGTCTGTCAATTATTGTGGTGACAGGCTTAGGAAATTATGTAATGACAAAACAGAAGTACCTCATCAAAATTTCATCATCAAAATTTAAACTTTTTAGAGAAAAAATGACGTTTTGACCTTTATTTGACCTTCATTTTGTCCTTAAATCTCAAAGTTATTTTACACCTTTATAATCTTACATAAAAAACACAATAGGCAAGTTAAAAGAATTATTCTTCCCATTAAAAATGAAAGCTGACATGCCATAAGATATGAGTCTCTATCTGTTATGTCAACTTTCTGCTGCTTCACTTAAATATTTGAGAGCACCCGTAATCAGGCATTTTGTCATTTTGGCCCCTGAAGATTCCAGATTGGTTCAAACTTTCTCTTGAAATGACCTGAAAATGTCTCAGAATCCTTTTTAAGAAATATTTCTCACCTAAAAATATTTCCAGGATAAAATATGTATACTATGAGAATTTGATAAGCTGCTAAGTGGAAAATACACCGACAAAATGCCTTAAATCATGAAATTGGGGTTAGTTTGACCTTGAATGACCTCTAGTATCACAACAATAGACCCTACCCTAGGTTGGTTGCATGGAATGGAAAGATTGTCTTATAACAAACATTTAGGTACCAGACAATGCCTATAATGTTTGGTGCTCACAACTTTTATGACCTAAACAGTGGTCCCATACTAGCACCTTCTCACAACCTGTTCGTAAACACTTATTATAAGCATGGAATAGCCAAATGCCACCTTCCACACCTCCATATTGACTTTAAACTACTTCATTTTTACAGGTAAAGGGTAGAAATGTTTTGCTAAAACATATTTAAGGTATCTTGTCTGTCAATTATTGTGGTAATGTGCTTAGGATATTATGTTATAACAAAAAACAAGCTACCCCATCAAAATTTCTTCATCAAAATTTGAACTTTTTAGAGAAAAAATGATGTTTTGACCTTTATTTGACCTTCATTTTTTCCTTAAATCTCAGAGATATTTTACACTGCCTTTATAATCTTACATGACAAACACAATAGGCAAGTAATGTCGCAAGTTAAAAGGCTTATTCTCCCTATTGAAAATGAAAACTGACATACCATAAGATATGACTAGATCTGTTATGTCAACTTTCTGCTGCTTCACTTAAATATTTGAGTGCACCCGTAACCAGGCATTTTGTAATTTTGGCCCCTAAATATTCCAAATTGGTCCAGACTTTCTCTTGAAATGACCTAAAAATGTCTCAGAATCCTTTTTAAAAATCATATCTCACCTAAAAATATTTCCAGGATAAAATATGTATTCTAGGAGAATATGATAAGCTGCTTAATGGAAAATATAAAGACAAAATGCCTCAAATTATGAAATTGGGGTTAGTTTGACCTTGAATGACCTCTAGTATCACAATAATAGACCCTACCCTTGGTTGGTTGCATGGAATGGAAAGACTGTCTTACAACAAAAAAATTGATACCAAACAATGCCTATATTGTTTGGTGCTCACAACTTTTATGACCTAAACAGTGGTCCCATACTAGCACCTTCCCACAACCCGATCGTAAACACTTATTATAAGCATGGAATAGCCAAATGCCACCTTCCACACCTCCTTATTGACTTAAAACTACTTCATTTTCACCGGTAAATGGTAAAAAATGATTTGTTGGACCATGTTTGAGATTATCTATCCGTCAATCATTGTGGTAACTTGGTTTGGGAATTTAATAGTGACAAAACACAACTACTTCATCAAAATTTCTTGATCAAAATATGAATTTTTTAGAGAAATAATTACATTTTGACCTCTATTTGACCTTCAACAACCCCTTAATTTCAATATTATTTTTCCATAATCTTTCAGATTGAGGAGAAAATTAAACCTGATGTTTTGGTACATCATCTGCTCCCTTCCCACTTATAAAACTTAAGATAAAGTCATTTTGATTTTCAAATTTTTACCATTTTAGGCACTTTTTGGGGTCTCCAGGTGGGCTTAGTACCCTTCTTTGTACCTTACAGCTCAAAATTGGACTTAAAACTCTAGTCAATGAACTTTCTAAAATGTTCAACAATTCCATTAAAAGACAATCCTTCAGAAAAAGTGGCTACAAAAAAGAAATACATACTGTCAAAAAAACTGAGAAGTTTATAAACGGAAACTATAGAATATCGGAAAATCCCAGATTCTTGATTTGGCAGCCATTTTGACCTTGAATGACCTTTATTACATCATGGGATAGAGTTGGTTATGTATTTACTATTTCAAAAGATACTTCTCTTTCATACCAACATTTTAATACCAAACACTGATCCCTATGATTAGTTTAAGCGGAGTTATGACTGTTTTAGGGTGGCTTTCCTACCCCTATACCTATTATTTTGACCATTTTGGGGTCTTTTTACATATACTGGGGTGTCTAAGACATGACCTCATAAAAAAGATGTGCACCACTTCTGAAGTCTACATCCACCCTGGCGGTATGCCCCAAGTGTGGGCCTAAAACATGATACCAACGGAAATTTTCTAGCTCTCGGGTTAACCTGAATCCCAAAAATGGGTGGCTGGCTACTGTACTAAGATATTGTAACATAGTACAAATAATGAGTTGATGACATGAGAAAAGAATAAAGAGATGTGTATTCAAATTCAGGTTTTATTTCAAGTTTGTATTTTATTGTTTGAATAATAATATTAACAAATACATACAAATAGTTGTTTGTTTTATTTTGGTCAATAACACATAAAAATATGAATTTTTCAAGTTTGTGTTGCTTCCTGAAATGACAATTTCTCAATTCCTGATATTTCTCACCCACAAAATCCCCGGAAAAATGGTGATACAAGTATCACATGTCTAGTAATACTTTATGCCTCAGTCCTGTCAAGAACTTGAAGAATCCAAACAGTAGATATATGCATATTTCTGGAATAGCATTTTTAGACCACACATGGCCCAATAAACTTGGATCACATGGATAATTGACACAGGGTCAGGGTGTTAAAACCACACTGTGACTTGTGCAGCATCTTTCTCCCTGAATCATTAACAAATCCTTGACTCTACACTCCTATTGCAATACACACATACACTATGTACAGAAATGTCCTATATACTTTGCATGAGGTGCCAATTGGTCTATTTCTTCCAGAGATGACTGTATTTGTCAACATCAAAGTCATCATCAATGTCCTCCTCAATCACAACCCTTTTCTTGGGTTTTCTCTTGGCGAGCCTGGCAAGTTTTTCTTCTTCTGAGAGGGTAGATAAATCCAATGGAAGCTAAAAAAGTAAAAGGGTTTATTTTTTAGATAAATATGAATTAATGCTGTATTCAAAACACTCAATAAGCAGTTAAAACATGATCTAGCATAATGATCTCACTGATATGAAAGTTTGGAGGCATAAATCATTCCAAAGAATAATATAGTACTAATAATAAGCCAGATCAGTAGGAAATTTGGAATGAACAATTATTTCCTACACATGGCGGCTTCCAGCATTATAAAAACTTAAACATGATTGAGTTCAATTCTGAGACTTATGCCAGTAGAATTAAGAAAATCAGGTGATGCCCACTAGTGCAAGCAATATCTAATATCTTAACCCATTCATGCCCTTAGCACCCAAAACTGCCTCACTATTTTAGTGATATCTCTCTGACATAAGCAATTTTCAAGAAACATTTGAAGGAGAAATGAGAATCAGACACTAATGAATGACTCGCCTTCAAAACGTTTTCAAATTTATATTTAACTGCAAAGTTTTTCAGAAAAGTATTATCGATCCGGTTGTTAGTATCATACTTGTCAAGAAATTCTCCAGGCATGAATGGGTTGACGTCCAAATGGTCTCCCAAGGTGTGAGTGTTGGGTGGCATTTTCTTATATATACATGCATTCTTTATTAATTTTAGTAGCATTTTGGGCCACCTGATATCAATTGATGGTTACCCAGTAATATTTATGATTTTCTAGTGCCATCTGATTTCTAGACTGACCCCCCTCCCAGGTAACCTTACCTTGATAAGTCTCCTGGGTTCTGAGAATCTGATGTTTATCGTTGAGCCGTCGGGCATCACCAGGAGAGTGGGGTAGGCTCTGGCATACACATGGCGGTTTATTCTTGACACCGCAGCTCTGTGACTGTTGTGCCGAATGCTGTCTGTAACAATAGCAGACCTACAAGCCTGACATAGATCCGCCCTCACAGCTCTGGAAAATATAAGACATCAATTCAATATTGCTTTGATAAGTTACTCATCCCAACTGTGATCAAGAAACAAACACATAAGAAGAAGACCCTTTAGCCCACGTAAGAAGATTTAAGAATGAAATACAAAATATTACTACATCTATTAGTGAAGGATTACCTCAATGTTTTCCTCAGAAGTGACAGTGTAATGTAGCTTAAAACAGCATGACTCTTTGAAAGGGGGATGTTGATTGCAGTATAGGGTTAGAAGCCATCAATATTGTCTAACATCATAGATTTCGACAAGTGGAAGGGGATGCCTTTATGTACATTTTTCCTGAGGAAAGTCCTGGATAAAAACACAGCAAGACAGTTAGGTGTTGAACCTCTTGATACAATCTTTATCAACTCTGCCTCAACAAAGTTCCTCATAGAGTAAGGCAATGTTGATGTTTTCACAGCATTGTCACCCAAACAGCAGAGAAGTCTCCAAGCCACTGAAGTTGAAAAAAAAGGAAGAAGAAAAAGAATTGGGAGGCATCAACATTGATGCTGAGGCAACTGTGCTATAGGATTAAGACCAGGCCAGGAAGCTGTGTTGAAAAACCCAAGGCCTTAGACAAATACCTGGATGGACAGGAGCCACCAGATGTCGCTGTGTGTCCTGAGCTACAGGTCATAGCAGGGGACTAACTGATATAACCTACTGTCAGCCAATAGGTATAAAGTGCTATTCTCTTCAGCCTGGTTCCTAATGACCGGAGTGCAGAACTAGTTACACTGCAGGTGCCGAACAACCAGCCGCAACAATCACACTGCACTAGGCCTGATGTAATGTGTATGGTAAATGCAACCCCCCCCCCCCCCCCCCCCACTTCATCCCCCCCCCCCCCCATATCTAGCTATTTGCAAAGGCAAAGGGAAGTCTGATGCATCTCACAGTTGAGGGCTGTAGGTTTAGCTGACGTAAAAAGCTAATAGACAAGAAGTATAAAGAGGCTGAAATATAATTTTTTAAGTACATTGTACACCATTTCACAAATTTAGCAATTATTTAGGAAGTGTATGTTAAAGGGAAAGGGTTTAAACGAATAAAATAATGGATATGTAGTGAGAGACCAATTACTATATGTACTATAGTGAAGGCCTGGCGATGTCGACGGTCTCGTCCCCGTCTCGAATCTGGTCGCATAGTGCCATCACTAAGAGATTAAAACCAATAACTCTTGAGTCTTGTATCGGTTGACATTACAGAGAAACTTGCGCGTCAAAATGTGCAGAACGCGACTTTTGGCCTATTCCACGCAGCCAGCCTGTTTAACTTGACCGGCTGGTTTCATATCCACTTGTTTTTTTATTTATCTATTCTAAGGTTTCAAAGAGTGGGAATTACACTACTGACTGAACTGGCCAAGTGAATTACATTTGTAAGTGGGTATCCATGTTCTCATCAATCATTTCCCCACATCTTGAAACAAAAGACCACAAAGCACTAGTCTGCATGGATGATGTTCAGCAATGACTGTGCACAGATCACTTTCTTGACACTGTGACATTGACATGCTTACCTCAGGAGCGCAGCCATCTTGCCCTGGTGTATTGTCTCAATTCTATCCTAGAAACGATGAAAAGAATTGCACCAGGGAACCAGCACGAGTAGCGGATCATGTGACTTAACAAGATGGTGGAGTGGAAGCTGTGCGTAAAACACTCGTGATAGATTTCTACACAAGTTAAGAAACCAAGCTATATGTTCTCTTAAATCCTTGATCCTCTCTTACAACGTCGACTGCTACATACCATTAGAGACAATGCGTCGGTTTATATTTGCAGCTCTGATAGGAGCGTGGCTGATGATCTTTAGAGGTAGGTATCTGATGACAGGGTGTAAACAAACACTTCTCAGACTCAGTTGGTGTGGAGGGGGGGGGGGGGGGGGGGGGTGGGGCGATGATTGCAATCACTGTGGACATTTGAGCTTTTTCTAAAGAGATGGGCAATTGCATCACTGAGGTTGCTGAGTATATTGGTGGGAAGAGTATTACCCAGGATAAGGATGTGGAAACATTGGGTCAAAATTGAAGATTTATGGAATTTTGGTTGTCACTGTCAGTTACCCAACATAAACATTCACAATAGTAATCATACATGGGTGATGGGTCCCATACATGTACTACAAATGTTGATCCATCGGATATGCAACCAGCAGGTCTCCCTTACCAGCCTGGATACAACTAATTGCGCAGATGTTGACAGGAGCTTCTCAAGAGATGCGTTCCGTGCATGTTGGTGCAGAACTTACTTTATATAATGTATAAGATACAAAAGCCCTCATTGGTCTTGACATCTCCTGGTGATGGTCTAACCGCCACAAGATTCGGCAAGATTAGGTTAGCCAGGGTTCTGTAACCTATACCTATCCCATGCATTGACTTATTATAGCATGAATGTCTATCATCTAAGGACATAGCAAGAAAAAGTACATGTTCCTTTAAATCATAATTTTCAAATTTACCTAATATTGTCTTGTATGAGTGAAGCTTTTGAAGTATTTCCCTGGTCTCAACAAATACAGAAAATCTGATAAAATATAACTGGGAGTCATTTTGCAAATATTTGGTGTTTTAGAGTCAAAATGACTTCCTGACTTCTGGCAGGGTAAATCCCTGTTTGGGGACGATTACATCAATGAGGTTGAGCTGGGTGATGATTACTTTAATTCAGAGGTATTTGTGTGAATGATTATCTCATTCTGTGTAATTAGAGGTTGGGCAATTACCATGTACAATGACATTAGGCCCACTGTGCAGCAACAAAGATAGAGCTGGGTCGAAAGTGCTGCCCTCGGGTCATTTAGGAGCAGGCTAAATGAAATAGAGAATGATCATTGGCATCAAGCAGGCTATATCAGATGAGCCACTGCTGTGGCATGTAACGAGGGCCATGCAGCAAAGCACTTGATCTGCAGGTTTCCAGGTTTCCCCCTCCCCCCCCCCCCCCCAGATGGGAGGGGGGGGGGGGTGGTAAATTGCATCTGTTTGAATTGTTTAGTATGTGTGTTTGTATTCACTACAACATATTGGAGTTTTAGATCTATGTCAATTAAAGGCATATACTTTGAAAGAGAGCATGATTGCTAAGAAATTACTTATGCACTTTTATATTTCAATAAAACTTTTTTTTCTATGTCATGATAGTTATGGAGATATTCTTACCCAGAAGGCTGTCATTTGGACACCCAAACCCTTAAAACTGATCCTTCAGGACACCCCAAAAATCTTGTAGGGTATTTCCTTAAACATCAATTTCAAGCATATATTATTATTGAATTTCTTTTCACCTCAATGTAACTCGCCATACATTGTATATGGACATTATCTTTTATTTTCTTTAAAAGTAAATTATACATGTTTATGATTGTAATCTGAGTATATATAGTATGATCTCCCTTAAGTAGATTTGATGCCCAGAACTTTTATGATTGCGACTTTTTGGTACTCAGTTCTAAATCATGGCTAAGACCCTGCATGGTTATGGAAATATCTAGTTCTCACTCCTGAAGAGAGTGGACACCCTGAATTATATGCTTGACACATTAGTCACCATGATGCCCTTTTAAAAAAGCCTGGGCAATGCCTGTATGAGTAAATTAAGATATTGTTAGTTTGTTGTAAATTGTAAGTGTAAAATTTTGTCATAGTTCCCAAACATTTCCAGGGTGATAAAGTCTTCAGAATAGTTGGGTATATACTGGATATTAGTTAAGTAAACACATGAACTCTCTATAGATATATTTGAAAAGCAAAATTTTACTTGTTTGGCGAATCTGATCAATGTATTTTTTTGTTTACAGTTGAATCCCTTGCAACATTGCAATTTCAACCCAAGTCTTTACAGATTCAGCTGGACACGAAGTCCAACATATCTATTATCCTCAGGTGAGTCTTCAATCACAGGTGTAATCACATACTTATTTATCAATAGTGTTAATCTTTATGAATTAGCAATAATAGGCTTTGCTAGCAGAAATTCGGCGAGGGTGCTATACCAGTACCTGCCCTATTGGACCTGTAGAACTTGGAATTTGCATCTCAGAGCCTGCTCAATAATGTCTGATTAAATTGTGGTTCCCAAAAGTGGAAATTTCCCAAGTAAAGAGGACAGAGGATGTAATTACTGTGTTAGTATAAGTACATGTACCATATTATTATCAACATGGTATATGAATCAGGAAATTGAATATCTATAAAAAAAAAACACTTGTTGTGTTGTCTGACACTTGAATAGCCCTAGCTAGAACTGATGGCTTTAATATGGAAATTGTGCAGTACACAAAGTCTGCAATTATGTAAATGTAATATGATTCACATTTCTCCTAATATTTTCTGGAATATGCTTTTAGGGAAAATTATTAAGCAGGCTCCCCTGGCAATCTGGAATACTTCAGTGCGAGCAGAATTATTTTGCTGCTTTCTCTTCTGTCAAGCTCAATGAAAGTCCTGACCAGAACACTCAGCAGCTGTTTTTGTCTTCCATTGGCACTAACAGGTTAAGCCAATTACTGAAAAAATGAGAAAATGACATCAGCAAATTAGCAGAAATATAACACCTTGTTTCATGACTGTACATTTTGCTTACATTGCTGATGTCATCTTCATGATGCAATCTGCCAGGTATTCTCACATCCATGAGTAGCTGTCAACACCAGGTCACTTCGCCTTTCAACGTAGTCATATGTTTATGGCCAGCCCGTTTGGCATCAATGCAATAGAAATATTCATGCAAAAATAAAGTTAGCTGTATGCAAGAGTTTCTCTACAAAGCCAATTATGTTATTTGATGAATAGGGACATCAGAGGTAATCGTAAAATCATGTGTCAAAGGATGTCAAATTCAACATTGAAGAGAGTGTTTAAAAGAGTTGTTTCCAATAATTCTTGTATTTACATTCAACAAGTAGTTTTTAGTCTTTACCTTTATTTTTACTTGGATGGTTGATTTGCGTATTCCAGAATACTTGTATTGATCAATGAACTCTCATTGTCTTTCTTAAGTATTGTATCTTGTCACACTATTCTGCAATATAAAATTGGTCATTGATTAACCAGTCTTCTTCTACCCTTTTTCCAGTGAACCCCTCAATAGTACTGCAAGGCTAGTATTCAACTATGACATAGGAAATGATCAGATAGTTTACGATGACAGAAGTGACATCATTGAGCCTGTCCCAGAGCTCGATGTTCCCACTAATATCACCTCAGTGGAGGTGGAGATTGAGGGAGGGAATCCCGGACACGTCAACCTCGGCATCAACTCAACCTCCCCGGAGATAGACAAGTAAGGACCTAGTTCATATCTTGTTTAGTTCACATACTAATGCTATTGTGGTCAAGAAATTAATGTAGAGTAAAGTCAATCCTGAAAACACTAAGAATTATGTAAGACATGACATTTTAAAAAATAAAGGAGAATTCTTGGTTTGGTATCATGGTTTGTTCCACAAATCAAAATAATTAATTGGGCCTTTTGTAACCAGTTTCACTTAATGAAATCAATGAGGTTGATCTAAATGTCTGTTAAAATGCACCCCTCAACACCGGATCTGCCCCTCATATACTTATTTCAGCTTGCAATTGATTTATTTGTATTACTTTCCAGGGAGGAGGACGTGTTTGTTACGATTAGTGTGGTGCGGAGTTTGGCGCTGGTCGTGGTCAATGCTGTGATAGGCTGGGCGTACTTCGTGGCCTGGTCCGTCTCCTTTTATCCTCAAGTCTATCTCAATTGGAAAAGGAAAAGGTAAAATAAAATTGGTGTTTCCACAAACATCTCCATCTGGCTGTCCATAGTACTCTAACTGGCCAAGATTACCCAGTTGTAATTAAACTTTGGCTTAAGTGAGAATAATTCTCTCAAATTTTCTTATCTTGATATTCATAGTTTTCATCTCAATGTCCAGAGTGTGAACCTTTTCTCATAGAATACTATTTTGATAATTTTCCATATTATAGCAATATTCTGTTACAAACAGATGACCTTTAAAGGGGAACTAAAGGCTCACATACATATTAGCTTATGTGAAAGTAATACACTTCAAGAATAGGATGCTGTCCCACTTTTTCTCTTAGTGATCCCATGAGGGGAGAATTTTGTGTATTGCCAGCAGCCTCAGCCAGTCCCTAGCAGCCCCTGGTAGCAGCCATGTTTTTCAACTGCTATCAGCTGTGACTCAAATGGGTGGCAGCCCACTTCATGTCCCCTAGCTCTGAGCAGTGTATCATAGACTGTAGTGCTCTACACACCAACTCTCTTCGAAAGTTGCATAACAACTTGTATGAGTATCAAACAGGTAAATGGTAAAATCATGAGCAGCAATTGGCTGTACAAAAAGAGTTATTTTTCATATATTTCCTGTTGGTAAATTCAGACAAAAACAGTGGCTAGCAGTCACTGAAACTTGTAAATCCACCTGTCTTGAAGTATGCAGTTCTATGTTCAGACCACTTCCCTGATGAGTATTATGTAAGGAATCAAACTACAGTCAGGATTACTTATATAAGGGGACATGGGGGACAGCAAATCATAAGGTAATTTGAAAATTCATGCCTGTGTGACTATGAAGGAAGGGTTGAATGAAAACAATACTAGTATGTACATCACCAATCATCCAGATTTTCAGTATTTGTACAAAAAGAGTTATTTTTCATATATTTCCTGTTGGTAAATTCAGACAAAAACAGTGGCTAGCAGTCACTGAAACTTGTAAATCCACCTGTCTTGAAGTATGCAGTTCTATGTTCAGACCACTTCCCTGATGAGTATTATGTAAGGAATCAAACTACAGTCAGGATTACTTATATAAGGGGACATGGGGGACAGCAAATCATAAGGTAATTTGAAAATTCATGCCTGTGTGACTATGAAGGAAGGGTTGAATGAAAACAATACTAGTATGTACATCACCAATCATCCAGATTTTCAGTATTTGATTTTACTTGAAGCTAGCTGTTCTACAAAAACTGTTTTCTTTCATGTAACCTACACAAATACTAAAGGAAATGATCGATGTTCCAAGTACTGATAGCTATTTCCTGCGTTGACTAACTTCTGTGTCCTGGGATCTAGATGTGTAATGCCACAAGGTTATTATTAACCCTTTGTTTATCCTTTTCCTTTAAGGAGTTATTACTTCCTTTTGTTGTTGCCAAAGGGACCTAGATATTAAACAAAACCCATGTTGTAAGACAACCAACACAATCCTAAAGTCAATTTCCAATTGTACAGATTAATGATGACCATGTTTAGGTACCTAGAATTGTATGCTAATAAACTTAACTGTCAGCTGTCTCTCTGTGCTTGCTTTGTAGCAGTTGATACAGAAGGGTTGAAAACAAAAACACTGAATGGCACAGCACCATCCTGTTGAGTAATCCTGACTGCATTTATGATTCCTGGTATAAAACGCATCAGCGAAGTGGTCTGAACATAAAATTACATGCTTCAGGACAGGAATTCAGTGACTGCTAGCCACTGTTTTTGTCTGAATTTAACAACAGGAAATATATGAAATATAATTCTACTACCCTGTCTTTTTGTACAGCCAATTGCTGCTCATGATTTTACCATTTACCTGTTTGATACTCATACAAGTTGTTATGCAACTTTCAAAGAGAGTTGGTGTGTAGAGCACTTATACAGTCTATGATACACTGCTCAGAGCTAGGGGATATAAAGTGGGCTGCCACCCATTTGAGTCATAGCTGATAGCAGTTGAAAAACATGGCTGCTGCCAGGGGCTGCTAGGGGCTGACTGAGGCTGCTGGCAATACACAAAATTCTCCCCTCATGGGATCACTAAGAGAAAAAGGAGGACAGCATCCTATTCTTGAAGTGTATTACTTTTATATAAGCTAATATGTATGTGAGCCTTTAGTTCCCCTTTAAAATACAATCCTGTATATTTCAGTGTAAGTTGAATAGCTTAATATATTAAGTTATTTTCTTTAAATTTGAAGTTCACATACTAGACTGATATACAAAACTTAGAAGTCCAGATATTGTGAAGATATGTATACAGTTAACTTCAGTGAATATAGATTGTATTGTAAAGGTGTGTATCATATCAATTCTCCATTACAACTAAGAAATATTAAGATGGAGATCGAAGTAGCAGCAAATGTACTCCCTCTTTGTGCAACATGTGTAGTTTCTCATTATTAAAGTCACTATCTCTCACTAAACAGTAGTTTGATTAGGTGATCCAACAACCTTGGTTGTATTTTGAAAAGTTAGGAGCTATCTCATAACTATTTAAAAGTTTCTCTTAATCTGCTTTGGTTTTCAAGGCACAGCTTTTGTGACATTTCCCTATAGGACTCTGGGCCTGTATAGTCACCTAACAGCTCCATTCCATTTTCTTTCACCACTTCAGGCATTCATTCTTTGAATTAATATGCAATCAAATGAACATAGGGAAGCTAAATCAAGGTTTTACCCCTTTATTCTATTTCAGTGTGGTTGGCTTAAACTTTGACTTCTTAGCCCTCAATATAACAGGATTCTTGGCTTATGGATTTTTCAATGTTGGAATGTATTGGGTACCAACAGTGATGGTAAGTAGAGTCTGGATGTCTTGAGCTAAAAAGGTGGATTTCTTTTGATGCTAGGATTAAATCTGCCTTGAGTATTGATCAACTTCCCCTTGATATACATTTGTAATCAATATGTAAGAATTTAATGGCATGAAAAAACAATATAATTGACAGATAAGGATGTCAGCTGAAAGCATTTCACTATACAGAATATGTACATGTATACAAATAACCTATGCTGTATGCCATATTATTTTTGTGCATATAAAGTAATTTGCTCACTAGGCAGCTGCCTTTAATGCGCAGTTTAAGTTTTGAATGACAAGCTAACACGTCAGCTGTTTGAACGATACTAGCATATGGATTGGATGTCCAAATAATGTGGAGCAGATTAATAAATGCATACTCCAGGGTGTGCAAAGTACCCAATAATTAAACTACCACATATTAAAACAGTATCTCATAGTTGGAGCAAGTGCAGCAATACTTGAAGAAGATTATACTGAGGAGATCTACTAAAACACACCCAGGAGAATATATTTTAGACCCAACATTCAAATTTGTCCTAAACCTTGGGATGAGTACTTGATGAACTTCATCTTTTTTAATGCATCAACTATCCAACAGTGATTATGCAAATTCAGTCAATTCTGATTGAACAAACACCCGTCTCTAAAGATTGCCGTTCATAAACCCCTACAGAAAAATTAATTGTATCTCTGTCTGAGTATGAATGAGTTTACTGACACCTTCTATCTTCTAAGATCTATGTTAGGTTAATTGTTCATTTTATACCCAATACATATTCAATTTTTCCAGGACCAGTACCATGCCCTCCACCCGAGAGGGGTCAACCCAGTGCAGCTGAATGACGTGTTCTTCACGATCCACGCTGTGGTGATCACAGCCATCACAATCGTACAGTGCTTTATTTACGAGGTAATTCTCTTTGCCTAGCTATCAAAAAACGCTGATGGTTACAGTATATGGTTTGAATGTGTGAGTAAAGCTATATGCATTGAGTTGAAACATGAAATATGATTCTCATGACTTTTAATATTCAGAACCATGTGTATATGTTTTCTTTAGTGATTATATGTATTTAACCTGGCAAGAAATGAAGAAAACATTTAGTATATGTCTTATCATTGGAAGTAGTAAGTACATGTAGTAGGCAATTTTTGTCATTGACACACTTTAATATACTATGTCTGTGCACTTTTGCACTTTGTTGGAAGTTGCAACATTTAATAGATGAATATGCAACTGTTTAACTATGTTAAAATGAATACCTTGAAAATTAATAATGTCAAGAACTTTTGAAGTTTTATATGATTGCCTGTATTTTTCAGCGAGGAGGTCAGCGTATATCCCGAGTGGGCTTGGCTATTGTTATCCTACTGTGGGTGTTCGCCATTGTGACGCTTGTGATCACCCTCTTCCATGTGATCACCTGGCTTACTTACCTCTACTATTTCTCCTACATCAAGCTGGGTGTCACACTCATCAAATATATGCCACAGGTAAGTTATCACTTACCTCTACTATTTCTCCTACATCAAGCTGGGTGTCACACTCATCAAATATATGCCACAGGTAAGTTATCACTTCACCTACCTCTACTATTTCTCCTACATCAAGCTGGGTGTCACACTCATCAAATATATGCCACAGGTAAGTTATCACTTCACCTACCTTTACTATTTCTCCTACATCAAGCTGGGCGTCACACTCATCAAATATATGCCACAGGTAAGTTATCACTTCACCTACCTCTACTATTTCTCCTACATCAAGCTGGGTGTCACACTCATCAAATATATGCCACAGGTAAGTTATCACTTCACCTACCTCTACTATTTCTCCTACATCAAGCTGGGCGTCACACTCATTAAGTATATGCCACAGGTAAGCACTACTATGGGTTTAAAAAGTCTATTTATGGGGTTTTCTTTTATAAAAACTGATTTGCACCTTATAAGGTCAACATTATTTTCTTTTTTGATAAAATATATGGATTTAACATAGTTAAAAAACATGTTACAAAATTCAGAGCTGTAGGAATATTCAGAGGCAGGGTGCTCACTGAAAACCAGTTGACTGACTCTTGTGTCATAGCACTATTCTTTCTACCTATAAGAGGTGTTGGTATTCTGATCTGTTTTCTTGAAATTTACAGGCTTATATGAACTTCAGAAGAAAGAGTACCGAGGGATGGAGTATTGGAAACGTACTTCTGGACTTCACTGGTGGATTACTCAGTCTTGTTCAAATGTTCCTGATATCTTATAATAATGGTTAGTTCCTGGACAATGCATTTATAGTATAACCATAAACAAATATCACTCTCAGAGATGTCACATAATTTGCCCTTGGTGAATATCCTGAATGAAATAATCTTTAGATCTCCATTAATCTAGTTCCTTGTTTTATTAAACTCATCTCCTTTATGTATGAATGTATAAGGGCTTGATATTAGCAGCAGTATTTTAGTTCCTGATTTTCTGTAATATACACATCACAAGAGTAAGACAGGAATATTCTTATAAAGTTATGAAGAATTATTATTTTCCCATATGCAAAGGTATTGGTAGCATAGTGTCAGTCCATCATTTTGTGTTTTTGGAATTTAAGCCTATCATCAATTATTTCCTCCAGGTATTGCAGGATTAATATTCTCTAAGCAATGTCCCTGCTTTGAATTAAATAGCGTTAGGTATTTTGTTGTTCATTTCACTGTATGTCTCTATTCTTTCTTCTTCAGATGACTGGGGTTCGATCTTTGGGGATCCTACTAAGTTTGGACTTGGTGTCTTTTCGTGCCTTTTTGATGTTCTCTTCATGGTTCAGCACTACATTCTCTACCGCGGCAACTCGCCATATCAGCTGGTGGAGAATGGAGGAGTCAGAGCCTGAGGCAACTCACCTTGACAACAAGTGGATAGCAGAGGAACAAATGCCTGAGGAGACCTTCAATATTATACACTATTCAAAAATAACGCACAATATGAGCTTTTAGATTAAATCCTGGAAATAAAAAATGCAATTGATCAATCAATTGATTGGAGACGTGTGATGGTACCTAAAATCTAAGGTGATTCACACTAAGGCTAAGGGAGCCAGGATTTCAAAGACAGAATTTATTGATTATTTTAAGTTATGAACTTGCCATAGCAATTCTATACTAATGTGATGCACTGCATATTTATAAAATGGCAGCAAGCCGGGACATAAAGATGCAATTATTTTACTCAATTAATTAGATACCTGGCTAATAATACTATACAATGGTAAGGCACCATATTAGCTATGAGCTTACAGCTGGGATATCAATGGTTTATTTAGTCAAATGATTAGGGATCTACAACGGTACATACTACATGTATTCCAAGGTATGCACAAGGTTAGCTATTTGGTGACAGCCAGGACTAAATGGGGAAGTGCAATTAATGGGGAACTGGAAACACTAAAATAATGGAAATTACATCTTGAGCATTAAGCAATATATCCTGTATATAGAGACCAACACTTGATGCTTTGTACAGTCGTGAAAGGGTAATTAGAACATCATAAGTGTCATCAGATGTCCACTAATTCATGTACAAAGTGGAGGAAAAGCATTATATACTGCAGTTTCATTTTGAATTCAAGTTGAATATCTGGATGAAATATTGCACTTTTTGATAGTCTTGTGAGGTTGGACCAAAATGGCCTAGTTCCAAGTATTCCTAAATTTATACCTTTCTTTGTTTTTATCATAAGGGTTTCTTGTCTATGTAAGCAAGGAACCTAAACATACAAATATTTAACAATCAACAAAACAAAACTTAGTATTTTTAGATACATTTTATTGAAACAGGGTTAGCTTTAAATTACTATGTTTCATCTCTTGTGTACTTCTGTGTCCAGTACAACATCATCTGTTAAAGATGCCTATTTTAAAAGCTATATTGCCTATAAGGTTCAACAATACAAAATAACCCTGGTTCCACAAAATCGATATTCACAATTTAAAAAAGTTTTAAGTAAACTATGATTGCACTAGTTTTTTATATCTGTTGATTTTAATCACAGCACCTTACATGGTTATATATTTTAAGGTTTAATGGCACAGAGCCTTGCTATATTATCATGATTATAAGCTTATAATTTTATGTATACATGTAAATATTTATCAATAAAAAGTTCTCAATTCTATTATTATCTGACTCTAGTTATTTGAAGCTTGCTTAAGACTCCACCAACCCCGTTGATATATTTCAAAGTGAATGTAAATTCAACTAACAGTAAATGAAGTTAAGTGACGTTCAATGTAGGTTTTGAATTAATTCAAATTGTACGTAGTACACACTCATTTCCTACCATCACACAATTCTTTTAGTATTGCATTTTCATTTGAGATGTAAAGAATATATGATAACACATACAAACATATTTGATTCTTTTTAGTTTTAACTAGAAAGGCAACAATGATATCAGTTTCTATAATTTTCCTTTAATTGGCTTGATTAACAGTCCGTCATTCATGAATCATGATTGCATCCAACAAGACTCTTTCAGAAAACATGATAGAGATTTTAGACCAGCACACCATTAACAACTCCATTACAAATATTTGAGTATTCAAGCATATTTTTAAAGTTTAAAAAACAAGACATTAGCCTAAGGGATACTTTAGGGCAAATGGGTTAGGTATTTTCCATTTTACAGTTTCAATTGCACAGGTATCAGACCAAAGAAAAGTGATGTGCCTGGTGTTATCAATTATATACACATTCCTTATTCTTTCATCACTCACTATGTACACTTAAGTGCATACATGCCTTTAGTCATATTGTTACAAATATGCGATTATTCAATAATACAAAAATGTTGAAATTGTTAGAAAAAACAACGCTCTTAATTTGTTTAAAATGTTATTTTTAGAAATTCCAGATCAAAATGTTTGTATATCCTCAGGATATTATCCTGGAGTGTAGTTTTCAAAGGTCCAGGTGTCCAAATTTGACGAGACACCCTGCTGGCAAAAGCCCTGTATACGTAGCTACATTGCAAAAGATAGCCTTTTAGCACTCTTCTGCATTAAAATAATCTGATACAGAAGATTGGAAACACTTCTGTTGTTGGCACGTCTTTAATATTAAGCTAAGTGATCATCCATATGTGAACCTTGTCTGATAGAAAACCCACAAAAGGGTAATTGAATTGCATAGGTTAAATCACAGGTAATCTGAATAACACCCTAGAGGGCATTACCCACTCATGCCCGCCCTCCATCTTCACCATGCTGGAATGTAGCTATTTAAGTAGTCAAAAGTGATGGCCAGCATCACATTCAGATCACCTCTAATAGAAGTTCTACACACACAAAAGGTTCCATCTAACATTTACAGGTAACATACACCTTTAACAAGTAAATATCATATCACAACATCGCAAGAAAACTATCACTAACAATGATTCCACTGTTTATTACAGGAGATTAAGTTTTTACTAATAAGGTTCTGATAAAAATCACCCTATTATGTATCACTGTTTATTGTAAAAAAAAATTAAATTAGAATAAAAAGGTGATTTTATATTTGTTAACTATCAGGAACATTATTTGCAAAAATAGTATTTCTTCAGCCATCACCAATATAATTGAAAAAGAGTATTAAGGCACAGTTATATATAACAATATTTTGGTATTACACTATATTATACATACACTAGTATAGAAGTTAAACAGTGGTGGTAGCCAAATACCCAATTCATTCACATTTGATGAACTCCATTGAAACTGTGATTCAATAAGTAATAATAGTATTATGATGGCAATCACAATTTCAGCAGGATAACTTCTCAATCATAAGTTTTCTCATTGTAAACTTGACTCATACACAATATATACAGTATATTATAATTAACAAATTAACAATCAATAAAAGAATGCTTTTTAACGTCTGATCTGGATATCTCTCTCTCTCCTTTTCAAAGCCTTGTGTGAAAATCACATGAACTTATATGAACAAGCCATTGACACAATCATTTTCTCTAACTCTGGAAGACTAAAAACAATGCCAAAATTATACAAAAGTTACACTGTTTACTACAACAATTGTGATACTTGAAAGGCATGTAATTCACAGAAAAATTCAGAATTCCTCTCGAATCAATTGTATGTAAATGGACTGACATTACTTTGAAAATTGAAAGTTTTTCAGTGTAAAGATCTCAACCAGAGGACGAGAGAGCACCTTACAGAAACATTGAAAAAAGCATCTTACAGCATTGTTGTTTACATTTGAACAGATTACAAAACAACATGATCTTTCAAGATCTCTAATGGCAAATTTGCCATGTCAAATTTGTGGCTAAGTGACAAAAATTGGCCACTACCTTAAGGATGAGTATTTACAGATCTGTGCGCTTCATTTCAGGACATTGGGAAAAACATCCCATTTTGTCTGGAGGGTGGACCTTAACAATGTCAAGGTCCCATCAAAGTGAAAAAATCAATCTCTGCTTAATGACCGAGTTACTAGACTGACTCACATGTGTCTTCACCAGGCATTGGACAAAATCATTTCATTTTGTCTGGAAGATGAACTTCAATACCTATCAGTGCATTATTTTCAAGCTGTTTTGGCCAAACAAAAATAAATTTTGGCTTCAAAGATGATTTCAAAACCAATGGTAGTAAAACAATTAATATTTTGATAACAATTCAAGTTTATAAGAGATTACTATTTACCCTGGAAACTTGAAATTGTCCATGCAAATAAACAAATAAGACTAATTATGCAATATCTAACAAATTGCTTTTACAGATCCTATAGCAATCAACAACCTTCAAAGATTTTAATCCATGATTAATAATAATTTCAATCACCACAGACAATCACTACCTTTGATAAGAATTTGATGATAGACTAGATTTCAGAATTTCAAATCACAACAATCAAACAAGAGCTTAACATTTTCCGACCTTTGAGGGTTCCATCTCATACAATAACAGCATGAATTGCAATATACTTGCATTCCAGAGCTTGAAATTACACAAAGCCAGTGCACCTTCATAGAAAATTACTTAAACCTCAAGAGAAAAAGATTGATGCTATAAATATTTTTGGAAACAAATTCTACTTGGCTTTGCCATGCATTTTCATGGATGTTTTGAACAATAGCCTCCAATCAATAATAACCAATCAATTATCCATACCAACTTCAGCATTATAGCTCTAGCATACAAAATCATCTCACAAAAAATCTTCATTCATACAAATTTGGAATCAAGCCAAAATTGTCCATGCGTTTTTCCTGCAGACTGTAACAATTTCTGTACTTTGTTACAGTTGTCTAGTCCTTGTAACACCTGTCCTTGTTGAGGTTGTATTTCTTGCAGGCGCTAGGTTTGGTGCCCTGGTATGTGTCACATATGAGCTGGATCAGGTCGGTCTGTGCTCTCTGCTGGAGCTTCTCTGTGTGAACCTGAAACGGGAAACATAACCAGTTAGTATTGGTTTTTATAGACACACACAGACATATTATACATACCTGTTATCCAAAATATCTATTATGGTGGTACGGCTGGTGCCTCTGACAAATGCATAGGTTGGAAAAAAATTAAGAGGAATTTTAATTAGAACTCAACCTATGACTCTCCTCCAAGGATTTGGTGAATTCTTTAAGTACCTACGATATTTAAATATCAATGATCCAGATGGAATTTCTCGAAGGAAACTGCACTCATGAATGGGTTCATAAAAAATCATATTCCAAAATGAATTAACTTCTTAAAGATCTCTATGGACTATTCACTTCAAATATCAAGACAGGCAAGTGTCTACAGTAGGTTAGGCATCAAAGCTCTAAGATAAGAATTGTCTTACCCCGTTGACGACTATCCAGGGGACATACTTGTGTGGAGGGTTGAGTTTGTTGGTAAGCATGGCCATTTCATGTTCCAAGTGGTTACCCAGATCACCTTTGGCACATTTATCAATTGGAGAATAGTCTATTGCAAACTTCTTGGCACACTGGAAAAACATCAAAGTTATTTAATGAACCATTTTCAATTCATATGCTATACAAACTACACAACCATAAACTCTACTGAACTCTTTTCTAGCACAATATCTATACTAAAATTGTATTCATATATGAATGAAAAATGAATAGCAGGATGCAAGATACACTTAGGTTTGTATCACAATAAAGGTCTTTCAAAAAATATCAAAACAATTCAACTCAGGAAAAGAAATTGTGTGTAAGATACATACGTAAGACCTCCTTTTTTCAAAATACTCATATAAAATTATATTGCAAAGATATAGTGATGAAACCTATAGTCCTATACAATGTTCTTGACACATTTCTACCTTGATTAAGTTATGTATTATTACAAACAACTATGCCTGTGCAAAGTGGTCTAACAATGAAAAGGGATAACCACTGAACTATCATCAAATCATCAAACCATTTTAAATACATTGGACAAAATATAAAAGGGTAAGTTACAATAATATGTGTGATGAATTTGTCACTACCTTCATGAGAGCAGGTTTGCTACTACACTCACCGCGGGAGCTGACGATCCAGGATTGAGTTTTGAGGATTCAATGCACTCGATGAACGGGAAGAAGGTCGAGACGTTCTTCAAGAGAGTAACTGCACAGGTCTGTGATAAAAATATAACAAAACATATTAGCATGGATTTCTTTAACCTGCACACATTTCCCAGTATATATCATATCAACTGAATAAAGTTCATATTTTCTTATTAAAAATAGGCTTTGCGAAAAACTTCCATAATTGTCAAAAAAATCCTTACCAAATCATATCTGCAGTGAACACATGGAACAATCTTGAAAACTAAGCAATTCAATGATAAATATTTGACTAAAAATTGTTGGTCCTCTTTGGTGTAACAAATCCACCTCATTTATTTTTCAAATATCATTATATTTCTATATTAGATGCATCATGTTCAGAATGCTCAGGCCATCCATTCACTACAATGGAAATAGGTACAAATAAGAACAATATTTTCTATATTTCTAAATAGTACATATATAAGGGGTAAATGAATTAATATATGTGTAATGTTTTATATCTGAGTTTTCCACACCTCTTATATGTATATATTGTTCTTACAACCATGACATTCAGGCAACTATAAATTATGAAGTAACTCCTACCTCAATCAGGTTTCCCACACACTCAGCGGGACCGTGCTGGCACTTGAACTCCCACTTTCCACCTTTCTGCACCTCCTGTCAGGGAATAACTCAGAATTTAATATATGAATACAACATAATTGGTATATTAATCGAAAACACAATTCATTCATTATGTGTATATTTCTTTATTGAGATTTGAATGAAATTTATTTTAGATATCAAATGTACCTGATATTTATAATTTCATTTTTATCTATACAAATAATAATGTTATGCATATAATACTCTGTATTTTTGAGTATGCTTTGGTAATTATCCATTACAGTCAATAAATATACATACATTAATTACAATCATCTGATAACTTAAGCAAATGTTTGAATTTCTCATTCCATGTATTTTTCATTTAAATATGTTACTTTACTTTTAATATATCACTCTCACATGAAAACCTTTATCATATACAAATCAATAAAAGGGTTATTAAAAAGTTAAATCTATGACACAAACGTAGCAAAACGTATTAAAAGAAACAGCAAAAAACAAGATAAGGACAATTGAGTTAGCATTTAGTAGAAATCATGCCAAGCCATGCTGTAAGCAATATTAGTGCTAACTACTATAATTACATGCTATTATATAAGCGTGATGACAGGTAAGTGACTAGTTTAAACACACATTGATTTTGTTACAATATTAAATAACAATATTTGAAAGCAAACATTTCTCAAGGTATCGATCACTATACTATCAAGATGTTTCCAAAGTTTTGCTGTGTGCATTATCAATATTTCCAATTGTGTAAGACTGTGTGTACAACCCCCCCCCCCCCCCCCCCCCCCCCAGGTGGGAAAGGTTTGAGGAAACAGTGCCATGTTACAGTTAAACAATTAAACATGCGACACTTATGGAGGTTCTCCTTAAAACTTACATGGTACAAGAGAAAGTGTTTAATACATTAGTCCTTGCAGCGGCCAAAAGCAGCCCAACAATTTTGGTAAATATAAAAGGCATAAGTAGAGTAAGGAAAATATTAGAACAAATGTTCACCAGAACACAACCAGCAACTTTTCTTTTAATATTTTGTAGAATTTTCAAGTTATTGTTGGTCCAGATGGCAATGTTTGGAGGAAGTTTTAAGCATGAATGGTTTAACCTTTGAAAGCGTTTATTGGTGAGCAGTGTTGATATAATTTAACTATAGAGGTTTCACTTTATCCTAGTAAAATGACCATCTGTAAATGATATCTTAAGATGAACTTTAAAGAAAAGCTTATTTATAAGTATGTCTGGCAGGAGCATGTCTTAGGAAGTATAAAGTGATAATTTGTTCATATACTTGTTCACACTTAAAGCATGCTGTGCTTTTTATAACTAGAGTGCTTGTTTATTGTAGACATACCCTAGCATTGCCGAAAGGAACAAGGGAAACACTGAGAATCATGTTGAGCTCTTTCCAAGCAGGATAGAACTGTCCTACCAGAAACTGGCGACAGAACGGGCACAGGGACTCGTAGTACAGGGTTACATTGACCTTTCCTGCGCTAGAATACCAATGATTACACTGCTCTACCACCTACAAACATCAACCACTGAACAGTAAATATTGTGCAACATTACAACACACAGTGAACACACAGGTAACGAGGGTTTGCAGGAACGTATCACTGGGTAGGGGTAAGATTCCACTGGGACAGGTCACAGGAGAAGAGCTAAGCAGAGAGAAGGAAAGGGAGTCCACACCCCAGCACCAGACTAACTGAAGAAAAGTTTGACCAATCACCTAACGCCAGCCAGAGACATTGGATGTTGATCAAGCAATGTATAGCAGTTACAATCAACCTTGCCCAAAAAGTGACCATTGTATAACACTTGATATGATCATTCACAACACAACAAATGTGTGTCACAACACACATTTTCCATCTCCTAAAGATGTTATCATTGTGTTTGACTTAACAGGTTTCTATTTAGAAAAAACATTTTTGAACAAGTAAGTCAATTTATTGGAAGCATTCAATCCAATTCTGGTGAAATAAATTGATAAAATTGCTAGATTAGTCCTCGAAAAAACAAGTTTCATAATTAAACTGTTGGGTCATGCCATTTACAAATATGTCTTTCCCAAACTATGTATTGATGTCATGATTACTATTCCAGATAGTTAACTGCTGCCTAAACGCTTTAAATTTCACAAGAATTAACTTTGTAATCAAATATCCCAAAAGTCAAAACATATTATCACTGAATGAGTTGCATGTAATGTTAAGACAAACCCTGTTTATTTGACCCTGTAGTGAATTCAAGTCTGGGTGATCTTTTTGGCACGAGGTTGAAGGTTGATTGCTATAAGGCATAATAAATAGTGACCCTCCTTCACCTTTGCGTTACCGTAGGGCACAAGCGTCACGTTGAGTATGCTGCTGAGTTTGTTATATGCCGGCCAGAGCTGAGTAGTGAGGAACATGCGACAACCGGGACACAGTGATTCATAGTACAGTGCAACGCTGACAGGTGGCGCCACTCCAGGGCTGTGGCCAAAGTGACCCCTGGTGGCACATAAGGAAACTACCTACAATTAGCATGGGTAAAAGAGAGATTAAGCTGAGCAAAGAGAAAAGATCAACATATAAAACATGCAGACATGCAAAGATGGTGAATTCTTTTGGAGAATAAATGCCAAGATATAACAATCAGCAAATATTGTATAGTGTAGTTAACTGGTGACTTAATTACACCATGATGAAAACACAATTCAGAAATCTGCAGACTTTCCAACGACATGCAATTTTCATGTACTTATCCTTTACTCAGAAAGTTCTAGTAATTACCTGACTGGAGATGTACATAATATTATAACTTTCAGGTACTTAAAGATGAGATTATTTCCGATGATTTTAAGCATAAGATACAGTATATATTGGCATTTTTTCATTCCAAATTCTTCCCCTGCTTTTAGGTTTACCATGGCATTTCCATAGGGAATAATCGTCAAATTCATAATAGGTAAGACATTTCTGAATGCAGGAGAGAGCTGGTCAGTGATGAAGTTCTTGCAGTCTGGGCAGAGGGATTCAATGTATAGCTCTATACCCACAGGCTTAGCATTGCTATCCTCTAGCCACACATTCTCCTTGCACTGCCTATACACCTGAAACATGAATGACAGTTAAGGGAGTCATCTTCAATAACCACCAAATGAGCCCTTACAGTGTATTTTTCTGATTTAAGAATATATGGATGATTTTGCCTGAATCAATGTCTTTGACATATCAATATTTATAAAAGTTACCAAACACAATCAATTGTTATCAAAATATATGAGTATATTCAATGCCCTTGGATTTTTAACTGCCCTCAGACAATAAACACTTTGTTAATAAATTGTAGAAAAAATGTTTGATTTTAATTACTAGATGGAGAAATGGAGGCAGTATTAAAATTGTCCTGTCCAGACCCCAGGTGAACATAAATTCAAGTAATTAGCTACTTTTCCAGGGATTGGCATGACAAAATCAAAGATTATGAAGTTTTCTATTCAAGTACAACATTTTTCTTTTAACATCCATGTCCTAGCTGTAATATCCTAATATGACCCTTGTACATTTGGCACATCAACTGATGTACATAAAAACATAAACAAGCAACCAATGTCACTATTAATTAGCTACAGGATCCAGCATGTTGTTAAGCGTGGCCCGAGGCTGTGGCCGCACTATGTTGTAACCTGCATAGAGTAGTGCAGCTACATACTTCACACAACTGTCACGAACATGTCACCCACCCACCCAACCGTTCCTCGGTGAGTGAGCCCTAGTGACATTGTAGGTACTAATTATGTGATTAGATGTACATGCTCTATGAGTCTATGTCATCCTCTGCCCACCCGTCTCATAACCAAATGACGTGTATTACATCAAGGGTATGTTCTCCCCATTCCAGTATGAGCGTTATACACATCAACTCCGGTCCATGGCCTGGAAAAGCTAATCGGAGTCATGGCCCCATTATGGACTGTAGGGCAGTTAATAACATTTATACAACACCCCTAAATCACTGTGTTTCAAAAGGAAAAGACCTTCATATATATTGCAATAAATAGTCAAACCACTAGTCCATGTCTCCATGATACTGTAAAACTGTTATCACATTGTAATAAAAAATTGAGAGAATTTTTTAAAAATCAGCATTTAATATCATGTACATGCAATTATTCATATATTTCTCCAATGAAGTTTGAAGTAAAATAGAGATGTATACCATATAAAGGCAACAATGAGAGATTTCTCTGTATAGGTGATGTGCGTGCTGGAAGGCAGTGAGGTTTCTGAGTGCAAGTGTTTTGGCCATATCAAATTTTACATTTTACTCATTGAAAAATACTGAACATTATATCAAACATTTTCTTGAAGAGACCTGAACCTGCTTCTGAATTGATTTGGGTATGATCAATATAACTTCCCAAACCTTTCTGCCACCTTCGCAACTAGATCTAGATACAAGTCTGGAGTTTTTTACTTGCCTTAAGAAAAATAATTTGCCAGTCAGAATGCTGAAATCTAGTTTAAAATTATGTATTAAATCGAAAAGTGTTGTAATGCATTTATAAGTTGTAATATATATCTCCAATTTTTCAATAAGAACAACAGTAATTTAATTTCACTTATGCAATTCATATATCAAACCAAGTTTGATTATTAAAACATTTTAAAATGCTAAGCAGGAAAGTACTTATAGCAGTGACTGGGCCTCTCTCATTCTCAAGTTCTCATCCACTGTGACGTAAGAGAGTCACAGCAGCAATGATGGTACTTATATTTATAACATCAATTCACAACATGCTGCATAGGTAGTTCTGATACAGAAGGGAAGTTGATGAATTCCCTGAAGGCCCCAAGAGTCAATGGGTTACATAAGTTGATGTACCATACATTCTTTTGATGTCTATATTATATTATTTGGCAGCACTAATCCTTGAGCAATAACAATCAGCCTCGGGGAGGGATGTCTAGGCGCTTTACCTTCTACCTACCTGCCCTATAGCCATAAACCTGTCATAACGACAATATCCTCCTCCTTATTGTCTTAACCTTTAATATACTGCTGGTGGCTAATTTGGCCAATACAAAATGATGCAAAAACCTGCATAATGACTGAAACCCTGGCAAATGGGTACTCATCTTATAGTACTCAATGAAAGCTATCCAATGAATACCAACATAACAGGGTTTAGATGGTTTTCAAAAACATTTGTGCCCTTGCGCTTTGGGCGAAAGTAGCCTCACCATTGGAAGGGCTAAATAACTGCCCAGAACACTGCTTTAAATAAGAGTATCACTGAGGGAAAATAAACATACATAGGCATAATATTTCAAAATAGAAAAAAACATCAGACCAGGGTTTCTGGTGTAAGTTTGAATAGGTAACAATAATCTGAAATAATTGCATTGTCTTAATTTAATAATGATGACTGAAATATGTATTAAGCATTAGGTTTTGGTAAACTGGATATGATCAAATGATAGAGCAGTAATGATATTGACTATATTTTAGAAATACACAATTTACAATGTAAAGAAGGCATTTGGCATGCATAAGGATTAGCACCGTATACAGCAAAACTGTATTGGTTTGCTCTGAGTTGATCACAAGTTTTTGAGGTATGGTGATCACATGATTGTAGAATCAGGTGCTGTCAACACTAAAACACAAGGTGTTTCCAAAGCTAAAGGTCATGTAGTATTGGCACGAGACCTGGCAGAGATTCCTCTAAAGTACATGTGAAAGAAACATTGAGGCAGTCACTCATATCACTAGGTAATTGCTGAGGCTTTCAAGTGCAGGTCAACATATAATACTGGGCTCCACCTACCAATTCATACACCTGGGCACAAATTTCAAACAGTTTTCATGCTAGGTATACAACCACATTTATATATTAAATGTATTTTGTCTAAGGTGGTGTAATTGTTCAGTATTTTTATATGCCCTTCGTCAAATGAGTGTACTCAAATAATGCTTTGACAAAAGCATTATGAATGTTTTGGGAAAATAGTATACACTTGCAATTGCTGTCCTTGTTGAAGGTTTTGGGTTTTAGCTGCTTTAACTTTGACAATCTTAGAATGACTAAATGTCCAACATGTTTCTTTATCTACAGACTGCAACATTTTATCAAATTATTGCAATTGTTTTTCAGTTAATGCTGCATCATATATCACAGAAACTTAAGTACAGTACATGTCAATATGATGTCATGTAAAATGTCACAATTGAAATCAAACCTTGTAATGTATTCAAATGAGTGTTTTTAAGACCAAAACAAGCTATAGCACTTTAATAGCAGAAAGGGGACTCAGGACAGGTAGAACTTTGTTTAGTAAAAGTGTGTAACTTGAAAAAAGTATATAGAAATCTTTGCAGACATAGTTATCCAGCAATACTAAGATATTTCAACCTGAGAGATGTGTTCTCCGCCTCGCTCAATCCCATACAACTGAGCTGTCAAGTACTGACTAGTAAGTTTGCAACAATGTCAATGGATGAAAATACATACCCCACATTGTTCAGCAATAGCTTGAGAACTACACCAAACGTCCGGAGAAAACCTGCATCTCTTCGCAAAACAGAGATTTAAAGAAACCACTAAGAACCCAAGCACGATTAATAACTTCATCTTGACCTGTGTGCCGCCCCCTGTATTCTTCAGATTATTTACAACTGCGCGTGGATGCGGAAACAACTGATCAACATTACATATAGTAGGCACATGACTGTCACGTGATTGCTCTCGAGGTTCGTAGAGGGAGTAATCATTACCTGACAGTGTGGTTGGAGCGTATGCGAAGCAGTCGGCTAACCTAGAACATAGGCTGTCATATTTTGACACGGTCTTAATTCTCTCCGACGAGACCCCGAGTGGTCAAAATAGTCAGGAATGTTTGTCTTTATCAGGTCTCCCAAAGAAGGGTAAGCGATTGCTGGCATTCACAAAGAAAAGGAGACGGTTTAGTCTTAGTGGTATACATGTATAAGGGCTGAGATTACCAAACAGAATTTGGATTTTAAAAAAAAGATCAGCCAGATTGCGGCTAAGTTGTGACTAGCCAGTTGTAGCTGGTGGAGGAAACCAGAGTACCCGGCAAAAACCACCGCCTAACCCCAAGTCACTGACAACCTTCTCACATGCCCAGGACAGGATACAAACCCGGGCAGTGGTGAGAGACAGCTAGCAGTCAGTGGCAATGCCTTAGACATCAAACAAGGGGTCAGATGCAGGCTGGGCTCTTGTCACAGCAAGAAATCCTCTGATATACATAGTTGGCACACTCGAAAATGCAATGTGCCACCACAGACAGTCCTGAGTGGCGCCATACCTTCATTGGTGTCACATGCTCCTTCATCACCTCGCGCTGGGCAACAGAAGAATGCATCTATTGCGATTGCCTTCTCCCTTCAGTAACTTTCTCTCAGTCAGATATGGGTAATGAACCATTCTGCACTTTCTTGCGGATTGATCAAGTCACAGAACAATACACCCTAGCCCTAAAGTGGAGAATAAACACCTAGTCTAGGAACGAATGTCGATCCACTTTTGTTTATTCATCTATGGTCTAGGTGTCTCCTAAAATATTTAAAGTACAAGCATATCTTTAAATATTATTGTTTCCGATGTAAGTTATACCTATCCCTCTGTTTAAATTGATATAGAAAATTGAGTATTCTTTCTGGAAAAGACTGATCGCGTACTCAGGGGTGTCCAAGTGTCGCATTGTTGCACCAGCGACAGGGCCTTCAAAACGTGCGACAAGCCAACAATTCTAAGCACTGTTTAACTTGGATTTTTTCGCAAATTATGACCAATTGATTTATTTTTATATAAATTGTATTTATAAACTAGTGAACTCCACCTAGTAATACTGTCTAATGGTCTTGGTTTTAACTATTGCAATAAGGGCTTATATGGTAGGGCTACCCGGTGATATTAATAGCTATTATCGAACCTCGGTCACCAAAAATTGCTGTGCTCCGGGACGTATTGACTGTGCTCCAGGACTGAAATATTTGGACACCCCTGGTACTTAAACAGGTACCCAGGGTTCCCACGAACTGATGATGATTTACGTTTACCAATATGGCAAGCATTTTGAGTTTATTAAGCATTTCAAATACCAATAAATCATTTTCTAGTATTTATAAATCATTTTCTAGTATTTATAAATGACTGCATTTACAAATATTAGAAAATGAATTATACATACTAAAAAATGATTTATAAATACTAGAAAATGATTTATAAATACTAAAAAAATATTTACTTGCATTTAGGAATGTGCATGGTTCTCTAATACCGATGAATAATCTTTTAGTATTTATAAATCATTTGCTTGTATTTATAAATCATTCTCTAGTATTTATATATCATTTTCTAATATTTTTAATTACCGCATTTGCAAATACAAGAAAATGATTTATAAATACAAGAAAATGATTTATAAATACTAGAAAATGATTTATAAATACTTAGAAAAGAATTATTAATATTAAGAAATGACTTCTTAGTATTTATTAATGTAGATTATTTATAGATATTACAAAATCAATTACAAATATTAGAAATGATTTTCTAGTATTTATGATTATTTTCTAATATTTATAAATCATTTATTAATATTTGTAATTATTCATAAATATTAATAAATATTTTCAAATACTAAATAATGCTTAATAAACCCTCAAAATGCTTGCCATATACCAATACACATTCCTTTGGCCGTTCGTCGATGAAATATTGTGGGCGGTCTGGAGTTGAGATATTCTGGTGAGAAACTTGCTCCCCTAAATTCTATTATCAAGGTACATGCTCATAAATGTCTTTAAACGGTGAGATGAAGCGATATTTGGAATACAGATTTGATGACACATTTTTAGTAAGGTATTATACTCCCTAAGATATGTTGATAAAGGTAAAAGGTGTTCGATTTATAGTCCTGTATCCACCGAAATGCTCACACGACCTTCCTTCCCTAGCAGACCTGTACACACGGAAACCATTTTAGGTTAGTTGGTGATCCATTAGTGTCGTGGCGATGGCCTCAGTTGAACCCTCGTTTCGCTGGTTCAAACCAATTACTAGCTTCTCCCTCTTAAACCTCCATATACATCTACTGCTCACCTACATAGGCCTCACTCCGTCACAATGTCCGTTGCGGCGGAGGTCTCCCGCATTCGAGAGAGAATCGACGATCTCTTAGGGCCGGCTGGATTTGAAGCACATGCTTTTAAGGTTGTAGCTATGTCAAATACCTATTTCTCTCTTTAGGAATGATACACATCGATGTCAGTGGTCCAGTTTTAAAGCTCGGTGCGTGAAATGAAACTGACGTTGCGAGCGAATGACCAATATGTGGATATGATTATCATATACACGTTTAGGGACCACGTGCTTTGGTTGCTGTTTGTGGAACTGGCGTAGTATGTACACATATGAAAGTCCACGTGCAAGCAAAATCAACAACTGATTGCCAGTGCGTAAATGCACGGACACTGAGAGGAGATACTATCCGTACAGGTCCCACTGATTCACTGAACTGTCATTCACTGTAGACTGGGGGGGGGGGGGGGGGGGTAACAGTTTGAGGCAAGGCCATTTGATTACGGTTTCTAGCCCTAAATTGTAAAAATAAACAATAAATAAACACGTTTTACAATTACATGCTTGGCCATCTCAGCACTCATTTAATACCGGACTTTCTTCCAGAGAGTGACCTTATTTGGGCAGTAGCCGCCAGGGCTCAGACGTCCGTCTCATAATCGTCGTCTACGACTACGTGCCCAGTCAATTAACACGTCTGCAGTGTAATCAGCGCATCACTACGGACAAACAATACTGTTCCCGAATATTCAGCTCTCCAATTGGCAGCAGCACTACAGCAGCGTATATCAGTCAGCACTGATACGAATTGTAACACCAAAATATTTTAAATTCATTTTTTTCGAAGTCTCGGGAGGGTTGGATGGGTTAAGAGTTCAAATTTAAAATTTGCTTCATTCAAACAGAATAGAATTTCCCTGATTCAAATGTTGCTTTGCCATGGAGTCTCCACTTTATAACATACCCTGCTCTCAGATATTTGCATCTGCACTCTTTTCTGTGAAAATTGAAAACTGAGCAAAAGTGTCCAATGACTTTGTCAAAGGATACATGTATGAAAGCTGAAGTATATCCATTGAATTGTTACATTACTTAAAACAATAATAACAATGTATCTGAGAAAAAAAATTGTTTCCTTTTACTCTGCATAACGTTATTCCCTGCAGTATTTTGATAACCATTGTCTTCTGATTCCAGATAGGTTGGTACAATGATGTGGTTCAAACTCCTTTCCAATTCAAATTGTCAAGAGACACGGTTGCCTTCATCATTATCAGCACCCCAGCCATGTTTGAAAAGGCTTTTGTACCTTTCATGAGTAAAAGTGATTGCCTTGGTCCAAGAGATCCCATCGACGAATGTGTTGCAGATCAATTCCGTGTGGTGAAACAGGTGAGTCAGTGATGAGGCACGCGGATTAATTCAGTGCAGAAGGGACTCAGCTGATTATGGCAAGTCATAGCGGGAAAACACAAAATCAAAATAATTAACATTTTGCTTAATTTTGTACTTTGACTTGTAAAAAGTATTTAACCAAATAAATATTTTTTAAATAAATATTTTGCTGTGTATTTCCCCCTTTGGCTTGCCATAGCCTTTATAGCACTACCAACAAGTCTCAATTAACTCTGATGCAGATTTGAAGAATTAATATTTCAGAATATCTTATTGTAATATAAAATTGTAATGAATTATTTTAGTTTGTTCAATGCCCAATAGGTGTCTTAAGACCTTAACAGTATTTAAAGAAAATGACAGTATTTAGTAAAATTCATATCAATATGTTTAGTAATGATGTAAATATGTCGCTTTCCAATGATTTATTTTTAAATTTTCACTTTTTTTTCCTAGAACTTTTCAGAGTACGAGATTGAGTCCATCCATGACTTTGAGCTGCTCCCCAGTAGGAGGCCTCGGGTCCTGGTTCAGAGTGCCGGCCACGTCGCAGGCGCCGCCTACTACTATAGACGCCAGGACGTGAAGAACGACCCATGGGGAGATACAAAGGTAAGTAATACCTCTGTCCATAGAGTACAGTTAGACTGCTGCGATTATGTGTCAGCATAAATGTTAAAATAGGTTTTAACCAAAGCCTGACCCATGTGAAAACTTTTGTAAAGTGACTAATATATTAACATTTTCTTTAATTCTTTCAGAAAATATTTGGTGTCTCTGTACATCCGAAGTATGGTGGCTGGTTTGCGTTACGTGGGGTCCTCATCTTTAGAAACCTAGAGTGCTCAGACCTGCCTCAACCCTCGCCGCCCGACTGTGTCCCGGAGGATGAGAAGAGGATCGAACTTCTGGAGAGGTTCAACGGCAACTGGCAGGACTGGACCTACCGCGATATCATTCCACCAGCTGCCCGCTACTCTGAGCAACAAAAACTCTACTTCGCCACCTTGCCAGCAGACCGGAAACAATTTATACAGGGACTTAAAAAAGGAGAGGCAGAGAATGATAGTCACCCAGATTGATATGTTTGTTTGTTTGGACTTTTTGGTAGTTGAAAAGCTTCGGATATGTTTCAATGGAAGGATCTCATTTGGTACCAACGCACCACATCAACTGCCCTCCATAAAGCCACAGGTCTAGAGTATGACTAGGCCAAGCTATGAACTCATTAATGCTCACATGGACCACACACAACCTGATGATTTTGACAAAATCTTGCAGGCAAAAGTGTGGTTTAGAAAATATTTGAAGAAGGAAAATTATTTAGAATATAACCGATAACTCCCCTTCAAGTATCTTGTATCATCATTTGTAATTGCAAAGTTATCGTCAAAGGTATCTTAGATCCAGACGACAATTTTTGAGGGACTTGTGAGCATTAATGGGTTAGACCACTCCAATTTTATTACTTGTCTTACTAGCTTTTTTGGAAAAAAAAATCTTGTCAGACTCAAAAAAAAAAAAAAAGGCGACCTTGGTGTCTTACGAACGGAAGTGATTTCAAAATTTCCTGTCAGACTCAACAAAAACAAAGTGCAAGTTTTAAGAATATTCATTGTAAGGAGGGTCCTGCTGTTAAAAAGGAAGTGACGTCAGAGTCGCTTGAAATGGATAAACACTGAGCTTTGTTATGCTCATTCCCAGGCCCAGTTCTCTGTCCTACAAAATATAAACTATGGATATGTTTTAAACACCCACGGTTACGGACAAAAATGAAAAATATACACGTTTTACCGTGAAGCCTATGCACTAATTCAACAATGGTAATATGCGTGTGTTGCGACGTGCAGCGTTTTTTTTCCTTATAAACTGGCGCCAAATTGCGCATGTGATACTCGCGCGCCACTGTTTTTTTACCATTAACTAAATAGCTCCCAATACATGCTGGCACTACGGGTAGAAGATTGCAGCTATGTTAACCTTTACGCTGCTGGTTGCTAATTTCGCCAATACAAAATCATTAAAAAAAACTGAACAATGAATGGCAACTATGGGATATGGGTACTCATCTGAGAGTACCCTTACCCCAGGGAGGTGTACACCTCCCTGGGGTAAGGGTACTCTACTATCCAATGAATACCAGCATGACAGGGTTTAGATGGTATTCAAAATTCTTTGCATCCTTATTTTTTGGGTGAAAGTAGATTTTGCATTGGAAGGGTTAAGAGCTTCGCTCGTCGTCGAAGCCATGCTTCATCATATTATTTATTTCTTAAGGGTGGTTCAATCACAACTACAGGAATTTATCAATGCTGTAGCAGAGTCTCAGATTTGAGGATGTATATCCCCCACCCTTCAGGTTACAGGGATTGATTGATTGTGTTTTAGGTATAAAAATGTACATGTACAATTCAAGGTAAAACTAAATAAATGACATAGTTACAGTGTCAGAGGTTATCATGGTATAAATATACCTCGGATAGCACTTTAAGTGTCCTGCACTATTGGATAAAAATCCTTTTTCAAAGTATTGAAATTTTTATATTCAAAGGCAAAGTTCTATGGCTAAATCACTTCTATGCATTGTTAAGTGAATGAATATGAATGCAATAGAAACTGGCAAAATTACCCTTCATTAAAACAACACTAATATCTTAGTAGGGGCTCCCCCTATAGATATATATTTTATTATTATCTGCACATTACCTCCCGATCAGAGCCCCTAGTAAATTGGGGTTGACATGTACTCAGGAAGAATACATACACATGAATGAAGAACTTTCCAGCGGCCACATTTTTCAACCAGGTTTATATATTCAAGAAAAATGAAGAGAAACCAATGTTAAATATGCCAGACCATCTCTTCTTTACTGAATTATGCTTAGTTCTTCTAGATCCTGATGTCCGGACCAGTGATACTTTTGATGATTATTTGGCTGGTTTTCTTGCTCGTCCAGTTGGCATATAGGGCAGATATCCTCTGTAGATTTCTTCATCCTTTTTGTGACCCTTTAGAGGGGATATACATCCAGGAGTAGTCTTGATTTTATGTTTGCTCTAGTGACCTGATATAGGTTATAGGCGTTGCGCAGGCAGTAATGGGGGGTTCTGGGTATGTGGTAAGGAGCAAGATACCTTAGGGTGGATTTTGTTCTTGCCTCCTCTTGCAGCTGTTAGACGCATAGTCTTGAGCAGCGGTTTTGACTATTCTTTTCCACACTGGTTTTGGTGGTAAAGCCATGAAGAGCTCCTTGATGGTGGGAAGGTTGTGCTTTCTGAGCATACGTTCCGCCTGCACTACCCACGATGCTGATTGTTGTCTTTCATGATGTACTGACAGATGACGAATGCACGAGTGGTCTCCTCTTGCAGTAGGGCATGAAGGAAGCATAGGGTAAGAATCTCGTGCTGTTGTTCCATTGGTAGTGCTCCAGTAAGGATGTATATGCCTGCGATGGCTGTTCTTTCTGGGAGGCCCAGTATACACCTAAGCGTATATCATTGGAATTTCTCCAGCTTTGAGACATCATCAGTTGTTAGGACAATGGCTTCTGTGGTAGTATGTATATTTCATAGAGGTGTGTACATATTCCCACTGGGAGGTCGCTGGTACCGTGGAGGCCAGTTCCCGTAATAATAATAATAATAATAATAATAATATAATAATAATAATAATATTGCCATTTGATTTTGCGCCCTTTCCATATAAACATGCTCAAAGGCGCATTACATTCCATTGTCAAAGGATAGGAGTTGATATCCACATAAATAATTGATATATACATCTTTGAACAGATGTGTTTTCAGTTGTCATTTGAAGATTGCCACACTCCCAGCTGCCCGAATATTATCTGGGAGCTGATTCCATAGTTTTGGGGCACAGGCACTAAACGATCTGTCACCGTAGGTTTCTCTTGTTGATTCTCGGCTCGCAGAGTAAGTTCTTGGATATTGATCTCAGTGTCCGTGGTGGGACATACTCTTTCAGCAATTCCCTCAGATAAGAAGGTGCAGTTCCATGCAAACACTTGTACGCCAGTAGCAGAATCTTGAATTCAATTCTCTTCCTGACTGGTAGCCAGTGCATCTCCTTAAGTACTGGAGTGATATGGTCGTGCTTCTTGAGAGTTATCACCCTGGCAGCGTTGTTTGTACTCTCTGGAGCTTACATATTAGCTCTTTTGGTATTCCACAGAGAAGTCCATTGCAGTAGTCGAATCTTAAGATTCTGTAGTCAAGTATTTTCTGATCCTTCCGATGTTTCGAAGGTGATAGTTTGCAGATTGACTGCCTTTGACACATGTGCTGCCATATTCATGCTTGGATCAAAAACAGAGCCCAGATTGCCGATAGGTATATTGAGAATCTTGACAATCTCACCGTTTACGGAAATGCTAGGCACAGATATTTTGGCTCGCTGCTAACAATAAGACTTCTGTTTTGTCTGCATTCAGCTTGTTTTGTGACATCCATGTATATATGTCAGTGAGACAGCCTCCCAGCCTAGCAACTCCTATATCGACTGCTTGTTGAGTGATGGGTTTTATTGACAGATAGAGCTGTGTGTCATCTGCATATATGTGAAGCTCTAAACGATGCTTTCTGATGAGTTTGCCAAGGGGTAGGAGGTAGATCAGGAACAACAATGGTCCTAACACTGATCCTTGTGGTACAGACCACAGAATGTCCTGTAACTCAGAGAATGACTTGTCAATCTTGATGCGGAGTGTGCGACCTGACAGGTAAGACTTAAACCAAGCAAGTGCTTGACCAGTAATTCTCAGTGTATTTTCCATTCTGCTGAACAGAATATCATGGTCGATGGTGTCGAACGCCGCACTCTGATCTAACATGACCAGTATAACTATTCTGTGCTGGTCAATGCTAGTCAGTATGTCATTCTGTACTTTCACTACGGCAGTCTCTGTGCTGTGACCAGGCTTGTAAGCAGATTGTAAACGTTCGTGCAAGTTGTTTTCAGTCATGTAGTCAGTCAATCGCCTCGCCACCACCCTCTCCAGCAGTTTTGAGGTGTAAGAGAGGTTGCTGACAGGACGGTAGTTCTTTAAATATCTGGATTTAGGGTAGATTTCATAAGGCTGTACAGAGATCGTCTTGCCGTTTTTATTCTGTCCTCTATTGTGGGAGAGGGGGATGAGTGGTTCCTCTTGATTCCTAGGTGTGTTGTTTCAGTTTTATTGGAATTTTGCTGTCGTTAAGGGTGAACGGATTGCTTTCGATGGTGTTGTTCAGTTCTCTGTTTTTGATGTTAAACAGTACTATCCCAGACTTGACAGGGTGGATCTTGTAGTTTTCGGAGTTTGCGTAATACTCAATCAGGGAGATAAGTGTCTGCATTTCTTGGCTGTTAGACGCTAGGGCAACCATGTCATCTGCGCATGTTGTGATAGAGACACAGGTGTCTCCAATATAGTAGGTAGCCCCTGATTTTGTTAGATGTCCATAATGTCGCGTAGGAAGGTTATATAATCATCAGGGCTAGTGAGTTTACCCTGTCCATTTCCTTGTTGGATTGGAAATGGAGTTTCTGATTTTACTCCCTCCCAGCTGATCCTTGATGTTTGGCCCTCGTAGGTATCTTTCTTTATGCGCCACCAGATTATGTTCATTCCTAGTGCATGGAGTTTATAGAGTAGGCTTAACCTTTGTGATGATGGGTGTTATCGTGATGCCCCTCTAATTCCCTGGCTGGTCGACTTGTTTACCCTTCTGGAGGAGGCCTTCTATCGTGACTGTTGGTATTACTCCTGTCCTGAATATGTTGTTTATGACAGGGGCGATGAACTCTGTTATTACCTCTGGGGCCTCTTTAAGGTGTTCTGAGGCAAGACCGTGTGTATCATGGGCTTTCTTTTTCTTCATATCATTTATTGCTTCGGCTACCTCTTGCTTTGTGATGGGAATCGAAAGCTGTTGATTTTTGTGATGATGTTGATGTAGGGTCCAAGCAGGGGCTAGATTTCCTGTGTATACAGTTTCCAATGATCAGTTTTTTGGTCGATGTTGATTTTGACTCGCGTTGGCGGCATATAAGTGAGTGGAAGAGTGAGGAGTCTTCCTCTTTCGCCGCCATGATTGTTCTTATGTTGTTATGTTGTAGCATAGCAGCTTGTTGTCGTTGGGCTCGTCTTAACAGTTTCTTTGCTGATGTGCGCTGTTTACTTAGAATATGGTTCTTCCCTGGATGGCCAGCGTTGATCCATGGTGGTGCTGATATTCAAGTTGAGATCCAGGTGTAGGAGCAGGGCCTTATGGGAAGATGTATTTGTCTAGTTGTCCTCTAGTATTTTATATTCGACCTTTTTCTGCTGGAGAAGATGGGCATTGAGAAAGATAGTCTATCTTGCTGCTTCCCTTGCCGCTGTGTTGTTGAAAGGTCGGCTTGATGATGGTGTGGGGTTCCTTGAATCCATGTCCCTTGAGGAAGTCCACCAGGTATTTTGCCTGGGCATCTAGGTGTTTGTTGATGTCTATATTGAAATCCCCTGTCAGTACGATTGAACTCTGCAATACTTACCACGAGGTGGTAAGTATGTAATTTTTGACAACAAGATTGGCAGCAGGATTTTCAGCGACCGCGATACGATGGTTTCTGTCGGTTGTTGGGAGGAAGCTGGATCGTTTCCGTAGGTTTATTGCCTGCTGATCTTTGAAATCGAACCCCCATAACAATCTCAGTCAGTGTTGCTTGTTGTTTGGGCTGCCCAGGAGAACTCCGAGAAGTATTTTTATGGGAGTTTAATGAGTTGTGTAAAGTTAAGTACCATTAATTCTTTGGACTGGTAGTGAGATGATCATGTTGAGAATAGGCCGATAGAAATATCTTGCTACCAGTCCTAGGCAGCAGACACTAAAAAAACAAAAAACAAGACACATTTTCCAACTTTTTTTTTTATTTCAAAATTGCTTATATCCTGCCGCCGGAGCTCGTAAGACAAGTAATTAAATTGGAGTGGCCTTAATGAAAATGCAGGAGAGAATCTGACTTACACATCATGCAACTGGGACTGGGACAACATGTTACTACTGTACTAGGCCACAGCCGACCCTCCACACTGAATAAGCAGGAGCATCTTAGTAACTGGGGGAAGATTTGAACCCTTCCAATGCTGAGGTTACCTTCATTTAAAGCACAAGGACACAAAGATTTTTGAAAAATATCTAAACCCTGTCATATTGGTATTCATTGGATAGCACTCGCTAAGTACTCTCAGATGAATACCCACATCCCAGGGTTTCAGTCATTTTCCTGCTTTTTTGCATCATTTTGTAGTGGCCAAACTAGCCACCAGCAGCATTAAGGTTAAAAAGGCAATTGAATCTGCAGCAACTGGTTTAGGAAAATAATATTGAGATATCAACATAGACTCTAGATGTACCGTATACTTTAAATAGGGTCAGCAGATGACCTGGCGAAAAGGCAAAATTTGAAAAACTTCTGTTTTCTGATTTGGTAAAGTTTTTTTGCCTTGGTGTATTTCTTGATACAAATGTTGGTGCATGTACCAGGTTACCATGATGGTTAAGTTAAATGATACCTTTAAGTTGAAAAATTGAAATGTGATCTCATAGGGAAATGAACCTGATGCATTGATCTTATTATGATACAGGTTTTGTGGTGGTTGTAGGGAACCAGCCCAATTATGATGCCATACTATTTTCATGTCTCACTATCTGTGATATACTTTATGATGTATTTTATGCTCTAATTATCCTTTTGGGCTGTAGAGGAGGTTAGAATTTATTCATGTATGAATTAGGTGATAATATATTTGCTTATATGTATTCCATTACAGCTGTAGATTAGATGTGAGCATAATAACGAAGTAGAAACTACATATGTTGTATGTACATATCTTGGCCCTAAAGTCAAGGTAAGAAAGGGCCTTACCCTTTTCATATCTAAAGAAAATTGCCCGTTTCAATGTGGTTGTTGGAAAGTATTGAAGTTTTTTAAATCATTGCAATTTGTGATATTTAGTTGAACTATGCCATTTCCTTTACTTTAAGAACCCTTTGTTACAGCCTGAAATTAATACGCTTTGCAACAAATATCTGAAATAATTAGGGATTACTTGAAGTTAATTTTAATTATTTGGTAGTGTAATTTTTTTTGAAAACCTTATGTGACAATTTTTTTAAATAACTTAGACATCCTTTAGGCCTATTTTGTATTGATTTATCAAATAATCCTATACAACTAGCACATGTGGACCCATGGTGCAATTACGTGTATTTAAAAGTTAGCAAGTGCGCCCTCATATTATATTGTTTAGAAAGACATTATCCAAGGGAAGCTGATGGGAAGATTAAAAAGTGGCAGTGTCAAAAGTGAATGCGCACCATTACTTCATGACTGAAGATCAATGGACAAACGATACTTATAGAAATCATTAAAGAATAAAGCATAAGTTTGCATTGAAAGAGAGTCTTTTTGTTTGTTTCTGGTCCATAGCTCCTTTAAGGCATCAACCATTTTTGACATATATATATATATATATATATATATATATATATATATATATATATATATATATATATATATATATATATATATATATATATATATATATATATATATATAAATGCACTTCAGAGTCTCAGTTCGGGTGATAAAGTACCCCATTTGAAAACTCCTGGCTAAGTCCCCAAGGTAGTCTGTCTTAAGATTGCTCTTGCTCTTGCTCCTGGAAATCGCTCTACTAACCTACCTGTTAAGGCAAAATAAAAACTACATATTGCCGATATTGGTTGTAAAATAGTATCCATAGTGAGGTCGTAATTGAAAATACAAAAATAATTTATATAATGCGAAAAAAGGCAAATATGTCTAGAATACTGGAAAAAAAAAGAAACACGAATCGCATTTAAGGAACATCCACTTCTGGAGAATTCATCTAAAAGTTAGTGCGATATAAGAAAAAAAATATCACCCTAAACTTAATATTCACCTTGAAAAATTCAAAGAAAAAATAATAGTTCGGAAAATTGGAAAAAAAAATCTGTCTTTGGAAACTCGAAAAGTGACTGATCTTGTTCCTGAAAATTTGGAAAAGAAATCTGTCTTTGAAAATATACATGGCCCCCAGGATACCAGCTGGTTTATGTGTAAACATTTCCCATAAGATAATTTGTCTGGGGGAGATCTCTAATCAGGCCTTTTTATCGATTCATCTAGAAACCTCTTTACAGACCCAGATTAAATTATATTGTTTTTGTGTGCTTCAGGCCAGTTCTTGTATCAATCAATTATATAACATTTCTAGTAGAGGAAAGCGATCAGCTAAATATTTACATGGTGGGAACAACAGCCGCTGCAGGGCAACTAGCGCAGTGCGTCACGCTTGTTCATGGTGTTTCGATTATCCGCACAATATTCTCTGCCAGTGGGGTGACTATTGGCTAACACACGCGGGCAGGTGGTTCAACTGTATTCCTTGAACTGCGAGAAAGGTCTTTTTAGGGGGGGGGGCGCATTTTGATTAATGTTTATGGGGCGAGCCGCAAAAGAACGCAATAGACGCGCACATACAAATTTGGCAAACGCCCTTAAATGTTGTATTTATCATCATCGCCGTAGGGTTTAAAAAGTACGCTGGTGCACAGGCCATGGAATCATTTCCCCAACATAATTCTTTGTGTGAGAGAATCAACACTATACATTATACCACATTGCCAGTTGATCATTCCTTGGCGTATACCCTAATTGCTAACAGGTATGCTTTCTTCGATATCAAAGTTGCAATGCAAAAAGCCACTGCACCCCAAAATCGGCACTTCTCGGTTCGGCATAAAGGGAGGGGTCCCCTCCCCTGCCCTGGCTATTAAGCCTAGCATACCCATTTTCCTAGAGACGTAAGGGAAGGATGGGTTCGAGGTACATCCCCGTGCTGATTGTGGTCGTTCTTGCTGCGTGCTATGGACAGATCGCAAGGCGAATTGAAATGGGCAAGTTTGTCAAGTCGTCCGCAGTGGTCACAAGCTCCGCGCGGGTGAGGTCTACGCTGGAGTGTGCCACAAGTTGCTCGCGTCACCCAGGATGCTGGCTATTCAACCACAACACAGAGGACCTCCGCTGCCACCTACTACAAGCCTCCTGGCGGGATCACGCCGTGTTCAACCACAAACTCTGGCGACATGGACGCATCAAAGGTGAGCAGAAAAACACGTCACTCTTAAGACGCAACAAAATAACATCATCTCAAGACAGGAGTTACTTCTATCACTGTATTTGTTGGAACAAGTCTCCCTTCTTCCCTCCTCATTTTGCATCTGTCACTGGTTCTATTGTAATTTCTTTCCCTTTCTTACATTCTTTCATCGCTATATTCATCTTCACTGATTTCCTCATATGCATTTTCGCCCTTAACTTATTCCTCAAGTTCATTTCTTTTTTTTTCTCCCCCTCGGCTTCTCCTTGTGCTTCTCTTGTTTTTATATGTGTACTTCTTTTTCTTCTTCATTGGTTTACTTTTTCATCCTTCAAGTGCTGAGGCTACTTTCGTCCAAACCACAAGTAGGCAACACTTTTTGAAAACCTTTTAAATCCTGTCATGTTGGTATTCATTGGAAAGCTCTCGTTTAGTACTCTAAGATTGCCACGGTTTCAGTCACTT